>OU342745.1:74044454-74644454 GCA_910589775.1 Avena eriantha | reverse complement strand
GGGACTAGGAAATCTCATCAGATAAGTGGTACTATTCATTGGCTTAGCATACCACCTCCAATTACATCTGGCCCCAGCCCATTGACTAAATTCCTCCTCAATCTGTCTAGAAGAAACAGATCCCTCCACCACTTTAATCACAGCTTGATAAATTTCTTTTGCAGGAGCATTATTCTTAATGTCAGGAACCACAAAAAACCCATTTCCAGGGAGAGATGAACCCACAAAGGGAGTTGCAATCTCCCAGGGTTTCTGCTCATTAAATATAAACCTGTCAATATGCACATCACCACACAGCAAACACATTTCCCCTGGCTCTAGGACCTGATTGAGTGATTCACGGATCAGAACCCTAGCATTGCCAGGCTGAACCCCCACCTCATGAGTAGCAGCCGGAGGGATATCCCGTTGCTCCATCTGACCAGCACTTCTGCGATCGAAGTTGGAAGCAGCTACCGAGGAGCCACTAAGATTATCCTCCCTAAAGTTGGGGAGATTTTCCTGGTGGTCATTAGTGGAGTTGTCAGACCCATCCTCCCGCATCTCAGCGCGGTGAGCCCATCTACCCCTGCTCCTGACATTAACATTATCCTTTTGTAGATCCCGACTCCTAGGAGCCACCGCTCCAAGCCTACTGTTGTTCCCATCACGAAAGGGACGGGAATCAGATCTAGCAGCATCGCGACTACGAGAGCGATTATCCATTAGATTTCTCCTGAGGTCCCCCATCTCACCATGCGGAGCGTGATACAAAGGATCACGCCGCACAGGATCCCTCCCCCTAACCTCTCTAGGGTTTTCAGAACGAACCTGATTTGACATCGGCGGCGAGGGATCAAAAGCCCCAGGGCCGAACCCACCAGGAGGACGATAAGGGGGTAACCAGATCTCCCCGTACCCCTCCCCCTCGCACCACCACCGCGTCCATAATTGAACGCCATCTCTCTTGGCGCAGCAACCACCGATGCAAAACTTCTCCGGTCTCCTAAGAGTGTCCCCGCCCAAGGAACAGAGGTCGCTGGACGGAGGATCGACTTGAGAGTGGGTCTATCAACGAAGACAACCCGCGGAGGACCAGCTGCTCTCCCTCGTTCCCAGATATGGTGGAACCTAGAGACCGCCGCCGCCCGAGGAGAAGTGGATAATGGAGAGGACCAGAAGAAACTGCAACTGATACACCGGATAAGGATGCAGCCTTATTATCGTTTTTAGCCTCATTGTGGCCCACACGCCGGGGACATGGGCCTTGACCCATCACACCCAACAAATCGAACCCAGCAGCTTTAGCGGGCCCACCCCCAGGTCCTGACTGCACAGCACATTTTGAAAATTTCTCCGGCAATAGATTATCCCCTCTTTTCTCCGGCGATCGCCGGAAAAGTTCACGAGGACCCAATCGACGACCGGATCTCAAAGGAGATGGGTCCGCCGACCTGGGACAATCCACAAATCTAAAACGAGCCTCAGGAACTGCAACATGAAACGGAAAAACCAACTTAGAATCTGAATGAACTTCTTCTCCCTTCTGCAACTGTCTCGTATCCACCGCAATTCCGTCCAACCCCACCAGCACCACACGCCGTTCCTCACAACGAAGGATTACCGTCCCAAGCATTCGAACATCAGATTCATTGGTTTGATAGGTCGCCAACCAACGGATTGAAACCGGCGAAGCAGGCCACACCTTACTCCCCAAAATCGGATGACGACGCACCGGAATTGAAGGAGAAATTGTCGGATCCAAAACACGAATCAGAAATTTGGGAAATATCAGTATCTTCCCCACCGCAATCGACTCCTCTTTCCCCCACGGTCTCGCATCAAGCTCCAACCCAGATAGATCCCGGAGAACAAAATAATGAGCCATAGGATAAGAAAGCAGAATCCCCTCCTTGAATCGATGAATCCTACGAACCCCAAGTCTCGGAATCGGAGAAAAACTCACCACCCACCTTATGGTCGCCTCCGGCACCAATGGATCTATAACCGCACCGTTAGCTTTCCCCAGCGCCGCCAGCCCCAAATCCACGCCACCACTCGTATCACCAGTGCGTTCGGACACACCGCACCCATCATCCTGTCGCTCACGTGAGAGACCATGGGATGACGCGGGACGCGAGAGGGCGACTCCGAATGCGGGAGAACGCGAGCGGAGAGGGCGCGAGCAGAGAGGCGAGCAAAGAGGCGAGCGGAGAGGGCGCGAACAGAGAGGCGAGCGGAGCGGAGCAGAGATGGGACGAGCCATCGTCGTTAGAAGCCAGAACGCGTGTTTGCTGATTAATTTTTTCCTGATTTGTGAGCACAAGTAACGGAATTGATGAAACTGGGAGCTGATGTGTGACATACCAGAGTTTACTTACAGCCTTACAAGGACCGGGTCTTCAGCAGAGCTGAATAAGACCGGGAAGTAGCAGTGCCGTCCCGCTGTGCGCCAATCATCAAAACCAAAGACAACCATGGCCTAGGACTCGATCAGGTGGGCAGCGGCAGTGTGCGCGCAGCTAGTCAGCCGATCAACGCTAGGTTTTAAATTGAAGCAAGGCGGCTCATATCCTTCCCTTCAGATGCCCTGTGCATGAATTTGTTCATGATCGAACTCCAATATAACACCTGCAACAATGTAGAAACTAGTTCTCCTATGCGATAACTGTACTCGATGTATTTACCATAACAGTGAGTATGCCAAAAAACTTAGGGAGCAGAGGTAACATTAAAACCTAATATCTACTGTCTTAATGAATAGGCAGCGCTCCTGCCGCGTTTCGCAGGAAAAAACACTGATATCTACTGTCTGCAATCTATTCGTCAGTGACCAAACTGGCTAGGAAAGTTAAAGTATGGGCACCAAAATTTGACATGTCAGTAACATAGTTGTATACCTCTGTTTAAAATAGCGGGTTATTGCATTTAGTGGCGGTATTTTCAGAAGCTAAGAAAGGC
Organism: Avena eriantha; assembly: GCA_910589775.1. Lineage (NCBI taxonomy): Eukaryota > Viridiplantae > Streptophyta > Magnoliopsida > Poales > Poaceae > Avena > Avena eriantha. Next base: position 74,641,514 of record OU342745.1, on the reverse strand, counting down.
TATAGCGCAGCTATAGCGGGCTAATCAGTTTAGCAGTTTTCAAAGAACGGTGGAAATTTCAGTCATAGTTTGCCAAAAAAGAGGGAAAACTGTGGTTTAAACATGATTTGAGTACATCTGTCCCTACTCGACAAGATAATATCAGAAATATGGGAAATTTTAGGTTAAAAATGCATCACCTCTCTCTTCTCACGAGGGGAAAAGGGCAAGAGGTATGAGAATTGCTTGAATCTGCACACTAGAATTTCCTGTTCAGAGGCAATATCAACAATCGCATGCAGATTGGAGATGTTGGAAGGAAAAGTAGGCAACACGAGACGAGTTTCAGAAACACATTATCTTTAAAAAAAATCATAATTCAAGTGGTTGGGCATCAATGGGACGCACAATTGGCTATGCCTCTAGAGGTGAACTCCTACTTCCTGCAGCTTTTTATTCCCTTCCAAGATACCCCAACAAAGCTGGTTTGCAATTAAATTGAAGCAGGATTTGTTAGTAGAGACCAATTTCAATCAATCAGAAGTTTCTGAAGCATCTGTCTGGAGCAGGAGCGTCAAGCCACTGAAATATTCCAACCTAAGGTCTTTCCAGTGCATGAAATTTTGATGACATAAGGCTCTGATTCTACAATAATCTAGGTCCATGCTGATTAGGCCAGGTCAACGTAGTCAGTGGTAAGATTTATTAAGCTGGTTTGCAATCAATCAGAAGTTTCTGAAGCATCTCTTCTGGGTATTAGAATATTTGCTTCTTGACTGAGCTTTCTAAAATAGCTGCTATGATCCCTTGTAGTCAAACAAGTTGGCTGATGGCTACGTAGACAGTTGACTTGACTTGGTGACTAAAGAAAAGCCAGTTGGCTGATGGCTACGTAGATAGTTGACTTGACTTGGTGACTACGTATGTTTGGGCTAGTTGAAGGGAACCTCTTCTCTCTTGTGTTCTGCTTATCTTCTTCTGTGACATGCTCTTGCACACCATCCTCAGAAGCCCACACGAGTCCACACCAATGGAACTGGCGAAGTCTGTCTTGCTCGCCTTGCTTGCCCTTCTTGCATGGCTAGCTTCTGGTTCCATAGCCGACGACCGCCTCACGCTCATGTCATTCATGTCAGGCATGACAGCTAACTCGTCGTTGGCTCTTGCACGGTCATCGTGGGGAAACAGCTCCGTTCCGACATGCCAGTGGCGTGGTGTGACATGTGGCCTGAGTGGCCGCCGCCGTGGCCGTGTGGTGGCATTGGACCTTCCCGGGCTCCGCCTCGGCGGCACCATCCTGCCCGAGCTGGGTAACCTCACCTACTTGAGGCGGCTCCATCTCCCTGCCAACCACCTCCACGGTGTCCTTCCCCCAGAGCTCAGCCATCTCAACCTCAGTTACAACTCATTCCAAGGGAGGATTCCGGCATCTCTTTCAAACTGCACCCGTCTTCAGAACCTATTGCTGTATAGCAATAGTTTTCATGGCGAAATCCCACCGGAGCTCTGCTTGCTGAGTGATCTCCAGGTACTCAGTCTTGGCCAGAACACTCTAACAGGAAACATCCCACTGGGGATTGGAAACCTTGCAAACCTAAGAACACTCAATCTACAATTTAACAACCTATCTGGGGGAATCCCACAGGAAATAGGTGGTCTTGTTAACCTTGTTGGACTAGGTCTAGGTTATAACCTTCTGAGAGGCTCCATTCCTGCTTCACTTGGAAACCTTTCAGCACTCCAGTATATCAGTATCCCTTCAGCTAAATTAACAGGGAGCATACCACAGCTGCAAAAGCTTTCATTTCTTCTTGTCCTTGAACTAGGAGTGAACAATATTGAAGGAAGAATCCCTGCTTGGTTGGGAAATCTCTCATCACTAATGTTTCTTAGTCTTCAGCAAAATCGCCTCACAGGGCGGATCCCAGACTCATTAGGTAGCCTTCAGCTGCTTAATAACCTTGATCTTTCACAAAACAATCTTCAGGCCCCATACCACATTCTCTTGGAAATCTTGGTGCCCTCGTGACCCTTCGTCTAGACTATAATGAACTGGGAGGTTCTTTTCCTCCTTCGCTGCTCAACCTTTCCACTCTTGAAGATCTAGGTCTACAAAGCAACCGTCTTAGTGGGTCTTTTCCACGTGACATAGGTAATAAGCTCCCAAATATAAAAAGTTTTGTTGTGGATATCAATCAATTTCATGGAACAATTCCTTCATCCATGTGCAATGCCTCTATGCTTCAAATTCTGCAGGCAGTATATAACTCTTTGTCAGGCCGAATTCCCGATTGTCTTGGAACTCGACAAAACAGATTGTCAGTTGTGGCACTTTCAAAAAATCAACTCGAAGCAACAAACGATGCTGATTGGGGCTTTCTGTCCAGCTTGACAAATTGCAGCAATTTGCAGGCCTTAGATTTGGGTTACAACAGACTTCAAGGCGAGTTGCCTAGCTCAATTGGAAACCTTTCCTCAGGTTTGAGTTTTCTTATCATAGCAAACAACAACATAGTTGGACAAATACCTGAAGGAATAGGGAACTTGGTCAACTTGAAGTTACTTTACATGGACTACAACCACTTGGAGGGAACTATTCCAGCTTCTCTTGGTAGAATCGGTTGTCTCTGCCATTTAACAACCTGTCAGGACCCATCCCACCAACTCTAGGCAATCTTACAGCACTAAATCTACTATTACTCCAAGGAAATGCACTTGATGGAATAATTCCCTCCAGTCTTAGCAGTTGTCCCATGGAACAATTGGACCTTTCATATAACAGCCTTACTGGCCCAATACCTAAAGAACTCTTTCTCATCTCTACCTTATCCAGTTTCATGCTTCTGAGGCATAATTTCTTATCTGGTTTTTTGCCATCTGAAATGGGCAATCTAATAAATCTCGGAGTGCTTGATTTTGCTTCAAACAACATTTCTGGGCAGATTCCTGCCTCCATTGGTGAGTGTCAGAGCTTGCAGCAGCTCAATATATCTGGAAACTCACTTCAAGGGGAAATTCCATCATCAATGGAGCAACTAAAAGGTCTCTTGGTTCTTGACCTTTCCAACAATAATTTGTCTGGTGAGATCCCTGAGTTTCTTGGGAACTTGAAAGGACTTTCTGCTTTGAATCTCTCATTCAACAATTTTGAAGGTGAAGTGCCAAAACATGGGGTGTTCCTCAATATAACGGAGGTCTCGGTCAACGGAAATTATGGTCTGTGTGGTGGTATCTCTCAACTCAAATTGCCAACCTGTTCCAACCACACCACCAAGAAGCCATCCAGGAAACTTGTTATGATAATCTCCATATGCAGTGCAACTTTATTTATCACATTAGCGTCTGCATTGTTCAAAATCTACCATAAGAGCAGAAAGATGAAATCAAGCGCACAATTATCACTCATCAGTGAGCAATATATGCGGGTTTCTTATGCTGAATTATTCAAAGCGACAAATGGTTTTGCTTCTGAAAACCTCATTGGAGCAGGAAGCTTTGGTTCGGTCTACAAGGGAAGCATGCGAATCAATGACCAACAAGTAGTCGTTGCTGTGAAGGTGCTCAACCTCAACCAACATGGTGCTTTTCAAAGCTTCGATGCAGAATGCGAGACACTAAGATGCGTTCGACATCGGAACCTTGTGAAGATACTGACAGTATGCTCAAGTATTGATTTAGAGGGACATGACTTCAAGGCCCTTGTATATGAATTCCTACCAAACGGGAACTTAGATGAATGGTTACACCAGCAGCTCATGGGAGATGGTGAATACGAGGCAAGAGATCACATTGTGAGGCTAGGCATTGCCATTGATGTGGCATTCTCACTTGAATATCTTCACCAACATAAGCTGTTGCCGATTATTCACTGTGATCTTAAGCCAAGTAATGTTCTTCTCGACAGTGACATGGTTGCTCATGTTGCTGATTTTGGGCTTGCAAGATTTGTACACCAAGACTTGGAGAAATCAAGTGGTTGGGCTTCAATGAGAGGAACAATTGGTTATGCCGCACCAGGTGCATTTTTAAATTTTATACTTTTTATCTATATACTCCATAAAACAGGCTCCAGTAAAAATTCAATTAGGGCTTATATTTCCACTTAGGCAGTATATTTTGACTAAATACTTTTATAGAATAGAGAAGAGCTCAAATTTGTATAATATTGTACAATCTAAAATCTGGTGCATTGAACTTAATATAGATCATTAAATAGACATATGTAACTTGCAGAGTCGGTTCTTTTTTATGACTGCTTTTGTTGATTTCAGAGTATGGAATTGGCAACCAAGTCTCAATCCATGGTGATGTCTACAGCTATGGCGTCTTGCTGCTAGAAATGTTCACTGGAAAAAGACCAACGGACAGTGATTTTGGAGAAGCTGTTGGCCTTCGCGAGTATGTCCAGATGGCACTGCCAGACAAGATTGCTGATGTCATCGACCAATGGTTACTACCAGAGATGGGTAATGATGAACAAGACAAGTCCAACTCTAACAAGAGCAGAGATCTGAGAATTGCTTGCATCACTTCGATTCTGAGTATTGGAATTTCCTGTTCAGAGGAGATGCCCACAGATCGCCCAAAAATTGGAGATGCTCTGAAAGAGCTGCTAGCAATAAGAGACAGGTTTCACAAGAATCACTCCAGTGAAGGAGCACCATGGGGCCACTGAAGGATGCGGAGATCAGCAAGGTGTTGCAAGCTGCCATCTCCTACCCAGCCCAGTGTTTACAGGAGGCTCGATACAAGATTGTAATAATTCAAATGCTTGCCCGTGGGTCTTTCCCCGTCCCCCCCCCCCCCCCCCCCCCCCCCACACACACACACACACAAAGCTATCACGTTCCCATTTCTCAATGTACTATATGTACCAATTGATTACAAGCGTTTACAGGTTTCCTTCCACGATCCAATGCTTTCTATGCCACTATTAATGCAGAAGCGAAAGGCACATGTTACTAAGAGCTCAAAAGGCTTATATTTACTAATACTCCCTCCGTTTCATAATATAAGATGTTTGGATACACTCCTTTCAAAAAGCTCAAACATCTTATATTATGAAACTAAAAGATATCTAGATACACTCCTTTCAAAAAGCTCAAACATCTTATATTATAAAACGGAGGCAGTAGTATGCAGCCACCGCCGTCATCGTGTTCCAGTTTTTTTTTTGTGCGTGCGTGTGGGGTGTGGGTTTGGCGGTAGGCACATAACCAATATAGTGGAAACTACTTTTTTGAGAAAAACGCAAAGGACCTTTGCGTTTTATTTCATTGAATAGGTAGATTGTTTACATCCTCCTAGGAGGTGGTTACAGGGAGTACAGGAATGCTAGTGAACGTCCCAAGTGGTTGGGAGTACTACGCGAAGCCCTCTAGCGCCTGCTCGTGCCCAGAGCCGTGCCTCCTCCTTGATTGATTCGATGAGGGACAGAGCAGAGGGTTGTGCCCCATCAAAGATAACACTGTTTCTGTGCTTCCAGGTCATCAAAGGGATGAGGAGCGAGATGGAGGCGAGCTCTTTACGCATTGGCTTGGGAGTGCAGGTCTTGGCCTGCTGCCACCACTCCGCTATCGAGACCTCGTGCTCTGGCGGTGATGCAGTCATTCTGAGCCAGGCGAGGGTCTCATGCCAAGCTTGGCGGGTGACCGGGCATTCCAGCAGAAGGTGCCTGATGGTTTCCTCGGCCGCATAGGGGGCATCTGGGGTAGTGCTGGAGACCATGCCGCGCCAGACGTTTCGCCGTCCAGCAACGATCGAGATGAGCCAACCAGATGAAGAATTTGACCTTGGGGGGTGCCTAGCTTTTCCAAGTCAGCTTCCAGGAGAAACAAGTTATTGCTCCATGGAAGGCTGCGAGGAGTGGAAACTACTACTGCTATGAAATATCCCTACTAGAAATATTTGCGAGAAAACGAGTATGGCAAGAACTTAAGGAGCATAGGTACCACTATTACCTAGTATCTATTATTCACAAAGGATGGTGCAGATCCAGATAAAGTCTTGCTCTGCAATAATCATGCTGCGATGCACAACTTCCACATAGTGTTTGTAACTTGGTAGCCATTAGGAAACAGTTACCTGCAGAGAGAGTACAAATAAAGCATAAACTCGCAAAACTTTGCAAAAAATATGTAAACATATCCATCAAGTAACCAAACTGGCTACAGGGAAGTCAAAAGATGGGAAGAACATGGGCACTGATTGTTGGACAAGTCAATAACTTTTTTTTAGAGAAAGTCAATAACTTAGTTATGTAGTTATATTCACAGTAAAATTTCTTATATCAATGAAGACCATGAAGAATCTTGCCGGCTTTGTTTAGCATTTTTTTTCGAGAAAACGCATAGACCTTTGCGTTTCATTTCATGGGAAAGATAGCTTTTGCTACAATCCTCCTAGGAGGATGGTTATAGGAAATTGGTTGACACACTAGTGTATATCCCAGGTCGTCGGCAGGATAACCCTGGGCCCCGGTGCGCTGGCTCTTGCCCACATGGCCACTTCCTCTTTGATCTTGGCCACGAGGGAGGACACTGAGGGTCATGCTCCATCGAAGATGCATTCATGCCGGTGCTTCCATATAATTCATGGTAGGAGGGTAGTGGAGGCAAGGCCTTTGCGAAGTGGCTCTGGAGTTTCCTGCTTGGCACGTTGCCACTAGTCTATCAGCGAAGGCTCCTAGTTTGGCGTAGTAGCTTTCATCCTGAGCCAAGATAGGATCTCATGCCATGTTTCCTGGGAGAACTGGCACTCGAGGAGGAGACCGAGGATGGTTTCAGGCGCCTGGTTGCATAGCAGCATGGGAGATGTTTGTGGCCACGACAGGCAAGGCGGTCAGCCGTCCAGCATCGATCCATGTTTGCGAGCCAATGGAAGAACTTGACCTTGGGCGGCCCCCAGGTCTTCCAGATGAGCTTCCAGGCACTGCAGGCCACTGAACCATTGAATGTCACAAGGTAGCAGGACTGCGCCGAATGTGTACCAAGGTGGTCAGGCTCGTCGGTGAGTGTAATATGCTCAACTGCGTGCCAAAGTTGCAGGTACTGCCCAATCACATGGATGCCGACGCAGTGGATGTCACGCGCCCAGCTATTGGCATGTAGGCCAACGGCGACCGTCCTCTGCTTGTGTCGTCGCTTCGGGATGCAGGCATATAGGAGCAGTGCAACCTCACTGAGAGACCGTCCATTAGTCCAGCGGTCCTCCCAGAACAATGCTCCCGATGTTCATGGAAGTGGAGGTGAAGAAGATGGTGCGCTCGTCGGCACAGAACTGGACTTCGAGGCCAGTCCAGGCTCGCTGATCATCCATGCGTGAGAGCCACTGCCACAGCAATTCTTGCCCACAAAAACTCCCTCTGTATCTTCTCAATCTGCTTGAGTGGTTGACTTCATGTAATTCTTCTGATTTACATGGGAACAATTTCATGCTGTATACATGTATGAAACTGCGCATTAAATTTTCCACTTGTATTTTGTACTGATACCACGTTTTAGATAACTAATACCGCTAGTAATGACATAAAAGACAGCTTTTTCATTTAAAAAATACAACTCGTATAGATTTACTAGGGAAAGTAGCTCACAATCCCTTTGAGAAACTAAGTGGCTTACGATTTATGCAGCTGTTATATTGCCTTGTAGAACACCTTTATGAATTACGACTACTCAACAAGATATCTTTAAATGTTAGAAAACAATTGCATCCTAAGTGTGCTGATCAAATAGACCTTCCTCTCCATCTCTGGCTGAAAAGGGTGCCACTGACATAATTTTGGTGGCTATGTCTGGTACAGCCTACCTACTTGACATCTGTATAGATCTCTAACCATATGGAACCAGTCATTTTCAAGTGGTGTTTTGACATCTTTCCCTACTGAGGAGGGACCAAGAGATGGCTTCAATCTTCTCTTAATATTCACACATAAAAAGGTGGCTATCCATTGAAGTTCAAAATACAGCACATACAACTTATGTATATACCATTCAATCAACAGTGGTTAATATAGATCCTAGCGAGAAACTGACATAGACTCATAAATTTATCATCCACAGAATGAAGGCAACACTAAGGTTTTTGTTATGACTAGATGGCTGGCATGGGAAGAAATGCCCATGCCTTCTAAATGGAAACCAGAGTATTCATTTTCTTCCCAACTAGTCAGGCAAGAAACAGATTTTCATACAAGTTCACTGTGCGCAGGAGCTTTAACAAGGTGCTTGTCTGACATCAATTTCCTCAACGTCTCTACTTCGTTCCATCGATATTGTTCAGCGTATATGTTGGATAAAATTACCCATGGAGTTGTGCTTGAAGGGTCCAAATCATAGAGTTTTGTTGCTGCTATTTCACCAAGTTCTGCATTAGAGTATTTTCTACAAGCACCAAGAAAGGAATACCACATGGAAGCTGGTGGATCAGTATGTCTCAGTAATAGACCATAAGCTTCAGATAGCTTTCCAGCACGGCAAAAAAGATCAACCATGACACTCAAGTGTTCAATAGTAGGGTTGATACTGTAGGTACTCTCCATTATTCGGTAGATATCCAATGCTTTTTGGAATAATCCAGCATGGCTACAGGCTGAAAGAGCACACAGAAAGGTGGCTGAGTTGGGCTGCCCTTGCTGCTCAAGCATCTCATTGAAGGTTTGCAATGCTAAAATGTTTTTTCCACACCTTCCATAACCAGAAATCATTGCATTCCACAAAGCTGGATCATTCAATTTCCCCCCTCTTTTCTCAAATACTCTACCAGCATACCTGTCACATCCACAGCTCATAAACATGTCAATTACTGTCGTCTGGAAAAGATCATCCTCAAAGTCATGCATTGTTCGAATAACTTGGCAATATATCTCCTTCCCATGCTGGATATTTGACATGGTCGAACAAGCACTCAACATACTTGTCATGGTTTCCAGACTCGCACCTGAGACTCCCTCCAATCGCATCTTACTGAAAAATGAGAAGACCTCAGCAAACTTCCGGTGACGCGCAAGCCCATTAATCATCAGATTCCATGTAATACTGTCAGGTCTAAACTCTTTCAACCTTAGCTGTTCGAACAACCTTAAGGCATTTGCAAGCTTGTCGTGTATCAAAAAACCTGAGATCATTGTGTTCCAGGTCACCAAGTTCCGCTCATCCATGGCAGAAAAAACCTGGTAAGCACACTCAAGGGAACCACATTTTGAGTACATGTCAATGAGAGCAGTCCTGATCTTGACATTGCAATCCATTGCATGCTTCAGGACATAGCAATGGGCCTCTTTACCAAGTGATGGCACCAACACACTTGTGCACGCTGAGAGGACTACCAGCAAAGTAGTCTCATTAGGTTCTTCACTAGACCCACACATCAATTCCCTAACAGTACCCAGAGCTAAAAAATGTTCACCATTCCTCGATAGCCCAGAAGCCATTGCATTGTAACTCTCGACACCCTTATCAACCATGAATTCAAGAATCCTTCTCGCAGCGTCCGAGTTCCCACGATCCAAGTACATGGTGATGAGCGATGTGGCAACATAGCGGTCCAAGCAATACCCTGTCTTCACCACAAGCCCATGCAGCTGCTTCCCTTGCTCCAACGCCTCACAAGCAGGCAACACACTCGCCACCGTAACAGAGTCTGGCAATATACCCTCTTTCCCGAGGAGCACAAACACATCCCTCGCTTCGCCAACCTTCCCGCACTGCGAGAGGCCGGCGATGAGGGCATTGAAGGAGGGCACGGTCCGTTCCTGCATTCCGTCGAACACCATGCGCGCATCCCTGAGACGGAGGAGCCTGGCATATGCGCTCGTCAGGGCGGTAGCCGTGTAGGGGCAGGAGGAGAACCCTGACTTGGCGAGGTGGCTGTGGACTTGGAGCGCGGCGGAGGCGTCCTGGAGCGCCGCGCAGGACTTGAGGATGCAGGGGAAGGTGAAGGCATCGGGACGGAGATTGGAGGCGTGGGCTCTGGAATAGGCGAGGAGAGCTTCCTGGTAGCGTCCACTGGAGACGAGCTTGCAGAGTTGCTTCCATGGCGCCACGGTGGCCGCGGAGAGATTGGCAGCCATGGAGACCGCATTGGTTCTGGCGGGGAGGGGCAACGCTCAGGTGTGGATTTGCATCAAGTACAAGTGGGGGTTTCGAAATCAAAAGATTGACAACGAGGTCCCCTTGGCTAGCGAGCCTCCCGGGGCTCGTTAGTCCCAACCAGCCCTCGACCAGAAAAGGAAAGTCAACGCCCAGGCGACAGCATATAAAAGGAAACAGACACCGCGTGGGAAAATAGGGCGCGCTATTCTGTGGGACGGGGGAGTAGTAAAAATCATGATGATGGAAATACATTTGTTAACTAGACACGATGATAAAAAAGACAACTTAAGCTTGTTGAACAAAGAAACTTAGTTAAAATTAGCAACAACTTAAGCATGCAGCGACATCAGAACTGGCCTAGAGGTTAAAATGATCAACAAAAAAAGCATGATCTGAAAATCAAACTTAGCTATATATAGTGCACAACTTAAGTTTTGTTGAACAAAGCAATCCAATAAAATTAATAGTCAACTTAAGCATGTTGCAACATGACTACTACCTAGATGATAAAAAAGATCAACCCAAAAAATCATGTCGAGTATGGTTCACAAAACAACTCAGTTAAAATAAGAAAACAACTTAAGCATGTCGAGCAAAAGAACTCGGTTAAAATCAGGAACCAACTTAAACATAGTTAGAAAACAACTTTAAAAAATAGCCAAGAGATAAACAAGTTGGTAAATCCTTGTTTTCATATGGGACACTACTGAAAGGATTAAATGAAAATTGTACCCTATTCCCTACACTGTCAGGTAAAAGCAGCATCCTGAAAATTGAAGTGCCTGGGTATATATATAACCCTACAAAAACATTGGGATCTACCCAAAAAACACCCACTAGTATGTCCATGTGCTAGCACACTAAGAGTTCCATATCTAGTTTGTCTATTACAACCAGAATAATTACGTGTATTTGGTAAAAAAAATGACAGGTGAAAACGAAGACATGAGATGGGATGAAATTTAGGTAGTGTGAATGGAAAGTACTAAGCTAGCTGTCAAAAGTAAAATGAGTATACAACTTTGGTGCATTTGGTTGCAACTAAAGTAGGTTGAAACAAAAAAATCAATCAAACCGAGTGTGCAACTTAACCCTAGTTCGTTATAACTTAGCAAACAGTGGGTATGCAACTTAGCACAAGTCGAAAATACAAGTTAGCACTAGTGGGTATGCAGCTTAGCACAAGTCAAAAAATACAAGTTAGTACAGCTTAGCACAAGTCAAAAATACAAGTTAGAATTAGTGGGTATGCAGCTTAGCACAAGTCGAAAATACAAGTTAGAACTAGTTGGTATGCAACTTAGCACAAGTCAAAAATACAAGTTAGCACATGTGTGAAGAAACAAATTGTTATCTTCTGGTAGTCACCGCCACGAGGTAAAACTCCATCACAATCAACATGGATGTGGTCGGTGCCACAAGCACAACACAAAGCGCAACATGAGATGCAAGAAGGTAAAGAGGATGTTGCTTTGAGACATGCGATGCCTAGACGAAGAGGAAGCTGAAGGAACAATTTACTAAGTGGGTATATTGGACAATAGGTGCAACTTAACCCTAGTTGGTATACAACTTAGCAAACAGTGAGTATGCAACTTAGCACTAGTCGAAAAATATAAATTAGCACTACGTATACAACCTAACAACAGTATGTGTGCAACTTAGCATTTTGAGGTATAGAACTTAGCACCGATGAGTATACAACTTAGTATCAGTAGATATACAACTTAGCATCAGTGGCTATACAACTTAGTATCAGTAGATATACAATTTAGCATTGGTGGTTATACAACTTAGTATCAGTAGATATACAACTTATCACCGGTGGCTATACAACTTAGTATAAGTAGATATACAACTTAGCAAATATTAGAATGCAACTTAGGCTAATCTGCCCAATCAATTTAGTTCTATAATGAAAGCAACTTAAATATTGTGACAACACAAGATAGGGATAAGACTGACCAACACAAGAATCCTCTAAAAAAATCTGAGATTCAAACGGTTGAGCAGCTTCATGCCCAATATGGTGATCAGATATTATGCAGCGTGCTATTATGCAATTGGATATAAATTTGCAAGTCAATGTTTACTGCTAACTCTGAGACACATCCTATGTATCACATAGTACACGACAGTGAAGGAATAATCAAATTGCACTAAAAATGCAACCTAGTAGACTATACATGGTACAAATTTGGGCAGTAGTGACAACAACTAACTAAGATGGCAGAAGAGATACGACATACATCGATGTACTCCATCTTGTCGGTTTTCATTGCCCCTCTGAGCTCCTTGTTGGCAGCCTTCATCGCACTATCTGAATAAAGAAGAAATCGGCAGGCGGTCTTCACGATTTGACACTCTGAACTTTATAGGATACTAGAATTTTAGAAGATACAGTAGTATAGACGTATAGACGTATACAGTCTGCTGCGCGTCCTTGTACATGCGCTTGTGCTTGAGGAGCCTGACCTCGCGCATAGGTCGCTCTCTGCTGCTGTCACATACCAAGATATTAGAAATTAGGACTAGAAAAAAATTGCATTTGCATGTAGTTCATGAGCATTGCATTGCATCCATGCAAAATTTTGCAAAGGTTTCAAAATTCGAAGATTAAACAAAACCCTAAATTGAAAATGTGCTACTTTATTCCTATAAGGAATTAAATAGGATTTTATAAATCCATTATTTCAATTAGGAAAACTACTGCAAAAAAGACACTAAGATGATCTACTGAATATATGAAAAAATTAGGCATAAAAATTACTCAATTTGGAGGTTATAGGAAAAAGATATAAAATAAACAGGAAAAGGAAAAAGAAAAAGAATCAGGAAAAAAAAACTAAATCTAACCGGAGCCGGCCAGCCCCAGCCAGCCGCGCCCAACCCACCTAGCCGTGCCTATCTACCGCCCACAACCCCGCCCCGCGTAGCAGCCAGCGCGCAACAGCCGTCGCAGCATTGGGCCGGCCCAACGCAAGCGCGCCCGAGAGCAGCCCGCTAGCAGCCCGTCCTCCCATCCCCACTGTCGCTGACAGGCGGACCCTACCAGGGTCGTCTTCCTCGCTGAGCCAGAGACCCGCCCGCACATGGTCCCAATCCCGATCGATCTCCCCCCAAATCCGTGTCTTTTCGTTCGAGTTTTTTTGCCCCCATTTTCCTATAACAGCCCGATATAAACTCCATCCTCTCACCCGTGCGAAGTTTTGGCTTCTCCGAAACCCTAGCCGCGCCAATCGAAGCTTCCGACCCACCGCCGCCGTTGGAGTCCCCAGTTCAAACTCGAAGTCGAGCTTCCGCACCGTCCCTTCCTACCTCTCTGGTCCCCTTCCCCTCGAACGACTCTGTCGTCTCACCGTTTTCGCCGTCTCGCAAGAGCTCTCGAGTGCCCCCAATAGCTCGTCGGAGTTCACCGATGGCCGAGCCGCTCCGTTCGCCCGTCACCGTCGCCCTGGAAGCGAGGGAAGTCGACGTGGACACCATTGGAGTTGCCATTCCCTCCAGGTCCTCGTCCGCTACCTCTACGCCGACGTCGATCACCGGAGCCGCCGCCACGACGACCACCTGAGCCGCGCCGCCACCAACCGCTGCCAGCCACCTCGCCGGTGACACCAGGTGAGGACGAACGCGTCCCTGGCCGCACGATCGATATCGGACGGTAGAAAACAGATCTCTGGCCGAACCGGTATCAACCAACCACAGACCGCCGCGTGGCGCCTGTGTCAGTGTTGACTTCCTAGTCAGCAGCTGCGCAGCGTGAATATTCCAGGAATATTCCCTTTTAAACTGGAAATTGAATATAATTTGCAGAATATGTATTTAACTTCAAAAATTCATAGAAATTAATCTACATCTCCAAAAAATGCAAATAATATACCGTTGGATTCATAATTTTGTGTAGAATATTAATATGTAATTATATCCGACAATTATGGTAAGCATCTATCGTGATTATTTAAATGGTTTAATACCCTTTTTTGGAGTAATAAATTCATAAGAAAATAACTATTATACATAAAATTGTAAATAATATGTATATGGAATCACAAGAAAGTTTAGAACATGTTTCCAAATTAAAATTGCAATTTTACTATACGAATAGTTTTGAGTTTAATTAAAGGCATATTGCACTATAACAATTATAGAAAAGATCTGTAACTCCTTTTGCGTGATTCCAGTTGCCCCTCGCTCTAAATTGGATTGACTACACGGTAGTAATTTTTCCCAGATTTTACAACACTGTATACATGACCTAGGCTTAATATTTTCTTAAAAACATATTAAATTGGATCAACAATTCTTGTTAAATGGTTTTAATGCGTCAAAGGTTTTCCATGCATGTAATCAGTAGTAAAAATAATTAGAGAACATAAATATACTACTAAAACCTCTATTAAATTATCACGCATGCATTTGTGTATTTGTTTATAATCGTGTATGGTTGTTTATGTATTGCAATTGTTTGATCGATAGATTGCGAGAAGTGCAACGTCTGTGATTGCAACGAGTGTTTGAATAGCTCCAACAACTATCAAGGAAAGTAGGTGCTATTTTGTTCATGTTATTGTCCTACTATTTTCCTTGCATATGTTGTGTATTTGGTAGATGCATGAATAGGATCTACTAGTGCTATGCTATGTCCTATATGTGGTAGGAATCTCCTGTAGTTGAGCCACCGTTGGTAGATGAGCTTAGCCGTACCATGATGGACAAGGGATGGGTTACATTATTTGAAAGTGTTTATAAAGTGTTGGTTTGCGAAAACTAAAACAACATAATCAATGAATTTCCTGGGTGTGATGGGATTGACGTTTTGGTGGTATCAATGCGAAAAGGCACCCAGGTATCTAGAGAAAATGATTGGCTTCTGTATTTGGTAGCTTACGTGTACAACTATGTGCCAAGAATGAAATGGGCGGTTGGCTAGACTTAGTAGGTTGTGGTGACTCGAACCCACGTAGCCAGAGATGTAGAGTTTTGGTAGGTTGGTACGGTGTGTGTCGGGTTTGGGGATCTACTTCCCAAATTGTCTTGTCTTGGACTTCTCCCTATCATAACACAATATGAGTGTTATGGTACGAGCTGGGCTGTCCAGGTCACATGGGTAAAGTGTAGAAACCCCTGCAGGGTGTCTAATCTAAGTACTTAGCTGTGTCCCTGGTTATGGACAATTGAGTTGCTTAATATTGAGGTTTATGACATGTTTCTCGTTCATTCTAATTTCCTAATTGTTTTAATATTAATGGGTTACTTAATTGGGATCTTTTCAAAGAAAATCTAAAACTGATTACGAAAGTAGGACAAATGCTTTTAAAAATGCAAGCTAGCCAAAGCCCCACTTGGCCAAATAAGCATGTAGTTGCTAGTCTTATTGTCTCCTTACTTAGCTCTACTTGTCATACATTCCAAGTATTGACCCTTCGGGGCTGCTACGTTTCATGTTGCAGGTTATACCGATTCTGAGTGATCGAAATAGGTTGTGATACTCCACTCGACATTTGTTTACTTGTGGGCAATTTGAAGATGGAGCCTATTACATGTTTATGCTTCCGTATGCTACTTTGTTATTTGAGATAGCCTTTGACCTAAGCGCTATGTAATTACAATTTTGAATCATTCGATGTAATAATGATGCACTGTTATATTTTTTGGTATTCATCTGTACTTGTGTGCTAGTGAACCGATCTAGGGATGTGCACTATACACAGAAACTCAGCCTTATCAGGCGGGGGTGTTACAGGATGGTATCAGAGCAGTGTGTTGACTGTAGGAATCGTGAACTAGGATTAGAATAGGAAACCCATATGAATTATAAACACTATTTCATTCTATCTATTCTCATCTTACACTTCTTTCTAGTATCTTCTTACCACTTCAATTTTCATACTCTTCTCTTTTTAAAACAGAGAAGGAAGACTCTCTATAGCAATAAATTTATAAATTTGTACTTATTAGATTCTTGTAATTCTTGATCTCTCTTTTTTAACCTCATATTGTTCCAAACTTGTAGATGAACACTCGTGCGAAAAAGTGGGAGATGATGTCCACCATGTAGTTTTTGTATGATTTCATTTAGATATAGCAATCGATTATTGCGAGAACTTGTGTGGTTGGTTTATTATGTTTATGTTGTGCTATTTGATATCCTAAAGTTTCAGAATATTTTTGATTGTTTCCATGATATATTAATGAAGATTTTGATTAAAAATCCGTGATAATTTCGCTGCAGTTTTCTGCCTGATCTGTTATACCATGCGATTTTTTATTTCTTACTGGTAGCTCGGATTAAGCTCATATTTTAGGATCTAGTTCGTAATTTTCTGTAGTATAAGCACAAAATTGGATAAAAATCCTGATAAGTTTAAGGTCCCCAGAAAAATTCGTGAACACTGTAGTTTTAGGATAGATTATGTCCATTGCCTTTAAGATTGTAGGTTCACCCCCAAACGAATTTTAGTCAAAAGGAAACTATTTTGTGGATGGTATGCCACTAAAATAAAACTTCTGGAACATAAAAAATTTATTTTGGCTTGAGTGTTGCTTGTTATGATTGTTTGCTTGTGTGTCTATTGTTTGCTTCATATAGCTATGGGTAGTAATATTTCTCTAGTTCTTTCTATCTATAACTCGTCCATGTTATCCCAATAGATACCACACCGTCGTCAATCCACTAAGATCGAGAAGCTCATGGCAACACAAGCACAGCTAGCACAAGTGATGATGTAGTTCATGTCCAACAACAACAACCAGAATAACAACAAGCCACTGCCTCAGTAGGACCTACTCAGCAATTTTCTGATGCTCAGACCACCAACATACTCAAGCTTCTCTGAGCCTACTATGACAGATAATTGGTTGCAAAGAGTGAACAAGAGCCTAGTGACTGCTGGCTGTAGAGATGTGGAGAAGGTGAGGTTTACCACTCACTTGTTGGAAGGACCTGCAGGAAAGTGGTGGTACAACTATCAAGTCACTCACCCCGCAGTACAAGTAACATGGAACATGTTTCAGAAAGCATTTCGTGATGCACATGTTTCATCTGAAGTCATGAATTCATGCTAGAGAGGATTCTACAATATACGCCAAGGAAAGCATACTATTGGAGAGTACATTAAAGCTTTTAGCAAGGCATCTCGTCATGCGGTAGATGATGTGAATTTGGATCACACAACTTGGTGGAGGATGCATGGAGCCATCCACAACAGAAAAATGACTTGGAAGGAATAAGAATCAAATTTGATAGATTGGTATGGCACCACACTCGGAAAGAAGAAGAATCCGATGTAGACCAATAATTAGCTTTAGAGATTCCAAGTTCAATTCTCTTAAGGGGGTTAGCCTCGAGTATATCTCCCACACCTTGCTAGCCATTTCGAATCTCAGGACGAGATTCATTTTAAGGGGGTTAGTCTATCACATCCCAAGATATTAGAAATTGGGATTAGAAAAAAATTGCATTTGCATGTAGTTCATGAGAATTGCATTGAATTCATGGAAAATTTTGCAAAGGTTTCAAAATTCGAACATTAAACAAAACCCTGAATTGCAAATGTGCTACTTTATTCCTATAAGGAATTAAATAGGATTTTATAAATCCATTATTTCAATTAGGAAAACTACTGCCAAAAATGACCCTAAGATGATCTACTGAATATATGAAAATTTTAGGCACAAAAATTACTCAATTTGGAGGTTATATGAAAAATATATAAAAGAAACAGGAAAAGGAAAAAGAAAAAGAATCAGGAAAAAAACTAAATCTAACCGGAGCCGTCCAGCCCCAGCCAGCCGCACGGCTCAGTCCATCTAGTCGTGCCTATCTACCGCCTGCAACCCCGCCCCACGCAGCAGCCGTCGCAGCATTGGGCCGGCCCATCGCAAGTGCGCGCGAGAGCAGCCCGCTAGTAGCCCGTCCTCCCCTCCCCATTGTCGCTGACAGGCGAACCCCACCAGGGTCGTCTTCCTCGCTGAGCCGGAGACCCGCCCGCGCACGGTCCCGATCGCGATCGATCTCCCCCAAATCCGCGTCTTTTCGTTCGAGTTTTTTTTGTCCCCATCTGCCCGTAACAACCCCATATAAACTCCAGCCTCTCACCCTTGCGAATTTTTGTCTTCTCCAAAACCCTAGCCGCGCCAATCTAAGCTTCCGACCCACCGCCGCCGTCGGAGTCCCCAGTTCGAACTCGAAGTCGAGCTCCTGCACCACCCCTTCCTTCCTACCCCTCTGGTCCCCTTCCCCTCGAACGACTCAGTCGTCTCACCGTTTTCGCCGTCTCGCAGGAGCTCCCGAGTGCCCCCAATAGCTCGCCGGAGTTCACCGATGGCCGAGCCACTCCGTTCGCCTGTCACCGTCGCCCTGGAAGCGAGGGACATCGATGTGGCCACCATCTATGTCGCCATTCCCTCCCGGTCCTTGTCCGCCACCTCTACGTCGACGTAGATCACCGGAGCCGCCGCCACGACGACCACCTGAGCCGCACCGCCGACAACCGCCGCCAGCCACCTCGCCGGTGACACCAGGTGAGGACGAACGCGTCCCTGGCCACACGATCGGTATCGGATGGCTGAAAACAGATCGCCAGCCGAACCGGTATCAACCAACCATAGACCGCGTGTGGCGCCTGCGTCAGCATTGACTTCCTAGTCAGCAGCTACGTCAGCGCGAATATTCCAGAAATATTCCCTTTTAAACTGGAAATTGAATATAATTTGCAGAATATGTATTTAACTTAAAAAAATTATAGAAATTAATCCACATCTCCACAAAATGAAAATAATATACCATTGGATTCACAATTTTATGTAGAATATTAATATGTAATTGTATCCGACAATTATAGTAAGAATCTGTTGTGATTATTTAAATGGTTTAATGCCGTTTTTGGAGTAATAAATTCATAAGAAAATAACTACTATTCATAAAATTGCAAATGATATGTCTATGGAATCACAAGAAAGTGTACAACCTGTTTACAAATTAAAATTGCAAGTTCACTGTACGAATAGTTTTGAGTTTAATTAAAGCCATATTGCACTATAAAAATTATAGAAAAGATCTGCAACTTCTTTTTGCGTGATTCCAATTGCTCCTGGCTCTAAATTGGATTGACTACACGGTAGTATTTTTGCCCAGATTTTAGAGCACTGTATACGACCTGGGCTTAATATTTGCTTAAAACCTATTAAATTGGATCAACAATTCTTGTTAAATGGTTTTAATGCGTCAAAGGTTTTCCATGCATGTCATCGATAGTCACAATGATTAGAGAACATAAATATACTACTGAAACCTCTATTAAATTATCATGCATGCATTTATGTATTTGTTTATGATTGTGTATGGTTGTTTATGTATTGTAATTGTTTGGTCGATAGATTGCGAGGAGTGCAACGTCTATGATTGTAACAAGTGTTTGAACAACTCCAACAACTATCAAGTCAAGTAGTAGCAGTAGGCAGTAGGCAGTAGCAGTAGCAGTAGTAATTTCTAGTATTTTTCTTGCACTATGTTCATGTTCTATGTAATTTTCTTTCAATATCTTGATTTTTTTCTGTCATATTTGTTGCAAAACCCATTTTGCGTGCGCTCTAATTTAGTGCGCCTATTGAAGGTTTCGGGCTGTAAATTTAGTGCGCATGTTTTCGCACCTCTGCCGGAGGAGATTCGCGCGCAGTGCGCGGAACCCAGATCGCGCGCGCTGCATACGCGTTTTATAGTGCCAAAATTTAGTGTGTCTGTTGAAGTTGCTCTTATTCCCTCACGAGCTCTCCTCACCTCACCATTTTTCTCTCTCTCAAATGGCATGGGGGAGGCTGAGTGGCTCGCCGGAGGTGCGCGAGAGGAGGAGACGGTCGCTGCCGAGCATGTCATGAGGGCCCTCCGTCGATGGGCACTCAGCTTCGGGGAGGCCACCGCCGCGCGAGCACGCAGCGGAGAGCTCGCCACCACCGCCGAGCACAGATTTGGAGGCGTGCGCCGTCAAGCACGCAACATGGAGCCCGCCTCCACCGTCGAGCATGGAGTTCAAGGCGCGCGTCGCCCGAGCACGCATCTGAGGGGAGGCCGCCGCCATGCGAGCACGTAGCACAAGGGGAGCTCGCTACCACCATCGGGCAAGGAGTCGGAGGCGCGCGACGACGAGCAAATCGAGGCACGACCGACCTTGCGGTGGTTTAGGCAGGGCGGCGAAGAAGGGCACAACCGCGGAGTAGATAGGATGATGGAGCAGGGGTGGGCGATGACAGGTTCAGCGGGATGATGGACGAGGAGCTCCATGGCGGCACAGAGACAACTCCACGGCAGTGCGATCTAATCAATTTGGCAATAATATAGTCTTAATCTAGAAATTAAGGTTAATTAATCTGACAACCTGGTGATTATTTAGCCTCGCAATTAGGATTAATCAAATCTAGCAGCCATGTGGTATGAACCTGGCAATCAGGTTTGGTTTATCTGACAATTAGCTAGTCTAAATATGTTAAATCAACTTAACTAATTCTGGCAATTAGTCGTGTGGCACCTATATAATCTAATTAATATAGCAAGTAGTAAAAGTTAAATGGTAGCTAGGCCTAATTAACCTGGCAATGAGGAATTAGTAATTTGGCAACTACGTGGGGAGAGAGGAAGAACTGTTCTACTGTACTAGTTCATGTCCTTTCTCTCTGTTGTAGTCTGTTAATCACACACATTAATCCGTCAACCACGCTACTAGGTTAATTTGGTAACAATAAACACAAAGATAGGTAGGCAATATTGAACCTGGTAATGACATATATATAATCAATAACTAAGGTGTGCATCGATAATGCATAATCTGTTAATTATGACTACAATATGGCAATTACTATGAAAAAAATATTGGTAAAACATACCAATATAAAATTTAGTTTCGAAAATCTCGTCGCATGGAAGTCAAAAGTGAAAACAGATCATCAATCTAGTGAATGTTTTAAAAGTTAAAACTTTTTCAAATTTAAATCTAAGGGATCTTCGATGACATGAGCGTACGTTTGTCACCTTCATGCAATATAGAGAAAGGGACCTTTGGTTCAATCACATGGACCGCCAAGTCCACTACCAACCTTTTAAATTGTCGCTTATTCTCACAGGAACGCATACAAATAAATCCACCGCACAGCCCAGCTCCCGTGCGACGCCACGCGATAGGCCGATAGCAGGGTCCACTTTAAATAAACTTTAGAGCATCTCCGGCGCTATAATCTGGCGTTGCATATCCAGTTTTAGAGCGCACTATAATTAGATAAAGCGCGCGGCGCCGACACGTCCCCATCAGGCGATGAAAACTACCGCCGCGCGAAGGAGCAAAAACACTCCCCCCAACAGGCGCTGCAAACAGTTTTTATATTTTTGCACAATCAACAAGATCAAACAAACCCAAGTAAATGATTCCACATCTCAAACAAAATAGCAAAGTTCAAAGCAATGATATAGTTCCAACGCAAAAGATAATTCGACACAACCAAGTTCAACACAAATTTGTCTCACACAAACACAAACACAAACACAAACACAAACACAATCCACATTGTTGAAGTCATTGTCATCTTCATTTTGTGTTTCTTCTCTATCATCACTTGTACGAGGTATTGGAGCAACCATGGAGGCTATGAATCCCCCCCCCCCCGCCAGGAATTTCGTCGGTGGCCAGGCGCAGAGGAGGATTGGGGAAGAAAATGGACACGGGTGAAATTTCCGTGGGAGGTTGTGTCTTCGCGCGCGAGCGTAGCGACAGCGTGCGCTGAAGTCGACGCCCCAAATATGCCACGTACGATAGTGGCGTAGCGCGTGAACACACGCTGGTGCTGCAAATCGGTGGTTTATTTAGCGCAGGCGGCATATACATCGGCTGTTGGAGATGCTCTTAGAGATTTTGCAACGAGGCAAAATAAGGCATAAACTTTAGAGTAAACTAGCTGAATGCCCATGCTTCGCTATGGAATAACAAAATCGACATGGGGTCACCATGTCAATCGCACTAGAGATCTCGTTCGGCTAACAGGCAAGCAATGCGGGGACGCGGTGTTTACCCATGTTCAGGCCCCCTGAGGGAAAATCCTACTGCTGCATGTCTGCTCTTGATTGGAGATGAATCGAAGGTTAGAAGGGTGCCTTGATGGCGATGGTGTGCAGATGTAATCTGGCGGGTGTTTGTGCTAGGGTTTGCGGTAATCCCTTCTCGTGGTTCCCTCCCAACCTTTATATGAGGAGGTCGGTCTCAGGATACCACCGAGTTGGTTACAAATTAGGGTTTACTTTAAACTTTCTATCTGTTCTTTGTCGTATCCTCCAAGGAGTCGCTCCCTCCATGGGCCCGGGCCACCCGAGCCTTTATGGGCTTCAATATCAGACACAACCCGTCTTGTGGGCCTTCGATGGGCTAAACCAGGTAGGCCAATCTTAGGCACCCATAGGGCATACCCATGTCAGTAGCCCCTAAGTATCCATTCGAATTGTAGATTCGAGTGGAGACTAGGAAGTCTTCGATTGCCCGAAGCAGGTGCTCTTCATCCAAAAGAATTATCGGGTCACTTTGTTAAGGTCATAGGGATTGCTGATGTACGTGTCTGGCTCGTCCAACTGATCGGGACCAGTTAATTTCTCTTGGGCAAAGACAACGTCATCTAATCAAACTCGAGTCCCCGGACTCGAATTAGGAAATTGTTGGCATAATTCGACTCATGCCGTGGAGGTCTTACTGAGTCGAATTCTAGTGACAATGATTATGTGGCCAAAGCATCCGTAGGGATTTTTTATCATACTTGTTGGTACGGTACTTATCTGGTAGAACGCAGCGGATGCGGGTGCCAAGCCAGCAGATGATATCTGGAGGTCTTATCTTTACATTGTACATATAGCATATGAATGCTTTGCTACCACGGAGGTGATTCGGGTGGCCCAAGTGACGTCATCTCTGAGCTGGATGTCATAGTCGGGCAAAGTCGCCAAGGGCTTCTATTGCATATGCATTGAACCCACGTTGCCTACACAGTCGACGCAGAGGTTCGGGTGAATGAATATCCTCATGTTTTATTGTTTTCATAGGATGAGCGATCAGCGCTCCCTATGGGAGTAGACCCTAGTGCTTGTTCGAGTCGTAGACTTGGAAAAGGACTTTACAATGACATAATCATGCGAATGTAGTCAGTTGCCGTACTTGCTGAATGTGTGGACAATACTCCCTATGGGAGTATCCCTCGAGTCATTAGTCGAATCGTTGATTCGAAAGAGGAGTCAAAGTGTGATACTATGAGCATGTACACTGGCCTGGAAGTACATCGGGTGCGCGACCAGCGCTCCTGTTAGGAGTAGCCCTCGAGTGTTTGGTCGAGTCATAGACACGAGCAAAGACCGAGTATTTGCCAGTAGCTGAAGAAAGAGTCGTTGTAAGTTCTTCATTGGTGATGATGACGTCATCGATAAAGATCGCTGAGCTCAACGTTGGTGTGAATAGTGTGATGGGACTTGTCACTATGGGCCCCAAAGACTGACCAAGATTTGACACGGTCACTACGTAAATTGGGGTATTTAACCATGTTTCCTCGATTTTCGTGTGCAGTGGAGATCGTGCAATGATGGTTCATTTTGTGTGTCACCACACGTTCGTACTGATGCGCACCAAGCATCAGAGGGTGGGAGTTTAACCATTGGATCGCATCTCCTCTATGCTTAAGTAGCAGGTTGCAACAATAACAATCTTGTTTATTCATCATCTTCTTCCTCGCGTCCTTGCCTTTGCTTACTTGCACACCACATTATTTCTCTTGGTCGAGTTCCTTGCGTCCTACATACTCTGATTATTTCCAAGTACGTTCTTGCAATCTCATCGAAGGAGGAAGATGGGGAAAAGCAAGAAAAGTCGTCGGTGCTGGATCAAGCGCCGCCGCCGCCCCCAAGAAGAAGGGTGTTGGGACTCGCATCACCAATGGCTCGTGGCGGCGCTCCTCTGTAAGGGTCTGCGACCTGTGGCCCCTCTACCAAACCGGTCTTATCCCGGTGGATTAGGCCGATTGCAAGATTCTAGGTCCAGAGGTAATCCCTGATCCTCCCGCCAGATTCTGGGTGATGTTCATTGCCTTTCTGCTCCATGGACTTTCTCTTCCCCTCCACAAGTTCGTTCGTGGCTTGCTTTTTCTACAGGATTCAACTTCATCAGCTATCTCCCAGCTCAATTCTCCACATAGCCTGTTTCATTACCCTATGCGAGTGTTGGCTCAGCATTGAGCCACACTTTGGCCTTTTCAATAAGCTTTTTAGTGTGAAGAGGCAGTCGGATTCTGGGTCCATAGTGTACGATGTCGGTAGGTGCGGTATATCTGTTAGCCTAGGTGTGCAATACTTTAGCTTCAACTTTGTCAACTCTGCTCAAGGATGGAGGGACAAGTGATTCTACATCCGAGATCAGAAATTAGAAGAGCAGAATACGGCCTAGCTCCTTTTGATTTGAGCGCTGAGATGAGGAAGAAACAATCCTAGAAGAACGTGGTCATGCCGGGTGAAACAGCGAAGAAGTCGAGGCCTTGTACCAGCGAGTGAAGGATCTTCAACTTATCCGAGGCAAGGAGGTCACTGGTGTTGACATTATTCGAAACTTTCTGTGATGTCGAGTGGAGCTGCTGCATGTCAAAGGCTACCCAATGTTCCTACGAGATGGTAGGTCAGACCCAACACATGTTTCTGCTGAAGACCTGTCATCCATGGAGCTCAAAAAGAAGATTAGGTCGTTGACCAGACTTACTGCAGATGAGCCTCTCCCCGTGGATACGGTGACTGAGTCATTTAGTGCCACCAATCATGTGCCAGTAGTAATGCTCTATCGTATGTTTTATTAACCTTGTGATTATTTTAATAAAGACCTAATTGTGTTATTCCATTTGTTTCAGGATTGGAAAATTGAAGGTATGATGCCTCCCTTGCTTGTGAGCTTGCACGCTCCTCAAGGCACAAAGCTGGATGAATCAGACTCGATTGTCCCTGTTGCGCAGTCACAGGAAGCCCTTGAGTTTAGCAATGATGGTGCTCGCAAGCAAGGGCGCAATGAAGATTTGGATGCTATCACGCCTGAGATGCCGAAGGACCCTGCTTCTGGAGCAGGTGATGCTGATCCATTTCCAGCGGTACCTCTCTAGACTGCGCCACCTCCTCCTCCTACCAAGAAACAGAAGAAGGATGCGGAGTTCTTTGACCTAGATCGCATTGGATCGTAAGAGTCTTTGCCTGCTCTATACAATTCTTGCTTTTATTTATTGACGTTCATGCTTGTTTAATTTGTTGATAGAGATTCGGATGAGGCCACGGGGACAAAATGGAAGATAAAACCATGGACTCAAAAGCTACGAGTGCCGAAGTATCCATACCTTTGCTGAAGGAGACGACTACTGATGGTGATAGTTCTTCAAGCTCTTCCAAACTAGGTTGTCGTAGGATTATTACCCGAACAGCTACGCAGGATCCCGCAGAATCTTCGGGTGATAATGTAAGTTTCCTATGTCTTCCATGCGCTGCAGCTAGGGGTGGGCATATAACCTGAGAACTGATTTAACGAACCGATTTGTTGAAATATTAGGCAATTTCCCCATGAGATTAATTACCAAAATCAATATTATGTAAGCACTAGCAGATCTAAACACATGCAACCAAACAACCACATCTAGTAGAACACACGAACAGAGGCGAGCAGTCGCGCTGAGACGCTCCCAAAAACCTTATCGCCCGTCTCCCGGTGCAGGATCTCAACGGACGGGGTTTCGGAGGCCTGCTCTGCTGGATAGCAGTGCACGCAGCCATCGGGATGGGGAAGCTTAGAGAGCAGCACAACAAGAGGAACACACAACGAGAGAGACTGAGAAAAGAACTGGATCTGTCTAGATCTGTCTGTCTCTCGCTCTATAGCCTGGGAGGTGAGCCGACCGAGTCGCCACGCGTTGGAAGACAAGGGCACGCGTCAAACATGCACACGAATGTTGACACGTACCCAACAGCTTATGCACCAAGCAAAAATTTATTCTTCCACAAAACAAGTTTCTAACTCGAACTCGATTCACGAAACACGACACGTGTGCGGGCGAGGCGGGCGGTGGAGGAGGAGTGCGCGTGGACTGCTTCTCTTCTCACTCGCTTAGTGGGAGTGAAATAGCTGACCTTATAAGCTGGTCCAACTCTCTCCCAACTAGCAATGTGGGACTAAACTTTGTCGCCACAGAGATCCCAAGCTGCCATAGTAGATGGGCCTTGAGATTTCAGGATTTATTAGACTAGATGGGCTGCCCACATGGGCTGTAGCCCATATAAATCTAACAATCCCCCACCAGATCTCAGAGGCACATCATATGGCCCATTAGTTCCAATCATTGTTTAATATACCTGCAGTTCAGTGGAGACTGTTAAGTTGAACTTCCACCTAGACAAAGAGATACACTTACTACAACTGAACAATGGACTATGCCTTGAATTGCTAGTCTTGCGCAGCAAGTTTCACTCAATGCTGTTACCGGTACATGGCTGCCATAGGCTACCCCACGGTTGGAGCTTATAAGTCATACTCCTCGGCCTTTCATGAGCTTCCTAGAGATTCCCCCAAATCTCATACACTGTGACCAGTAGTGTAGCTCATATAGGTGTGTTATTTCAAGATCGCTCTGTATGACAGCGTCTTTGCTCCCAAAGAGACAGTCAGAACACATTAAGATATAATCAACCTTCCTTACAGAATACTATCAGAGAATTGCATCTGCAGCGGAGTGGGAGTATTTAAAGTTTCTCTCAACTCAGTTGTTTCAGTTTGTTTTCCCAGGTCCTAATTCACAGGATCTCCGATCACATAGGTTGGGTTACCCCCTTGACAGCTCATGTGGGCCTCAAACCCATCTCCCTCGATGAATTTTCTATCAAATTTCTTGATAGTTCTTTCGTAAAAAGATCTGTTAGATTCTTAGCTGTTTGGACATAATCCAATGCTATAACTCCAGAGTTTATCAGCTTTCTGACAGACTTCAGTCTTCTCTTGACATGTCTTGAACTCTTCATTTTGTCCTTAGAACTGTTCACTTTGACAATCACAGTTTGGTTGTCACAATTCATAAGGATTGCCGGTATTGGTTTTTCAACCATAGGCAAATCTATTAAGAGTTCACGAAGCCATTCTGCTTCGATAGTCGTAGTATCTAATGATGTGAGTTCTGCTTCCATAGTTGACCTTGTTAAGATGGTCTGCTTGCCAGACTTCCATGAAACAACACCACCAAGTGTGAATATGTATCCACTTGTGGCCTTTATCTCATCAGCATCTGATATCCAATTTGAATCACTATACCCTTCAAGTACCCTTGGATACCCAGTATAATGAATTCCATAGCTCATTGTTCCCTTTAGATAGCGCATTACCCTCTCAAGAGAATGCACGTGATCATCTCCCGGGTTGGCCACAAACCGGCTAAGTTTGCTCACAGCAAACGAGATGTCAGGCCTCTTTGCGCAAGCTAAATACATAAGTGAGCCAATAATCTGAGAGTATATCAATTGATCTCTAGCTGCCTTTTGATTCTTTCGAAGCAAAACACTAGGATCATAAGGTGTGGGAGAGGATTTGCAATCATCATATCCAAATCTACTCAACACCTCACAAAATGTGATTGCACAAGTGTATTCCCATTATTCTCATCTCTCAGTAGCTTGATGTTTAGGATAACATCAGCTTCTTCAAGGTCCTTCATCTCAAAACATCGAGACAAGAAGGTTTTGACCTCATTAATCACTTTGAGACTTGTCCAAAAAATTAATATATCATCAACATACGGACATAGGACAACTCCCTCTCCCCCACCATGGCGGTAGTACACACATTTGTCGGCTTCATTTACAACAAAACCCATAGATGTCAAAGTTCTTTCAAACTTCTCATGCCATTGTTTGGGAGCTTGTTTGAGGCCATACAAAGATTTCTTCAATTTACACACGTTTCTCTCTTGACCTTCTAGGACAAAACCATTAGGTTATTCCATGTAAATTTCCTCATCCAACTCTCCATTTAGGAAATCCGTCTTAACGTCCATTTGACGAACGAGAAGACCATGAGAGGCAGCCAGTGATAGTAGTACTCGAATTGTGGTCAACCTAGCCATAGGTGAGTAAGTATCAAAGAAATATTCGCCTTCCTTTTGGGTATAGCCTTTAGACACAAGCCGAGCTTTGTACTTTTCAATAGTACCATCAGCCCTAAGCTTCTTTTTAAGCTTAGCCACAGGTGAGTAAGTATCAAAGTAGATACGTTTTGGATGTATCAACTCCCCCCAAGCTTAGCTTATTGCTTGTCCTCAAGCAATTCAGTTGAAAACTGAGTGCGATAAAAGAACTTTCACGAACACAATTGCTTCATATGATGTATATATTCTTAGCATGTGATCAACTACTTAGACAATTCATAATAAGGAGTATGCAACTAAGTTTACTTAATAGGCATTGCAAGCTATGAAGAGATTCCAACTCAAAAATAATAAGTAGCATGAAGCATAAACATAAGCAACATTACAATGCTCATAACAAGGTATGATAGAGTGGTATCTCGCTTGCCTTTGATTATCAATGCCAAGGCACCTCTGAAGTTCAGGTGAAGACTAGAAGTAAAGATGTCAAAGATACAAGCATCAAAGTCATAACACAAATAAACAAGTAATGAGACAAGCACAAAGAATGACAACTATGCTCTCAAGAAGGTGCTCAAAGAATATGTGGAGACTCAACAAGTAAAAGAAAAGGTTTTGAATAATTCGAAAGGCTTCCAAATGCTGAAAGTATGGTACTCATTAGATTTGAGCTCTCATTGCCCCTATCATAAGCATCTTTAATGTGGTTAAGGTGAAAGTGAGGTCCAATCTGATTTATATGCTTGACAGACTATAAACTGAAAATCTCATGTCCCTTGAGTACGAGGGCCGCTCCTCATGCTACTCAACTTTAGTTACCGGTAAGTTCTTGTCATCGTAAATATGTGCGTATCATAGAGAACCGCCAACGGGGTACCCCTTGCCCGATGATACGGAAGAATCCCCATATCAAAATGACAAGACAAGCAGACAATGAGTATCTCAGCAATCTTCTTATTTACCATGGGAAAATGGTGCTTTTTTCTCTCTTTCCTCTTTTCATAAATCTCTTTATTTTCTTTTTCTTAATAGCTATCTCTCTCTTTTTTATAAGAAGAATGCTTCATAGATATCATTATGGTTACGCTGCAGGTTTCCACCATGACGGCATGGATTAGACCGGCGGCCCAGGCGTTTCTCTAACACACATACATAACTCCATGGACTTTCAAGATCCCCTTTTATTTCACATCGATGACATCCACAAACAAAAGAGCATGGTATCAACTGGGTATATATTTACAAGTGTTGAAAGCGTTCCCCGTGACATCACGGTTCTGCTAATCCCCAGCCTATAATTTGCAAGCATATAACTTTTATGGACAGTCACAATGGTTCAGGTTTATTAAGTGCACGAAATAAAGTGTACCATCAAGTTCGTGTGAGATTTACTAACTAACTTTCTCATAACAAGCAAACATTTTATTCGGAAGAAAACAAGGCATATTGAATATGCACGGAAGTAGCAAATGATGCTAATAGGTAGGTATGGTGGACGCTTTGGCAATATTTGGTTTTAGGGAGTTGGAAACATGAGTAAAACATACTCAGTGAAAGTGAAGGCTAGCAATAGTAAGGGAGCGACAAACGAGAGATCAAAAGCTGTTAAAATCATGGTTGCAACAAAACAGGACTAATCATGGCATGAAAGTGATTCAAGATCCTCAAGGAAAAATAATTCATCGAGGCTTAACTGATTATTTCAGTCATATGCATGCGTGAGCATGTGCCAAGTCAATTCAAATGAAACATTCAAAGGAGGATACCACGGTGTCATACCAAGTTATGAATAGAGTAATGCAAGCAAACATTCATAAAACATGCTTCAAACTATTAGCAAGCTGGAACTAATCATACGAAAGCAAGAACTACTAAGCATCCAAAGATAACATACACCCTACACGAACAAGCTAAGCATGCCCACAATGATGAGTATATGTAAAAAAATGAAAACAAATAGAGTTCGTTACCAGCCTCTTACCATGCCTCAAGTTGTCATTAATCTTCATTATTGCTCTTCACTTGTGTGGCTTGAATAATAATATGAAACCAATATCCACTGAGGACTGCTGAACCCTGCAACAACTCACAAAGCCAAAAAAGAATAACAAATATTTTTGGTGTTTTCGATTTTTAAAAGAAGAACCAAAAAGGAAAAACAAGCAAAGCAAAATCTTTTTGGGTTTTTAGAATAGTTCAAACAAAGCAAAAAGGGAAAGACAAACCAAGGAGAAAAGAAGAAGAAGCAAACCAAAGACAAAACACAGAAATATTTTTGGTGTTTTTGTTTTTTAGAAAGCAAAAGCAAAGAAAGAACAAAAACTAAAAAGAGAACGAAACATGAATATACAAAGTACCGACTCAACATGATAGGGAGATGAGTGCGATGCCGGCGTACCTCCCCCCAAGCTTAGGCTTTTGGCCTAAGTGGGTATCAATCCCAAGCCGGCCAGGATGACGTGTCACCGGTGTATGACGAGGAGGTACCCTCGTCCTAGTGCGAGCTCGAGTACGTCCCTCCGTAGTGCGCGGAGTAATCGTAGGAGGGCACAACAAGCGAAGCTGCTCGTCAACCTCCTCCTTAGAGCGCGACCACGGTCTCCTGTGAACACTAAACAAAGAAGACTATGGGAAAGGGATCTCCCTCTCATCCCCGTCAGTAAACAGCATCCTATATACTAGACTGTCCAAATCAGAATCAACAGTGACAAAGTGATGAGTTTTCATAGCAACAAGGTCAAGCCTTTGAGGTGCCAATATAGTATCATTGGGGTCCACTGAAAGTCCTAATGCATTGCCATATGCGAGGTAATGATGCCCCCATAGATAGGGCCCCTAGCAGCTAGGCGACGAGCAATAAGCGAGCCAAGGTTGTACCGAGTATCATTGTTGAGCGCAGCAGCAAGGAAGGCTAAATGATAGTTGGAGATATTACTCGTATTCTCCCTACCAAGTATGCTAGTAGCAAGATAATATGCAAAGTATGTAAGAGAAGGGAGTTGGATATTTCTTATCTTTCCACGTTGCGCCACGCGGTCATCATCATTGGTCACCCCTCGGTAAAGTTCCAACAGATCAGCGGGTCGCCCTTGAATCTTCTTCACGGTCCCTGTCAAGCTTACACCTTCTAGGTGCATCCCTCTCAAATATCTCTCCAAAGGTATGGTTGTTCATGCTTGATATTCTGAAATTTAAACACCTATTAAACAAGTGATTGCAAAGTGAATATAATGAAGGGTACTACTCATAGGGACTTGTAAGAGGCCTAAACATGCATCAAAACTATATCTCTAAGCATCAGATAAGCTTACAAGCTCTCATAACCTGTCACTTACAGTAGCAAAATACTCAAGATATAATCCACTAAACACAAATCTACTTGGACAAGGGGAGGAGTCACATACCAGAGAACAAGTGCTCCAAATTTCAGCAACAAAGATGGGCTGAGCAAGGAGATCAAAAAAATCGAGAGCAGGCACAGCAAGAACGCGATTTTGAGCAATGAACTGGAGTTTGCTCGGGAGAGAGAAGAAAGTGGCAGGTGAGAGAGTTAGTGGAGGGCCAGGGGTGGCCCACACCATGGCATGGCGCCACCCAGGGCAGGCCGCGCCACCAGGTGGTGAGCCTGCCTGGTGGGTCCCCCTGGTACCTCCCAGGCACTCCTCTGCCCCTTTTTCATGTAAAAATTTAATATGAATTTTCTGGAATTTTTCGAGACACTATTTTTGGGCATTTTTCAGGTATAGAAGAATGATTTTCTGACAGACAGATTTTTTTGGAAATGATGCAATGACAAAACAAGGCTAGAACTACAGGAGTTCTAAGTCACTCTAACAAGCAAGCAACTAACAACAAAAATAAAACTAGACGAAAGCAAAAACTAAAATAGATAGAATTGAAGTACACGGAAATAATCATAGTGAAAACATTGTTTTGTTCAATGAAATCCTTTTGTTAACAAGGTTGATCAGGTCTTGTTACCAAAACAATTCCATATGAGACAAAACTTTGTATTCCACTAATGATTATGTTACCTCAACCTTGATAGCAATGGTCCCAATCATAATAGTTTCAAATCTTTCTCTTGGTATGGGACAATATATTTCTCCAACTTGAATGCCCTCAACATGTTCAATTGAATTCAAACCATAAGTCCTTTCAATCTTCTTGGGGAAATAGACATTATGTTCCTTGTCATTAACATTGAAAGTCACCTTTCCTTGATTACAATTAATAATAGCCCCTGCAGTATTAAGAAAAGGTCTCCCAAGAATAATAGACATATTATCATCTTCAGGCATTTCAAGCACAACAAAATCAGTTAATATCAAACAATTATGAGCCACTTGAACAGGTACATCCTCACATATACCAACATGAATAGTGGTAGATTTATCAGCCATTTGCAAAGATATATCAGTTGGTATTAATTTTTCTAGTTGAAGCCTCTTATAGAGAGAGAAAGGCATAACACTAACTCCATATCCCAAATCACACAAAGCAGTTCTAACATAACTATTCTTAATAGAGCAAGGGATAGTTGGAATCCCTGGGTCTCCAAGTTTCTTTGGAACCTTACCATTAAAGGAATAATTAGCAAGCAAAGTAGAAATTTCTTCATTAGGGATCTTCCTTTTATTTGAGACAATATCTTTCATATACTTTGAGTAAGGAGGCAATTTAATAGCATCAGTCAAAGGAATTTGCAGGAATAAAGGTTTCATCCACTCACAAAACTTCTAATAGTGTTCATCTCCCTTTGACTTGTGTTTCTTATCAGGGAAAGGCATAGGTTTTTGGACCCAAGGCTCTCTTTCACTACCATGTTTCTTAGCAACAAAATCTTCTTTAGTGTATTTAGTATTCTTAGTGTGCTTTTCAGGTTCTTGTTCAACTTTCTCTTCATTAGGAACTTCATTTTCTTCATCACCACTTTCAGTTTTAGCATCAGAAATAGATATACTATTAGGATCTATAGCAGGTTCAGAGGGTTGTACAACAGTTTTATGTTTCTTTTTCCTTTTCTTACGAGTAGAGACACTATTTTCAGCTTGTTGAGAATCCCGCTCAATTCTTTCGGGATGCCCCTCAGGATATAGAGGATCCCAGGTAGCAGCACCACTTCTAGTTCTAATTTCATAACCATGTTTTTCTTTAGCAGCATTAACTAGCAAGTCTTTTTGCACTTTAATGAGTTGATCTATTTGAGTTTGAACCATTTGGAAGTGTTTAACAATCATTTTAACATCATTAGAGGTTATTTCCACAATATCTTTCAACTCAACAATAGCTCTAGTGTTTTCCATTAGATGATTTTGCACCCTTTTATTAAAATTATCTTGCTTAACAATAAAGATATCGAATTCTTCTAAGTATTGATCAGGAGGTTTAGAGTAAGGGATATCACCTTCATCAAAGTGTTGGAGAGAGTGTACCTCGATAGTGGATGAGTAGGGAATAGTCTTACATAATTCTTCTATAGGAGGTAAATTCTTGACATCTGCAGCTTTAATTCCCTTCTCCTTAAGACATTTCTTAGCTTCCTTCATCACTTCATCATTTAATTCAATAACTCCCCTCTTCTTTGATGTTGGAATAGGCACTAGTATAGTAGGTCCAGGTACAATTACTTCAGGTATAGCTTGTTCAGGAGGACTCCAATCTTCATAGTTCTTACTTATTTTAGCCATTAATTCCTCAGCTTCCTTAGGAGTCCTATTCCTGAAAACATAATCAGCACAACTATCTAGGTATGTCCTAGATTCCTCGGTTAGTCCATTATAAAATATATCAAGAAGCTCATTCTTAGGTAATGGACTTCCAGCCTGTGCATGAATCAAAGCACAAAACCTTGCCCAAGATTTAGGCAATATCTATTTTTCTCCCTGTTTAAAATCAAAAAGTTCCTGCAAAATAGCATGTCTAGCACTAGGAGGAAAATATTTCTGCAGGAAAGTACTAATCAAGCAATCAGGGCTATCAATAGATCCAGGAGGTAAATTACTAAACCAAGTTTTAGCTTCTCCTTTCAGTGAAAAGGGGAAAATCTTAGCAACAAAGTAAGTACGCATCTTAATATCATCAGAAAACAAGCCACTCATGGTAGAAAGTTCATTCATATGTGCTACCGCACTTTCATTCTTAGTCCCACAAAAAAGGTTCTTTCTCAACAATAGCTATGTAAGATAGATTGAGAGATAAATCATAATCTTCATCTATAATGTTTATGGGGGAAGCAGCAAACTTAGCAATAGGAGACAATTTGGGTCTAATAGTACGCCTCTCAAGGAGACTCTTAGCAGCCCTCCTATCATGGGTGTTTTTTATTCTTTAATAAATTCATCGGCCATCTCAATATAACCATCTTCAATATCATAACTTTCACTAGACTTAGGTGAACTAACAAGTGTAGTAGTAGTGTCTTCATTAGGAGTTTCAGTATTTCCAGCTATAGTTGTAGCAATCGTAGCGTCTAGGAAAGAACCTAATGAACCACTCTTATCAAGCACAGTAGAGGCAGCATCATAAGCATCAGAAGTTTCATATTCAGCAGCAGTAGTAGTGTGTGTAGCATGTGTATGTGGTGGTGTAACGAGCTTACTCATAACAGATGGTGAATCAAGAGCAATAGAGGTGTTCAGAACCGTACCTCTTCTTGTAGTGGATGGTAAAATAGGAACCTTGCCATCAGAGGACTTACCCATGATGGATGGATAGCAGTGAACAACAGAGAATCTAAGTGAACTTGATAAATAAAGCTATGCTCCCTGGCAACGGCGCTAGAAAATAGTCTTGATGACCCACAAGTATAGGGGGTGTATCGCAGTATTTTCGAGGGAAGTGAAACCAAATTTATTGATTCGACACAAGGGGGGCCACAGAATATTTATAAGCCTTAACAACTGAGTTGTCAATTCAGCTGCACCTAGAAACAATCTTGCTCACAACAGTTTATCAGTAGCAATAGTTTTGTAATAGGAGTAGTAAAGTAACAACAGTAGTAAAGTAAAGACAGCAGTAATAATAGCAGTAAATAGTTGGATTCGAGTGAGGTAGGCATAGGGATGGATGGACGGGCGTTGCATGGACAAGACAATTCACATAGCAATCAGAACATAGGGCAATTGCAGATAAATAAGATAAAGCATCCAACTACTAGATAATCCTTGGCATGTGTTCCATATATAGTCATACGTGCTCGCAATGAGAACTTGCACAACATCTTTTGTCCTGCCAGCCCGTTTGCAGCGGGGCCTCAAGGGAACTACTGACAATTAAGGTGCTCCTTTTAATAGAGCACCGGAGCAAAGCATTAACATTCTCTGAACACATGTGATCCTCACATCAAAGCCATTCCCTCCGGTTTTCCCGATTTCTGTCACTTCGGGGCCATTGGTTCCGGACAACAACGTGTGTATACAACTTGTAGATAAGACCATAAACAATACTATCATAATGAATCAATAACATGTCCAGATCTGAAATCATGGCACTCGGGCCCTAGTGATAAGCATTAAGCATAACAAGTCGCAACAAAGTCATAAAGCACTAATAGAAGATACTAGGCACCATGCCCTAACAATCTGATGCCATTACATGAATGATCTCATCCAATCCCTACCATCCCCATAGCCTACAGCGGGGGATTACTCACTCATAGATGGGGGAAACATGGATGGTCGATGGAGAAGCGATGGTGATGATGATAGTGATGATCTCCTCCAATTCCCCGTCCCGGCAGGGTGCCAGAATAGAGTTTCTGGTGCTGTTTCATGGAATATGGTGGTGGCGGCGGAGCGGAACTCTTTCTAAAAAAACGTCGACCCCCCCCTGAGTTTTTAGGTCAGAAGGCAACTTATAGGCAAAGAGGGAGACCGAGGGGGAGTCTGGGGCGGCCAGACCACCCCCTGGCGCGGCCTGGGCTTGCCCGCGCGGCCAGGTGGTGTGGCCTGGGCCCAGCCCCCCTCCGTCTCGTATTCTGGCTCCTGGAGTCTTCTGGTGAAATAGGATTTTCGGCATATTTTCTGGGATTTTTCCTGATAGTTGATTTTCTACACAAAAAGTAGACACCAGGGCAACTCTGCTGAAAACATCGGCAGTCCGTGTTAGTTGCATCCAAATCACACAAGTTTAGAGGAGAAACAATAGCAAAAGTGTTCGGGAAAGTAGATATGTTTTGGACGTATCACTCATCCGAATCTAAACTCTCATCATCTGATCATTCACCAGTCTCCATGGGAGTTTCAGGTTCAGAAATTGGATCATATTCCTTATTAGATATGGTAGGAATATCTCTCATAGGAAATATATCCTCAAAGAATGTAGCATCTCTTGATTCAAAAATGGTACCAACACTCATGTCGTCCTTTTCAGATTTCACCACAAGAAATCTATAAGCAATGTCGTGAGAAGCATAGCTAAGAAAGACACAATCCACAATTTTTGGTCCAAGCTTACGCTTCTTGTTGATTGGCACGTTGACCTTTTCCAAACAACCCCAAGTTCGTAAGTAGGAGAGTGTCAACCTTTTCTTTTCCGATTCTTCAAATGGAGTAATCTCTTTATTCTTAGTTGGAACATGTTTTAGGACATGACATGAAGTCAATATAGCCTCCCCCACCATTCCTTGGATAAACAGGCAGTGTCTAACATGGCGTTAACCAAATATGTTAGAGTCCGATTTTTTCTCTCAGCAATCCCATTGGATTGAGGGGAATTGGGAGGCGTCCTCTCATGTATAATACCATGTTCCGAACAGAATAAATTAAACTCATTATAAAAGTACTCTCCACCATGACCAAACCGAATTCTTTTGATCTTTCTCTCAAGTTGATTTTCAACTTTTGCTTTATAGATTTTAAAGAAATCTAAAGCCTCGTCTTTAGTTTTTAAGAGATATACATAACAGTACCTAGTAGAATCATCAATCAATGTCATGAAATATTTCTTTCTACTAATTGTCAACACACCATTCATCTCACATAGATCTGAATGTATGAGCTCTAGAGGTGCCAAGTTTCTCTCCTCCATAGGCTTGTGAGGCTGATTTGCTTGCACACAAGCATGGAACTTAGAGCCTTTGACAATAGTGAATTTCGGAATTAAACTCATACCAGCAAGCCGTGTCATACAATCGAAATTAATATGACAAAGTTGTGAGTGCCAAACATTAGTTTCATTACTAGTAGTGCAAACATGGTTCACTACATCATCACAGAAGTCTATCAATGAAAAACGGAACATGCCTCCGTATTTATAGCCTTTTCCAACAAAGGTTCCATACTTAGACATTACAACTTTATTGGACTCAAATACCAACTTAAACCCATCTTTCAGAAGACGGGAACCACTAACGAGATTCTTCTTGATAGAAGGGACATGCTGCACATTCTTCAATTGCATGATCTTGCCCAAAGTAAACTTCAGATCTACTGTGCCAGCACCAAGAACAGTAGCATGTAACCCATTCCCCATCATGACTGAGGAATCTCGAGGCTGATAAGAGGTGAACATGGAAATGTCAGCACACACATGAACATTGGCACCCATATCAACCCACCATTCTGTGGGTTGAAATACTGAAAGAACAGTAGATAATAAATTACCGTACTCAGAACCTGAAGTTCCTGCATCAGTATTGCCAATGACCATGTTGATAGATTTAGAACTCTGTCCAGCCTGACCCTTCTTGCCTTTCTTATGTGGATAACAATGAGCCCAATGGCCAATCTCGTCACACACCCAGCAAGGTTCTTTCTTTTCCTTGTTCTGCCCCTTCTTCTTCTTGAAGTTGGTAGTCTGGCAGACTTTGTTATTTCCCTTGGACTTGTGGGCATTTTTCTGCACCATATTGGCAGCAGAATGTCCCTCGGTTCCATTAGTGTGTTTGTCTTTTGCCCTTGCCTTTTCTTCAACATCTAGAGAACCAATAAGGTACTCAACAGAGAGCTCATGCCTCTGATGTTTCAGAGAAGTGGCAAAGTTCCTCCATGAAGGGGGAAGCTTAGCGACAATGCATCCCGCGACAAACTTGTCCAGAAGAACACACTTGAGAAGTTCGAGTTCCTTTGCCATGATCTATAGCTCATGAGCCTGTTCTACTACAGATCGGTTTTCAACCATCTTGTAGTCATTGAACTACTCCATAGCATACAGTTAACCATCGACATCAGTAGCACCGAACTTAGCGTCTAGCGCATTCCACAGTTCCTTAGCATCACGGATATGCAAATATGCATCAACCAACTTGTCTCCAAGAACACTGAGTACAGAGCCCACGAAAAGTACAGTGGCCTCCCTGAACGCTCTCTCTTCCTCGAGAGTAAGCAGACCTTTGGGAGTGTCATCTGCAACTTTTTCTATACCCATTGAAGTGAGTCACAAGAGGGTTTTCCCTTACCATCTCTTAAAATTAGCACCTGTAAAAGGGCTCGGTTTTAGTGAAGCAGCAAATGCAGATGACAAAAATTGCCTAAATAAATAAGGTTTTTGGATTGTTGAAATATATTAGAAAATTTCCCTATGAGATTAATTACCGAAATCAATATTACGTAAGCATTAGCAGATCTAAACACATGCAGCCAAACAACCACATCTAGTAGATCTGAAAATCTAGCTAGAACTAGTGCATACATAGAGAAGAATAGCACGTCCATGTTGACCGGGAAGGTCGTCACCACAGCAACACCTTGGTCCTTGTTGATATCGCCCATGGTGCTGATGAGGTCGTCGATTGCTGAAGAAGAATACATGAATAGAGGCGAGCAGTCGCGCTGAGACGCTTCCAAAAACCACATATAATGGGCTGCCCACATGGGCTACAACCCATATAAATCTAACACGATTAGACCTAGACCAAAACCGACGTGATCGAAACCGAAATCTTAATTTCGGTTAGCATATCTATCTATATCTATATCTATAATACCTAATAATATAAGACGGATTATTTCTTCTGGTCCAACACTTTTTTAAATAAACTGCTCCCTACCAGTTCAGAGTAATTAACCTGCCTGCCACCGCCGAGTGAAACGTACTGGTTCCACCGCATTACTGAATCCCAAAAAAACAGATCGAAAAGAAAATCGGAAGTCCGACGTATGCTCGCTAAGAGCGTGTCCTCACCCGCGCGACCACCTCGACTGCCTAGTGACACACCCTTGCGAGATGGACTGGCCGCGCGCGAGCCCCTGCCCGAAGGCTGGAGCTATCTCCCGAGCGTGTCCTCGCCCGCGCGATCCTGACTCCCCCTTCATCCTCTTCCTAGCTAGATTTATCATGGGTTGGGTGCTCCAAAGCGACGGTGAGGACCAGCGCTGTCGTGCTGCCAGCGAGAACCTGGCTGGCCTTCCCACCGGCACTGTAGCTCCTCTGCGCGTGGCCTCGAGCCGCCACCGGGCGCTGGATCGGCGCCGTCCTGCGTCCACCCAAACCTCCACCGCGTGGCCTCGGTCCCCCTTTCCCCATTTGGTTGATGGTAGCTCCGTTGAGCTGCAGGCCGTCCAGCATTGTCAAGCTCTTTTGTTGCGTCGGTGGGGAGCGAGCGCGGAGAGTAGTGGAACCGGACAATGACGATGGGGCGCAAGAGCACCATCGAGTCTACAAGGCCGCCATGCGCAATGGAATCACCGTCGTAGTGAAGCGCATGCTCGACATGAACCACGTCGGGTGTGGCGCAACCTCCTCTATGTGATCCACAGTGGTACTACTCTGTTGATCGACTAACAACTTAATTAATGAATTGGTCAATTAATTACTTAATCAATTTGGCGTCGGATGGATGGATGTTGGGGACCAGAACCAGGACATGGTGATCATGGGCTGGTCGGCGTGGCTAATGATGGCGTGGCTTGCGGCATGCCATACCTCCACGAGAAGTTTGGCATCCCGGCCATGCGGTTAGTGAGCATGGGCAGTGCCAGCTTTGGATGCGCCGCCACCGGCACTACCTGCTGGGCTTTTTCTTATGGGCCGTCTAATATTTTGTATCGAATAATCCCACCTTGCTAACTTAAACTGAGTTGCACCGATTTATATACCTTACAGATTGACTCGAATCAGCCTCCTCAGGAATGAACGAGCATCATTGCCCCAATTTCTAATGCTCCCTCCGACCCATATTAGTTGACTTGGATTTGTTGGTCGGAGGGAGTAGTATAATTATCGGATCCTTGGAAAGCTCGAAGAATGGGAAGAGACAGCGGGGAAACACCAGAGACGCGGGAAAAGCGGTGGTAGGATCGGGAAACACAGTGGGAGCTTGGTCTTGACACAAGATGACATGCACTATATAGGCAAGTCAACAAAATGTCACCCAGCTCCATACTAGGTGTGAATCGGATCGGTCAACACAAGACAAGAACAACATCTATGTTAAGACAAGAGGGTGAGATTAAAAAAACTGCATGTAAATCGAATCGGTCTTTTGATCGAGGATCATACCGGCTCAACCGAGCAGGATACAAAATTCTCACGGGTACGGCGACGTGTCACTGATTTC
This sequence comes from Avena eriantha, assembly GCA_910589775.1. Lineage (NCBI taxonomy): Eukaryota > Viridiplantae > Streptophyta > Magnoliopsida > Poales > Poaceae > Avena > Avena eriantha. The sequence goes on along the minus strand of OU342745.1, from coordinate 74,600,780 downwards.
CAAGAAAACTGAATACCGACAACTCACGATAAAAAACTAATTATCAAAAAAGAAAAGAATATTTTTTTTTGGCATAAACTATTTAACATATTTTGACCCGGTGCAAAGCACGGGCTTTTTTCTAGTCTAACAAACCGAATAAACTACGGTGATTTCGAGGCTGAACCTCGGTCCACCGAAGTGACCGGACAAACGATGTCGTGATTGTGGTCCCGATATTCCCTAGCAAATCCCTCCTCGTAAATAATTGCGTTCAGCAAATGTTTCCGCTCCAAGGATAGAAAACTCAATGGAATAGGAAATGTAAAGGATTGCAATGCCCTGCCCAACTGAACCCTACGGACCCAGGAATCTCATACATGGTTGTTTGATTGCAGCAAAGGATTTTTACCATGAGGTCTCACCTCATGTAAAGTTTCATGTGAAAATGAACTAGAGAGTTTCTATGGGAACTAATCCTATAGGATGCAATACTATGAATCAAACGGCTCTGAAAGGAAAAATTCCTCTGGGTACAAATCCTATGGAAATCCTAAGGCAATCCTGAGAATCAAAGGAGGCCCAAGAGTGCATGTCTCGCATGAACCAAATTATTAATGTGACATGATGCTTGGTGTTTGCTATTTCCATACAAGGATAACATCCCAGCCTGGCCCACACAAATGATCTGCCCACGAGCCAGAACCAAGACACGTTGGGCGAATAACAACTGCCTTTTCATGTCATGACACATCACTCTGCCCCGTATGCCCCAGCAGGCTATGCCCATCCCACTGCAATTCGGTCCGTTCGGTCAAGACCGATGACCGAACGATTTCTATAGGAACTGAAGTATCGGTTACATGAATTACTGATGACTGATCGGTACTTGTTTTTTGTGGACCAAAATTCTCTAGCGGCTGAGTTTACCGAACCGAACGGTTCGAGGGAACCGAACGCCCACCCCTAGTTGTAGCCCCCGAATCTGCTATTCTGACCACAGATGATTTTGTACAGTCGTTTCTCTAAAACATGGTACAAATGGGTCAGCAATACATGTGATTGGACTCGGACTTCAAACAGCTTCAAGGTGTAACACCCTCGAATCGGCACTCTGCAGATTTCAGCGCTTCCCGCCAAACCCGCATAGAAACGATTCAAGGACGCCCACCAGGCACTTGCGTGCGGGTGGAAAACGAAGTAATACCATTACAATAGTTCACGAAGGAACCCACAGAAAAATTTATATACAACAACGACTCCATGAGTCAAAAATACAGATATACAATACAAAGATCCAAATCACCTTGAAAACGATACAACATCCGAGTACGGATAAGAAGCAAATTGGGCTAAGAGCTTTGAAGAATAACCAATAGTGTCCATAACCCTACCCAGGCCAAGCCTGAAGGGCAACCCTGCTAACGACGTCGCACTTATACCTGCTAAAACAAAAGGGATGCCGACAAAGGGTAAAGGAAAAAGAGGAGCGTCAGTACTGAGGCCAGTACACGGCGAGGCTAGAATTCGGCGGCTCTCGCCTATATAGGTATGGTGGACTGAAGCGGCAGCGCAGCATGCACTAAACAACCTATAGAGACTCGATAAACTGTCGGCTATTAGAGAAAGATAAGAAAGACCTATTCGGAACCAACCTTATACTAACAGCAATCATACCCATCCTGGTATTCTCCCTCGAGACCAAACGAGGAAGTCAAACCGAGGAACTCACACAGTTGGCAGTTTTATTTATTCCATTATAGTTGAAGCACTTACTAGTCAGATATAGATAGGATGAGTCATCCTGATAGCATAAGTAGTGGGAAATTTTAGTTAACCATTCAGTTGTAGTTGAAGTACTTACTAGTCAGATACAATTAGCATGTGACATCCCAAACCCAGCAGTTGTTGGCACTTTTATTTCATTCCATTGGAGTTGCGATACTTACTAGGCAGGTATAACATGACACAATACACCCCAGTTCCTCCAGTTTATTTAGTTATGCTTGTCTATGATCGAGATACTGTGCTCCAAGTCGTCCATAACCGCGGACACGGCTTTCAGAAAGATTTACCCTGTAGGGGTGCACAAATAGCAACACACGCACGATCAACCTCGGAAAAACCAAATCAAAACCCAACGAGGCTTTCACGACAGAGCAATCACAGGATTCATAAAATATTTCAGGGGGCCACCCCACTAAGCTACCCGCGACGAAGTTGGCCGGCTCCGAGACGGACCAGGGTTTGTGTGGACGGCGGTAAACGATTGGAAACCCGAAAGTGTGACTGGGCTTGTCGATACAGCGAAAACGTGTCATGATCCAAAACAGTACAGGTGCTCCACGCAGAATCATAAATAAAGCAGTAAAGCATGGCATAAGTACATGATAGTAATAAAGCTCTAATCTAGTTTGTGGCCCCAAGAAATAAGAAATGAATCAAGCTCTGGCTAAGGGGATTCATGGTCCCTGCTAGCTCGTGGTTGATGTAGAGCTCGTTGGGAACCCCAAGAGGAAGGTATGATGAGCACAGCAGCGAGTTTTTCCTCAGTTATGAGACCAAGGTTTAATCGAACCAGTAGGAGCAAGGAAACACTCCAAAGGTGTTACTAGCTGAGCTTTGGCAGGGTGCACTACCGGTGCTAGTAGCAACGTGGAGACCTGCAGAACACAACCACAGAACTTTGTCCCCAACTTGCGATGAGGTTGTCAATCTCACTGTGTTTTGCAGAAAACAAAGGATTAAACGTATCGAATGGAAAGAAGTAAAAGTTTGGAGAAAGTAAACACAAAGCAGTAAAATATTGTAGATTGTATGTAAAGTAAAAGGACCGGGATCCATAGTTCACTAGAGGTGGCTCTCCTTAGATAGATAACATGCTGGGTGAACAAATTACAGCGGGGCAATTGACAAACACCGAGAAAGCAATACATGCATATACTAATCATCTTGACTCCTCTGAGACTTGATTGGGCATTACAACATAATACATAGACCACCATCCAACTGCATCTATGACTAATAATCCACCTTTAGGTTATCATTCGAACCCCCTCCAGTATTAAGTTGCAAGCAACAGATTATTGCTTTACGAACTGCGTGTAAAGTAAACAATACGATTGTTCTATGAACAAAGGATTGTTGTTTTCTCCCTAGTAGCAACAACACATCTAGTACCTTAGAGATTTCTGTCACTTCCCCAGATTACCAGAGGCATGAACCCACTATCGAGCATAAATACTAACTCTTGGAGTTGCTAGCATCTACTTGGCCAAGATAGCTACTAACAACGGAAAGCATGCAAGATCTCAAATAACAAAGACATGATAGAATCAATAATCAATCTGAAATAGCATCTCAATATCCATAGGATCCCCGCAAACACAACATGTATGAATTACAAATAGATGATCTTGATCATGAACGGAGCTCACAAGATCTAAACATGAAAGCACAAAGGAGGAGAAACTAGCCATCTAGCTACTACATGGATCTGTAGTCCAAGGATGAACTACTCACGCATCACACCGGAGGCTTGCATGGTGATGAAGAAGGCCTCCAGGGTGAATTCCCCTCTCTGGCAGGGTGCCGGGAAGAGCTTCAGATCCCCCTGATCTAGGGACAGAGACGACATCGGCTACAGACTCTTTCGTGGATTTTTGATCGGGTACTTAGGGTTTTCGTCCCGAGGGAAACTTATAGGCGGAAGGAGAGGCCGAGAGGGTGCCGGGAGCCACCACACCACCCCCTGGCGCAGGCCAGGCCTGGCTGCGCGGCCAGGTGGTGTGGCCGGCCCCTGGCCCTTCTCCGTCTCGTATTCTGGCACTTGATCCCTTCCGGAAAAATAGGCACTTTGGCTTTTGTCCCGTCCAATTCCGAGAATATTCATTTTCGGACTTTCCTGGAACCAAAAACAGCAGAAAACAGGCAGCTGGCACTGTGGCTCTTGTTAATAGGTTAGTCCAAGAAATCATATAAAAAGTACTCCAAAGTTGGAACAAAACACAAGAAAGTGGATAAAACCAATCATGGAACATCAAAAATTATAGATACATTTGCAATGTATCAACATCCCCAAGTGTCGTTGTATTGGGAACGGCAGTACCTGAGGAGGTTAGATAGAGGTGTGGGACTAGCAGGGAAGCTATCGACGGTGTCCGCAGGCAGGATTGGATACAAGCGAGCGTAGCGGGACGCAAGAAGTACCCAGGTTCGGGGCCCTCGTGACGAGGTAAAGCCCCTACTCCTGTTGGATCTGACTATGTGGAGTATACGAACTACAAGTGCTCCTCGAGCTGTATTCTCTAGCTACTGCCTTAAATGCAATGAGACCAACCCTTTCTACTGAGGCCTTGCCTCTCCTTATATAGGCAGAGAGGCAAAGGTCTCACTGACCAGTCCGACTGGCGGGCCCCACAGGCGGGTCCCAGCCGACTGGTCATCCACAGTGTCCGGTATGGCTAGTCCTGTCGGAGTACGAGCGATATGGCTGTCGTAGGCACAGTGGACGCCGTGCGAGCCTGTCGTCAGCACCGGCCACTGTTCCTGTGTCACCCGCGCAATGTCTTCGGTATGGCCGGGTAGTTGCCAGTCTTGTCACCGTACAGGGCGTACCGTGCACTAATACACACGCCGCCCTGTCCCATTGATTGAGTCTGGCTAAGTAGCCATATCCGGCTGCCTCCTGCTGATCCGGCTACCAGGGGATAGCCGGCCTGTCTTGCCTTGTCCGGCTGCATCTGGTCAGCCGGACGCGCTCCGACTGTCTTGTTTCTTATTTGGTTGGGATACCCGGGGATCATCCCCCTGACACTAGCCCCCGAGCGCGTGTGGATTCCGCCCTTAGGTGAAATGTGTGCGCGCTTCCTCTTGTTTTTGAATCTGCGTCCGGCTGAGCTTGGCGGTTACGCTACCCGTGACGTCCGTGCTGACGCCGGCCACGCGCGCACGCGCCATCATTACTCTGCGGCGGGCAGTGTAACGTCCCGTCGCACGTCGCCTCGGGAAGCTGCTGTCCGGCGCTTCGGTTCCCGCCCCAGGATCTTCTGCGCATCCTGCTCCGGCGCACGGGATCTTAGGCAACGGTTGGGGTGTGGGTCGCCCGGATGCGCGCCACGTGCCCCGCCGACGGTTGCCCTTCTGGCCCTTTAAAGGGACGCCGCGGGGGAGGCGATTTCCTTCCTTCACTCCCCCGCTGCAATTCCTTCTTCCCCGCGTGCTCCTGCTTCCGCGCTCTTGCTCTTTGCGCCGCCCGCTCGCCGTTGTCGTCGTTACGGGCCACCGCCACTCTTCCGTCGCCGCTCCCCCTCATCAACCGGAGATGGCCGCCGACCGCGGGTCCTGGTGCGGCTCCGCCGTCACAGAGGACCAGATCGCGAAGTACCGCGCCACCCGCGTTCTCCCGCCGGCGGAGGAGGTGGCGGTGCGGTTGGCGCCGGCCGGGGAAGTGTCGCTGCATCCGGAGGAGGGCGAACGCGTCATATTCTTGTCCCATCTAGCCCGCGGGTTCGCCCTTCCGGTGAACCCATTCCTCTTGACCTTCCTCGCCTTCTTTGACCTTCGTCTCCACCACCACGGCGCCAACGCAATCGGAACGTTGGCGCATTTCGTTGCTTTCTGCGAGAGCTATCTCGGGATCCAGCCGGATCTCGGGCTCTTCTGCCGGCTCTTTTGAGTCCGGCCGCAGGTGCAGTTCACCCAGGGGCCCTTAGTCGTCTGCGGCGGCGCCTCCATTTACTCCCGCTCGCAGACCAGCTACCCCAAGTTCCTTCTTCACGATACGGTGCGACTGTGGTAGTAGTCGTACTTCTACATGAAGAACCTCACCAATGTCAACCGGATCCATCTGCCGGCCTTCCAGGACATCGAGTCCAGCCGGCAGAACTGGGACTTGAAGCTCCACGGCGACAAGGCGGAGATGGACGAGATGCTGAAGCGCATGCGCTCCCTTGTCCACTGCCGGCTGACTGGCCTGGACGTCACTCTCAGCTGGATGTCCCGGCTGATGATGCCGTTGCAGCAACGAGCACACAAGATGTGCTACTATTCGGGCCGGCTGGACCCGACCCGGCTGTCGCGCCGCGATCCCCGCTACCACAACCTGAAGGAGTGGGTGTGGACGATCACCAAGGAGCGGCTGCCGGAGAACTGGAAGTTCAGCCTGGCGCCGTATACGCGGGAGAACCGCGCGCCTCAGGTAAGCTCTTCTGACCGGATGCACTTTTGATGTTTTCTTGTTCTTGTTCTTTGTCTTCGTCTGGCTGACCTTTGTGCTCGGCAGATGTTCCCCTGCATCATCCGTGAGGAGGGCGCGGTGGTCCTCGAGGAGTTCGCGCCCAACCTGCCCGAGCCACGCACCCGGTGGTCCGGCGAGGAATCGGATGGGGATGGCGACGCCTTTCCCAGTCGGAACAACGAGCCGGCCGCCGACCCGCACCCGGAGGTGCACGAGGAGGAGGCCATGCCGACCGCGGAGCCGGCGACGCGCTCCACGACGGACGGGGGAGTGGGCGGGAGCGGCTCCAGCCGCGCCGGCTCCCGCCGCCCCACGGTAGAGGAGCCGGTCCAGCGCCCCGCCGCCAAGCCGGTCCGGCACCCTGCCGTCAAGCCGGTCCGGCACCCTGCCGTCAAGCCGTCTTGGCCGGAAGAAGGGGCCGCCTCCTGTGGTGCCGGGGTATGTTCCTTCTCCCCCTTCCCTTTCTGTCTGTTTTCCTTTTTCCTCCTTTTCTGACTTTGGCTTGTTTTGCTCCTGTCTTCCTCGCTTTTTCCTTAGCACGCTCGTTTCCTTTGGAGCCGCGAGCCCGGCTCACGCGCCCGCCGGGTCGCCGCCCCGTACCCCGACTGCGCCGACTAGCACTCCTCCTTCCTCCGAGGCGCAGCCTTCGCCTCCCCCACGGGCTGAGCCGACTGCCTCCGCCCAGCCGGAAGTCCCCCAGCCGGAGGCGAGGTCCTCCCAACCGGAAGGCTCCTCCGCGGGCGCGCGGGGGGCTGCTGGCAAGGAGCTCGTCGTCGTTGGCGGTGACAACTCCGACGAGGAGCCCGGGGAGGAGTGGCAGGCGGCGGTGGTCGCGGCGAAGGAGTCCCTGGCCGTCAACGCCGTGGACGACGACGCCTCTTCCGCTGCCTCGTTGTCGGACCTTGTCGCCACGCTCGAGCTGGCAGTGAAGGAGATCCGGCTGCTGGAGGCCACAGCCGGCGGGAACCAGTCGTTGGAGCAGAAGCTCGCTGCCGCCAACGGGACCTCCCAGAGTGACTTCACTTTGCCCGGCTCCTTCTTTTTTTTGGGGGGGGGACCGATAGCCGGTTTGTTGTAGCCATCCTCGTGTGCGCTCAATGCGAGATCGATTGCTTGAAGAAGGCGAACGACCGGTTGAGCAAGTCCAACTCCACTCTGCGGCTGCAGAACAAGGAATGGCACGCGCGGGTGGACGGTCTGGAGGCCACCATCAAGGAGCGCGACGCCTCACTCGCCAGCCGGACCGAGGCTTTCTCCCTTCTCGAGGTCCAGAACAAGGACCAAGAGAAGGCGATCAAACGGTTGGCGCTCATGGAGAAGGCGCTGGTGGAGGAGCTGATGCAGGTCGGCCACACCGCCAAAGGTGAGTCTTATTTCCGTCTCTTTTTCTTTCTGGATCCGGTAGCCGGATCTGACTTCTCTTTTCTGACAGCTTTTTACCCCGGCATAGACCTGCTGGCCTACAACCGGCTGCAGGAGAATTGGCCGGGAGCGCAGCCTATGGCCCAGGAGCTCGTCGTCCTTCTTGGTGAGGAGGCTGCTAAGCTTCGCCAGGCGGCGAGGGACGTCTTCTCCTTTGTCTGGCCGGAGGCTCCGGTCCCGGAGACAATGGCGTAGCTGGCTGCGAAGGTGGGAGAGGTGCCGGCTGCGGTGGACCGGCTACGGGATCTGGCTGCACGAGCCGGAGCGGAGATGGCCTTGGCCTTGCTCTCCTGGTACAAGGACGCCCGCGTCAAGAAGATTGACGGAGGCTTCCGTGTCGGGGCTGACCTTGCCGCCATCCGCCAAGCCCATCCAGAGCTCCGCGGGTCCGCCATCAAGATCACCGACTATGTGGACCCCGACGAGGTCCTCACCGACTCGGAGTCCGCTGGCACTCCTGATGTGGAGGCCCCGATGCCGCCGCCTGCCAGCGCCGGGACCGGATTGAGCCCCGCGCCTCCTCCACCGCCCGAAGCCTCCGCTGGCCAAGATCTCCCCCATGGCAAGGGTCCTGCTGCCTAGATATCGCCCCGGGATGCCGGGTGTAATTGTCTTGTGTTGTACACCTGTAAACCTTGTCTGTTTGAGCCGGCTGTCTTTGACGCTGGGTAAGTTGCGAGAGCTTCGTCTCTCTTTTGCTTGTTATTGTTGAAATCCTTTTTCCTTACTTGTGCACTGAGTTTCTTTTTGCCATTTTGCCTGGCTAACCTTGTCCGACTACACGCCTTTAGCCGGATAACCTACACCTCTAGTGGGGGCGCGCAAGCGCACCCACTGGGTGTAGCCCCCGAGATTTGCAGTAGTTGGCAAAGGCAGGTGCTTCGAATCTTCCTTCTTTCCCAGTTCTTCTGTCTTTATCCGACTAGACTCGTCTTAGTCGGTTGCTTTCGCTGGCTGAACCCTTTTAGCCAGGGGAACTAACATTCTAGTGGGGGCGCGCGAGCGCACCCACTGGGTGTAGCCCCCGAGATTCGGAGTGGCTGGAGTAGCCAGGTGCTTCGAATCTTCATTGTCTTCTCTTGCTCCTGCCCTTGCCCTCACCTGGGCTCCGATCAGCCGGCTAGACGCCTTTAGCCGGTTGGGAACCACAAGATTCCACTGGGGGCGCGCGAGCGCACCCAGTGGGTGTAGCCCCCGAGATTCGGAGCGCTTGATGAAGGCAAGGACTTCGAATCTTCTTTCCTTCTCCTGAATTCCGACTCTAGGTAGCCGGATGAAATGTACGTACGCATACACACATGTCCACATACGTTAGTAGGTTAGTCTGCCAAATTGTAGCCGGGAAACGGCTTGTTTTTCGAAAACTGGCTTGTCCCTTTCTAGACACTTAGTCGCTTTCCCGTGCGTTCTGCTGTTTTCGCTGCGTCCTTGCCGGGCAGCCGGGTTGCGGTCTGCAGCCGGAATCGAAGGGAGCTGACAGTACATTGCGCACGGTACTAAAGGCTTAGCAGCTGGATTGGTTCGAGCTAGTTGCAGGGCCGGGACACCCGATCTGTCGCGTCTCCTCCCCGTTTTTCGTGTGGGATGCCTCAGGCTTTTGCTCTTGCTAGCCGGACAGCCGAGTTGCGGTCTGTAGCTGAGACGAAGAGTGGGCCTCTGACATCGTCGCACAGTAGTTAGCCGGTTTGTTGACTTAGCAGGCCGGGCCAGCCGGTGAGCTCCGGGTAGGGGTTGCCGGAGCCGGAAAATAATAACCGGAAAACAGGTGCATACATATTTCTGGCAAGGAGCCCCCGAGATTCTCATGGGGGTCCGTATTTTTATTCATAGGGGTTTCGGGATACCTACACTGTTTGGCGACTAGGTGTAAAATGGGCGCAGCAGGGCCGCATTCCAGGGACGCTCGGTATCCTCGTCTGACTTGTCCATCTTGTTCTTGCGTGGCTGCTACGCGTCGATGAGGTAGTAGGAGTCGTTGGGCAGCGCCCGGCTGATGATGAAGAGGCCCTCCCAGGGTGGCGATAACTTGTGCATGCCCTTCGTGTCTTGCACCAGCCGAAGAACCAGGTCGCCTTCGCGGAATGCGACTGGGCGGATCCGGTTTGAATGGTAGCGACGTAGTGGCTGCTGGTACAGGGCTGATCTGGACAAGGCCAGCTCGCGGGCCTCCTCCAGGAGGTCCACTCCGTCCTCCCGCGCCTCCTGGTTGGCTTTTTCGTTGTAGAGAAGCTTGCGAGGGGAGTCGAACTCGATGTCGGCGGAGAGGACGGCTTCCGATCCGTAGACCAGGAAGAACGACGTGTAGCCGGTTGACCTATTCGGCGTGGTGCGGAGGCTCCACAGCACAGCCAGAAGTTCTTCGATCCAACATCCGGGTGAACGCTCCAACGGCTCGATGAGACGTGGCTTGATGCCAGCTAGCACTAAGCCGTTTGCTCTTTCGACTTGCCTGTTGGATTACGGGTGCGCGAAAGAGGCGAGGTCCAGTCGGATGCCCTTGTTGTTACAAAACCGGGCGAAGGCCCCTTTGGCGAAGTTCGTGCCGTTGTCGGTGATGATGCTGTTGGGGTAGCCAAAGCAGTTGATGATGTTGGTGAAGAAGGTGACAACCGTCGCCCCGTCCACATTTCGGATAGGCTTGGCCTCGATCCACTTCGTGAACTTGTCCATCGCCACTAGCAGGTGGGTCATGCCCGCGCGCGCTCTCCTGAAGGGACCGACCATGTCAAGGCCCCAAACTGCGAACGGCCAGGTGATCGGTATGGTCTTGAGTATCGAAGTTGGCATATGCCTGAGCTGCCCGAAGCGCTGGCACCCATTGCATGCGCGGACCAGCTGCTCTGCGTCCTCGAGGGCGGTGGGCCAATAGAAACCATGGCGAAACGCCTTGGCGACGATCGCCCTTGACGAAGCGTGGTGCCCGCACTCGCCCTGGTGGATGTCCTTGAGTAGCCGGTGGCCTGTACCGTATCAACACATCTTTGGAAGATTCCGGATACACTGCACTTGTATAGCTCGCCGTTTATGATGGTGTATGTGTGCGCGCGCCATCGGATTTGCCTGGCCTGCACCTCGTCGTCGGGAAGTTCTCCGTTGGCGATGTAGCTCATGAAGGGCTATGCCTAGGATGGCACTTCCCGAATGACGAGGATGCCCACGTTCTCCGGTCGACGGGTGTCCGGGGGTCGTCCGGATGGCGTATCCGGAGAGGCAGCCCCCGAGCCGCTGGGCGAGCCAGCAGCCCCCGGGCCTTGCGAGCTGGAAGGCGCTGCCCAGCCGGAATTGGTGCGGGTCTTCTTTTTTGGTGGTTCTGCCGGCTCTGCTTCCGCCGTCCCGCCGGCCGGAACGGTTCCTGCCCAGACGATGGAGTCCGATTCTGGCGACGGGTTGATGGATGGCTTGCGTAGGTGCTCCAAGGACACCCCTGGTGGGATGGCCTGCCTGGTGGATCCGATCTTGGAGAGCCCATCGGCTACCTCGTTGTTGACGCGGGGGATGTGGTGAAATTCACACCCATCGAACGAGGCGCTGAGCTTCTGGATGTGGAACCGGTAGAGAGCCATGTTTGCGTCTCTGGCGTCCCATTCCCCGGACACTTGCTGCACCACCAAGTCCGAATCGCCGAAGCACAGGATCCGGTTGACACCGATCTCCTTGGCCATTCGGAGTCCGTGCGCTAGTGCCTCGTATTCGGCTACGTTGTTGGAGGCCTTGAAGTGGATCTGTAGTACGTACTCCAGCCGGTCTCCCTTGGGCGAGGTGAGCACGATGCTGGCTCCCAAGCCCCCGAGCATCTTTGATCCGTCGAAGTGCATCCGCCAATGGTCCAAATCCGGAACCGGTGGGAGATACTGGGTCTCGGCCCAGTCGACGAGGAAGTCCACCAACGCTTGCGACTTGATCGTGAGCCAAGGCTCGTACTGGATGGAGTAGGCGGCAAGCTCGATGGCCTACTTGGCGACTCGGCCGGTGGCGTCCTTGTTGCCGATGATTTCCGAAAGGGGTGCAGTGCACACGACCTTAATCGGATGCTCCTGGAAGTAGTGCTTGAGCTTCTTGCATGCCAGGTACACGCCGTAGCACATCTTCTGGTAGTGGGGGTAGTTCTGCTTGGAGAGGGAGAGAACCTCGCTGAGGTAGTAGATGGGCCTCTGAACCGGCTGAGCCTTGCCTTCCTCGGGGCGCTGCACCACCAGGACGACGCTGACGGCCCGGCTGATGGCTGCTATATAGAGCAACATCGGCTCCTTACTAGCCGGCGTGGCTAGGACCGGTGCTGTGGATAGCATGCGCTTGAGGTCATGAAACGCGGCGTCGGCTTGCGAAGTCCAAGAGAACTTGTCCGTCTTCTTCATCAGTTGGTACAACGGGAGTGCCTTCTCCCCCAGCTGGCTGACAAAACGACTGAGGGAAGCAAGGCATCCGGTGAATTTCTGGACTCCAAGCAGCTTCCTGGGCGGTTGCATCCTTGCGATGGCCGCGATCTTCTCCGGATTTGCCTCGATACCTCGCCGTGAGACGAGGAAACCGAGGAGCTGACCGGACAATACCCCGAAGACGCACTTCTCTGGGTTCAGCTTCATCCGGTACTGGCGGAGGTTGCAAAATGTTTCTCCCAGGTCCTCAAGGAGGGTGTGCTTCTCCTTGGTCTTGATAACCACGTCATCCACGTAAGCGTGCACGTTTCGGCCTAACTGCGAGTGCAAGCATTTCTGCATACATCGCTGATAGGTGGCGCCTGCGTTCTTTAGGCCGAAAGGCATGGTTACATAGCAGAAAGCCCCATAGGGGGTGATAAATGATGTCTTAATCTGATCAGCCAGGTTCAGCTGGATCTGATTGTACCCGGAATAACAATCTAAGAAAGACAACAAATCACAGCCAGCCGTGGAATCAATGACTTGATCGATACGGGGCAAGGCGAAGGGGTCTTTAGGGCACGCCTTGTTCAGGCTGCTGTAGTCGATACACATGCGCCAGGTCTTGTTCTTCTTCAGTACCAGGACTGGGTTCGCCAGCCAGTCCGGGTGGTACACTTCCATGATGAACCCGGCTGCAAGGAGCCGGGTGACCTTGTCACCGATTATCTTTCTCTTCTCCTCCGTGAACCGGCGCAGAGGTTGCTTGACCGGCTTGGCATCCGGACGCACGTGAAGTGAGTGCTCGGCGAACTCCCTCGGCACACCCGGCATGTCCTTGGGGGACCACACGAAGATGTCTCGATTCTCACGGAGGAAGTCGACGAGCGCGCCTTCCTATTTGCTGTCCAAGCCGGCGCCAATGGTGACGAACTTGGTCGGATCGGAGGGGTCGAGCAGGATCCTCTTCGTCTCCTTTGCCGGCTGGAAGGCTCCTTCTCCAGCCGGCTTGCTGCTAGCCGGAATGTCCTGCTGGGCCATGGCCACATTGTGCATGATCACGCGCTTCTCCTCGGCTATGATGAGGGCCTCTGCCAGCTTGGAACCGGCTGAGGCGCACTCCATCGATCGCCTGAAGCAGCCGGCGACGGTGATCATGCCGTGGGGTCCCGGCTTCTTCGTCTTGAGGTAGGCGTAGTGGGGAATGGCCATGAACTTGGCGAGGGCGGGGGGCCCGAGGAGAGCATGGTAGGAGCTCGTTAGATTTACCACCTCGAACCAGATTGGTTCGCGGCGGAAGTTCTCCTCGGTCCCGAAAATGACGTCCAGCTGGATTTTCCCCAGCGGGGCGCAGGCTGGCGCCGGCAGTACGCCGTGGAACGTCATGGTAGTCGGGCGCAGGTCGCTTTCGCGAATGCCCAGCTTCTCCAGCGAGGAGTGGTAGAGGAGGTTGAGGCTGCTGCCTCCGTCGATGAGGACGCGCGAGAATCGGCAAGTGTGCGCGTTGGAGACGATGAGGGGGTCAAGCACCATGGCGTAGCCCCGGGAGTCGGTAGATGCTCAGGCTGATCCGCCCGGCTCCAGGTGATATGGGTTTCCGACCAGTTCAGATACTGGGGGACCAGAGAGGCGATGGTGTTGAACTCCTTGGAGCGTCGCCTGCGGCTGTGCTTGTCGTCCTGCTCCGTCTCGAAAATGTGGTAGGCGGCGTGCGGTTGGGGGTAGCCGTTGTTGTTGCCGCCGTTGCCATCATTGCCGGCTCCCCTAGCCGGTGGTGGAGGTCCGCCCGGTGGTGGAGGCGGGGGACGCGGCTGGTTGCCCTGGTCCTTTAGCTGGCGGGTCCAGCTGCAGTTCCGGGTGGTGTGTGTAGCCGGCTTGAAGGGACCGCTATGCCACTTGCATGGGCCGTCGAACATCTGGTCGAAGGTGAGCCATGGCTTCTGTCTTCTTGCTTCATAAGCCAGCGCGTCGGGCGCGCCCTCCACAACATTGACTTGCCGCGCGTGGTAGCGAGGCTTCTGCTGTCCGGCCTGGCGGTCCCCATGGAACCGGTTGTCGTTGCCGTGGCGTCTAGAGGGTCCGTCTTCTCCAGCCGGATTGCTGGGTCGGTCGCGAGCCGGCTCTGTGGGAGTCGGTCGTCCGTCCGCGTTTACTCGGAGGGGCTTCTTCATGGCGGCATCCACCGTGGCGTACTAGTCCGCAACCGTCATGAGCTCCGCCATGGTCTTTGGCTCATCACACAGTAGCCGGTGGCGAAGCATGGTGCCCTCGCGGCAACCCTCGATGAAGAAGCCGATGGCTTGGCTCTCTAGGATGCCCTCGCAAGTGTTGCGCAACTCCGTCCACTTGGCGAGGTACTCGCGGTCGGTCTCGTGGTCGCCCTGGACGCACAAGGCCAGGTCGCGCGGGCGCCTTGGGCGCTTGTATGTGCCGTTGAAGTTGCGGACGAACACCTTCTCGAAGTCAGGCCAGGCGTTGATGCTGTTGGGCGTGAGGCTATTGAGCCATGTCCTCGCTGACCCAGTTAGCATGAGGGGGGGTGTAACGCATGGCTATGCGCTTGTTCCCGTGGGCGATGCCGACTGCCGTAGCGTAGTCGGTCAGCCAGTCCTCCGGCTTCATGCTGCTGTCGTACTTGGGGGTGTCCCTGGGCAGGGAGAATTTATCCGGAAACGGCTCGTTTCGGATACGGGGTCCGAAACAAACCGGACCGGTAGACTCTTCGTCCTCCGTGACGCGCGCTTGAGCGAGGAGCTTGATGCGGTCGCAGGCATCCGGGCGATCCAGGTTGGGTGCTCCCACCCAGCCCGAGAGACGGGAACCGGCTGGTCTGGGCGCTCCGGCTGGCGGAGGGGGAGGTGGCGGGTTGCTATTCACCGTCTTCTCCTGGCACGGCTGGCCCCCATTACCGGAGCTGCGGCGCCTGCTGCGGGCCCTGGGCGGCTGAGGGGAGGATGCCTGCTGGGTGTCACGCGGCGTGCCCCTGCTGTTGGCTGGTAGCTCGCTCCTCCTGGAGTAGCTAAGGTCCTCCTGCACCTGCCGGTTGGCGCCAGCCTGCTCATCCGCGACGCGGAGGAGCTCCTGCACGCGGGCTTGCTGGCGGGCTCGCTCCTCGCCCTCTAGGCTGGGCAGTTCCTCTGCCGCGGCTCGCGCCACACGCAAGTTCTTGATGGGCGTGCTGTAGGTGGGCTGTGCGAGGGCGGGCACGGGATCCGGTTCCCCGTCCTTTTCCAACCTACCGCCAAGCTCGCCGCCCCGATGCCGTACCTGGCCGCGCCGGCTCGGCTCCGCGGTAGCCGGAGTGAGGCCGTGTGCGCGGTCGTACTCGCGCCGTGCGATCTCGAGCTGCTTACGGGCTGCAGCTAGCTCCATGGCCTCATGGAGGAGGATCTGTCTCTCCATGCTGAAGTTGGCCTCCGCCTCCATCGGGTTATCCCCGAGGTTAACCGGCGTCAGGAGCCGATCAATGGCATCCTCCACCGGGTTCCGGGGCTGCGGGGGAGCAGAAGTTCCGACCTCGTCCGCGCCTCGCTCCCGCGGCTGGCAGGGATGGGAGCTGGAACCGGCCATCATGACCTCTGTGCCGCGAGGTGCGGTGGAGGCGCTGCCGTCTGAGCACGGCAGCTCCACGACAGAGACGATTTCCCTTGGGAAACGCTCCAGGACGGTGGCGACGTAAACGGGGAGGTCGCCGAATAGCAGAACGGTGTCGTTCGCCGGGAAGGAGGTTCCGGCGAAGCAGGAAGCGTTGTTGATGACGCAGTCGAATTTGCCGAGCGTGAGCACCAGGCCGGAGGCCACGCGCTCACCGGCTGAAGTGCAGGGTCCCGTGCGGAACGTGACTCCGGTCGAAGCCATCTTGCCCCACGGTGGGCGCCAACTGTCGTTGTATTGGGAACGGCAGTACCTGAGGAGGTTAGATAGAGGTGTGGGACTAGCAGGGAAGCTACGACGGCGTCCGCAGGCGGGATTGGATACAAGCGAGCGTAGCAGGACGCAAGAAGTACCCAGGTTCGGGGCCCTCGTGACGAGGTAAAGCCCCTACTCCTGCCGGATCTGACTATGTGGAGTATACGAACTACAAGTGCTCCTCGAGCTGTATTCTCTAGCTACTGCCTTAAATGCAATGAGACCAACCCTTTCTACTGAGGCCTTGCCTCTCCTTATATAGGCAGAGAGGCAAAGGTCTCACTGACCAATCCGACTGGCGGGCCCCACAGGCGGGTCCCAGCCGACTGGTCATCCACAGTGTCCGTTATGGCTAGTCCTGTCGGAGTACGAGCAATATGGCTGTCGTAGGCACAGTGGACGCCGTGCGAGCCTGTCGTCAGCACCGGCCACTGTTCCTGCGTCACCCGCGCAATGTCTTCGGTATGGCCGGGTAGTTGCCAGTCTTGTCACCGTACAGGGCGTACCGTGCACTGATACACACGCCGCCCTGTCCCATTGATTGAGTCGTATCCGGCTGCCTCCTGCTGATCCGGCTACCAGGGGATAGCCGGCCTGTCTTTCCTTGTCCGACTGCATCTGGTCAGCCGGACACGCTCCGACTGTCTTGTTTCTTATTCGATTGGGATACCCGGGGATCATCCCCCTGACACCAAGCTTAACTCCTACTCGTCCTCGAGTAGGTAAGTGATAAAAAGAAATAATTTTTTGAGATGACATGCACCATCAAAGACTTGATCAAAGTATTTGCAAAACATTCAAAGCTGGGATCATAGTACTTCAATCATAACATGAAAGGCAAAGTTCTAGCAATAAGCAAAGAAACTATGGTGCAACATGAAAAGGCACAAACAAAAGATTCATGAATAACATGCTTTGCAAGACGTTTGTTTGTTTCACATAAAGAAAACATAGCATAAAAGTATTCAGCTTGTCCCTCATATAGTAGCAAATATAAATGCATAGGACACCTTCAAGGTTCATAAGAGTGACTAGATACAAATAGTTTAAAACAAGCAATATCAAGTTATGCATCAATCAACTAGTCTTGGGACAATGCACATAGAACTAAGAATGGCCACTATGCTCTGAAAGTATGTGCATAAAGGTAGAAGGTGGAGACTCAATATAATGGTGGAAGAAAGGCCTTTTGTAAAAGGAAGTAGGGATTCAAGTCTCATAAAGAGCTTCGAAAAATTATGGTACTTGTAGTTTTCAGCTCTCATTGCCCCTATCATAAGCATCTTGAAGGTGATTAAGGTTAAAGTGACACAACTAAGAGGATATGCTTGACAAGTTATAAACCGAAATCTCATGCCCCTTACTTACGAAGACCGATCCTCATGCTACTCAACTTCAGTCACGAGTAAGCTCTTGTCATAGTAAGTATATGTGTATCATTAAGAACCGCCAACGGGGTACCCCTTGCACATGATACGGGAGCTTTCCCATAATCAAAATGACAAGGCAAGCAGACAATGAGCATCTCAGCGATATTTTTATTTGCTATTTGCATAGGTTTTTATTGAGGATGCTTCATAGAGTGCTCATTATGGTGATGCTGCAAGTTTCCACCATGATTAGGCATGGCTTAGGCTAGCGGCCCAGGCGTTTCTCTAACACACATACAAACTCCATGATCTTACAAGTTCCACTTTTATTTCACACCGCCGGGATCCGTAAGCAAAAGAACATGATATCAACGGGGTACAAAGTACAAGTGCAATGTTGAAAGCGTTCCCCATGAAACATGGTTCTGCTAATTTGAACTTATAAAGCGCAAGCATATACGCAACAAAGAAGGACCCAATGGTTCAAGTTTATTAGAGGCAATAAAGTAAAGTGTGCCATCAAGTTCGTGAGAGCTTCAATCACTAGTTTTCTCATAACAAGTGGAAGGTAAAAAAAAGCATGAATATACTTGGAATAGCATAAGCTAGTAGGTAGGTATGGTGGACTCTTTGGGAAAACTTGGTTTAGGGAGTTGGATGCATGAGTGGAACTCATACTTTGTTGTGGAGGCTAGCAAAAGACTGGGAGCGACAAACTAAGAGAGCAATAATGGCCATAATCATGCAGAGCGACAAAACATCATTGATCAAAGCATAAAGTGATTCTACAAGTTGAAAACTAAAGGTTCATAAAGGCTATGGTGACTTGGATAGTCATAACATGGTGTGAGCATGTGCCAAGTCAACCCAAATAAAGCATCAAAGGAGAATACCACTATACTATGCTTTAATATGCTAAAACAACGCATGATTCATCCAAAGCACATTAAGCAATCTCAATTGTTTATAACAAGTCATGCTACAGCAAAGAATACTAAGCATAAAGCCAAAACAATATCAAGCATGGCATGACAAAGCATAGGCCACAGTCAAAAACGAGCTCTTTTTACCACATAAGCATGAACTTTCCTACTCTTTTCCAAACCAAACCAAACTATTTGCAAACCAAAGTGTGAAAGAGGGGGTCCAACCAATTTATTCAGAAAACTAAGCAAACCAAGCAAACGAAAAACCAAAACAACAACGAAAAAGAAGACGCTCCAAGAAAAACACAACTATGCATGAAACAATAAAAATGAAGCGTTTGGAAGAAACCTGGGATTTTTATTGATGAAGAAAGGGATGCCTTGGGTATCCCCAAGCTTTGACGCTTGTACTTCTTGGATATTTCTTGTGGTGACACGCATGGCATCCCCAAGCTTGAGCTTTAGTCCATCCTTCATCTCATCACTCATTCCTTCCATACACCTGAAATTTTTCCTTCATACAAAACTTCACACAATCTCATTAGCAACATTAGTGCACTCAAGATAAATAAGTCTCAAGGTTCAGTTCTAACACCAAATAAACTTCCATTAGAACAATAGGTACTGTAGCACTTCCCTCAAAAATCTCAATTCCCCAAAGCAACTCAAGAAGGAACTAACAAGAAGCAAATGCAGAAAATGGCAGAAATCTGTCAAAACAGACCAGCAGGCAAAGACGATTTTTTTTCGAAGATCTTCTGTTGCTCAAATCAAAAAATGTTGAACTAACGGAAGTTAGATAACAACCTGGGGCAGAAGCACAAAACATTACAGCTCAATCCAACGTACAGAGCTCTCTCAGGAATTTTTACGGTGAAGCACAGAAATCTGTTTCGGGACAGCGACTTTCCCAATCATTACTTCACTCTCATTAGAGGTTATTCTTGGCACAAAAAGCAAATAAAAAGGATAAGGAGAGGTTATTACAGATGTAATAACTTCCAAGACTCAACTAAAACTCTTGGGTTATCTCCCAACAAGTACTTTTCTTTAACGCCTTTAAGTTAGGCATAAGAAGCAAAGAAAGAATCAAGTGTTCTCAAATGAAGAAGCATTAAGACCAAATTTTGTTTTCATAGGAGAAGAAAAAGAAATATTTTCTCTCTTTTTAGGGAAGTGTTCTATACCTTTCTTGAGTGGGAGTTGATATTTAATGGTGCCTTCTTTCATATCAATGATGGCACCAACAGTTCTAAGAAAAGGTCTTCCCAAAGTAATAGGACAAGAAGCATTGTATTCCACATCCAAAACATAGAAATCAACGGGGACATAGGAATCGTTAACCATAATAAGAACATCATTAAGACTCCCCATGAGTTTATTTTTAGCATTATCATCAAGTGGGACATTCAAATAGCAATCTTCAAGAGGAGGCAAATCAAGCATATCATAAATCCTTCTAGGCATAATAGAAACACTACTATCAAGATCACACAAAGCTTTGAAATCAAAGTCATTCACTTTCATATTAATGATGGGTTCCCAACCATCTTCTTGTTTTATAGGAATAGAAGCTTTATGTTTCATCTTTTCTTCTTTAATCTTTATGAGAGCATCAGTAATGTGTTTTGTAAAGGCCATATTCATAGCACTAGCATTAGGACTTTTAGAAAGCTTTTGTAGGAACTTAATAACTTCAGAGATGTTGCAACCATCAAGATCAAAATCATAATTATCATCTAAAGTAGTAGAGCTATTACTAGCCTCAACACTAGTGGTAGTGATAGTAGAAACACTAATGTTTCTAGCAATTTCATCTTCTCTTTCCCACTTAGCATGCAATTCAGCTAATAGTCTAACATTTTCATCAATTCTAACTTGTATGGCATTAGTAGCTGCAAAGGGATTCTCATTAGTTTTAGGTTTAGTAGCCATTTTATTCAAAGAAGATTGATCTTCAGCCAATGATGCTATATTTCTTTCAGCATTATAGAGTTTTTCCTCAATAGTTTTATTGAAAGCAGTTTGTTTACTAATAAAATCTTTAAGTATAACTTCAAGTTCAGAGGGTGCACTCCTATTATTGTTGTAGGAATTTCCATAAGCATTACCATTGTTGGGACGATATGGCCTATAATTGTTGTTACCAAAATTATTCATGTAGGCATTATTGCTAAAATTGTTATTTCTTATAAAGTTCACATCAACTTGCTCTTCTTGAGCAACCAAAGAGGCTAAGGGAACATTATTTGGATCAACATGAGCCTTCCCATTAACAAGCATAGACATAATAACATCAATTTTATCACTCAAGGAGGAGGTTTCTTCAACAGATTTACCTTCTTACCTTGTGGAGCTCTTCCAGTGTGCCATTCAGAATAGTTAACCATCATATTATCTAGAAGCTTTGTTGCAGCACCCAAAGTAATGGTCATAAAGGTACCTCCAGCAGCACAATCCAATAGATTTCTTGAAGAATAGTTCAATCCTGCATAAAAGGTTTGGATGATCATCCAAGCAGTCAGTCCATGAGTGGGACAATTCTTTACCAAAGATTTCATTCTTTCCCAAGCTTGAGAAACATGTTCATTATCAAGTTGTTTAAACTTCACTTCTCATGGATATAATCTTAGCAGGAGGATAGTATTTTCCAATAAAAGCATCTTTGCATTTAGTCCAAGAATCAATACTATTCCTAGTTAAGGAATTCAACCATTCTTTAGCTTTTCCTCTCAAAGAGAAAGGAAACAATTTCAGCTTAATAATATCACCACCTATATCCCTATGCTTTTGCATCTCACAAAGATCAACAAAGTTATTTAGATGGGAAGCAGCATCTTCATTACCAATACCAGAAAATTGTTCTCTCATAACAAGATTGAGCAAAGAAGGTTTTATCTCAAAGAATGTATTTTCAGCCACAGGTGGAGCAATAGGTGTGCTCATGAAATCATTGTTGTTGGTGCTAGTGAAGTCACACAACTTAGTGTTTTCAAGAGTAGTCATTTTTTTGGGTTTTCAAATAAGAAAGCAAACACGTAAAACTAATTTTTTTTGTGTTTTTTGAAGAACAAAACAAGCAAACAAAGCAAAAGGAAAACTAAGAAAAACAAAAACAACAAAGTAAAGAGATTGGTTATGAGGGACTCCCCTTGTGAAGATGTCCTTGACTCCCCGGCAACGGCGCCAGAAAAATCTTTGCTAGCTCGTAGTTGATGTAGAGCTCGTTGGGAACCCCAAGAGGAAGGTATGATGAGCACAACAGCGAGTTTTCCCTCAGTTATGAGACCAAGGTTTAATCAAACCAGTAGGAGCAAGGAAACACCCGAAAGGTGTTACTAGCTGAGCTTTGGCAGGGCGCACTACCGGTGCTAGTAGCAACATGGAGACCTGCACAACACAACCACAGAACTTTGTCCCCAACTTGCGATGAGGTTGTCAATCTCACCGTGTTTTGCAGAAAACAAAGGATTAAACGTATCGAATGGAAAGAAGTAAAAGTTTGTAGAAAGTAAACACAAAGCAGTAAAAGATTGTAGATTGTATGTAAAGTAAAAGGACCGGGATCCATAGTTCACTAGAGGTGGCTCTCCTTAGATAGATAACATGCTGGGTGAACAAATTACAGCGGGGAAATTGACAAACACCGAGAAAGCAATACATGCATATACTAATCATCTTGACTCCTCTAAGACTTGATTGGGCATTACAACATAATACATAGACCGCCATCCAACTGCATCTATGACTAATAATCCACCTTCAGATTATCATCCGAACCCCCTCCAGTATTAAGTTGCAAGCAACAGATTATTGCTTTACGAACTGTGTGTAAAGTAAACAATAGGATTGTTCTATGAACAAAGGATTGTTGTTTTCTCCCTAGTAGCAACAACACATCTAGTACCTTAGAGATTTCTGTCACTTCCCCAGATTACCAGAGGCATGAACCCACTATCGAGCATAAATACTAACTCTTGGAGTTGCTAGCATCTACTTGGCCAAGATAGCTACTAACAACGGAAAGCATGCAAGATCTCAAATAACAAAGACATGATAGAATCAATAATCAATCTGAAATAGCATCTCAATATCCATAGGATCCCCGCAAACACAACATGTATGAATTACAAATAGATGATCTTGATCATGAACGGAGCTCACAAGATCTAAACATGAAAGCACAAAGGAGGAGAAACCAACCATCTAGCTACTACATGGATCCGTAGTCCAAAGATTAACTACTCATGCATCACACCGGAGGCTTGCATGGTGATGAAGAAGGCCTCTAGGGTGAATTCCCCTCTCCGGCAGGGTGTCGGGAAGAGCTTCAGATCCCCCTGATCTAGGGACAGAGACGATGGCGGCTACAGACTCTTTTGTGGATTTTTGATCGGGTACTTAAGGTTTTCATCCCGAGGGCAACTTATAGGCGGAAGGAGAGGCCGAGGGGGTGCGGGAGCCACCACACCACCCCCTGGCGCGTGCTAGGCCTGGTCGCACGGCCATGTGGTGTGGCCGGCCCCTGACACTTCTTCATCTCGTATTCTGGCACTTGATCCCTTCCGGAAAAATCGGCACTTTGGCTTTTGTCCCGTCCAATTCCGAGAATATTCATTTTCCGACTTTCCTGGAACCAAAAACAGCAGAAAACAGGTAGCTGGCACTGTGGCTCTTGTTAATAGGTTAGTCCAAGAAATCATATAAAAAGTACTCCAAAGTTGGAACAAAACACAAGAAAGTGGATAAAACCAAGCATGGAACATCAAAAATTATAGATATATTTGCAATGTATCAGTCCCACATGCGGATAGTGCGATAGTCAAGGAACATGTATCAAGTACTCGGGGTCCTACAAGACACAAGTGAGCGTGGAAGAACCAAATAACATCTATTGCCCACCGATGCCTCTGCATTAGTTATATCTCTTTCTAACATTTTAATATTAAGTTGTAATTAAAGTCATGATCATCTCCACCATTACGCATCTCCACCATTAAGCATGTGTCAACCTTTTATCAATGGTGGAATGACTACGACGCCAAATAGCACCCGAGCAAGCAACTACGACTCGCAAGGCCGACTGCATATCAATCAACAAGCAATAGGATGTGTCGTTATATTGGGAACAGCAGTACCTGCGGAGGTTAGATAGAGGTGTGGGGACTAGCAGGGAAGCTATCGACGGCGTCCACAGGCGGGATTGGATACAAGTGAGCGTAGCGGGACGCAAGAAGTACCCAGGTTCGGGGCCCTCGTGGTGAGGTAAAGCCCCTACTCCTGCCGGATCTGACTATGTGGAATACTCGAACTACAAGTGCTCCTCGAGCCGTATACGCTAGCTACTGCCTTAAATGCTGTAAGACCAACCCTTTCTACTGAGGCCTTGCCTCTCCTTATATAGGCAGAGAGGCAAAGGCTCACTGGCTAGTTCGACTGGCGGGCCCCACATGCGGATCCAGCCGACTAGTCATCTACAGTGTCCAATATGGCTTGTCTTATCGGAGTATGAGCGGTATGGCTGTCGTAGGAACAGTGGACGCCGTGCGAGCCTGTCGTCAGCACATGCCACTGTTCCTGCATCATCCACGCAAAGTCTTCGGTATGGCCGGGTGGTTGCCAGTCTTGTCACCGTACAGGGCATACCGTGCACTGATACACACGTCGTCCTGTCCCATTGATTGAGTCCGGCTATATCGCTTTATCCGGCTGCCTCTTGCTGATCCGGCTACCGGGGGATAGCCGGCCTGTCTTGCCTTGTCCGGCTGCATCTGGTCAGCCGGACGCGATCCGACTGTCTTGTTTCTTATTCGGTTGGGGTACCCGGGGATCATCCCCCTGACACTAGCCCCCGAGCACGTGTGTATTCCGCCCTTTAGGCGAAATGTGCGCGCGCTTCCTCTTGCTTTTGAATTTTCGTCCGGCTGAGCCTGGCGGTTGCGCTACCCATGACGTCAGTGCTAACGCCAGCCACGCGTGCACGCGCCATCATTACTCTGTGCCGGGCAGCATAACGTCCCGTCGCACGTCTCCTCGGGGAACTGCTCTCCGGCGCT
This sequence comes from Avena eriantha, assembly GCA_910589775.1. Taxonomy (NCBI): domain Eukaryota; kingdom Viridiplantae; phylum Streptophyta; class Magnoliopsida; order Poales; family Poaceae; genus Avena; species Avena eriantha. Next base: position 74,576,522 of record OU342745.1, on the reverse strand, counting down.
TCGGTTCTCGCTCTAGGATCTTCTGCGCATCCTGCTCTGGCACACGGGATCTAGGCAGCGGTTGGGGTGTGGGTTGCGCGGATGCATGCCACGTGACCTGTCGACGGTTGCCCCTCCGGTCCTTTAAAGGGACGCCACGGGGGAGGCAGTTTCTTTCCTTCGCTCCCCCGCTGCAGTTTCCTTCTCTCTCGCTGCTTCTGCTCCTGCGCCCTTGCCCTTTGTGCCGCCTGCTCGCCGTCGTCGACGCTATGGGCCACCGCCAATCTTCCGTCACCGCTCCCCCTCGTCAACCGGAAATGGCCGCCGACCGCGGGGCCTGGTGCGGCTCCGCCGTCACCGAGGACCAGATCGCGAAGTACCGCGCCACCCGCGTCCTCCCGCTAGCGGAGGAGGTGGCGGTGCGGCTGGCGCCGGCCGGGGAGATGTCGCCGCATCCGGCGGAGGGAGAGCGCGTCATCTTCCTCTCCCACTTGGCACGCGGGTTCGCCCTTCCGGTGAACCCGTTCCTCTTGACCTTCCTTGCTTTCTTCGATCTTCGCCTCCACTTCGGCGCCAACGCAATCGGGACATTGGCGCACTTCGTAGCTTTCTGCGAGAGCTACCTCGGGATCTAGCCAGATCTCGGGCTCTTCTGCCGGCTCTTTCGAGTCCGGCCGCAGGTGCAATTCACCCAGGGGCCACTAGTCGTCTGCGGCGGCGCCTCCATCTACTCCAGCTTGCAGACCGGCTACCCCAAATTCCTTCTTCACGATATGGTACGACTGTGGCAACAGTCGTACTTCTACGTGAAGAACCTCACCAACGTCGACCGGATCAATCTGCCGGCCTTCTAGGACGTCGAGTCTAGTCGACAGAACTAGGACTTGAAGTTCCACGGCGACAAGGCGGAGACGGATGAGCTGCTAAAGCGCATGCGCTCGCTCGTCCACTACCGGCTGACCGGCCTGGACGTCACTCTCAGCTGGATGGCCCGGCTGATGATGCCGTTGCAGCAGCAAGCACACAAGATGTGCTACTACTCCGGCCGGCTGGACCCGACCCGGCTGTCGCGCCGCGATCCCCGCTACCACAACCTGAGGGAGTGGGTGTGGACGATCACCAAGGAGCGGCTACCGGAGAACTGGAAGTTCAGTCTGGCGCCTTATACTCGGGAGAACCGCGCGCCTCGGGTAAGCTCTTCTAACCGGATGCATTTTTGGTGTTTTCTTGTACTTGTTCCTTGTTTTCACTTGGCTGATCTCTTATATTTGGCAGATGTTCCCTTGCATCATCCGCGAGGAGGGCGCGGCTCCCCTCGAGGAATTTACGCCCGAGTTGCCCGAGCCGCGCGCTCGGCGGTCCGGCGAGGAGTCGGATGGGGACGGCGATGCCTTCCCCAGCCGGAATGACGAGCCGGCCGCCGACCCGCACGCAGAGGTGCACGAGGAGGAGGCCGCGCCGACCACGGAGCCGGCGACGTGCTCCGCAGCGGACGGGGAGGCGGGTGGGAGCGGCTCCAGCTGTTCCGGCTCCCGCCGCCCTGCGACCGAGGAGCTGGCTCCCAAGAGGAGCCGGTCCGGCGCTTTGCCGTCAAGCCGTCTCGGTCGGAAGAAAGGGCCGCCTCCGGTTGTGCCGGGGTATGTTCCTTCTCCCCCTTTTTCTTTCGGTGCTTTCTGTCTGCTTGCCCTTCTTCTTCTTTTTCTGACTTTGTTTTGTTTTGCTCTTGTCTTCTCCTCTTTCTGTTTAGCACGTTGGTTTCCTTCGGAGCCGCGAGCCCGGCACGCGCACCAGCCGGGTCGCCGCCCCGGGCCCCGACTGCGCCGACCAGCGCCCCTCCTTCTTCTGAGGCGCAACCTTCGCCTCCCCCTCGGGCTGAGCCGACTGCCTCTGCCCAACCGGAAGTCCCCCAGCCGGAAGCGGGGTCCTCCCAGCCGGAAGGCTCCACTGCGGGCACGCAGGAGGCTGTCGGCAAGGAGCTCATCGTCGTTGGCGACGACAACTCCGTCGAGGAGCCTGGGAGGAATGGCAGACAGCGGTGGTCACGACGAAGGAGTCCTTGGCCGTCAATGCTGTGGATTACGATGCTTCCTCCGCCGCCTCACTGTCGGACCTCGCCGCCACGCTTGAGCTGGCGGTGAAGGAGATCTGGCTGCTGGAGGCCACAGCCGGCGGGAACCGGATGTTGGAGCAGAAGCTCGCTGCCGCCAACGGGACTTCCCAGAGTAAGTTCACTTCACCCGGCTTGCCTTTTTTTACTGATAGCCTGTTTTGTTGCAGCCATCCTCGTGTGCGCTCAGCGCGAGATCGATCGCTTGAAGAAAGCGAACGACCGGCTGAGCAAGTCCAATTCTACTCTGCGGCAACAGAACAAGGATTGGCACGCGAGGGTGGACGGTTTGGAGGCCACCATCAAGGAGCGCGACGCCTCACTCGCTAGCCAGACCGAAGCCTTCTCCCTTCTCGAGGCCCAGAACGAGGACCAAGAGAAGGAGATCAAACGGCTAGCGACCAAGGAGAAGGCATTGGTGGAGGAGCTGATGCAGGTCGGCCACGCTGCCAAGGGTGAGTCCTTTTCCTGTCTTCCTTTCTTTCCAGATCCGGTAGCCGGATCTGACTTCTCTTTTCTGACAGCCTTTTACCTCGGCATAGACCTGCTGGCCTACAACCGGCTGTAGGAGAACTGGCCGGGAGCGCAGCCGATGGCCCAGGAGCTCGTCGTTCTCCTTGGCGAGGAAGCTGCCAAGCTTCGCCAGGCGGCGTGGGACATCTTCTCCTTCGTGTGGCCGGAGGCTCTGGTTCCGGAGACGATGGCGCAGCTAGCTGCGAAGGTGGGGGAGCTACCGGCTGCGGTGGACCGGCTACAAGACTTGGCGGCGCGGGCCGGAGCGGAGATGGCTCTGACCCTCATGCTCTCCTGGTACAAGGACGCCCGCATCGAGAAGATCGACAGTGGCTTTCGTGCCGGAGCCGATCTTGCCGCCATCCGCCAGGCCCATCCGGAGCTCCGCGGATCTGCCATCAAGATCGCTGATTACGTGGATCCCGACGAGGTGCTCACCGACTTGAAGTCCGTCGGTACTCCTGATGTGGAGGTTCCGATGCCACCGCCTGCCAGCGCCAGAACCGGATCAAGCTCCGCGCCTCCTCCGCCGCCCGAGGCTTCTGCTGGCCAAGATCTCCCTCGCGGCAAGGGTCCTGCCATTTAGTTATCGTTTCGGGATGCCGGGTGTATTTGTCTTGTGTTACATACTTATGAACCTTGTCTGTTTGTGCCGGCTGTCTTTGACGCCGGGTAACTTATGGGAGCTTCGTCTCTCTTTTGTTTGTCATTGTTGAAATTCTTGAGTTTCCCTTGACTTGTGTGCTTCGAATTTTCTTTCAATACTTTGCCGGTTAACCTTATCCGGCTTACTTCGCCCGGCTAACACACTTTTAGCCGGGGGAACTTCACCTCCAGTGGGGGCGCGCGAGCGCACCCACTGGGTGTAGCCCCCGAGATTCGCAGGAGCTGTCGTAGCCAGGTGCTTTGAATCTTCCTTGTCTTCTCTTGCTCCAGCTCTTTCCCTCACCTGGGCTCCGATCGGTCGGCTAAACGCCTTTAGCCGGTCGGGAACCACAAGATTCCACTGGGGGCGCGCGAGCGCACCCAGTGGGTGTAGCCCCCGAGATTCGGAGCGCTTGATGAAGGCAAGGACTTCGAATCTTCTTTCCTTCTCCTGAATTCCGACTCTAGGTAGTCAGACAAAATGTACATACGCATACACACATGTCCACATAGGTTAGTAGGTTAGTCTGCCAAATTGTAGCCGGAAAACGGCTTGTTTTTCGAAAACTGGCTTGTCCCTTTCTAGACACTTAGTCGCTTTCCCGTGCGTTCTGCTGTTTTCGCTGCGTCCTTGCCGGGCAGCCGGGTTGCGGTCTGCAGCCGGAATCAAAGGGAGCTAACAGTACATTGCACACGGTACTCAGGGCTAGCAGCTGGATTGGTTCGAGCTAGTTGCAGGGCCGGGACACCCGATCTGTCGCGTCTCCTCCCCGTTTTTCGTGTGGGATGCCTCAGGCTTTTGCTCTTGCTAGCCGGACAACCAGGTTGCGGTCTGTAGCTGAGACGAAGAGTGGGCCTTTGACATCATCGCACAGTACTCAGCCGGTTTGTTGACTTAGCAGGCCGGGCCAGCCGGCGAGCCCCCGGGTAGGGGTTGCCGGAGCCGGAAAATCATAACCGGAAAACAGATGCATACACATTTCTAGCAAGGAGCCCCCGAGATTCTCGTGGGGGTTCGCATTTTCATTCATAGGGTTTTTGGGATACATACACTGCCTGGCGACTAGGTGTAAAACGGACGCAGCAGGGCCGCGTTCTAGGGATGCTCGGTTTCCTCGTCCGATTTGTCCATCTTGTTCTTGCGTGGCTGCTGCGCGTCGATGAGGTAGTAGGAGTCGTTGGGCAGCGCCCGGCTGATGATGAAGGGGCCCTCCCAGGGTGGCGATAGCTGATGCATGCCCTTCATGTCTTGCACCAGCCGGAGAACCAGGTCGCCCTCGCGGAATGCGACTGGGCGGATCCGGCTTGAATGGTAGCGACGTAGTCGCTGCTGGTATAGGGCTGATCTAGACAAGGCCAGCTCGCGGGCCTCCTCCAGGAGGTCCACTCCGTCCTCCCACGCCTCCTAGTTGGCTTTTTCATTGTAGAGGAGCTTGCGAGGGGAGTCGAACTCGATGTCGGCGGAGAGGACGGCTTCCGATCCGTAGACCAGGAAGAATGGCGTGTAGCCGGTTGACCTATTCGGCATGGTGCGGAGGCTCCATAGCACAGCCGGAAGTTCTTCGATCCAACATCCGGGTGACCACTCTAACGGCTCGATGAGGCGTGGCTTGATGCCGGCTAGCACCAAGCCGTTTGCTCTTTTGACTTGCCCGTTGGATTGCGGGTGCGCGACGGAGGCGAGGTCCAGTCGGATGCCCTTGTTGCTGCAGAACCAGGCGAAGGCCCCCTTGGCGAAGTTCGTGCCATTGTCGATGATGATGCTGTTGGGATAGCCGAAGCGGTTGATGATGTCGGTGAAGAAGGTCACAACCGTCACTCCGTCCAGCTTTCGGATAGGCTTGGCCTCGATCCACTTCGTGAACTTGTCCACCGCCACCAGCAGGTGGGTCATGCCCGCGCGTGCTCGCTTGAAGGGACCGACCATGTCAAAGCCCCAAACCGCGAAAGGCTAGGTGATCGGTATGGTCTTGAGTACCGAAGCTGGCATGTGCCTGAGCTGCCCGAAGCGCTGGCACCCGTTGCATGCGCGGACGAGCTGCTCAGCGTCCTCGAGGGCGGTGGGCCAATAGAAACCATGGCGGAACGCCTTGGCGACTATCGCCCTTGACGAAGCATGGTGCCCGCACTCGCCCTGGTGGATATCTTTGAGTAGCCGGTAGCCCGTGTCCACATCAACACATCTTTGGAAGATACCGGATACACTGCGCTTGTACAGCTAGCCGTTTATGATGGTGTATGTGTGTGCGCGGCGCCGGATTTGCCTGGCCTCCACCTCGTCGTCCGGAAGTTCTCCATCAGCGATGTAGCTCATGAAGGGCTGTGCCTAGGATGGCACTTCCCGGATGACGAGGACGTTCATGTCCTCCGGCTGACGGATGTCGGGGGGTCGTCCGGATGGCATATCTGGAACGGCAGCCCCCGAGCCGCTAGGCGAGCCGGCAGCCCCCGGGTCTTGCGAGCCGGAAGGCGCTATCTGGCTGGAATTGGTGCGGGTCTTCTTCTTCGGTGGTTCTGCCGGCTCTGCTTCCACCGTTCCATCAGTCGGAACGGTTCCTGCCCAGACGATGGAGTCTGATTCTAGCGACGGGTTGATGGATGGCTTGCACAGGTGCTCCAAGGAGACCCCTAGTGGGATGGCCTGCCTGGTGGATCCGATCTTGGAGAGCCCATCGGCTGCCTCATTGTTGACGCGGGGGATGTGGTGAAATTCGCACCAATCGAAGGAGGGGCTGAGCTTCTGGATGTAGAACCGGTAGAGAGCCATGTTTGCGTCTCTGGCGTCCCATTCTCCGGATACCTACTGTACCACCAAGTCCGAATCACCGAAGCACAGGATCCGGTTGACACCGATCTCCTTGGCCAGCCGGAGCCCATGCGCCAGTGTCTCGTATTCGGCTACGTTGTTGGAGGCCTTGAAGTGGATCTGCAGTATGTACTCCAGCCGGTCTCCCTTGGGCGAGGTGAGCACGATGCCGGCTCCCAAGCCCCCGAGCGTCTTTGACCCGTCGAAGTGCATCCGCCAATGGTCCGAATCCGGAACCGGTGGGAGATATTGGGTCTCGGCCCAGTCGACGAGGAAGTCCGCCAACGCCTGCGACTTGATCGTGAGCCGGGGCTCGTACTGGATGGAGTAGGCAGCAAGCTCGATGGCCCACTTGGCGACTCGGCGGGTGGCGTCCTTGTTGCCGATGATTTCCGAAAGGGGTGCAGTGCACACGACCTTAATCGGGTGCTCATGGAAGTAGTGCTTGAGCTTCTTGCATGCCAGGTACACGCCGTAGCACATCTTCTGGTAGTGGGGGTAGTTCTGCTTGGAGAGGGAGAGAACCTCGTTGAGGTAGTAGACGGGTCTCTGAACCGGCTGAGCCTTGCCTTCCTCGGGGCGCTCCACCACCAGGACGACGCTGACGACCCGCTGATGGCTGCTATATAGAGCAACATTGGTTCCTTACTAGTCGGCGTGGCTAGAATCGGTGATGTGGATAGCATGCGCTTGAGGTCGTGAAATGCGGTGTCGGCTTGCAAAGTCCAGGAGAACTTGTCCGTCTTCTTCATCAGCTGGTACAACGGGAGTGCCTTCTCCCCCAGCCGGCTGACGAAGCGACTGAGGGAAACCAGGCATCCGGTGAACTTCTGGACCCCAAGCAGGTTCCTGGGTGGCTGCATCCTCTCGATGGCCGCGATCTTCTCTGGATTCGCCTCAATGCCTCGCTGTGAAACGAGAAAACCGAGTAGCTGGCCGGACGGCACTCCGAAGACACACTTCTCTGGGTTCAGCTTCATCTGGTATTGGCGGAGGTTGCCGAACGTTTCTCCCAGATCCTTGAGGAGGGTGCGCTTCTCTTTGGTCTTGATGACCATGTCATCCACGTAAGCGTGCACGTTTCGGCCTATCTGCGAGTGCAAGCATTTCTGCATACATCACTGATAGGTGGCGCCTGCGTTCTTTAGGCCGAAAGGCATGGTTACATAGCAGAAAGCCCCATAGGGGGTGATAAATGATGTATTAATCTGATCAGCCGGGTTTAACCAGATCTGATTGTACACGGAATAACAATCTAAAAAAGACAACAAATCACAGCCGGCTGTGGAATCGATGACTTGATCAATATGGGGCAAGGCGAAGGGGTCTTTCGAGCACGCCTTGTTCAGGCTGGTGAAGTCGATACACATGCGCCATGTCTTGTTCTTCTTCAGCACCAGGACTGGGTTGGCCAACCAGTCCGGGTGGTACACTTCCATGATGAACCCGGCTGCAAGGAGCCGGGTGATCTCGTCACCGATTATCTTTCTCTTCTCCTCTGCGAACCGGCGCAGAGGTTGCTTGACCAGCTTGGCATCCGGACGTACATGTAGTGAGTGCTCGGCGAACTCCCTCGGCACACCCGACATGTCCTTGGGGGATCACACAAAGATGTCCCGATTCTCACGGAGGAAGTCGACGAGCGCGCCTTCCTATTTGTTGTCCAAGCCGGCGCCAATGGTGATGGACTTGGTCGGATCGGAGGGGTCGAGCAGGATCCTCTTCGTCTCCTTTGCCAGCTGGAAGGCTCCTTCTCCAGCCGGCCTACTGCTAGCCGAAATGTCCTGCTGGGCCATGGCCACATTGCGCATGATCACGCGCTTCTCCTCGTCTATGATGAGGGCCTCTGCCAGCTTGGAACCGGCTGAAGCGCACTCCATCGACCGCCTGAAGCAGCCGTCGACGGTGATCACGCTGTGGGGTCCCGGCATCTTCGTCTTGAGGTAGGCGTAGTGGGGGGTGGCCATGAACTTGGCGAGGGTGGGGAGCCCGAGGAGAGCGTGGTAGGAGCTCGTCAGATTTACCACCTTGAACCAGATTGGTTCGCGGTGGAAGTTCTCCTCGGTCCCGAAGATGACGTCCAGCTGGATTTTCCCCAGCGGGGCGCAGGCTGGCCCCGGCAGTACGCCGTGGAACGTCGTGGTAGTCAGGCGCAGGTCGCTTTCGCGAATGCCCAGCTTCTCCAACGAGAACTGGTAGAGGAGGTTGAGGCTGCTGCCTCCGTCGATGAGGACACGCGAGAATCGGCAGGTGCGCGCGTTGGAGACGATGAGGGGGTCGAGCACCATGGCGTAGCCCCCGGGAGTCGGTAGATGCTCAGGCTGATCCGCCCGGGTCCAGGTGATGGGGGTTTCCGACCAGTTCAGGTACTGGGGGACCGGAGAGGCGATGGTATTGACCTCCTTGGAGCGTCGCCTGCGGCTGTGCTTGTCGTCCTGCTCCGTCTCGAAGATGTGGTAGGCGGCATGCGGCTGGGGGTAGCCGTTGTTGTTCTTGCCGCCATTAACATCATTGCCGGCTCCCCTAGCCGGTGGTGGAGGTCCACCCGTTGCGGGAGGCGGGGGACGAGGCTGGTTGCCCTGGTCCTTTAGCTGGCGGGTCCAGCTGCAGTTCCGGGTGGTGTGCGTGGCCGGCTTGAAGGGACCGCTATGCCACTTGCACGGGATATCGAACATCTGGTCGAAGGTGAGCCGTGGCTTCTGCCTCCTTGTCTCATTAGCCGGTGCGTCGGGCGCACCCTCCACAGTGTTGACCTGCCGCGCATGGTAGCGAGGCTTCTGCTGTCCGGCCTGGCGGTCCCCATGGAACCGGTTGTCGTTGCCGTGGCGCCTGGAAGGTCCGGCTTCTCCAGCCGGATTGCTGGGCCGGTCACGAGTCGGCTCCGTGGGAGTCGGACGTCCGTCCGCGTTTACTCGGAGGGGCTTCTTCATGGCGGCATCCGCCGTGGCGTACTGGTCCACAACCGTCATGAGCTCTGCCATGGTCTTTGGCTTGTCACACAGTAACCGGTGGCAAAGCATGGTGCCCTCTCGACAACCCTTGATGAAGAAACCGATGGCTTGGCTCTCCAGGATGCACTCGCAGGTGTTGCACAGCTCCGTCCACTTGGCGAGGTACTCGCGGTCGGTCTCGTGGTCGCCCTGGACGCACAAGGCCAGGTCGCGCGGGCGCCCTAGGCGCTTGTACGTGCCGTTGAAGTTGCGGACGAACACCTTCTCGAAGTCAGGCCAGGCGTTGATGCTGTTGGGCGTGAGGCTATTGAGCCACGTCCTCGCCGACCTGGTTAGCATGAGGGGGTTGTAGCACACGGCTGTGCGCTTGTTCCCGTGGGCGATGCCGACTGCCGTAGCGTAGTCGGTCAACCAGTCTTCCGGTTTCATGCTACTGTCGTACTTGGGGGTGTCCCTGGGCAGGGAGAATTTATCCGGAAACGGCTCATTCCGGATGCGGGGTCCGAAACAAACCGGGCCGGTCGAATCTTCCTCCTCCATGACGCACGCTTGAGCGAGGAGGTCGATGCAGTCACGGGCATCCGGACAGTCCGGGTTGGGCGCTCCTACCCGACCCGATAGACGGGAACCGGCTGGTTTGGGCGCTCCGGCTGGCGGAGGGGGAGGTGGCAGGTTGCTGTTCACCGTCTGCTCATGGCGCGGCTGGCCCCTGTTGCCAGAGTTGCGACGGCTACTGCGGGCCCTGGGTGGCTGAGGGGAGGACGCCTGCTGGGTGTCGCGCGGCGCGCCCGTGCTGTTGGCAGGTAGCCTGCTCCCCCTGGAGTAGCTAAGGTCTTCCTGCATCTGCCGGTTAGCACTGGCCTGCTCGTCCGCGACGCGGAGGAGCTCCTACACGCGAGCGTGCTGGCGGGCTCGCTCCTCGCCCTCCAGGCTGGGTAGTTCCTCTGCCATGGCTCGCGCCGCGCGCAAGTTCTTGATGGGCGTGCTGTAGGTGGGCCATGTGAGGGCAGGTACAGGATCCGGTTCCCCGTCCTTTTCCAACCTACCGCCTAGCTCACCGCCCCGACGTCGTACCTGGCCGCGCCGGCTCGGCTCCGCGGTAGCCGGAGTGAGGCCGTGCACGCGGTCGTACTCGCGCCGGGTGATCTCGAGCTGCTTGCGGGCTGCCGCTAGCTCCATGGCCTCATGGAGGAGGATCTGTCTCTCCATGCTGAAGTTGGCCTCCGCTTCCTCCAGGTTATCCCCGAGGTTAACCGGCATCAGGAGCTGATCAATGGCATCCTCCACCGGGTTCCGAGGCTGCGGGGGAGCGGAAGTTCCGACCTTGTCCGTGCCTCGCTCCCGCGGCTGGCGGGGATGGGAACTGGAACCGGCCATCATGACCTCTATGCCGTGAGATGCGGCGGAGGCGCTGCCGCCTGAGCACGGCAGCTCTGTGACAAAGATGATTTCCCTAGGGAAACGCTCCGGGACGGTGGCGACGTAAACGGGGAGGTCGCCGAATAGCAGGACATTGCCGTTTGCCGGGAAGGAGGTTCCGGCGAAGCAGGAGGCGTTGTCGATGACGCAGTCGAACTTGCCGAGCGTGAGCACCAGGTCGGAGGCCACACGCTCACCGGCTGAAGTGCGGGGTCCCGTGCAGAACGTGACTCCAGTCGAAGCCATCTCGCCCCACGGTGGGCGCCAACTGTCGTTGTATTGGGAACGCCAGTACCTGAGGAGGTTAGATAGAGGTGTGCGGACTAGCAGGGAAGCTATCGACGACGTCCGCAGGTGGGATTGGATACAAGCAAGCGTAGCGGGATGCAAGAAGTACCCAGGTTTGGGGCCCTCATGGTGAGGTAAAGCCCCTACTCCTGCCGGATCTGACTATGTGGAATACTCGAACTACAAGTGCTCCTCGAGTTGTATACGCTAGCTACTGCCTTAAATGCTGTAAGACCAACCCTTTCTACTGAGGCCTTGCCTCTCCTTATATAGGCAGAGAGGCAAAGGTCTCACTGGCTAGTCCGACTAGTGGGCCCCACATGCGGGTCCCAGTCGACTAGTCATCTACAGTGTCCAATATGGTTTCACTTATCGGAGTATGAGCGGTATGGCTGTCGTAGGCACAGTGGACGCCGTGCGAGCCTGTCGTCAGCACAGGCCACTGTTCCTGCGTCATCCACACAAAGTCTTCGGTATGGCCGGGTGGTTGCTAGTCTTGTCACCGTACAGGGCGTCCCGTGCACTGATACACACATCGTCCTGTCCCATTGATTGAGTCCGGCTATGTCGCCGTATCCGGCTGCCTCTTGCTGATCCGGCTACCAGGGGATAGCCGGCCTGTCTTGCCCTGTTCGGCTGCATCTGGTTAGCCGGACGCGATCCGACTGTCTTGTTTCTTATTCGGTTGGGGTACCCGGGGATCATCCCCCTGACAAGATGTGTCCAAGGCAATATAGAGGCTGCAAGGAATATAAATGGTGCACAGAAACTAAAGCATCACAACAAGGATATAAATAGATCAACAGGAGGAAGTAGAGACTATAAACGCATAATAGGTAGAAAGGGGGAGAATGCTCGCCTGAGAAACACTGTCGAAGATACACCGAAGAACTTGTCGATACTCGCATCCACTCAACGGCCTAATCCGCGAAGAGGCAAACACTAGAAGAAACACCGGATGCAATATTTAATACTACGACAGAAGATTCGGCATGATTATGATATGATGCATGGCATGGCACAGAAGCGATGCAATTAGACAATATTAAGCGGAACCGGGGGTCCCGACAATTAATTAGGCGGTTCAAGTTATTTAGAAACCCTGCAATTCAAATGTTGTCTTAACAGGGTAAAACATGGCATCGGTTCGCTACACAAATTTAAATGGAGTCCGGAATAAGACAAAGATATCCCGCATAGGTACTCCATATTTAATTTAGGTGAATCGACTATTTAACCCAACCCACCAGATGACATGTATGCAAGCATGATGATTTAATTATGCGACATGTATTTGTCAAATTATAAAAATAGGGGCTTAGGGGCACACATCTGGGTTCGGAAGATCTTGTTTTCCGAGGGTTCGGGTCTGGGTCTCAGGGTTCAGGGTTCGACGGGATCGGTCTTCGGAGGTCGTCGCAGGTCTTGGTGTGGCATCAGCGGCTCATCGGACTCGCCCTGGTCAGGTACCGGGGTCTTCGGATCCGTGAAGTAGATCTTGTCGTTCGGGTCCTGGGTCGGAGAACTTGCCATCCGAGGGATCGGTCTTCATAGCCGGAAAGAAGATCATGGCATCCGGGTCGAAGATCTTGGTGTGTCGAAGGTTCTGTAGGGTACAGGTGGCCGATCTTGGTGTTCCGCGTAGACGACCTTGTCATCGTGGTGGACGAAGGCAAACTTAGGATGTCGTGGTCATGGGTTAAACCGATGCAACAAAACACAGAGCCACTTGGCATCAGCTGGACTTGGTCCTGAGGCTGGCAGCGACCAAAACCTGTAGAGCACGGGTGGACCTCATGGAGCAGGACCTCTGCAGCAGCGCGGCGGAAGGGGCGTGGCCTTGCCGGGCTCGATGAGGGACGCTGGAGGAAGCAGAGGCGAACCTGCGTGGGAAGGCGGCGGCTCCAGGCGCTGGCCGGAGAAGCTCTGCAAGGAGGCGGCTGTGGAGGCCGAAGGCGGCGTCGCATGAGGGTGCTAGGGAGAGGACGGCCATCAGGGAGAGCGGCGATGGCGACGAGGCCAACGGTGGTGGCGCGTGCCTCGTACAGAGAGGGGGCTCGCTGCTACTTGCAGCGGAAGGTGGCGGCGGTCCGAGCAGAGGAAGCACGGCGGCGACGGACGCCGAGGTGTAGAGGAGGGAGTCACCGTGACGGGAGGGAGACGGCGGCGATAGGGAGAAGGGCTCGAGGCGGCGCGATGCGGGGGGGGGGGGGGTCGAGCTAAGCCTCACATGGCGCCCGGCGGTCGGAGGAAGGCGCACGGGAAAAGAGGTGGGTGACACAGGCGGCGAGGAAGCAGAGGTCGACGGGGAAAACAGCCGACGGAGGGGTGGCGAGGCAGGGAGAGTGTGGCGGTGGGGCATGAGCTAGATCGGCCGGAGGAACGAGGCAGAGGCGGGGTCACGGGAGGAAGGAGGGGATACGCCGGGGTTGGTGGGGAGAGAGAGGAGGGAGAAGGCCGCCGCGGCTGGGGTGGGGCCCGCGCGGTAGGTGGCGGGGTCTGCGAGGCGGGACCTGGGGATCGGGCCTAGGCAGGAGTTTGTCGGGTGGGGGTGGTCGCATGCGGGAGGTGCAGGGAGGTGGCAACGAGGCCAGGTGGCCAGGGGAGAGCGGGAGCGGTGTGCGGCAGGTGGGAAAAGAAAAGGAGGTGGGGCCTGGCAGGGTGAGGTGGCGGGCTGGGAGTGGCCGGGGTGATCTGGCGATGGGGTGGGAGGAGTTTGGCTGCGCGTGGTTGGTGGGCGGCTGGGCAGGAGTGTGGGCAGGTGGTGGCTGGTCGGTGGGGTGTGGCTGTGTGGATAGGGTAGGGTGAGGAGATGGGTTGTCTGGTTTTATTTATTGGGGGTGGCCGTCTGGGTCGGATCGGTTCGGTTCGGCTGCCCCTAAAAATAATACAAATATTTTATTTGTTTAAAACGGGGCGTTTGAAATCTGTTTGTAGACGAAACAAAATAATCCGGAGATCCGGTTTTAATTTGAAATAAAGACGGGGCGTTTAGAAAACAAAACCAGGCTTTTCGAAAATAGTTTTGAGACAAACCATGCATGATGATGATGATGCTCAAATGCAATGTGGCATGATGAAATGAGCATGCGGTCATGATGATGCAATGCACAAAAACACATCGATTTTCTAGTAGTGGTTTTAGCGGGGTGCCACACAAGGTAAGGTTCTTTTTTTTCCCTTCTTCTTGAATTATGAAGTGCTCGAGCTTGTTGATAAACCACATCATGCTTGCTTTCCTAGAGGACAATAACCAAACTCTTCGTCGCTTGGAAACTCTTGAAAAGGCCATTGGCACGACAGAAACGGAGGAGAAAAATGCAGTGGAAGCCCTCGAGCGCTTTCATACCGAGTCGAAGAAGTGCGAGGAGGACCAGGTGGCTGCCGTAGCAGAGCATGAGAAGACCTTGGTCGAGAAACTTATGGCAGCCGCCCAGGCCCCATCTGGTAAGTCTTGGTCGCCATGTTGCTAGTATGTGTACTTCTAAATTTTTCTTGTTGTATATTAGTGATCAATATTCGTGCATCTATAGATGTTGATGGCGTGGACTTCAACCGCCAGGTGCTAGAGTGTGATGATGTGATGGCTGGTGCAGTCGCTGCGGTCGAATACCGTAGCACTTACGCCAGGGATGCCCTTCTGAAGACCAAGACCACCCTTGGGCGTTTCCACTAGGAGATGTTTCTCAAGGCCGTGGAAATAGATGACATCGAGGGCCTTCCAAAATCCTAGGCGGGAGATGCACCCCAAGAGTACAAGAAGACACAGAAGGAGGCGGGTGTGTCCCTCGGGCTGGCGATGTCAAAAGCCTGCGGCGCCAACTTGGACCTCAGTAGGATCACCTCCAGGATGCCGATGACGGCGGAAGGCAAAGAGGTAGCTTTCGCTCCCTTTGCAAATCGCTACAAAAAATATGGTTTGTGGTTCATTGACCCGCTCGTGAAGTATTCCACGAAGCAGAAATGGATGTCCACGACGAAAGACACATCATCGGAGGCTGCTACGGGTACAACAAAGCCTTCAGATGCCACTGCGTAGAGGATGATGTGTTTTTATTGTTGTTGTCTTTTGTATAGAGTTTAAGACTTTGTAGTTTTGTTGGCAATCGGGCAGAGGTGGGCGCGAGTACTTGTATGGCTTTTCGTGAAACCTTGATATTTTGGATTGCCTGTTGATATTGTTGCTAGTGCTACTTTGTGTGAAGTTCTATTTTTCGCTTGTCGAATGTTTTAGGAATGATGCCCTAGAGGCTCACATTCCGCCTTGTTTTTTAACCCAGAATATGGCTTAGAGCTAGTTGTATGTGTAACTGCAATTGTTGCAGGTGTGGAACCACATACTCATATCTAGCCCTAGCCAATTTGTCCTTAGTCGTTTGAGGTTGGAGGGAAACCCACTATCGAGACTAATTTTTAAGTCGGAAGATGATAATGTTTCACGTGTCATGAGCATGGAGATGCTATCCACCTTGCATTGGCTAGTCGGAAGAGGTACGATAGCCGGACCGATCCAAAGGTTAGTAGGACGTGAGCACACCGTCATAAGCTCCAACTAACACAATGGAATCCTTAGACCTGAGGGGATCGCACGATCTGAGTTGTGGAAAAGCCGGCTTTGACTCCATCTAACGCTCACTATAACTGGGAGTCATAAGGGTGGTCTTGGGCCGACTTCAAAGCAAGCTACGTGACGTGGATTAGCCAAGATGGAATTTGCCCCTCCATCTTGGAGAGAAATTCTCTGAGCCCTGTCGTGTGATATGATTCAGAAGCATGGCCATGCGCTCCTCGATCAAGTGTTGATCGAGGTAGTCCGACTTAGTGAAGCCAGAGGGAATCAGTTATCACTGCAACAAGAAGAGAGTAAACCGGCACTGGGATAACAGAATCGCCCATGCGATTTATCACCAATATCATGAGGCAAAAGGACTCGGACAGATCATCACATTGAGGGCAAAACTGGGAGTTGGCAAGTCTTGCTAGAGGTCGCTACCGACTATTAGCTCTAGTTGGAAAGTCACTGAGCTACGGCTCTGACTGAATGATTACTGAGTTGTGTCCGGCTTACCGTAAGCCTACAGGATCACACACTTAAGAGAGTGGAACTAGGCGGATATTGATCCGACTATCACAAGCCGGGAAGTTGGACTTGTTCGGACAGGGACACATATCAATGGGTTGGGCCCACTTTGACTAGGGTTAGGGTTTAGGACTGAGGGACACAAATGTTGTGTGCCCACCTACTCGCCTATATAAAGGAAGGTGGGTGGCGGTGGACATATGAAAATCTAGTGCTGCTTCCTATGGTTTCACTAGACTTGGCAATTCCACCTTCCTATCCCGCGGCGGGAAGAACGAGACTAGCATCTCACTTGTTGCTGTTCCACCTTGTATGTATGTGTGACAGCAGAGGCACTGATGACCCACAAGTATAGGGGGTGTATCATAGTATTTTCGAGGGAAGTGAAATCCAATTTATTGATTCGACACAAGGGGAGCCAAAGAATATTTATAAGCCTTAACAACTGAGTTGTCAATTCAGCTGCACTTGGAAACAATCTTGCTCATAGCAGTTTACCAGAAGCAACAGTTTTGTAGTAGTAGTAGTGAAGTAACAGTAGTAGTAAAGTAAAGACAGTAGTAACAATAGCAGTAAACGGTAGGATTCGAGTGCGGTAGGCATAGGGATGGATGGACGGGCGTTGCATGGACAAGACAATTCACATAGCAATCAGAACATAGGGCAATTGTAGATAAATAAGATAAAGCATCCAAGTACTAGATAATCGTAGGCATGTGTTCCATATATAGTCATACGTGCTCGCAATGAGAACTTGCACAACATCTTTTGTCCTGCCAGCCCGTTTGCAGCGGGGCCTCAAGGGAACTACTGGCAATTAAGGTGCTCCTTTTAATAGAGCACCGGAGCAAAGCATTAACACTTTGTGAACACATGTGATCCTCACATCAAAGCCATTCCCTCCGGTTATCCTAATTTCTGTCACTTTGGGGCCATTGGTTCTGGACAACAACGTGTGTATACAACTTGTAGATAAGACCAAAAACAATACTATCATAATGAATCAATAACATGTTCATATCTGAAATCATGGCACTCGGGCCCTAGTGACAAGCATTAAGCACAACAAGTCGCAACAAAGTCATAAAGCACTAATAGAAGATACTAGGCACCATGCCCTAACAATATGATGCCATTGCATGAACGATCTCATCCAATCCCTACTATCCCCATAGCCTATAGAGGGGGATTACTCACTCATAGATGGGGGAAACATGGATGGTCGATGGAGAAGCGATGGTGATGATGATGGCGATGATCTCCTCCAATTCCCCTTCCCGGCAGGGTGCCAGAATAGAGTTTCTGGTGCTGTTTCGTGGAACCTGGTGGTGGCGGCGGAGCGAAACTCCTTCTGGAAAAACATCGAACCCCCCTGAGTTTTTAGGTCAGAAGGCATCTTATAGGTGAAGAGGGAGACCGAGGGGGTGCTTGGGGCGGCCAGACCACCCCCTGGCGTGGCCAGGCCCAGCCCGTGCAGCCAGGTGGTGTGGTTGGGCCCCAGCCCCACCCCGTCTCATATTCTGGCTCCGGGAGTCTTCTGGTGAAATAGGATTTTTGGCTTTTATCCCGTCCAATTCCGAGAATATTCATTTTCTGACTTTCCTAGAACCAAAAACAGCAGAAAAGAGGCAGCTGGCACTGTGGCTCTTGTTAATAGGTTAGTCCAAGAAATCATATGAAAAGTACTCCAAAGTGTGGACAAACCACAAGAAAGTAGATAAAACCAAGCATGGAACATCAAAAATTATAGATACATTTGCAATGTATCAACATCCCCAAGCTTAACTCCTGCTCGTCCTCGAGTAGGTAAGTGATAAAAAGAAAGAATAATTTTTGAGGTGACATGCACCATCATAAACTTGATCAAAGTATTTGTAAAACATTCAAAGCTGGGATCATAGTACATCAATCATAACATGAAAGACAAAGTTCTAGAAATAAGATAAAGAAACTATGTTGCAACATGAAAAGGCACAAACAAAAGATTCATGAATAACAATGCTTTGCAAGACGTTTGTTTGTTTCACGTAAAGAAAACATAGCATAGTGGTATTCAGCTTGTCCCTCATAGCGTAGCAAATGTAAATGCATAGGACACCTTCAAAGTTCATAAGAGTGACTAGATACAAATAGTTTAGAACAAGCAATATCAAGGTATGCATCAATCAACAAGTCTTGGGACAATGCACATAGAACTAAGAATGGCCACTATGCTCTCAAAGTAAGTGCATAATGGTAGAAGGTGGAGACTCAATATATAGTGGAAGAAAGGCCTTCATAGAAGGAAGTAGGGATTCAAGTCTCATAAAGAGCTTCCAAAAATTATGGTACTTAATAGCTTTTAGCTCTCATTGCCCCTATCATAAGCATCTTGAAGTGATTAAGGTTAAAGTGAACAAACTATGGTGTATATGCTTGACGAAGTATAAGTTAGAAATCTCATGTCCCTTGAATACGAGGGCCGCTCCTCATGCTACTCAAGTTTAGTCACCGGTAAGTTCTTGTCATCGTAAGTACATGTGTATCATAGAGAACAACCAACGGGGTACCCCTTGCCCGATGATACGGAAGAATCCCCATATCAAAATGACAAGGCAAGCAGACAACGAGCATCTCAACAATCTTCTTATTTACCATGGGAATATGGTGCTTTTTTCTCTCTTTCCTCTTTTCATAATCTCTTTTTTTTCTCTTTTTTTTCTCAATATAGGACTCTTTTTTTATAAGAAGAATGCATCATAGACAGCTCATTATGGTTACGCTGCAAGTTTCCACCATGTCAGCATAGATTAGACCAGCGGCCTAGGCGTTTCTCTAACACATATACATAACTCCATGGACTTACAAGCTCCCCTTTCATTTCACATCGACGACATCCATATACAAAAGAGCATGATATCAACTAGGTACAAAGTACCAGTGCAATGTTGAAAGTGTTCCCCATGACATCATGGTTTTGCTAATCCCCAATAAATAAGTTCAAGCATATACAACATAGACGACACAATGGTTCAAATTTATTAAGGGCAAGAAAAGTAAAGTGTGCCATCAAGTTCGTGAGAGCTTTAATCACTAGTTTTCTCATAACAAGTTTAATATGGAAGGTAAATAAAAACATGAATATACTTAGAATAGCATATGCTAGTAGGTAGGTATGGTGGACTCTTTGGAATAACTTGGTTTAGGGAGTTGGATGCATGAGTGGAACTCATACTTGGTTGTGGAGGCTAGCAAAAGACTGGGAGCGACAAACTAGGAGAGCAATAATGGCCATAATCATGCAGAGCGACAGAACTCATTGATAAAAGCATAAAGTGATACTACAAGTTGAAAACTAAAGAATCATAAAGGCTTATGGTGACTTGGGATAGTCATAACATGGTGTGAGCATGCGCCCAGTCAACCCAAATAAAGCATCAAAGGAGAATACCACTATACTATGCTTTAATATGCTAAAACAACGCATGATTCATCCAAGGCACATTAAGAAATCTCAATTGTTTATAACAAGTCATGCTACAGCAAAGAATACTAAGCATAAAACCAAAACAATATCAAGCATGGCATGACGAAGCATAGGCCACAGTCAAAAACAAGCTCTCTTTAACACTTAAGAATGAACTTTTTTACTCTTTTCCAAACCAAACCAAACTATTTTAAAACCAATGTATGAAAGAGAGGGTCTAACCAATTTATTCAGAAAACTAAGCAACCAAAAGAAAACGAAAAACCAAAACAAAAACGAAAAAGAAGACGCTCCAAGAACAACACAACTATGCATGAAACAATAAAAATGAAGCGTTTGGAAGAAACCTAGGATTTTTATTGATAAAGAGGGGGATGCCTTGGGCATCTCCAAGCTTTGACGCTTGTACTTCTTGGATATTTCTTGGGGTGACATGCGTGGCACCCCCAAGCTTGAGCTTTAGTCCATCCTTCATCTCATTACTCATTCCTTTCATACACCTGAAATTTTTCCTTCATACAAAACTTCACACAATCTTTATTAGCAACATTAGTGGACTCAAGATAATAAGTCTTTGGGTTCAGTTCCAACTCCAATAAAACTTCCATTAAAACACAAGCTACTGTAGAACTTCCCTAAAAAAGCTCAATTCCCCAAAAGAACTCAAAAAGGAACCAACAAGAAGCAAATGCAAATAAAGGCAGAAATCTGTCAAAACAGACCAGCAGGTAAAGACGAATTTTTTCGAAGATCTTCTGTTGCTCAAATCGAAAAGTGTTGAACTAACGAAAGTTAGATAACAACCTGGGGCAGAAGCACAAAAATTAGCGCCTCAAAAGGACGTACAGAGATTTTACACGAATTTTTACGGTGAAGCACAAAAATCTGTTTCGAGACAACAACGTTTCCAACCATTACTTCTCTCTCATTAGAGGTTACTCTTGGCACAAAAAGCAAATAAAAAGGATAAGGAGCGGTTATTATGGAAGTAATAACTTCCAAGACTCATCTAAATTTTTTGGGTTATCTCCCAATAAGTACTTTCCTTTAACGCCTTTAAGTTAGGCATGATAGTTTGAGAGGATGCTCACATAAGAAATATGAATTGAAGTAAAAGAGAGCATCAAGAAGCAAATTCAAAACACATTTAAGTCTAACCCACTTCCTATGCATAGGAATCTTGTAAAGAAACAAGTCATGAAAGCACAAAGCAACAAGCATAGGAAAGCAAAACAAGTGCAACTTCAGGACTTTCAACATAAAGAGGGGAAACTTAATATTATTGAAATGCATAAAACCATGTTTTCCTCTCTCATAATAACTTTCAGTAGCATCATGAATAAAATTAACAATATAATTATCACATAAAACATGCTTTTCATGATCTACAAACACATAATTTTTATCAAGCTCAAAAATAGTGGGATTAAAACCTTCAATCCCACTTTTAACAATTCTATAACAAGATCGCTGATCATTCAATATAGGACCATCGTCTAGAGGTTTATCATAAACATTTTCTAAGCAAAACTCTTTAATACCATGCAAATCGAAGTTAAGCACAAATAAAGGATTATCGTAGATAACATGAGCATAACATTCATCCTTCTTTGGTAAGTGTGGGGGACAATCAAATAATGTAAGGGATAAAGAGTTACTCTCATTAGAAGGTAGGCATGGGTACCTAATCTATTCTTTCTCCTTTTATTCATCACTCTCCTCCTCTTTTTCATCTAATGAGCTTTCAGGTTCATCAATTTCTTCTTCCATAGGATCCTGCAAGGCATTAGTCTCTTCCATTTGTGGAAAGCATCTATTAATATATTCAAGAATATAGCCATTTTCTTCCTTGTAATTATCAAAGCAAAATCTAAGTATATCATAAACCTCATATTTATAAGGTGAATCATCAATACTTTCAAGCAAACTAACAAGTTCAAATGCACCCTTCCAACCAATAAATTCCTCAATTTGTTCCACATCATAAAAGTCATAATTTCCTTTAACATAAGAAGATATGGTAACATTATCATTATACTCACATTGAAAACGGAGGTGTTTATACCTCTTATAGCAACAAGATTTATCAAAGCAATAAGTAATATTATAAGTAGAGCACACGTTTCTAGCAATGGTATACAATTTATGAATTTGTTCCCATAAGTGTTTCCCTTTTTGTGACAAGCGGTGTTCCTTATAATAATATTTTTGATCTTCCGTGAACCCACCTTGCCAATAAGATTCAGTTTCAAAGAAACCAACCATTGATAGAGAGCATGATAAAGCAAGACAATAAAGACCAATGAAAATAACAACTAGAGTAGGAACTAAATTTTTTTGTATTTTTGATAAAGAAACAAGCAAACAAGGTGGAAATAAACTAAGCTTGAACAATAGTGATTCCAAGTGGACTTGATAAATAAAGCTATGCTCCCCGGCAACGGCGCCAGAAAATAGTCTTGATGACCCACAAGTATAGGGGGTGTATCGCAGTATTTCTGAGGGAAGTGAAACCCAATTTATTGATTCGACACAAGGGGAGCCAAAGAATATTTATAAGCCTTAACAACTGAGTTGTCAATTCAGCTGCACCTGGAAACAATCTTGCTCACAACAGTTTATCAGTAGCAACAATTTTGTAGTAGGAGTAGTGAAGTAATAGTAGTAGTAACAATAGCAGTAAACAATAGGATTCGAGTGCGGTAGGCATATGGATGGATGGACGGGCGTTGCATGGACAAGACAATTCACATAGCAATCAGAACATAGGGCAATTGCAGATAAATAAGATAAATCATCCAAGTACTAGATAATCCTAGGCATGTGTTCCATATATAGTCATACGTGCTTGCAATGAGAACTTGCACAACATTATTTGTCCTGCCAGCCCGTTTGCAGCGGGGCCTCAAGGGAACTACTGGCAATTAAGGTGCTCCTTTTAATAGAGCACCGGAGTAAAGCATTAACACTCCGTGAACACATGTGATCCTCACATCAAAGCCATTCCCTCCGGTTATCCCGATTTCTGTCACTTCGAGGCCATTGGTTGCGGACAACAACGTGTGTATACAACTTCCAGATAAGACCAAAAACAATACTATCATAATGAATCAATAACATGTTCAGATCTGAAATCATGGCACTCAGGCCCTAGTGACAAGCATTAAGCACAACAAGTCGCAACAAAGTCGTAAAGCACTAATATAAGATACTAGGAACCATGCCCTAACAATCCAATGTCATTACATGAACGATCTCATCCAATCCCTACCATCCCCATAGCCTGCAGCGGGGGATTGCTCACTCATAGATGGGGGAAATATGGATGGTCGATGGAGAAGCGATGGTGATGATGATGGCGATGATCTCCTCCGATTCCCCGTCTCGGCAGGGTGCCAGAACGGAGTTTCTAGTGTTGTTTCGTGGAATCTGGTGGTGGTGGCGGAGCGGAACTCCTTCTGGAAAAGCATTGAACCCCCCCTGAGTTTTTAGGTCAGAAGGCATCTTATAGGCAAAGAGGGAGACCGAGGGGGTGCCTGGGGCGGCCAGACCACCCCCTGGCGCTGCCAGACCCAGCCCGCGCGGCCAGGCGGTGTGGCTGGGCCCCAGCCCACTCTGTCTCATATTATGGCTCCGGGAGTCTTCTGGTGAAATAGGATTTTTGGCTTTTGTCCCGTCCAATTCCGAGAATATTCATTTTCTGACTTTCCTAGAACCAAAAACAGCAGAAAACAGGTAGCTGTCACTGTGGCTCTTGTTAATAGGTTAGTCCAAGTAATCATATGAAAAGTACTCCAAAGTGTGGACAAAACACAAGAAAGTAGATAAAACCAAGCATGGAATATCAAAAATTCTAGATACATTTGCAATGTATCAGGTACCACACCTACGGTGCTCGTCAATGATGTTGGGCGGTGGCGTAGTCGGAGGCGAGGAGGAGCACGGGGTCGGCACTGGTGTGGTCCTAGGATCAAGAAGTTTGTTGGAGCCGGACGAGACAAGGGGAACGTACGACACCACCGTGACGCGCTTCCTCAGCTTCCGCATCTACGCGCCGAGAGGTACAAACTATCGCCTTTGACCTTAGACGAATCTTGGGGTGGCTTGCCGGAGACCTCGCCGAAGCAGAAAAGTTTTTGTTTTTGGCCTAGCTCTGCATGTTTCCCAACAGAATGATGTTCTTATCTGCCAGATTTTCACCTCTATAGGGTTCTTCGGTGATGATTTGGATGCTACATCTTCTGCGACTCCCGCTCCTTCCCCATGGTCAAGGGTTGACGAACTATCTCAGCTCCTAGTTCTTCGTGACCATGTAAAGGACATGGATAAGACTATTGCTATCATATGAGGCCATGCTGATGTGTGAAAATCAAAACAAAGAAAGCACTCAAACGGGAGAAGTATGTCCTTGGCGAGCTAGCGCAGATCAGTGAGTAGCTGCGGTGTAAGTACTTTGGCTGGTTTTGTCCTATTGGTTTCTTGCTTGGTGTCTGTAGTTTGAATCTTATCACTTTGTTGTTGTAGTTGTCAATCTCATTACGTAGGAGGAGAAATAGCGCATTAGTATCCAACTGAACTGCCTCACTCAAGCAGAACTAGAAGCTGGTGGGTTCTTCTGGACTGATCAGGTTGAGCGACCGTGCTGGCGACTGATACGTTGCTAACGTATCTATAATTTTTGATGTTCCATGCTTGTTTTATATCTACTTTCTTATGTTTTGTCCACACTTTAGAGTATTTTTTTACACTTTCTTGGACTAACCTATTAACAAGATGCCACAGTGTCAGCTGCCTGTTTTCTGTTGTTTTTGGTTCCAGGAAAGTCAGAAAATGAATATTCTCGGAATTGGACAGGACAAAAGTCAAAGTCAATAGTTTACCGGAAGATACATGGAGTCCGAAGGAGAGACGAAGGGGGCCCACAGGGCGGCCACACCACCCCTTGGTGCGGGCAGCCCTAGGCCACGCCAAGGCATGGTGTGGGCCCCCTGGCCGGCCACCGACCTTGCCCCTTCGCCTATAAGAAGCCCCCAGGACGAAAACTCTAAATGCGGGAGCCTCCAAGATGAAAAGTTCCGTAGTGCTGCCGCCACCGATGAGGAGATTCGGGGGACAGAAAGTCTCTATTCCGGCACCCTGCTGGGACGGGAGAAGTGCCCCCGGAGGCATCTCAATCGATCTCCAACACCATCTCCATCAACATTGCTGATTCCGATGATGATGAGGGAGTAGTTCTTCCTCGAGGCTAAGGGTTCTACCGTAGCTATGTGTTCCTCTCTCTCTATGCATGATCATATTGTGATCATGAGCTTTGTAATCAAGTAGATCTACCTTGCTACTCAAGTGCTTCAATAGATCTCTGCTCTCCCCATGTGTGTGAAAGTCACAGCGTGCACACCATGGTGGCACTTAGGCTAGATATTACAAATATTTGTTATGAGTTGTATTTGGAGTTGGATGTTTTTATGAAATTGTAGTGTTTTTTGGAACCATCTAGAGCTCAAGGTGATAGTGTGGGGTTACCTAGATGGGAAAAGCGAACTTTGAGGTGTGCTGTTATAGCCCTACCATGGATTAGAGTATCCAACCGGAGAGTAGTTAAGAGTAGTATCATAAAGAGAAGATATTTATATGAGAGTGTTCACTAGTGAAAGTATGATCCCTAGGCCTTGTTTCTGAGCATTGAAACACCGTTTGCAACTAGATCTCTTACATGTTTGCTTGCTGCCATCTTTATTTCAGTTTGCCTTTAGTCTCTTCCACGCCATCAAAGTATTTTGTAGCACCGTTGTCTTATATCCATACCACTTGTATTTTACTATCTCTTCACCGAACTAGTGCACCTATACACCTGACAAGTGTATTGGGTGTGTTGGGTACACAAGAGACTTCTTGTATCTTGATTGCAGAGTTGCTTGAGAGGGATACCTTTGACCACTTCCTCCCTGAGTTAGATAAACTTTGGGTGATCCACTTAAGGGAAACTTGCTGCTGTTCTACAAACCTCTGCACTTGGAGGCCCAACAACTATCTACAAGAATAGAAGTGCGTAGACATCAAGCTATTTTCTAGCGCCGTCGCCGGGGAGGTAAGGTAAAAGGTACTCACATCCTCCGGTGTGAGTGCTCGAAGTTATTTCCTTTTGATTCTGCAATTTTGTCTTTTGGTTTCTTGTTTTCACTAGTTAGGCTTAATGGAAAACAACAACAAAATTAGAGAGCTTTATAGTATTTATCTTGAGTTAGGACATGAAGTGTTTGAAGAGAAAATTAAAAAACCTATGGAACTTTATTTGCATGCTAATAGCAATATTATTAGTATGAATTCTTTGGACACCATTATTACTAATGCTACCGAAAATTCTAAGCTCGGGGAAGCTAGTTTTTATGAAAGTGATCTTTTTAGTTCCCTAGCTTTGGAAGATAGCTATCCTACTACTTATGATGATACCAAACCTCCAATATATGATGATTACAATGATGAATATGATATTTTCAGTTCACCTACTATTGAGGAGAAAATTAATGATTACAATATGCCTCCTATATTTGATAATTATGGTGATGAGAATAATAATGATATCTATTTTGTTGAATTTGCTCCCACCACAATTAATAAGAATGACCATGCTTATGTGGAGAGTAATAATCATTTTATGCATGTCGCTCATGATAAGAATGTTTTATGCAATAGTTATATTGTTAATTTTATTCATGATGCTACTAAAATTTATTATGAGAGAGGGTAACATGGTTTTATGTATCTCAACAATATTAAGTTTCCCCTCTTTATGTTGAATTTTTTGAAGTTGCACTTGTTTTGCTTTCCTATGCTTGTTGCTTTGTGCTTTCATGACTTGTTTCTTTACAAGATTCCTATGCATAGGAATTGGGTTAGACTCAAATGGGCTTTGAATTTTCTTCTTGATGCTCTCTTTTACTTCAATTCATATTTCTTATGTGAGCATCTTGACAAACTATCATGCCTAACTTAAAGGCGTTAAAGAAGAGTACTTCTTGGGACATAACCCAATAGTTTTCTTAAGTGTTGGAAGTTATTACTTTTATAATAACCTCTCCTTATCCTTTTTATTTGATTTTTGTGCCAAGAATAACCTCTAATGAGAAAGAAGTAATGCTTGGGAAAGTTGCTGTCAAGAAACAGATTTTTGTGCTTCGCTGTAAAAATTCGTGTAAAATCTCTGTACGTCGGTTTGAGCTGTGATTTTTTGTCCTTCTGCCCCAGGTTGTTATCCAACTTTCGTTAGTTCAAACACTTTTAGATTTGAGCAACAGAAGGTCTTCGAAAAAATTGGTTTTTACCTGCTAGTCTGGTTTGACAGATTTCTGTCATTATTTGCATGCTTCTTGTTGATTCCTTTTTGAGTTCATTTTGGGGAATTGAGCTTTTTGAGGGAAGTGCTATAGTAGCTTGTGTTTTAATCGAAGTTTTATTTGTGTTGAAACTGAACCCAAAGACTTATTATCTTGAGTGCACTAATGTTGCTAATAAAGATTGTGTGAAGTTTTGTATGAAGGAAAATTTTCAAGTGTATGGAGAGAATGATTTAATGAGATGAATAATGGACTAAAGCTCAAGCTTGGGGATGCCACGTATGTCACCCCAAGAAATATCCAAGAAGTACAAGCGTCAAAGCTTGGGGATGCCCAAGGCATTCTCTTCTTCATCAATAAAAATCTCAGGTTTCTTCCAAACATTTCATTTTTATTGTTTCATGCACAGTTGTGTTGTTCTTGGAGCATCTTTGTTTTCGTTTTTAGTTTTCATTTGCTTAGTTTGCTTGAATAAGTTGGTTGGATACCAACACACTTCTTTTGGAGAGAGACACACCCTGTTATTCATTGCCCAGAACACTATAGTTTTCACTCTTATTGTTTTGTGAGTGTTCTCCTTTGCTAGCAGTGTGTTTAGCCTTAGTTTTCTTGTGCTTTCATGTTAGAACTTTTTAGTTCTTCTTGGTGGATTTGAGAGATATGCTCACTGATCTTTATTTATTATTATCTTTGTGAGTTGTTTCAAATAAGTCGATTGGTGTTGGAAGAGAGTATAAAGCTTCATTCTTTAGTGGTACAAACGGGAGCTTGTTTTGACTGTGTCTTAGACTTTATCATGTCATGCTAGATGTTGCTTTGACGTTATGCTTAGTGATTATTGCTGTAGCATGACTTGTTATAAACAATTGAGATTGCTCAATGTGCCTTGAAAGAATCATGTGTTGTTTTAGCATATTAAAGCATAGTATTGTGGTTTCTCCTTTGATGCTTTATTTGGGTTGACTTGGCACATGCTCACACCATGTTAAGTCTATCCCAAGTCACCATAGCCTTTATCATCCTATAGTTTTCAACTTGTAATATCACTTATGCTTTAATTAATGATGTTTTGTCGCTTGTAATATCACTTGTAATAAGACAAAAGGCAAAGTTGATATTTTACCAAAAGAAACATGGATTCCGAAGGAGAGACGAAGGGGGACCACATGGCGGCCACACCACCCCTTGCCGCGGGCAGCCCTAGGCCGCGCCAGGGCATGGTGTGGGCCCCTTGGCTGGGCACCTACCTCGCCCCTTCGCCTATAAGAAGCCCCTAGGACAAAAACCCTAGATGGAAGAGCCTCCAGCCACGAAAAGTTCTGCAGTCCCGCCGCCACCGAAGGAGAGATTCGGGGGACATGAAGTCTCTGTTTCGGCACCCTGCTGAGACAGGGAATTGCCCCAGGAGCCATCTCCATCGATCTTCACCGGCATCTCCATCGCCATTGCTGATTCCCATGATGAGGAGGGAGTAGTTCTTCCTCGAGGCTAAGGGCTCTACCGGTAGCTATGTGTTCATATCTCTCTCTATGCATGATCATATTGTGATCATGAGCTTTGTAATCAAGTAGATCTACCTTGCTACTCAAGTGTTTTAATAGATCTCTGCTCTCCCCATGTGTGTGAAAGTGACAGCATGCACAACATGGTGGCACTTAGGCTAGAGATTACAAATACTTGTTATGAGTTATATTGGGAGTTGGATGTTTTTATGAAATTGTGGTGTTTTTTGGAACCATCTAGCGCTCAATGTGACAGTGTGGGGTTATCTAGATGGGGAAAGCGAACTTTGAAGAGTGTTGTTATAGCCCTACCATGGATTAGAGTGTCCAACCAGAGAGTAGTTCAGAGTAGTATCATAAAGAGAAGATATTTATATGAGAGTGTTCACTAGTGAAAGTATGATCCCTAGGCCTTGTTTCTAAGCATTGAAACACCGTTTGCAACTAGATCTGTTACATGTTTGCTTGCTGCTATCTTTATTTCAGTTTTCCTTTAGTCTCTTCCATGCCATCAAGCTTTTTTCTGGCACCATTGTCTGATATCCAGACCACTTGTATTTTACTATCTCTTCGCCGAGCTAGTGCACATATACACCTGACAAGTGTACTGGGTGTGTTGGGGACACAAGAGACTTCTTGTATGTTGATTGCAGGGTTGCTTGAGAGGGATACCTTTGAATACTTCCTCCCTGAGTTCGATAAACCTTGGGTAATCCACTTAAGGGAAATTTCCTGCTGTTCTATAAACCTCTGCACTTGGAGGCCCAATGACTATCTACAAGAATAGAACTGCGTAGGCATCAAGCTATTTTCTGGCGCCATTTTCATTTTCTTATGTGAGCATCTTCTCAAACTATCAAGCCTAACTTAAAGGCGTTAAAGAAAATTAATTATTGGGAGATAACCCAAAAGTTTTAGTTGATTATTGGAAGTTATTGCTTCAGTAATAACCTGTCCTTATCAAATTTTGTGCTTTTTGTGTGCCAAGAGTAACCTCTAATGAGAGAGAAGTAAGATTTGGGAAAGTTGCTGTTCCGAAACCGATTTTTGTGCTTCACTATAAAAATTCGTAAAAAATCACTGTACGTCAGATTGAGCTGTAATTTTTTGCGCTTCTGCCCCAGGTTGTTATCTAACATTCGTTAGTTCAACACTTTTTGATTTGAGCAACATAAGGTCTTCATAAAAATTGGTTTTTACCTGCTGGTCTGTTTTGACAGATTTCTGCCATTATTTGCATTTGCCTCTTAATCTCTTTCTCTTTGAGTTCTCTTTGATAATTTAAACTTTTGAAAGGAAGTGCTACAGTAGATTTTGTTTTAATGGAAGTTTTATTTGTGTTGGAACTGAATCAAAAAGACTTATTATCTTGAATGCACTAATGTTGCTAATGAAGATTGTGTGAAGTTTTGTATGAAGGAGATTTTTAAGTGTAGGGAAGAGTAATGTGATAAGATGAAGTATGGACAAATTATCAAGCTTGGGGATGCCACCCTGTGTCACCCAAGAAATATTCAAGAGGTACAAGCGTCAAAGCTTTGGGATGCCCAAGGCATCCCCTTCTTCATCAATAAAAATCTCATGTTCTTCCAAACACTTCATTTTTATTGTTTCATGCATTGTTGTGTTGTTCTTGGAGCGTCTTAGTTTTTAGTTTTTGTTTGCTTGGTTTGCTGAGTTTGCTTGAATAAATTGGTTGGACCCCCTCTTTCATACATTAGTTTTCAAATAGGTTGGTTTGGATAGGAAAAGAGTAGGAAAAGTTCATGCTTAAGTGGTAAAGAGCGGTTGTTTTTGACTGTGGCCTATGCTTTTTCATGCCATGCTTGATATTTTTTTGGCTTTATGCTTAGTGATCCTTGATGTAGCATGACATGTTATAAACAATTGAGATTACTTAATGTGCCTTGGAAGAATCATGCATTTTTTTAGCATATTAAAGCATAGTATTGTGATATTCTCCTTTGATGCTTTATTTGGGTTGACTTGGCGCATGCTCACACCATGTTATGACTATCCCAAGTCACCATTGCCTTGATGATCCTTTAGTTTTTGACTTGTAATATCACTTTATGCTTTAATTAATAATGTTTTGTCGCTCTGCATGATTATGGCCATTATTGCTCTCTTAGTTGGTCGCTCCTAGTCTTTTGCTAGCCTCCATAACCAAGTATGAGTTCCACTCATGCATCCAACTCCAAATAAAACCAAGTTATCCCAAAGAGTCCACCATACCTACCTATTAGCATTTGCTATTCCAAGTACATTCATGTTTTTATCTACCTTCCGAATGAAATTTGGTATGTGAAAACTAGTGATTAAAGCTCTCACGAACTTGATGGCACACTTTATTTTATTGCACATAATAATCTTGAACCATTGTATCCCTCTTTGTTGCATGTATGCTTGCGCTTTATGAGTTGAAGTTAGCAGAACCATGTATCATGGGGAACGCTTTCAACATTGCACTTATTATTCTGTTGATATCATGATTCTTTTCCTTATGGATCTCGGCGGTGTTAAATAAAAGGGGAACTTGTAAGATCATGGAGTTTGTATGTGTGTTAGAGAAACGCCTGGGCCGCTAGCCTAAGCCATGCCTAATCATGGTGGAAACTTGCAGCATAAACATAATGAGCACTCTATGAAGCATCCTCAATAAAAACCTATGCAAATAGCAAATAAAAAGATCTCTGAGATGCTCATTGTCTACTTGCCTTGTCATTTTGATTATGGGATAACTCCTGTATCATGTGCAAGAGGTACCCCGTTGGCTGTTCTCTATGATACATATGTACTTACAATGACAAGAGCTTACTTGTGACTGAAGTTGAGTAGCATGAGGTTTGGTACTCGTAAGTAAGGGGCATGAGATTTAACTTATAACTTGTCAAGCATATCCTCTTAGTTGTGTTACTTTAACCTTAATCACCTAAAGATGCTTATGATAGGGGAAATTAGAGCTGAAAGCTAATAAGTACCATAATTTTTGGAAGCTCTTTATGATACTTGAATCCCTGCTTCCTTCTATGAAGGCCTTTCTTTTATTTTTATGTTGAGTCTCCATCTTCTATCCTTAGGCACCAACTAAGAGAGCATAGTTGTCATTCTTAGTTTAATGTGCATTGTCCCAATACTTGTTGATTGATTCATAATGTTGATATTGCTTGTTCTTGAACTATTTGTATCTAGTCACCCTTATGAACTTTGAAGGTGTCCTATGCATTTATGTTTTGCTACACTATGAGGGACAAGCTGAATACCATTCTCATTATGTTTTCTTTATGTGAAACAAACAAACGTCTTTCAAAGCATTGTTATTCATGAATCTTTTGTTTGTACCTTTTCATGTTATGACATAGTTGCTATGTATTATTGTTAGAACTATATCTTTCATGCTATGTTAAAGTACGATGATCCCAGCTATCAATGTTTTATAAATGCCTTGATCAAGTTTATGATGGTGCATGTCACCTAAAAAATTATTCTTTTTATCACTTACCTACTCGAGGACGAGCAGGAGTTAAGCTTGGGGATGTTGATACGTTGCAAACGTATCTATAATTTTTGATGTTCCATGCTTGTTTTATATCTACTTTCTTATGTTTTGTACACACTTTGGAGTATTTTTATACACTTTCTTGGACTAACCTATTAACAAGATGCCATGGTGCTAGTTGCATGTTTTCTTTTGTTCTTGGTTCCAGAAAAGGCAGAAAATCAATATTATCGGAATTGGACCAGACAAAAGGCAAAGTTGATATTTTACCAAAAGAAACATGGATTTCGAAGGAGAGACGAAGGGGGGCCACATGGCGGCCACACCACCCCTTGGCGCGGGCAGCCCTAGGCCGCGCCAGGGCATGGTCTGGGCCCCTTGGCTGGCCACCTACCTCACCCCTTCGCCTATAAGAAGCCCCTAGGACAAAAACCCTAGATGGAAGAGCCTCGAGCCACGAAAAGTTCTACAGTGCCGCCGCCACCGAAGGAGAGATTCGGGGGACATGAAGTCTCTGTTTCGGCACCCTGCTGAGACAGGGAATTGCCCCAGGAGCCATCTCCATCGATCTTCACCGGCATCTCCATCGCCATTGCTGATTCCCATGATGAGGAGGGAGTAGTTCTTCCTCGAGGCTAAGGGCTCTACCGGTAGCTATGTGTTCATATCTCTCTCTATGCATGATCATATATTGATCATGAGCTTTGTAATCAAGTAGATCTACCTTGCTACTCAAGTGTTTTAATAGATCTCTGCTCTCCCCATGTGTGTGAAAGTGACAGCATGCACAACATGGTGGCACTTAGGCTAGAGATTACAAATACTTGTTATGAGTTATATTGGGAGTTGGATGTTTTTATGAAATTGTGGTGTTTTTTGGAACCATCTAGCGCTCAATGTGACAGTGTGGGGTTATCTAGATGGGGAAAGCGAACTTTGAAGAGTGTTGTTATAGCCCTACCATGGATTAGAGTGTCCAACCAGAGAGTAGTTCAGAGTAGTATCATAAAGAGAAGATATTTATATGAGAGTGTTCACTAGTGAAAGTATGATCCCTAGGCCTTGTTTCTAAGCATTGAAACACCGTTTGCAACTAGATCTGTTACATGTTTGCTTCCTGCTATCTTTATTTCAGTTTTCCTTTAGTCTCTTCCATGCCATCAAGCTTTTTTCTGGCACCATTGTCTGATATCCAGACCACTTGTATTTTACTATCTCTTCGCCGAGCTAGTGCACATATACACCTGACAAGTGTACTGGGTGTGTTGGGGACACAAGAGACTTCTTGTATGTTGATTGCAGGGTTGCTTGAGAGGGATACCTTTGAATACTTCCTCCCTGAGTTCGATAAACCTTCGGTAATCCACTTAAGGGAAATTTCCTGCTGTTCTATAAACCTCTGCACTTGGAGGCCCAATGACTATCTACAAGAATAGAACTGCGTAGGCAACAAGCTATTTTCTGGCGCCATTTTCATTTTCTTATGTGAGCATCTTCTCAAACTATCAAGCCTAACTTAAAGGCGTTAAAGAAAATTAATTATTGGGAGATAACCCAAAAGTTTTAGTTGAGTCTTGGAAGTTATTGCTTCAGTAATAACCTCTCCTTATCATTTTTTGTGCCTTTTGTGCCAAGAGTAACCTCTAATGAGAGAGAAGTAAGATTTGGGAAAGTTGTTGTCCCGAAATAGATTTTTGTGCTTCACTATAAAAATTCGTGAAAAATCTCTGTACATCGGATTGAGCTGTAATTCTTTGTGCTTCTGCCCCAGGTTGTTATCTAACATTCGTTAGTTCAACACTTTTGATTTGAGCAACATAAGGTCTTCGAAAACATTGGTTTTTACCTGTTGGTCTGTTTTGACAGATTTCTGCCATTATTTGCATTTGCCTCTTAATATCTTTCACTTTGAGTTCTCTTTGATCATTTGAACTTTTGAAAGGAAGTGCTACAGTAGATTTTGTTTTAATGGAAGTTTTATTTGTGTTGGAACTGAATCAAAAAGACTTATTATCTTGAATGCACTAATGTTGCTAATGAAGATTGTGTGAAGTTTTGTATGAAGGAGATTTTTAAGTGTAGGGAAGAGTAACTTGATAAGATGAAGTTTGGAAAAAAGCTCAAGCTTGGGGATGCCACCCCGTGTCACCCAAGAAATATTCAAGAGGTACAAGCGTCAAAGCTTGGGGATGCCCAAGGCATCCCCTTCTTCATCAATAAAAATCTCACGTTCTTCCAAACACTTCATTTTTATTGTTTCATGCATTGTTGTGTTGTTCTTGGAGCATCTTCGTTTTTAGTTTTTGTTTGCTTGGTTTGCTGAGTTTGCTTGAATAAATTGGTTGGACCCCCTCTTTCATACATTAGTTTTCAAATAGGTTGGTTTGGATAGGAAAAGAGTAGGAAAAGTTCATGCTTAAGTGGTAAAGAGCGGTTGTTTTTGACTGTGGCCTATGCTTTTTCATGCCATGCTTGATATTGTTTTGGCTTTATGCTTAGTGATCTTTGATGTAGCATGACATGTTATAAACAATTGAGATTACTTAATGTGCCTTGGAGGAATCATGCATTTTTTTAGCATATTAAAGCATAGTATTGTGATATTCTCCTTTGATGCTTTATTTGGGTTGACTTGGCGCATGCTCACACCATGTTATGACTATCCCAAGTCACCATTGCCTTGATGATCCTTTAGTTTTTGACTTGTAATATCACTTTATGCTTTAATTAATAATGTTTTGTCGCTCTGCATGATTATGGCCATTATTGCTCTCTTAGTTGGTCGCTCCTAGTCTTTTGCTAGCCTCCATAACCAAGTATGAGTTCCACTCATGCATACAACTCCAAATAAAACCAAGTTATTCCAAAGAGTCCACCATACCTACCTATTAACATTTGCTATTCCAAGTATATTCATGTTTTTATCTACCTTCCTAATTAAACTTGTTATGAGAAAACTAGTGATTAAAGCTCTCACGAACTTGATGGCACACTTTACTTTTCTGCGTATATGCTTGCGCTTTATAAGTTGAAGTTATCAGAACCATGTATCATGGGGAACGCTTTCAACATTGCACTTATTATTCCGTCGATATCATGATTCTTTTGCTTATGGATCCCGGCGGTGTGAAATAAAAGGGGAACTTGTAAGATCATGGAGTTTGTATGTGTGTTAGAGAAACGCATGGGCCGCTAGCCCAAGCCATGCCTAATCATGGTGGAAACTTGCAGCATAACCATAATGAGCACTCTATGAAGCATCCTCAATAAAAACCTATGCAAATAGCAAATAAAAAGATCGCTGAGATGCTCATTGTATGCTTGCCTTGTCATTTGATTATGGGATGGCTCCTATATCTTGTGCAAGAGGTACCCCGTTGGCAGTTCTCTATGATACATATGTACTTACAATCACAAGAGCTTACTTGTGACTGAAGTTGAGTAGGATGAGGTTCGGTACTCGTAAGTAAGGGGCATGAGATTTCAACTTATAACTTGTCAAGCATATCCTCTTAGTTGTGTCACTTTAACCTTAATCACTTCAATATGCTTATGATAGGGGCAATGAGAGCTGAAAGCTAATAAGTACCATAATTTTTGGAAGCTCTTTATGAAACTTGAATCCCTGCTTCCTTCTACGAAGGCCTTTCTGTTATTTTTATGTTGAGTCTCCATCTTCTATCTTTATGCACCTATTGAGAGAGCATATTGACCATTCTTAGTTTAATGTGCATTGTCCAAAAATTAGTTGATTAATTCATAATGTTGATATTGCTTGTTCTTGAACTATTTGTATCTAGTCACCCTTATGAACTTTGAAGGTGTCCTATGCATTTATGTTTTGCTACTCCCTGAGGGACAAGTTGAATTCCACTATGCTATGTTTTTTATATGTGAAACAAACAAACGTCTTTCAATGCATTGTTATTCATGATCTTTGGTTATACCTTTTTCATTTTACAACATAGTTACTATGTCTTATTGTTAGAACTTCATCTTTCATGCTCATGTTTAGAGTACTTTGGTCCCAGTTGTCAATGTTCTACAAATACTTTGCTCAAGATTATGATGGTGCATCTCACCTCAAAAATTATTCTTTCTTTTTATCACTCAGCTACTCGAGGACAAGTAGGAGTTAAGCTTGGGGATGTTGATACGCTGCTAATGTATCTATAATTTTTGATGTTCCATGCTTGTTTTATATCTACTTTCGTATGGTTTGTCCACACTTTGGAGTATTTTTATACACTTTCTTGGACTAACCTATTAACAAGATGCCACAGTGCCAACTGCCTGTTTTTTGCTATTTTTGGTTCCAGGAAAGTCAGAAAATGAATATTATCGGAATTGGACCAGACAAAAGCCAAAGTCAATATTTTACCAAAAGACACATGGAGTCCGGAGGAGAGACGAAGGGCGGCCACAGGGTGGACACACCACCCCTTGGTGCGGGTAGCCCTAGGCTGCGCCAGGGCATGGTGCGCCGGCCACTGACCTTGCCCCTTCGCTTATAAGAAGCCCTCGGGACGAAAACCCTAAATCCGGGAGCCTCCAGCCACGAAAAGTTCCGCAGCACCGCGCAGAAAGTCTCTGTTCCGGCACCCTGCCGGGATGAGGAAGTGCCCACGGAGCCATCTCCATCGATCTCCACCACCATCTCCATCGCCGTTGTTGATTCCCATGATGATGAGAGAGTAGTTCTTCCTCGAGGCTAAGGGTTCTACCGGTAGCGGTGTGTTCATCTCTCTCTCTATGCATGATCATATTGTGATCATGAGCTTTGTAATCAAGTAGATCTACCTTGCTACTCAAGTGCTTCAATAGATCTCTGCTCTCCCCATGTGTGTGAAAGTGATAGCGTGCATACCATGGTGGCACTTAGGCTAGAGATTACAAATACTTGTTATGAGTTATATTTGGAGTTGGATGTTTCTATGTAATTGTGGTGTTTGTTGGAACCATCTAGAGCACAAGGTGACAGCGTTGGGTTACCTAGATGGGAAAAGCGAACTTTGAGGTGTGCTGTTATAGCCTACCATGGATTAGAGTGTCCAACCAGAGAGTAGTTAAGAGTAGTATCATAAAGAGAAGATATTTATATGAGAGTGTTCACTAGTGAAAGTATGATCCCTAGGCCTTGTTTCTAATCATTGAAACACCGTTTGCAACTAAATCTGTTACATGTTTGCTTGCTGCCATCTTTATTTCAATTTGCCTTTAGTCTCTTCCACGCCATCAAAGTATTTTCTGGTACCAGTGTCTTATATCCATACCACTTGTATGTACTATCTCTTCACCGAACTAGTGCACCTATACACCTGACAAGTGTATTGGGTGTGTTGGGGACACAAGAGACTTCTTGTATCTTGATTGCAGAGTTGCTTGAGAGGGATATCTTTGACCACTTCCTCCTTGAGTTCAATAAACCTTGGGTGATCCACTTAAGGGAAACTTGCTGTTGTTCTATAAACCTCTGCACTTGGAGGCCCAACAACTGTCTACAAGAATAGAAGTGCGTAGACATCAGCGACGCTGCAAGATCGTGTTGCTCAGGTGTTGCACTACTTGAAGAAGGCCCAAACATCCCTCAAATTCATATTTAGTGCGATGTTCCTACTGGATAAAGCTCTCTCTAGCCTGCTGGCTCTGCTGCAAAAGTTCCAAGATGTTGGCACATTGCGTGAGTGCATGCGCTAGCAGCTCGTTGCGGGTGCCAAGGCTACCCTTGCGCTTGTTCATATGCAGCGTCCAGATGTGGACCTAGAGGCCATCACTAGAGGACCACCGGCATAACTGAACGACATGGCGTGGAATATGTGGCCGCATTACTAGGCGGTAGCCCAACCTATAGAGGATATCATTCAGTTGTTCAATGAGCGTATAAATGTCCTAATCCATCAGCAACAGTAGTAGTTATCATGCGTAAGACATGTAGATAATGTAAATTTTATGTAATTTGAGTGGGCTTTGTTGCCCGTGTAACTTTGATGTTATGTTTGTATGTATTGATGCGAGTGCATTTTTTCCGTGCCTTTTTGTTAGCCTGACTCCAACAAATCTCAGTGCCTTGCCAACCTGTTAGTTGAGTTGCAGCTAGGTTGGAGTTTTCAAAGATTCGATTGTGGATTTGGTCAGCTACTCGGGCCGAGGCAGTGGATGGTTTATTCGATAGAGATATTGAGAAGGTGTAGCCCCCGAGTGTATCTGGCTATAAAATGAAAGGTAGATGAACTTGTAGTTGAGTAACTTAGCTTTATTTATTGAAGGGTAGCGAGTACATGTTTCGGCTAAGTAACCTCACTGTATAGCCTTATTCAAATGTAAAAAACTTCTAGGGATAGAAACGTCGCAGCTGTGTGACATTCCAAGGGTTGGAGTATTTGGCTCCAGTTTCTACGTCCTTGAGGCGATAGGCGCCACCTGGAATCACTTTGGTGATGTAAGGTCCCTCCCAAGGGGAATCGAGTTTCAAGTGACATTTCTGCTTGAGTCGTAGGATGAGGTCCCCTTCGATGAAGGATCTTGGATGCAGCTATAGGCTATGGTAGTTGCGGAGGCTCTGTTGTACACCGTCGCGCATGTAGCAGCGATGCCGCGTGCTTCATCAAGCAGATTGATGTTTTCTTTGAGTGCGGCCATGGATACGACTTCACTGTAAGCGATGACCCGTGGGGCCTTGTAGCATACTTTGGTGGGTAAGACCGCCTCTATGTCGTGCACCATGAAGAATGGTGTGTAGCCGGTGGCGTTACTGGGAGTTGTGTGCAGGTTCTATAGCACCGATGGGAGCTCTTCAGCCCATGCTCTAGCAGCTCGCTCGAGGGGACATAGAAGTCACTTCTTGATGCTATTGTAGACGAGGTCGTTGGCCTTTTCGACTTGACCGTTGGTCTGAGGGTGCGTCATAGAGGCGTAGTTGACATTGATGCCCATCTTGTCGCAGAAGTAATAGAACTCCTTCGAGGTGAAGTTCATTTCGTTGTGGATGATGATGCTATGTGGCACCCCGAACAGGTAGATGATGGACTCGAAGAATTTTACGGCAGTACTACCGGTTTGGTTGGTGACGGGTGTGTCCTCGATCCACTTGGTGAACTTGTCACCGACAACAAGGAGGAAGACGTATCCTCCAGGCGATGATTTCTGAAGATTGCCAACCATGTCGAGTCCCCACTATGCAAAGGGCTAGGCCAGTGGTATTGGTCGTAGCTCTGAGCCGGGCATGTGCGGCTTGTGTTGGATTCACAACATAGAAAACAAAAAATTTCCTACAATGTGAACAACTAAGAACCAAGATCTATCTACCTAGATACAATCAATGGGTGGATATACATCCATAGATACCTTACCCTCGAAGATTCAAAAGCTTTGTTAATGAAATCTGATTTCGTGGATGATGTAGTCGTTCACTTGTCGATCTCAAGATCGTGATGAAGTGCAGCACCGCAAATCAGTAGTGCATCCATGATTCCACACACGTCTGGTACCCCGACCACCTCTGATTCCTCGGTCCAGCAAAGTAGGGGAAGCAACAGAGACTTCCAAAAATATCCACCGGGAACATGTACTTCGCTAATCCGAAGCCATGGGGAATAATCTAGAGGGGGAGAGAGATCTTTCACGAGGAGGTTTGAGAGTGGAGGAGGAGGGGAGCTCCTTTTATAGGGAAGGGGGCATCCCCCAAGGGGCCATGCACATGGCATGGTGGTGCCCCCACCTCTCCCTCCATAATGGTGAGTGGAGCTTCCACTAAGCCCACTCCCAATAAAACCAACTCCACTCACCTTGCATTAATTTTCCACCAAATTTATTACAAGCTCTTATTAAATAAAAACCATTTTTATTTATTTTATTTAGAATTTTTTTAATTACTTTAATTAACAAACATTCAAATAAAACCCCTTGCAACTTCTCCATATCACATGCAGAACCAATTTCAGCAATTTCACCCGAAACAATTTCGGTGTCCATACAAATAATTCTAGTGCTATCATAATCTTTCTCTGAAACATTTTTCTACAAATGATTTCAGTATCCCTTAATTATGTCACCCTACGGTTCGTGAATAATGCAGTCTGTCGCCGGATTGATGACAAGTACGCCATGAGGGGGTCCTCAAGGCGTGTGGAAGAGAGGGCTGTGAGACGTGCGGTATTCCGGGACGGTGAGCACACAAGTTTAGCCAGGTTCGAATCCGCCAGCTTTGGACGGATCCTACTCCTGCTATCAATCCAGTAATACGACAGAGCCAGAATATTGGTTACTAGGGTTTCGCCTGTGCGAGTTGAGTTTGTAGACTATTGTGAGGGTTCCCTAAAGGCCCTCCCTAGGACGGCTTATATAGATATCCGGCCTAGGGTTTATAGGAGAGACCTATCCGGCTATGACTAAGAGTCGGTTACAGAGTACATCTTGAACTATAAGTAACACTATAGACCTATGTCGGTAAGTCTTATGGGCCTTCCCGTAGCCAGACTAGACTGCGTCTCTTCTCTCTGACTGGGCCACCCGTGGAGCAAAGCTCTAACTCGAAGTGGGCTACCCTGGTCAGCGAGGCACGATGAGGATACCCGGAAAGTATATATCCCCAACAGCAGCCCTCGGAAGCCTCCAAGATCTAGAGTCAGATTTCATCATCATCTAGCTTGATCCATCTTTGGCTTGTAGAATCTTGAAGGGTTCCTGAAACTTCAAAAGAAAGGATAGGATCCGAGTCTCAAAGCGAGTCAAACCTATGAGTACATTATTCGAGTTTCCAGCCTGAATTTCAAACTTAAGCCGAAACTTGGCCTCTGACGTAACCTGACATCAGTCAAGGTCAAGTCATGTCACTGCCAGACATTCCTGACACCACGACCGTTGGTGGGTCCGCTTTGTGCGGAACCGAGGCATCATTTTAATGCCTGCGTGGAGATCGAGGCGGCGTAATCCTCGCGAGGAAGTTACCCATCTCCTTCCACGATGCATGGTATGGTTACTGTTCTCTTTTGCATGAATCTCAGTGCCGGTGAGGGATATAAGGGGTCTAGATTTCTTCCTTCTTCCTTAACAGTGCTAGTGCCATCTCCTTCCCCTCGACGCTTCCTGCAAAAAGCTCTTCTGCCTCCCCCAAAGCTCACAGCACCGACCATCCTAGGTCATCACTGCCTACAGAATGGCTGAAGCTTCATCTTCTGGCACGGCGGCAACAGCGGTGACGGCCTCCACAACAATGAAGAGGGAGAACTTCCATGGGATTTGGATCCCCTACGCCCTTGATGACGCCATGCTCCATGTCATCGAGAGAGAAGGTCTCCTCCGTGATTGGCGACTGGCGTAGAGGCTTTGGAAAAACCATCCCCCCCAACACCAACGAGCGAGTGCACTTCGGCACCAACCTCGACAGAGGTTTCAGCTTTCCTCCCTCGGATTTCATTTTTGAGGTCATAGATCACTATGGAGTGCAACTCCACAATCTTCCCCCAAACTCACTTTTAGAAATGAGTGCATATGCATCTTTGTGTGATGGGTATCTTGGTATTAGGCCGAGTCTTCTTCTTTTCTAGTATTACTTCCATACCTGGAGAAATTCCATCAGTGTCGGTAATCCTTACATTACCGAGACTCTTAGCTTTTCTGTTAGGAAAGAACGAATGTATCCTAGGATTAAGGCTAGCGAGTCTGTGAAAAAGTGGCTGTCCACATTCTTTTACCATAAGGACAGACCGGCTCCTGGCAAAGCTACTGCTTTGCCGGCTTTTGTTTATGGCGCCACCACACCCCAAGAGTCCTAGGACACAGATGCTCCAGCTCTTAATGACGATCTGCTTCTTTCTAAGAGGAGGATAGAATATTTTATGAAGCACAAGGGTCTGAAAGGATCCGATTTGGTCCACTGCTGACTGGTGCGCCAGATTCATCCTCTCCCAACACCATGGCAACCGGCTTATGCACTCGATCACCAAGAGCAAGACGGATTCTCTCTGGATCTGCTCTAAACCTTATTCGGATAAGGACTATGAGTCCCAAATCAAATGGTTGATCAGAGAACGGATCGAGAGGAAAATTCGGGAGCTGTCCTTGGACATGCATATGGCTGACGATCCTGTGAAACCAGTAAGTTTTCCAGCATCTGCTCGAATATGTGTTCATCTATACATTATTATATCCTTTTGCAATACTGAGGTATGTCTTCTTTTCAGCTTGCTAATACGTTGCAAACGTATCTGTAATTTTTGATGTTCCATGCTTGGTTCTATCTACTTCCTTATGTTTTGTCCATACTTTGGAGTAATTTTTATATGATTTCTTGGACTAACCTATTAATAAGATGCCACAGTGTCAGTTGCCTATTTTCTGCTGTTTTTGGTTCCAGGAAAGTCAGAAAATAAATATTCTCAGAATTGGACCAGACAAAAGCCAAAGTTATTATTTTCCCGGAAGACTCACGGAGCCAGAAGGAGAGACAGAGAGGGGCCACAGGGTGGCCACACCACCCCTAGGCGCGGGTCCCCCTGGCCGTGCCAGGGCATGGTGTGGGCCCCCTGGCCAGCCACCGACCTTGCCTCTTTTGCCTATATATTTCACCCGATGCAAAAACCCTAAATCATCAAGCCTCCAGCCATGAAAAGGTCCGTAGCGCCACCGCCACCGAAGGGGAGGTTCGGGGGACAGAAAGTCTCTGTTCGGGCACACTGCCGGGACGGGGAAGTGCCCCCGGAGCCATCTCCATCGATCTCCACCACCATCTCCATCGCCGTTGCTGATTCCCATGATGAGGAGGGAGTAGGTCTTCCTCGAGGCTAAGGGTTTTACCGGTAGCTATGTGTTCATCTCTCTCTCTATGCATGATCATATTGTGATCATGAGCTTTGTAATCAAGTAGATCTACCTTGATACTCAAGTGTTTAATAGATCTCTGCTCTCCCCATGTGTGTGAAGTTGACAGTGTGCACACCATGGTGGCACTTAGGCTAGAGATTACAGATACTTGTTATGAGTTATACTTGGAGTTGGATGTCTCTATGAAATTGTGGTGTTTGTTGGAACCATCTAGTACTCAAGGTGACAGTGTGGGGTTATCTAGATGGGAAAGATGAACTTTGAGGTGTGCTGTTATAGCCCTACCAACGATTAGAGTGTCCAACCGGAGAGTAGTTCAGCGTAGTATCATA
This sequence comes from Avena eriantha, assembly GCA_910589775.1. Taxonomy (NCBI): domain Eukaryota; kingdom Viridiplantae; phylum Streptophyta; class Magnoliopsida; order Poales; family Poaceae; genus Avena; species Avena eriantha. Next base: position 74,533,780 of record OU342745.1, on the reverse strand, counting down.
AAGAAGAATATATTTATATGAGAGTGTTCACTAGTGAAACTATGATCCCTAGGCCTTGTTTCTAAGCATTGAAACACCGTTTGCAATTAGATCTGTTACATGTTTGCTTGCTTCCATCTTTATTTCAGTTTTCCTTTCGTCTTTTCCGACATCAACCACACGCCATCAAGCTATTTTCTAGCACCGTTACCACTTATAATTATCCATACCACTTGTATTTCACTATTTCTTCGCCGAACTAGTGCACCTATACACCTGACAAGTGTATTGGGTGTGTTGGGGCCACAAGAGACTTCGTGTATCTTGATTGCTGGTTTCCTTGAGAGGGGATACTGTTGACCACTTCCTCCCTGAGTTCGATAAACCTTGGGTGATCCACTTAAGGGAAAACTTGTTGCTGTTCTACAAACCTCTGCACTTGGAGGCCCAACAACTATCTACAAGAATAGAAGTGCGTAGACATCAAGCTATTTTCTGGTGCCATTACCGGGGAAGTAAGGTAAAAGGTACTCACATCCTCCAGTGTGAGTGCTCGAAGTTATTTCCTTTAGATTCTGCAATTCTGTCTTTTTGTTTCTTGTTTTCATTAGTTAGGCTTAATGGAAAACAACAACAAAATTAGAGAGCTTTATAGTATTTATCTTGAGTTAGGACATGAAGTGTTTGAAGAGAAAATTAAAAAACCTATGGAACATTATTTCCATGCTAGTAGCAATGTTGTTAGTATGAATTCTTTGGACACAATTATTGCTAATGCTATGGAAAAGTCTAAGCTTGGGGAAGCTAGTTTTTATGAAAATGATCTTTTTAGTTCCCCAACTTTGGAAGATATCTATTCTATTGCTTATGATGATACCAAACCTCCAATATATGATGAATATGATATTTTCAGTCCACCTACTATTGAGGAGAAAATTAATTATGACTACAATATGCCTCCTATATTTGATGATTATGGTGATGAGAATAATAATGATAGCTATTTTGTTGAATTTGCTCCCACTACAATTAATAAGAATGACTATGCTTATGTGGAGAGTAATAATTATTATATGCATGTGGCTCATGATAAGAATGTTTCATGTGATAGTAGTATTGTTAATTTTATTCATGATGATACTGGAAGTTATTATGAGAGAGGGAAACATGGTTTTATGCATCTCAATAATATTAAGTTTCCCCTCTTTATGTTGAAAGTCTTGAAGTTGCACTTGTTTTGCTTTACTATGCTTGTTGCTTAGTTCTTTCATGACTTGTTTCTTTACAAGATTCCTATGCATAGGAAGTGGGTTTGACTTAAATGTGCTTTGAATTTGCTTCTTGATGCTCTCTTTTACTTCACTAGTTATTTATTATGTGAGCATCTTCTCAAACTATCATGCCTAACTTAATGGGGTTAAAGAAAAGTACTTATTGGGAGATAACCCAAAAGTTTTAGATGAGTCTTGGAAATTATTGCTTCAGTAATAACCACTCGTTATCCTTTTTATTTGCTTTGTGTGCCAAGAGTAACCTCTAATGAGAGAGAAGTAATGCTTGGGAAAGTTGCAGTCCCGAAACAGATTTCTGTTCTTCACCGTAAAGATTCATGTAAAATATCTATACGTCCTTTTGAGGCTTGAATTTTTGTGCTTCTGCCCCAGGTTGTTATCTAACTTTTGTTAGTTCAACACTTTTTGATTTGAGCAACAGAAGGTCTTCGAAAAAATTCGTCTATACCTACTGGTCTGGTTTGACAGATTTCTGCCATTATTTGCATTTGCTTCTTGTTGGTTCCTTTTTGAGTTCTTTTGGGGGATTGAGGTTTTTGAGGGAAGTGCTATAGTAGCTTGTGTTTTAATGGAAGTTTTATTGGTGTTGAAACTGAACTCAAAGACTTATTATCTTGAGTGCACTAATGTTGCTAATAAAGATTGTGTGACGTTTTGTAAGAAGGAAAAATTTCAGGTATATGGAAGGAATGAGTAATGAGATGAAGGATGGACTAAAGATCAAGCTTGGGAATGCCACGCGTGTCACCCCAAGAAATATCCAAGAAGTACAAGCGTCAAAGCTTGGCGATGCCTTGGGCAGCCCCTTCTTCATCAATAAAAATCCCAGGTTTCTTCCAAACACTTCATTTTTATTGTTTCATGCACAGTTGTGTTGTTCTTGGAGCGTCTTCTTTTTTGTTTTCGTTTTGGTTTTTCGTTTGCTTGGTTTTCTTAGTTTGCTGAATAAATTGGTTGGACCCCCTCTTTCATGCCTTGGTTTTCAAATAGTTTGGTTTGGATTGGAAAAGAGTAGGAAAGTTCATGCTTAAGTGGTAAAGAGAGCTTGTTTTTGACTGTGGCCTAGGCTTTTATCATGCCATGCTTGATATTGTTTTGGCTTTATGCTTAGTATTCTTTGCTGTAGCATGACTTGTTATAAACAATTGAGATTCCTTAATGTGCCTTGGAAGGATCATGCGTTGTTTTAGCATATTAAAGCATAGTATTGTGGTATTCTCCTTTGATGCTTTATTTGGGTTGACTTGCCGCATGCTCACACCATGTTATGATTATCCCAAGTCACCATAGCCTTTATGATCCTTTAGTTTTCAACTTGTAGTATCACTTTATGCTTTGATCAATGATGTTGTGTCGCTCTACATGATTATGGCCATTATTGCTCTCTTAGTTGGTCGCTCCCAGTCTTTTGCTAGCCTCCGTAACCAAGTATGAGTTCCACTCATGCATCCAACTCCTAAAACCAAGTTATTCTAAAGAGTCCACCATACCTACCTACTAGCATATGCTATTCCAAGTATATTCATGTTTTTATCTACCTTCTGGATTAAACTTGTTATGAGAAAACAAGTGATTAAAGCTCTCATGAACTTGATGGCACACTTTACTTTTCTTGCCCTTAATAAACCTGAACCATTGTGTCGTCTATGTCGTATATGCTTGCACTTATTTGTTGGGGGTTAGCAGAACCATGCTGTCATGGGGAACGCTTTCAACATTACAGTTGTACTTTGTACCTAGTTGATATCATGCTCTTTTGTCTATGGGTGTCGTCGGTGTGAAATGAAAGGGGATCTTGTAAGTCCATTGAGTTATGTATTTGTGTTAGAGAAACGCCTGGGCCGCTGGTCTAATCCATGCTGTCATGGTGGAAACCTCCATCGTAACTATAATGAGCTATCTATGAAGCATTCTTCTTATAAAAAAAGAGTCACATATTGAGAAAAAGATAAAAAGAAAAAAAAGAGATATGAGAAAAGAGGAAAGAGAGAAAAAGTACCATTTTCCCATGGTAAATAAGAAGATTGCTGAGATGCTCATTGTCTGCTTGCCTTGTCATTTTGATATGGGGATTCTTCCGTATCATCGGGCAAGGGGTACCCCGTTGGCGGTTCTCTATGATACACATGTACTTACAATGACAAGAACTTATAGGTAACTAAACTTGAGTAGCATGTGTCCTCGAGGCGTGCGGAAGAGAGGTGTAACTACCTCGGTGAATTACACTCTTAGTTACATGCCTGGATGATCGAAAGTGGTTAAAATAGTACGGTGGGGCCCAGGGCCACTCACGGTAGACCTTTCGGCCGTCCTAACCACTTTCAGAACATCGGGACAAGAACGAGCGGCGTAATCGGCAGGCGAAGGGATTAACTACATACACAAATGAGTATGTATGCAAGCCACATACAAAAGTCCTTAGAGCCATTCCATCTAAAAGAAATAGAAATATTGCAACGCCATACGGCAAGATTCAAATATCCTAGATAGAGGTAATAATTTAGGATAGCTCCTCATACAACAAACATCAGAGTATCAGGGGGAAGCGGAAAACAAGATCCGAGTACGGATAAGAAGCAAATCAGCATAAGATGCCCCATAAATAAACACATCCCGCCCACAGATCTCACGGATCCCCGTTCCCGGAATCTCTACACCGAGTGATCGTGGCCAACATCATCTGTCTCCTCCACCCAGTATCCATCTTGCAAGTACACCTGTTCATCTGAATCATGCAATTTATCGTGTGAGACCCTAGGGGTACTCAGCAAGTCTTTATGCCACTAAAGGGGACACAACCTGGGGTGACGCAATTGCAGCAAAAGATAAAAGCTAACAATTCTATAGATACTCGCTAACCATCTGCCTAACCAATGATAGACGAATGTCCGTTATTTAGGAACAACAGTTATAACAGTATAATTAACAGATCCATCCTCCTCCTCGCTTACCAACGAGGAAGCGGATGAACAACCCCCATCATCCGTTGGCAGTTTTATTAACCATTCCATGAGTATTGCACTATTTACTAGTCAAGTACTTAGTCAATTTAAAAGCGGCACTTTAGTTATACTTGTCTATGATCGAGAAACTGTGCTCCAAGTCGTCCATAACCGCGGACACAGCTTTCAGAAAGATTTACCCTGCAGGGGTGCACGAATAGCAACACACACTCGATCAACCTCAGAAAAACCAAATCAAATCCCAACGAGGCATTCACGACAAAGCGATCACAGGATTCAGAAATATTTCAGGGGACCACCCCATTAAGCTACCCGCAAAGAAGTTGGCCGGCTCCGAGACGGACCCAAGGTTTGTGTGGACGGCGGTAAACGACTGGGAACCCGAAAATGTGACTGGGCTTGTCGATACAGCGAAAACGTGTCACGATCCAAAACAGTACAGGTGCTTCTCGCACAATCTTAAATAAAGCAGTAACATGGCATAAGTACAAGATAGTAATAAAGCCCCAAACTAATTGTGACCCCAAGAAATAAGAATGAATCAAGCTCTAGCTCAGGGGGGTCCATAAGGCCTCCCGGATGTGGATAGTGCGAATAAACAAGGAACAGGAATCAAGTACTCGGGGTCCTACGGGACACATGTGAGCATGAAAAACCAAATAGCGGATATTGCTCACCGGTGCCTCTTTCATTAGTTATCCCATTACTACTCAGGTTATGTCGTTTAGGTACCTCGTTAATCATCAGACACTCACATACCCTACACATGCTTTTCTACGACTCGCATGGCTCAAACACTCCTACAGTAATGGCTCATGGGATGGAGGAACAAGCTTCGGTGGGGTTTAAAAGTAAAGGCTATGCAGTACTTAGGATTCAATTTAATGCAATCGTGACTCAATGATGCAAGAATAAGATAGAGGCAATAGGTACTGTATGTATGCAAGCATGTGGTAGTGCTTGCCTGGCAGCTCAGTTGAAGCGAGAGATGGATCTGGGTAGTACTCCTGTGATTCCTGGTAATTCTCCTGCTGGGCGTCTATTCGAAGAAGAACCAAACAAACAAGGGACAACATAAATAAAGTGCACAAGCATATGAATTAAAATGCGACAAGCAAACAAGCATGCCATGATGAATGATGCACAATTTACATGGCATTAAAGTAGCATGGCAAGGGTGAGGTGTGGATACAAGAAATAAAGCGTTTTATTAATTATTTAACCAAGTTTTATTGTCATAAACAGTTCAGATGTTTAATAATGACATTATGCATGCTTCAATTCAGAACAAGGACTGCATAGATAGAACGGGCTCGTCGCGCTGATCGATTTAGACATATTATTTGCCAAATTTGGAGTTATAGAATTAAAGTTATTATTTTATTAAGGAAAAGGGCATTTTATTGTAATTTTAATCATCTCGAAAATTTAAAGTGTTCAAACATTATTTTGAATGTCATATTTGAATTCCTCACATTTTTCTGATTCCAAAACATATATCATTTGTATTATTTGGATTTGTATTTTAAAAATTATTTAAATCTGACTTGAATTTGAATTTAAATCAATTTTGAAAAATGTTTAAATAAATCAGACAAACAGGGAAAAAATTTGTTACCCAGCTCGAGCTAGCCCCAGTCGCTGACGAGTGGGTCAAACGGACTGGGCCACGCTCTCAAGAAAATCCTTTTTGCACCGGGGGTTAGTCTAGCTACAGCGTATAACAGGCGGGGGCAGCGGGCTAGGGCCCAGGTGCCAGCGACGGGTCTCGCAAAGACTAACAGGTGGGGGGCGCACTGGACCGCGGGTTAAGAATACAAAAACGGGAGTGCCTTTCTGTAAAAAGCACGCAGCGGCTAACAGGTGGGGTAGGCTGAACCGCGGGTTAAGCGCGAGATAAAAAGAGGGGGTTTTCTGTAATATGGCCACGGCCCCACTGTTCATCTGTTTCCTCTGTCAAAACTGACAGGGCGGCATTCGACTGACAGAGCGCGGCGCGCACGGCGCGGGGGCTCGACCTCGCGACCTGCGGGGTGCACGTCGAGGGCCTGAGCCAGTGCGGTGGCCTACGGGATGGTGACTTGAGGGTAGGTGCGGCCTAGGTATGGTTCTGCGTGACGCTAGAGCGAACCAACGCGGTGGCCGACGGCGTGCGCAGCGTGTTCGACGAAACGAACGGCGGATCTAGACGGCGACAGCAAGCGTGAGGATGTCAGCGAGGACGAGGGGCTCACCGAGGAGAGGTCGGTGGTGTCAGTTCGGGAAGAGGTGCGGCGGATCGTTGACGAGGCTGGCAGCCGGAGAATTAGGGTTTGCGTCGGGCGGCACTGGTACTGGCGGCTCTGGTGCTCCTCCTCCTCGCTGGCGCGTCCTGGGCGATGCAGGGGATGATCCTCGACCTCCTTGACCACTTCCACGTCGTGCTCGCCGGCTGGATCGAAGAAGTGGCGGTGCTACTGGCGGTGACCGGCGGAAGGATCTGGCGGCGGTGAAGAAGAAGAAGAGGAGAGGCGTGGGGTGGAGGGAAAACCGAGGGGGAGGAAGGGGGTAGCGTGTGGGCATGGGCAGAGATAAAGGTGGCTTCGGCCACCTTTCTCCTTCTCGCTCACGTGCTTGTCGTGCACGGCCAGGCAGGGCAGGCTAGGGTGGAGCTGCCAGGTGGGGACGGCATGGTGGAGCAGCTGGGTGGGGCTGGCACGGCAGGTAGAGAGAAAGAGAGAGGAGATGGAAGACTCGGGTGAGCTAGGGTTAGCTTAGAGGGGCTCGGGTTAGGGTTTGTTAGGGTTGGGGTAGGGTTAGCTGAGGTGTGGGACTAGGGAGAGAGGGTGGCTAGCTGGGCCATCATGGTAGAGGGAGAGAGAGAGGGGATAAGGGTTAGGGTTTAGTTAAGAAGAAAATAGGGTTTGAGGAGAGAGAGAGGTGTTAGGGTTTGATTTAGAATTTTAGGTTTTTAACACATGCTTAAGATCAAGCCTAGATGGAAGGAGGGCTTTGGTTTAGCCTAAGGTGAGGTGAAGGTGAACTAAAGAAAGAGAGAGGGAAGGGAGTAGGGAAGAAGGCCTCATTAGATCATGCATGAAGAAAAATAAAATGGTGTTGAGGAGAATATGGGGATGGTGGAGAGATGATGTAGATGATTCCACAAAGAAGAACCACTAAAACAAAGGAAAAACAAATGGGCTAAAGGTGGTGATGGTGGTTGCATGGCCCATGCAAAAATATTAAATGCCATCTTTTATTTTGTGAAAACAATAATAATAATATGGCATTATTCTTATGCATTCCCACAAAGTGGAATAAAGGCCAAGCAAAGAAATTAGAATTGGATCCATCCTATCTCCCATGAGCTAGATCAATACCAAAAGAAAATAAAAGCCCATGGTAATTGGAATGGTGGAATTATATGGTGGTGGAAAGAAAAGTGAAGGATTTGAATAAAAGATATGCCCCCAACTCAACTTGGGCATTTAAACAATATATTAATAACCAAATACAATATCAAGAGGCAAATACAATTAATAATGCATATGAGAGAAGAACCAAAGAAAGAGGGTTTTATATGATGCTCAAATGCAAGGTGGCATGATGACATGAGCATGATATAATTATGATGCGACAATTGTATATAGGAAGTAGCCATTATATTACTAGACCAAGTAGCATTACAATTGTTAGACAATTGGGATGCTACAACTCTCCCCCACTAAACAGGAATCTCGCCCCGAGATTCTAGGAAGAAGAAGAAGACTCAAAGACGGTAGGATACTTGGCACGGAGCTCATCTTCACGTTCCCAAGTGGCTTCATCAACGTAATGGTGTGACCACTGCACCTTGCAGAACTTGATGGACTTGTTGCGAGTCCTTCTTTCTGCGACTTCTAGAATTTTTATGGGGTGTTCTTGATACGACAGATCTTCTTGGAGATTGATGAGTTCATGGTCCACGGTCCTGCCGGGATCCTTGAAGCACTTCTTGAGTTGAGAGATGTGGAAAACATCATGGACTTTGAGTTGTTCAGGGAGCTCAAGAGCATAAGAAACTTCTCCTCTTCTTCCACGAATTTTGAAAGGACCGATGTATCTAGGAGCCAGCTTTCCTTTGATACCAAAGCGGTGCGTGCCTCTCATGGGAGTGACACGAAGGTAAACGAGATCACCAGGGACATACTCCATGTCCGTGTGCTTCCTGTCATAATTGCTCTTCTGGCGACTTTGAGCAATCTTCAGATTTTCAAGAATGATGTGAACTTTCTCCTTCGCTTGAGTTACAATGTCGGGGCCAAACAATATTCTTTCACCTGCGCCCGACCAACCAATCGGAGTTCTGCATTTGCGACCATAGAGAGCCTCAAATGGTGCCATCTTTAGACTTTTCTGGAAGCTGTTGTTGTAAGAGAATTCAGCATAAGGAAGACATTCTTCCCACTTCATGCTGAAAGAGATAACGCAAGCACGGAGCATATCTTCCAGAATCTGATTGATCCTTTCAACTTGTCCCCGCGACTGAGGGTGGTAAGCTGTGCTGAAGTTTAATTTTGTTTCCATAGCATTTTGGAAACTTCCCCAGAACTTGGAAGTGAAGATGCTTCCACGGTCTGAACTGATCTCAAGAGGAACTCCATACAGATAAACAATTCTGTTGATATAGAGCTCAGCCAACTGAATTGCAGAAATTGTCTCCTTGACTGGAAAGAAGTGAGGTACTTTGGAAAGCCTGTCAATGACAACAAAGATTGCATTGTTGCCCTTTTGCGACCTTGGAAAACCAGTGATGAATTCCATTTCTACTTTCTCCCATTTCCATTCCGGAGGCTTCAATGGCTGTAGAAGACCGGAAGGTTTCTGATGGACAGCTTTAACTCTGCGGCAGACATCACACTCCGAGACATACTTGGCACAATATCGTTTCAAACCAGGCCACCAATATTGTGTTTTTAAGTCCATGTACATCTTAGTGCTGCCAGGGTGGATAGAAAGAACAGAATCATGCGCCTCCTTGAGAACTTGCTCTCTTAAACCCATGTAGTTCAGAACAAACATCCGGTGTTCAAAGAAAAGAGTGCCTTGGTCATCTACGTGGAAAGACTCATACTTCGGAAGTTGAATGTTGGAGATGCTCTTTTTAGTGTAAGGATCATCAAGTTGCATGGAACGGACCTTTTCTTCCAAGAGAGGTGTTGCTAGAAGGTTCAGAAGATACCCTTGATCCACAATTTCAAGGTTGAGCTTGCGGAATTCCTCGCACAAGAGAGGCTGTTGTTCTTCCACCATGAGGTTGTTGACATAAGCTTTTCGGCTGAGAGCATCGGCCATGACATTGGCTTTGCCCGGAGTGTAGTTGATGGTCAAATCGAAATCATTGATTGTTTCAATCCACCTCCTCTGACGAAGGTTGAGATCAGGCTGTGTGAAGATATACTTCAGACTCTTGTGATTAGAAAAGATCTCACAATGGTGGCCAAGCAAGTAATGCCTCCATACTTTCAAAGCAAAGACAACTGCTACAAGTTCGAGGTCATGTGTAGGATAGTTGATCTCATGCGTCTTTAACTGTCGAGAGGCATAAGCAACAACTTGTTTTTCTTGCATAAGGACCGCACCCAATCCTTGCAATGATGCGTCACAGAATATCTGGAAAGGCTTTGATGTATCTGGAGGAACCAAGACTGGTGTGGAAGTGAGCTTCTCTTTGAGTGTTTCAAAGCTTGCTTGACATGCAGGAGTCCAAAGGTATTTCTTGCCTTTCTTGAGGAGATCGGTAAGAGGCTTCGCAATCTTCGAGAAATTTTGAACGAAGCGACGGCAGTAACTGGCCAAACCAAGGAAACTCCGGACTTCTTTGACATTTATGGGTGGAAGCCAGTCCATAATTGTCTTAATAGTTTCTGGGTTGATGGCAATGCCCTTGGCAGAGATGACGTGACCAAGGTAGGTGACTTGAGGCAGCCAAAACTCACACTTGGAGAACTTTGCATATAGGCGGTTCTCATGAAGCTTGTTTAGGACACACCGAAGGTGTTCTTCATGTTCTTCCTTCGACTTAGAATATACTAGAATGTCATGCAGATAGACCACAACGAACTTATCAAGATACTCCATGAAAACCGAGTTCATAAGCCTCGAGAAAGTGGCAGGTGCATTGGTGAGACCGAAATACATGACCGTGTACTCATACAGGCCATAGCGGGTGGTGAAGGCTGTTTTAGGAACATCTTCCTTGCGAATCTTGATTTGATGATAACCACTTCTCAAATCAAGCTTAGAGAATACCACAGCTCCAGCTAGCTGATCGAAGAGATCATTAATCCGCGGAAGGGGATATTTATTCTTGATTGTTTTAGCATTGAGTGCCCGATAGTCAACACAAAGTCTATCAGTCTTGCCTCGCTTCTTCACAAAGATGGTTGGGCTACCCCAAGAAGAAGTACTGTGCTGAATGAAACCCAACTTCTCTTGTTCATCCAACTGACGTTTGAGTTCAGCCAACTCAGCAGGACCCATTTTATAAGGCCGCTTGGAGATAGGAGCGGTACCAGGTTCAAGTTCAATGAAAAACTCAACCTCACGATCCGGAGGCATACCTGGCAACTCTTCAGGAAAGACATCTGGGAACTCACAGACTACAGGAACACTCTGAATACCTTCCATAGCATCATCATTCAGAGCCGCCAAAGAATAAAGCTGAATTGCAGGAGTCAGATTTGGAGAATAGACTATGTGGCCTTCAGGAATTTTCAGAGAAACCGAACGTTCAGCACAATCAATCACAGCTGCATTTGCTGTTAACCAATCCATGCCCAAGATAACATCAATGTCAGAATTGCCTAGAATAATTAAGGAACCGGAAACAAAGAGCCACCAATCTCAATTTGATTGCCATGGCTGATATGAGCAGCCCTCATGTTTGACCCAGGAGATTGTACCACAAGACGGTGTAATAAAGGAACCATAGCCAGATCTTGCTCATGCGCAAACTTGTGAGAAACAAAAGAATGCGAAGCACCAGAATCAAACAAAACTCATGCAGGAACTGAGTTAATAGGAAGCATACCCATGACAACTCCAGGTGCATGCTCAGCTTGAGCGACGTTGACACAGTTGGCACGAGCAACCGTAGACCCAGGCTTAGTGTTGATGTTGAGAGCCCGAGGTGGAGGTGCACGAATCATAGGAGCACTTGCCGCAGGTCTTGGAGGTGGTGGTGGAGGAGCTTTGTTGTTCATTGGACAATTCCAGTGTTGATGCCCAGTGTTTCCACAAGTATAGCAAGCACCAGGTGGACGTGGAGCAACGTAGCCAGGGACTCCGCCAGGCGCTCCAGGGTAGTTGTGGTTGTAGCCCCTGGGAGCCGCAGTGAAGGAGTTTGGTGGCCTTGCTGCGAAGCTTGACGGTCTTGGTGGAGCAGGGAGCGACGGTGGGGTGTTAGGAACCCAGACACGACGCTTAGAAGGAGCTGTCATAGCAGAAGAGCTTGCGGTATCACGGATGTGTTTCTTTGACTCCTCAAACACTTGCCTACTTGCTTCTTCCTACAGAGCTGTGTGTTGGAGTTCCAGGAAAGACGCCGGCCTTGCATGAGTGATTGCATATTTGATGGCAGCATTGAGGCCTTGCCGGAACCTCTTTTGCTTCTTCTTGTCATCCGAGATCTCATCGCCACCATAACGAGAAAGGTTCATGAAGTTTCTGATGTAGGTGTTGACATTGTCAATGCCCTGCTTGAGGTTGAGAAACACTTCCTTCATCCTTCCCATGACAATTTCTGATAGATATTGCTCTTTGAAAGCAACAGGGAATTGCTCCCAAGTAGGCTGAAAACCAGATAGATCTGCCTTGAGGTAATTTTCCCACCAGAGAGCTGCATCTCCCTTCAGAAGGTGAGTAGCACACTTGACCCATTCTTGCTCGGGAACATCCGCAGTCATCAGCAACCTTGACACTTCACGAAGCCAATCATCCGCATCAAGTGGCTGATCAGACACCTCAAATTGGCGTGGGTTGAACTTGAGAAAACTCTTGATGTCTCCTCGCTTGGGAGGTGGAGGTAGCGGAACAAACTCATTCCTCCTCACGCTTTCCTCGAAGCGCAGCTGGTTCTGCTGCATAGTGCCCAAAGCATTTGGAATACTTGCCAAAGCAGCCCCAAGTTCAGGTGGTATGTCCTCCTCAGAACGGCGTGGTGGTGCCATCCTGTGATTGATATAAAACACAAGTCATTACTATAATGGAGAATAATAATAATCCAAAATAGTACCAAAATGGAATTAATCAAGATTAAAGGATACAATTCACTGAGATGATATTAAAATATCGACAACGTTCAAGACAACTAGAAGATATTAAGCATAACGCACACGATTGAACAAGGAGTGTGGTACACAAGCTAACAAAGAATTTTTTTTGGCAAATTTCGGCATTAAAATACCACTACATGCGCAAAACCACTTAACGAATCAAGATTAGTAACTCCACTAGTTCAATATACACGAGCAATGATAAAAGTAGTGGTATGGTCACGACTCCATCCCGCACTCAAATCATTACTCCGCACATGAATCAGTAAAACACATATCCCAACACCTTCTTCTTAAGACGAACCTCAAGATTAGTAACTACGAAAAAGAACACCCCAACAAGATAACGTCGGATAACAAAGAGTAAGATAAATCGCATCGGTATACAACGAATCAGAATAGATCGCGTCGGTTTACAAAGGCCTGTCGGTATGGAATGTACGAACAGTTGATAACCAAAAGGCAGATAGTGATAACATTTGGATGCAACAGATAGACAAGGAAACACACAGACACACACAGACACACACACACAGACACACAACCTATGGTACTACGGAACCCAGAACACGTGAATCCTAGTTTGAATTTTAGAAGAGGATTGAAAATGTTACACTTCCTTACCAGAAAAGGGTGGGTGGGTGGTTAAGAAGAAAAATGGAAGCAGTCCTACTCTCACGTTTTGTTTTTCCCTAGTATACATAACTACCAAAAATATTTGCTAGACTGACAATGACCATTTTGGCTGAGACCCTGAAGGCCGGCTCTGATACCAATTGTAACTACCTCGGTGAATTACGCTCTTAGTTACATGCCTGGATGAACGAAAGTGGTTAAAATAGTACGGTGGGGCCCAGGGCCACTCACGGTAGACCTTTCGGCCGTCCTAACCACTTTCAGAACATCGGGACAAGAACGAGCGGCGTAATTGACAAGCGAAGGGATCAACTACATACACAAATAAGTATGTATGCAAGCCACATACAACAGTCCTCAGAGCCATTCCATCTAAAAGAAATAGAAATATTGCAACGCCATACGGCAAGATTCAAATATCCTAGATAGAGGTAATAATTTAGGATAGCTCCTCATACAACAAACATCAGAGTATCAGGCGGAAGCGGAAAACAAGATCCGAGTACGGATAAGAAGCAAATCGGCATAACATGCCCCATAAATAAACACATCCCGCCCACAGATCTCACGGATCCCCATTCCCGGAATCTCTACACCGAGTGATCGTGGCCAACAGCATCTGTCTCCTCCACCCAGTATCCATCTTGCGAGTACACCTGTTCATCTGAATCAAGCAATTTATCGTGTGAGACCCTAGGGGTACTCAGCAAGTCTTTATGCCACTAAAGGGGACACAACCTGGGGTGACGCAATTGCAGCAAAAGATAAAAGCTAACAATTCTATAGATACTCGCTAACCATCCGCCTAACCAATGATAGACGGATGTCCGTTATTTAGGAACAACAGTTATAACAGTATAATTAACAGATCCATCCTCCTCCTCGCTTACCAACGAGGAAGCGGACGAACAACCCCCATCATCCGTTGGCAGTTTTATTAACCATTCCATGAGTATTGCACTATTTACTAGTCAAGTACTTAGTCAATTTAAAAGCGGCACTTTAGTTATACTTGTCTATGATCGAGAAACTGTGCTCCAAGTCGTCCATAACCGTGGACACAGCTTTCAGAAAGATTTACCCTGCAGGGGTGCACGAATAGCAACACACACTCGATCAACCTCGGAAAAACCAAATCAAATCCCAACGAGGCATTCACGACAATGCGATCACAGGATTCAGAAATATTTCAGGGGGCCACCGCATTAAGCTACCCGCAACGAAGTTGGCCGGCTCCGAGACGGACCCAAGGTTTGTGTGGACGGCGGTAAACGACTGGGAACCCGAAAATGTGACTGGGCTTGTCGATACAGCGAAAACGTGTCACGATCCGAAACAGTACAGGTGCTTCTCGCACAATCTTAAATAAAGCAGTAACATGGCATAAGTACAAGATAGTAATAAAGCCCCAAACTAATTGTGACCCCAAGAAATAAGAATGAATCAAGCTCTGGCTCAGGGGGGTCCATAAGGCCTCCCGGATGTGGATAGTGCGAATAATCAAGGAACATGAATCAAGTACTCGGGGTCCTACGGGACACATGTGAGCATGAAAAACCAAATAGCGGATATTGCTCACCGGTGCCTCTTTCATTAGTTATCCCATTACTACCCAGGTTATGTCGTTTAGGTACCTCGTTAATCATCAGACACTCACATAGCCTACACATGCTTTTCTACGACTCGCATGGCTCAAACACTCCTACAGTAATGGCTCATGGGATGGAGGAACAAGCTTCAGTGGGGTTTAAAAGTAAAGGCTATGCAGTACTTAGGATTCAATTTAATGCAATCGTGACTCAATGATGCAAGAATAAGATAGAGGCAATAGGTACTGTATGTATGCAAGCATGTGGTAGTGCTTGCCTGGCAGCTCAGTTGAAGCGAGAGATGGATCTGGGTAGTACTCCTGTGATTCCTGGTAATTCTCCTGCTGGGCATCTATTCGAAGAAGAACCAAACAAACAAGGGACAACATAAATAAAGTGCACAAGCATATGAATTAAAATGCGACAAGCAAACAAGCATGCCATGATGAATGATGCACAATTTACATGGCATTAAAGTAGCATGGCAAGGGTGAGGTGTGGATACAAGAAATAAAGCGTTTTATTAATTATTTAACCAAGTTTTATTGTCATAAACAGTTCAGATGTTTAATAATGACATTATGCATGCTTCAATTCAGAACAAGGACTGCATAGATAGAACGGGCTCGTCGCGCTGATCGATTTGGACATATTATTAGCCAAATTTGGAGTTATAGAATTAAAGTTATTATTTTATTAAGGAAAAGGGCATTTTATTGTAATTTTAATCATCTCGAAAATTTAAAGTATTCAAACATTATTTTGAATGTCATATTTGAATTCCTCACATTTTTCTGATTCCAAAACATATATCATTTGTATTATTTGGATTTGTATTTTAAAAATTATTTAAATCTGACTTGAATTTGAATTTAAATCAATTTTGAAAAATGTTTAAATAAATCAGACAAACAGGGAAAAAATTTGTTACCCAGCTCGAGCTAGCCCCAGTCGCTGACGATCGGGACCAAACGGACTGGGCCACGCTCTCAGGAAAATCCTTTTTGCACCGGGGGTTAGTCTAGCTACAGCGTATGACAGGCGGGGGCAGCGGGCTAGGGCCCAGGTGCCAGCGACGGGTCTCGCAGAGACTGACAGGTGGGGGGCACACTGGACCGCGGGTTAAGAATACAAAAACGGGAGTGCCTTTCTGTAAAAAGCGCGCAGCGGCTGACAGGTGGGGTAGGCTGAACCGCGGGTTAAGCGCGAGATAAAAAGAGGGGGTTTTCTGTAATATGGCCACGGCCCCACTGTTCATCTGTTTCCTCTGTCGAAATTGACAGGGCGGCATTCGACTGACAGAGCGTGGCGCGCGCGGTGCGGGGGTTCGACCTCGCGACCTGCGGGGTGCACGTCGAGGGCCTGAGCCAGTGCGGTGGCCTACGAGATGGTGACTTGAGGGTAGGCGCGGCCTAGGTATGGTTCTGCGCGACGCGTGAGCGAACCAACGCGGTGCCCGACGGCGCACGCAGCGTGTTCGACGAAATGAACGGCGGATCTAGACGGCGATAGTGAGCGTGAGGATGTCAGCGAGGACGAGGGGCTCACCGAGGAGAGGTCGGTGGTGTCAGTTCGGGAAGAGGTGCGGCGGATCGTTGACGAGGCTGGTGGCCGAAGAATTAGGGTTTGCGTCGGGCGGCGCTGGTACTGGCGGCTCTGGTGCTCCTCCTCATCGCTGGCGCGTCCTGGGCCATGCAGGGGATGATCCTCGACCTCCTTGACCACTTCCACGTCGTGCTCGCCGGCTGGATCGAAGAAGTGGCGGTGCTACTGGCGGTGACCGGCGGAAGGATCTGGCGGCGGTGAAGAAGAAGAAGAGGAGAGGCAGGGCTTGGGGGCGGATCTGGGCAATGCCAGGAGGCGTGGGGTGGAGGTAAAACCGAGGGGGAGGAAGGGGGTAGCGTGTGGGCACGGGCAGAGATAAAGGTGGCTTCGGCCACCTTTCTCCTTCTCGCTCACGTGCTTGTCGTCCACGGCTAGGCAGGGCAGGCTAGGGTGGAGCTGCCAGGTGGGGACGGCGTGGTGGAGCAGCTGGGTGGGGCTGGCACGGCAGGTAGAGAGAAAGAGAGAGGAGATGGAAGACTCGGGTGAGCTAGGGTTAGCTTAGAGGGGCTCGGGTTAGGGTTTGTTAGGGTTGGGGTAGGGTTAGCTGAGGTGTGGGACTAGGGAGAGAGGGTGGCTAGGTGGGCCATCATGGTAGAGGGAGAGAGAGAGGGGATAAGGGTTAGGGTTTAGTTAAGAAGAAAATAGGGTTTGAGGAGAGAGAGAGAGGTGTTAGGTTTTGATTTAGAATTTTAGGTTTTTAACACATGCTTAAGATCAAGCCTAGATGGAAGGAGGGCTTTGGTTTAGCCTAAGGTGAGGTGAAGGTGAAGGTGAACTAAAGAAAGAGAGAGGGAAGGGAGTAGGGAAGAAGGCCTCATTAGATCATGCATGAAGAAAAATAAAATGGTGTTGAGGAGAATATGGGGATGGTGGAGAGATGATGTAGATGATTCCACAAAGAAGAACCACAAAAACAAAGGAAAAACAAATGGGCTAAAGGTGGTGATGGTGGTTGCATGGCCCATGCAAAAATATTAAATGCCATGTTTTATTTTGTGAAAACAATAATAATAATAATAATATGGCATTATTCTTATGCATTCCCACGAAGTGGAATAAAGGCCAAGCAAAGAAATTAGAATTGGATCCATCCTATCTCCCATGAGCTAGATCAATACCAAAAGAAAATAAAAGCCCATGGTAATTGGAATGGTGGAATTATAAGGTGGTGGAAAGAAAAGTGAAGGATTTGAATAAAAGATATGCCCCCAACTCAACTTGGGCATTTAAACAATATATTAATAACCAAATACAATATCAAGAGGCAAATACAATTAATAATGCATATGAGAGAAGAACCAAAGAAAGAGGGTTTTATATGATGCTCAAATGCAAGGTGGCATGATGACATGAGCATGATATAATTATGATGCAACAATTGTATATAGGAAGTAGCCATTATATTACTAGACCAAGTAGCATTACAATTGTTAGACAATTGGGATGCTACAACTCTCCCCCACTAAACAGGAATCTCGCCCCGAGATTCGAGGAAGAAGAAGAAGAAGACTCAAAGAGGGTAGGTTACTTGGCACTGAGCTCATCTTCATGTTCCCAAGTGGCTTCATCAAGAGAATGGTGCGACCACTGCACCTTGCAGAACTTGATGGACTTGTTGCGAGTCCTTCTTTCTGCGACTTCTAGAATTTTTATGGGGTGTTCTTGATACGACAGATCTTCTTGGAGATTGATGAGTTCATGGTCCACGGTCCTATCGGGATCCTTGAAGCACTTCTTGAGTTGAGAGATGTGGAAAACATCATGGACTTTGAGTTTTTCAGGGAGCTCAAGAGCATAAGAAACTTCTCCTCTTCTTCCACGAATTTTGAAAGGACCGATGTATCTAGGAGCCAGCTTTCCTTTGATACCAAAGCGGTGCGTGCCTCTCATGGGAGTGACACGAAGGTAAACGAGATCACCAGGGACATACTCCATGTCTGTGTGCTTCCTATCATAAATGCTCTTCTGGCGACTTTGAGCAATCTTCAGATTTTCAAGAATGATGTGAACTTTCTCCTCCGCTTGACTCCTCCGCTTGAGTTACAATGTCGGGGCCAAACAATATTCTTTCACCTGCGCCCGACCAACCAATCAGATTTCTGCATTTGCGACCATAGAGAGCCTCAAATGGTGCCATCTTTAGACTTTTCTGGAAGCTGTTGTTGTAAGAGAATTCAGCATAAGGAAGACATTCTTCCCACTTCATGCTGAAAGAGATAACGCAAGCACGGAGCATATCTTCCAGAATCTGATTGATCCTTTCAACTTGTCCCTGCGACTAAGGGTGGTAAGTTGTGCTGAAGTTTAATTTTGTTCCCAAAGCATTTTGGAAACTTCCCCAGAACTTGGAAGTGAAGATGCTTCCACGGTCTGAACTGATCTCTAGAGGAACTCCATACAGAGAAACAATTCTGTTGATATAGAGCTTAGCCAACTTAATTCTAGAAATTGTTTCCTTGACTGGAAAGAAGTGAGCTACTTTGGAAAGCCTGTCAATGACAACAAAGATTGCATTGTTGCCCTTTTGCGACCTTGGAAAACCAGTCATGAAGTCCATTTCTACTTTCTCCCATTTCCATTCCGGAGGCTTCAATGGCTGTAGAAGACCGGAAGGTTTCTGATGGACAGCTTTAACTCTGCGGCAGACATCACACTCCGAGACATACTTGGCACAATATCATTTCAAACCAGGCCACCAATATTGTGTTTTTAAGTCCATGTACATCTTAGTGCTGCCAGGGTGGATAGAAAGAATAGAATCATCCGCCTCCTTGAGAACTTGCTCTCTTAAACCCGTGTAGTTCAGAACAAACATCCGGTGTTCAAAGAAAAGAGTGCCTTGGTCATCTACGTGGAAAGACTCATACTTCAGAAGTTGAATGTTGGAGATGATCTTTTTTGTGTAAGGATCACCAAGTTGGATGGAACGGACCTTTTCTTCCAAGAGAGGTGTTGCTAGAAGGTTCAGAAGATACCCTTGATCCACAATTTCAAGGTTGAGCTTGCGGAATTCCTCGCACAAGAGAGGCTGTGTTCTTCCACCATGAGGTTGTTGACATAAGCTTTTCGGCTGAGAGCATCGGCCATGACATTGGCTTTGCCCGGAGTGTAGTTGATGGTCAAATCGAAATCATTGATTGTTTCAATCCACCTCCTCTGACGAAGGTTGAGATCAGGCTGTGTGAAGATATACTTCAGACTCTTGTGATTAGAAAAGATCTCACAATGGTGGCCAAGCAAGTAATGCCTCCATACTTTCAAAGCAAAGACAACTGCTGCAAGTTCGAGGTCATGTGTAGGATAGTTGATCTCATGCGTCTTTAACTGTCGAGAGGCATAAGCAACAACTTGTTTTTCTTGCATAAGGACCGCACCCAATCCTTGCAATGATGCGTCACAGAATATCTGGAAAGGCTTTGATGTATCTGGAGGAACCAAGACTGGTGTGGAAGTGAGCTTCTCTTTGAGTGTTTCAAAGCTTGCTTGACATGCAGGAGTCCAAAGGTATTTCTTGCCTTTCTTGAGGAGATCGGTAAGAGGCTTCGCAATCTTCGAGAAATTTTGAACGAAGCGACGGCAGTAACTGGCCAAACCAAGGAAACTCTGGACTTCTTTGACATTTATGGGTGGAAGCCAGTCCATAATTGTCTTAATAGTTTCTGGGTTGATGGCAATGCCCTTGGCAGAGATGACGTGACCAAGGTAGGTGACTTGAGGCAGCCAAAACTCACACTTGGAGAAGTTTGCATACAGGCGGTTCTCATGAAGCTTGTTTAGGACACACCGAAGGTGTTCTTCATGTTCTTCCTTCGACTTAGAATATACTAGAATGTCATGCAGATAGACCACAACGAACTTATCAAGATACTCCATGAAAACCGAGTTCATAAGCCTAGAGAAAGTGGCAGGTGCATTGGTGAGACCGAAATACATGACCGTGTACTCATACAGGCCATAGCGGGTGGTGAAGGCTGTTTTAGGAACATCTTCCTTGCGAATCTTGATTTGATGATAACCACTTCTCAAATCAAGCTTAGAGAATACCACAGATCCAGCTAGCTGATCGAAGAGATCATTAATCCGCGGAAGGGGATATTTATTCTTGATTGTTTTAGCATTGAGTGCCTGATAGTCAACACAAAGTCTATCAGTCTTGTCTCGCTTTTTCACAAAGATGGTTGGGCTACCCCAAGAAGAAGTACTGTGCTGAATGAAACCCAACTTCTCTTGTTTATCCAACTGACGTTTCAGTTCAGCCAACTCAGTAGGACCCATTTTATAAGGCCGCTTGGAGATAGGAGCGGTACCAGGTTCAAGTTCAATGAAAAACTCAACATCATGATCCGGAGGCATACCTGGCAACTCTTCAGGAAAGACATCTGGGAACTCACAGACTACAGGAACACTCTGAATACCTTCCATAGCATCATCATTCAGAGCCGCCAAAGAATAAAGCTGAATTGCAGGAGTCAGACTTGGAGAATAGACTATGTGGCCTTCAGGAATTTTCAGAGAAACCGAACGTTCAGAACAATCAATCACAGCTGCATTTGCTGTTAACCAATCCATGCCCAAGATAACATCAATGTCAGAATGGCCTAGAATAATTAAGGAAGCCGGAAACGAAGAGCCACCAATCTCAATTTGATTGCCATGGCTGATATGAGCAGCCCTCATGTTTGACCCAGGAGATTGTACCACAAGACGGTGTAATAAAGGAACCATAGCAAGATCTTGCTCATGCACAAACTTGTCAATAAGAACCAAACAAACAAGGGCCAACATAAATAAAGTGCACAAGCGTATGAATTAAAATGCGACAAGCAAACAAGCATGCCATGATGAATGATGCACAATTTACATGGCATTAAAGTCGCATGGCAAGGGTGAGGTGTGGATACAAGAAATAAAGCGTTTTATTAATTATTTAACCAAGTTTTATTGTCATAAACAGTTCAGATGTTTAATAATGACATGATGCATGCTTCAATTCAGAACAAGGACTGCATAGATAGAACGGGCTCGTCGCGCTGATCAATTTAGACATATTATTTGCCAAATTTGGAGTTATAGAATTAAAGTTATTAATTTATTAAGGAAAAGGGCATTTTATTGTAATTTTAATCATCTCGAAAATTTAAAGTGTTCAAACATTATTTTGAATGTCATATTTGAATTCTTCACATTTTTCTGATTCCAAAACATATATCATTTGTATTATTTGGATTTGTATTTTAAAAATTATTTAAATCTGACTTGAATTTGAATTTAAATCAATTTTGAAAAAGGTTTAAATAAATCAGACAAACAGGGAAAACTTTTGTTACCCAGCTCGAGCTAGCCCCAGTCGCTGACGAGTGGGACCAAACGGACTGGGCCACGCGCTCAGGAAAATCCTTTTAACACCGCGGGTTAGTCTAGCTACAGCGTATGACAGGCGGGGCCAGCGGGCTAGGGCCCAGGTGCCAGCGACGGGTCTCACAGAGACTGACAGGTGGGGGCGTACTGGACCGCGGGATAAAATTACAAAAACGGGAGTGCCTTTCTATAAAAAGCGCGCAGCGGCTGACAGGTGGGGTAGGCTGAACCACGGGTTAAGCGCGAGATAAAAAGAGGTGGTTTTCTGTAAGATGGCCACGGCCCCACTGTTCATCTGTTTCCTCTGTCAAAACTGACAGGGCGGCGTTCCACTGACAGAGCGCGGCGCGCGCGGCGCGGGGGCTTGACGTCGCGACCCGCGGGGTGCGCGTCAAGGGCCTGAGCCAGTGCGGTGGCCTACGGGATGGTGACATGAGGGTTGGCGCGGCCTAGGTATGGTTCTGCGCGACGCGGGAGAGAACCAACGCGGTGGCCGACGGCGCGCGCAGCGTGTTCGACAAAACGAATGGCGGATGTAGACGGCGACAGCGAGCGTGAGGATGTCAGCGAGAACGAGGGGCTCACCGAGGAGAGGTCGGTGTTGTCAGTTCGGGAAGAGGTGCGGCGGATCGTTGACGATGCTGGCGGCCGGAGAATTAGGGTTTGCGTCGGGAGGCGCTGCTACTGCTGGCTCTGGTGCTCCTCCTCCTCGTTGGCGCGTCCTGGGCGATGCAGGGGATGATCCTCGACCTCCTTGCCCACTTCCACATCGTGCTCGCCGGCTGGATCGAAGAAGTGGCGGTGCTACTGGCGGTGACCGGCGGAAGGATCTGGCGACGGTGAAGAAGAAGAAGAGGAGAGGCAGGGCTTGGGGGCAGATCTGGGCGATGCCAGGAGGCGTGGGGCGGAGGGAAAAGCGAGGGGGAGGAAGGGGTAGCGTGTGGGCACGGGCAGAGATAAAGGTGGCTTCGGCCACCTTTCTCCTTCTCGCTCACATGCTTGTCATGCACGGCCAGGCAGGGCAGGCTAGGGTGGAGCTGCCAGGTGGGGACGGCGTGGTGGAGCAGCTGGGTGGGGCTGGCACGGCAGGTAGAGAGAAAGAGAGAGGAGAGGGAAGACTCGGGTGAGCTAGGGTTAGCTTAGAGGGGCTCGGGTTAGGGTTTGTTAGGGTTGGGGTAGGGTTAGCTGAGGTATGGGACTAGGGAGAGAGGGTGGCTAGGTGGGCCATCATGGTAGAGGGAGAGAGAGAGAGGGGATAAGGGTTAGGGTTTAGTTAAGAAGAAAATAGGGTTTGAGGAGAGAGAGGTGTTAGGTTTTGATTTAGAATTTTATGTTTTTAACACATGCTTAAGATCAAGCCTAGATGGAAGAAGGGCTTTGGTTTAGCCTAAGGTGAGGTGAAGGTGAAGGTGAACTAAAGAAAGAGAGAGGGAAGGGAGTAGGGAAGAAGGCCTCATTACATCATGCATGAAGAAAAATAAAATGGTGTTGAGGAGAATATGGGGATGGTGGAGAGATGATGTAGATGATTCCACAAAGAAGAACCACTAAAACAAAGGAAAAACAAATGGGCTAAAGGTGGTGATGGTGGTTGCATGGCCCATGCAAAAATATTAAATGCCATGTTTTATTTTGTGAAAACAATAATAATAATATGGCATGATTCTTATGCATTCCCACGAAGTGGAATAAAGGCCAAGCAAAGAAATTAGAATTGGATCCATCCTATCTCCTATGAGCTAGATCAATACCAAAAGAAAATAAAAGCCCATGGTAATTGGAATGGTGGAATTATAAGGTGGTGGAAAGAAAAGTGAAGGATTTGAATAAAAGATATGCCCCCAACTCAACTTGGGCATTTAAACAATATATCAATAACCAAATACAATATCAAGAGGCAAATACAATTAATAATGCATATGAGAGAAGAACCAAAGAAAGAGGGTTTTATATGATGCTCAAATGCAAGGTGGCATGATGACATGAGCATGATATAATTATGATTCAACAATTGTATATAGGAAGTAGCCATTATATTACTAGACCAAGTAGCATTACAATTGTTAGACAATTGGGATGCTACAAGAGGGGTGTGAGGTGTATGGTGTTCCGGGACGGTGAGCACACAAGTTTACCTAGGTTCGAATCCGCCGGCTTTGGATGGATCCTACTCCTGCTATCAATCCAGTAATACGCTAGAGCCGTAATATTGGTTACAAGGGGTTCGGCTGTGCGAGTTGAGATTGTGATTGTAAGGGTTCCCTAAAAGCTCTCCCTAGGACGGCTTATATAGATATCCGGCCTAGGGTTTACAGGAGAGATCTATCCGGCTACGTCTAAGAGTCGGTTACAGAGTACATCTTGAACTACAAGTAACACTATGGGCCTATGCCGATAAGTCTTCTGGGCCTTCCCGTAGCCGGATTGGACTCTGTCTCTTCTCCTGACTGGGCCGCCCGTGAAGTAAAGATCTAACCCGAAGCGGGCCACCCTGGTCAGTGAAGAACTGTGAGGATACCCGGAAAGTATATCCCCAACAGCAGCCCACGGAAGTCTCCAAGATCCAGAGTCGGATTCATCATCATCTAACTTGATCTTCGGCTTGCTGAATCTTGAAGGGTTCCTGAAACTTCAAAACAAAAGATACGATCTGGGTCTCAAAAATAAGTCGGTCCTATTAGCACATTAGTCTTGTTTCCAGCTCGTAATTCAAACTAAGCCGGAACTTGGTCTCTGATGTCATGTGACACAAGTCATGGTCAAGTCACGTCACTGACAGACATTTCCTGTCAGCATGACCGTTGGTGGGTCTGCCTTTCGCGGAACCGAGGCGCCGTTTCAATGCGTGCGTGGAGATCGAGGCGACGTAATCATCACGTGGGGACTTCCTAGTTCTTTCCACGACGCATGGCGTATTTACTGTAACATTTGTATGAATCTTGGCATGGCTTGGCGGTTATAAGGGGTGAGGATTTCCTTTCCTCATCTTCTTCAATTATTCCTAGCGTCGCTTCCTTCTCCCCTACTTCTCCCATGCGCACAGAGGTCCCTTGCCTCCAAAAATTCCCAGCGCCGCCCATCCAAGGTCACCGGCGCACCGGAAAAATTGCTTCCACATCATCCTCCAGCGCAGCAGCGACGGCAGCGACGACGGAAAAGGAGAGCAATCGCGGGGTCTGGATCCCGTGCGTCCTCGATGACGACAAGCTCCATGTCGTAGAAGAAGAAGGGATCCTCCACGCCGGCGACTAGCGGAGTGGCTTCGCCGAAGCCATCCCCAACCCTCGCAACGGCGAACGGGTGCACTTCGGCACTCATCTGGACAGACGTGTTTCCTTTCCTCCCTTAGATTTCTTTTCTGAGGTGATAGATCATTAA
Source organism: Avena eriantha (assembly GCA_910589775.1). Lineage (NCBI taxonomy): Eukaryota > Viridiplantae > Streptophyta > Magnoliopsida > Poales > Poaceae > Avena > Avena eriantha. The sequence goes on along the minus strand of OU342745.1, from coordinate 74,508,686 downwards.
AGTGTTCAACTTCACCATCTCCCCCTGAACTCCATCTCAGAGATGAGTGCTTATGCATCTTTGTGCGAGGGGTATCTCGGCATTAGGCCGAGTCTCACTCTCTTCCGTTACTATTTTCACGTCCGGAGGAATTCCATCACCGCCGGTAATCCTTACATTACTGGTACGATTACTTTTTCAGTTAGGCGTGAGCGTGTTTATCCTCGGATTTAGCTAGTGAGTCAGTCAAACAATGGACGGCTACCTTTTTCTATCATAAGGATATTGCCGCTCCCGACAAATCTACTACATTGCCGGCTTTCGTCGATGGAGCCACCACGCCTCAAGCATCTTGGGACGAGGTCGCTCCGGCTCTCAGTGACGATCTGTTCCTCGCCAAGAGGTGGATTGAATATCTGATGAAGCACAAGGGCCTGAGAGGGTCTGACTTGGTCCAGTGCTGGTTTTCGCACTGGATCCAACCTCTCCAACACCACGGCGACCGACTGATGCATTCCATCACGAAGTCGAAAAAGGACTCCCTCCGCATCAGCTCTAAGGACTTAAAGCCACAAGATTATATAAGCCAAATTAAGTGGCTAATAAGGGAGCGGATAGAGAGGAAGATTCCGGAGTTGTCTCTAGACATGCATACAACAGAAGATCCCATTATCCTGGTAAGATTTAGCAACAACCCTTTTATGTGTTTCACCTTTAAGTTATTTTGCAATACTGAGATACTATCCTCTTTTCAGCTTGCCGACCTTCCCGAGTCGGAATTAGCTCCTATCGAGGGATATCCTCCTGAGTTTTCTCAGGAGGAGGAATTGGTCCCACTGCCAGACATTGTGCCTAGGAAGTGCAAAGCTCCGACAGTGGCCATCGGCACAAAGGAAGTGCCAATCGTGAAGAGATAACTTTCCTCACAACTTCCGCCTTTGTACTTTACTCGTGATTTTTTTCGAGATGTAATGTTCTTCGTTCTATTACCTTCTCAGAGCTAAACAGCTTATCAAGGGCAAGGGGAAGGGAACTACTTCAAAGCCCCTGCGTCAGACGAAGCTAACTTTGGCTTCTCCTGCCGTGGCTCCTCCGAATCCTGCCCCTCAACCTTCTACAGCGCCGGAGATTACTCCAGTTCCAAGCATTGCAAAAGATCAGGCTTCCTCAGCAGAGCCACCGATCCTTGAGTCGCAGACTGACGTCACCATGGGTGACTCAGGTTTTGATAAGGGTGAACCCTCTTCGAGTAATCATCCCTCGGCAGAAGTTTTCACCGATAACCTCCTAAGCAATCCGAGACTTGCCAAATTTGGCTTATCTCGGAAATCTGCAGAGGAGATCCAACGGTTGGCCAAGGAATGCCTTGAAAGCCAAACCATTTCTGCTGAAGAAGAAGTACATGAAGCGGAGGACGTCAAGTACTCCGAACTTCTCAATCAAGTCCGCCTTCGCGATGAGGGACTGAGAGCTGGTGTGTTACCACCTCCACCAGTGATCCCGCTCACCCTTGCCAAGAAGGTAAACATTCCGAGACTGAAGTGAACATGTGCCTGAGCAAACTGAAGTGAACTGAAGTGAACATGTGCCTGAGCAAACTCACACATGAACATCATGTAAGTCGGAATTCCAACTCACATTTTCCTTTATTGTACTTTATATCATATCCTCTAGCCCCCAAGCATGAAGTTGGATAGACAATCCGGTTTTATGCTTCCTTAGGATGCCAAAGAATGAACTAGTATAGCCCCCAATGCTCGTGCTGATATTAGCTACAATATTAGCCCGAGTCTTTAGTAGACTTCTGACTCTGGGTATTCTGACTTACAGAAAGTTAATTCATATAACCAGGAATTGTTGAAGAATATCTGCAACAAGCGGAGAGAAATCAAAGCTCTCCGACTTGAAAATTCTGAACTAAAAGTTTCCAAGGATGAGGCCGAAGGTAAACATTCCGAGACTCAAACCTTGTCTTGCATGGTCGAATATTTTTGTTGAACTATTTCTCTTTTGACTTATAGCACTGGTAAAGCAGTCCTACGCTATGATTGAAGAAGCCGAGAATCTGAAGACCTTGGTGGTGGAAAACAAAGATCTCTGCCGAGAGCTAGACCAGCTCAAGGAGGATCATGAGAAGAGCATTGCTCAAGTTCTCGAATCCTCCTCCATGGCTACCGTGGAGCGTGATCGCAATATTGCACTCCACGAGAAGAAAATCTCGGATCTTACCAATGACTTGTTCAGAGAGAGGGACATTTCTGAGGCACTCTGGGCTGAACTCCAGAGTCTTCGTGAGGAGAAAACCAAAGTCGATGATGTCATCTTTGGTATGTTTCCATCTTTCTGACTTGTCTACATTCTTCGACTCTTTCGACGTCGGATTTCTTTAACCGTTTTGCTTTATATGCATAGGTCCTCTGAACTTGACGGACTCCGCCTCTGCCGAACCTCACACCCACCGGCTTACCCAAGTCGGTGATTTGCTTCATGACTTCCGCCAATCCCTCGAGGATATTGGCGAAGCTCTCAAGATTCCGGATATGCATAGCATGTTTGACTTTCAGGTGCGAGATAAGGCAAAGGATATGCCGCATCTTGTCCAGGACTGGAACATGTCCTATGTGCGATCTGCAGCTCAGAACGCTCTCACAATGGTCTTGAGCCATCATGGAAGCATGGAAATCTGGCAAGTGACCAGAGGGTATTCTACTATGGACGAAGACGGCCAGGAGCAAGATATCAAAGCCATCATGGACTCCTATGCCGGATATGGGTGCCACGTAGTTGATTTGACCATCTACGACACTCCCTTCTTCACCCGTGTGGACACGCCGCTTCCGCCTCCCGAAGAAGCAGCTGAAGTTTCCGACGATGATCAAACCATATCGGATTTGAACATCTTGGAACGTTATCAAGCCGAGGCCGATGTATCCAGCGAGCCGACAGCTCCTACCTCTCCTCCTGCATCATAGATCATTAGAAAGAACAGATGTGTTATTCTGAAAAAATTATGGGTCCGTAAATAAGTAGTATGATACTTTTGCTAGTGCTAAGTTTTAATTTATCTATTCAGCACTTTTTGACTTTGATATTTTGTGCCTGAAATGCTTACATAAGCACTTGTATTTTTTGTCTACACTTATCGTTTATTTGGCTTTCCGCCTCGTCCCTTTCGCGAGCCAGCTCAACTTTCAGCATGGAAACTTTGCTGAGCAATGGAGCTCAATTGCTAAACCATTTTAAACTCGGAAACAAAGCCGGCTTCTAGTACCAACAATTCACTACTCGGAAAATACCCGCATCCGGCAATCAGACGAATAACCAAAGTATAGACTAGAAAATTTAGGTTTATACCCGAAGGTAGCAATTTTAGAATCGGAAATCTAAACCAGAACAAACATGAGCATAAGTACTTTCAAGTATTCTGGGATTTTCGACTGTGACATGATCATTCGGAAATAAGATGGTAAAAACTTCTCAGAAAAACTTGAGGCAACCAAAACTTTTATTTCTCACAGAACATGTACACATATATGATTACAAAGAAGGATAAACTAAGAATAAAAGGGACGTAGCTGAGCAATATTCCATGGTCTGTCTAACTCATCCGGATTTGTACTGCCTCCAGCTCTCTTTCTCTTCTTAGTAGCAGGTCTTTCTTTGACTGGCCGCATATCAGTTAAGTAGTATGAACCATTCTGTAATACTCGACTGACCAAGAAGGGCCCTTCCCATACTGGGGAAAGTTTGTGCTTTCTTTGCTACACAAGCCGGAGAACCAAATCACCTTTATTGAAAGATGTGTTTCTAACTCTCTGGCTATGATACTTGCGTAACTTCTGCTGATAGGCTATTGATCTCATTTCAGCAATGACGTGAACTTCTTCGACTAAGTCGAGATCATTTTGTCGAGAAATCTCGGCATCCTCTTCGATATACGTGGCCACTCTAGGAGAAGTGTGAATCAAATCACTAGGAAGAATTGCTTCTGCGTCATAGACCAAGAAGAAAGGTGTGTATCCAATTGATCTGTTCAGAGTTGTCCGTAAACTCCAAATTACAGAAGGTAATTCCTCTGCCCAAGCCCCCGCAACACGTCGTAGTGGTGCTTTGAGTCTTAGTTTTAGGCCTTGTAGGATTAAACCATTTTCTCTTTTGACTTGTCCATTAGCCTGCGGATGTGCGACTGACGCAATGTCAAGCCGGATATTTTGTTTTATGCAGAATTCAGCAAGTTCTCCCATAGAGATTACTCCCGTTGTCCGTGATAATACTATGCGGATAACCATACCGGATTATAACATCCTCGACAAATCTTTTGGATGTTGCTCCATCACAACTAGTGACGGCTTTAGCCTCAATCCATTTGGTGAATTTATCCACCATCACTAAGAGGTGGGTAAATCCACTTGGAGCCCGTTTGAACGGTCCTACCATGTCAAGCCCCCAGACCGTGAAAGGCCATGTTATAGGTATTGTTCGCAGCTGATCAACCAGAATGTGAGCTTGTTTGGTGTACTTTTGGCAGCCCTTGCATGTCTTGACCAGCCGTTCGGCATCTGCCTTGGCTGTAAGCCAAAAAAACCGTGTCGAAAATCTTTTGCCACTAAAGATTTGGCTGCAGCATGGTGACCACACTCGCCTTCGTGGATTTCTATTAAGATTTCCACTCCTTCTTCCGGAGATACATAGCGCTGAAATACCCTAGACACACTCCGCTTATATAGCTCACCATTAACTACAGTATAGGATTTTGTTCGTTGGATGGTCTGCCGGCTCAAAACTTCGTCTTCGGGTAATTTTCCATCTACCAAATAGTCAAGGTAGGGTTGAGTCCAACTGGGAATTATAGCCAGAACTGTTATCAAAGGTGAGTCGGATTTGGTCAGATATTCCTCGTCCACTCCCTTTACTGAGGGAACTTTGAGGTGCTCTAAAAAGCGCCATCTGGGACCTCTTTCCGTGCAGAGCCTATTCGAGATAATGCATCTGCTTCCTCATTTTCTGCTCGAGGGATGTGTTGAACCTCAAACCCTTCGAACAATCTAGATAAATCGTCCATGATAGCTTTCTATGCTGCCATGTGCTTATTTGCATTACAAATATCCAACACTTGCTGAGCAACAAGATCTGAATCTCCGTAACACATCAAACGTCGGATGTTGATATCCTTAGCAATCCGGATTCCATGTAGCAGTGCTTCATACTCGGCAATATTATTTCTCGCTGTGAAGTGAATCTGCAACACGTATAAAAGTTTATCTCCTTGGGGTGATTTGAGCACCACGCCAGCCCCCGAGCCCCCGCGAGCCTTAGACCCATCAAAATATAGGGTCCAATATTCCGACTCAGGGAGGGTCATATTCTCCTTTGTCTCTGTCCAATCAACAACAAAGTCAGCAAGGATTTGGGATTTGATTGTTGTCCAAGGTTTATACTCAATATCAAAAGCTAAAAGCTCTATGCCCCATTTGGCGACGCGTCCTGTGGCGTCACTATTGTTGATTATATCTCTCATGGGAGCTGTGCTCACCACGGTAATTGGATGTTCCTGAAAATAATGTCGTAGCTTACGAGATTCTAAGAACACACCATAAGCTAGCTTTTGATAGTGCGGATACCACTGTTTCGATTCTGTTAAGACCTCGTTGAGAAAGTAAGTCAGACGCTGCACCAAGTGTTCCTGATTTTCCTCCGGTCTCTCCACTACCATGACAATACTGACGACTTTGTTTGTCGCAGCAAGATAAAGCAACATCAGTTCCTATGGTTACGAGGCTTCAAGGATGGGAGCAGATGAGAGTACTGCTTTCAGGTCTTGCAGTGCAGCTTCAGCTTCGTCGGTCCATACAAAATCCTTGATCTTTTTCAGGATTTTGTATAATGGTGCGGCTCTTTCACTGAGTTGGCTTACAAACCGACTGACTGTGGTAATGCAACCAGTTAGTCTTTCTGCGTCATTCAGGCGAGTTGGCCTGGAAATATTGAGTATAGCCTTGATTTTGTCTCGGTTCACCACTATGCCTCTTTGAGACACGATAAAACCTAACAATTTTCCAGCTGGAATTCCAAAGAAGCATTTCTTTGGGTTAAGCATTATGTTGTATTTTCGTAGATTGGCGAACGTTTCCTCCAATTCAGAAATCAATGTTTCCTTATTTTTGGACATCACCGCAATATTATCCACATATGCATGTACATTGTGTCCGATTTGATCGTGGAGGCAACACTGCATTGTGCGTTGGTACGTAGCTCCTGTGTTTTTCAGCCCAAAGGGCATCGTAACGAAACGGAAGGTTTCGAAGGAGGTTATTAATGAAGTTTTGACTTTGTCAGATTCCTTCATCTGGATTTGGTGATAACCGGAATATGCGTCGAGAAAACATAGGAGTTCCGAGCCTGCCGTAGAATCAATAACTTGATCGATCCTCGGCAGAGCGAACGGATATTTGGGACAAGCCTTGTTCAAGGCGGTATAATCAACACACATCCTTTAAATCAGTGGTGTCCTTTTTAGGGACCATTACATGATTGGCCGACCACTCAGTGTGGATGACCTCTTCTATGAATCCGGCTAACTCGAGCCGTGCTAGTTCCTTACTATTGCCTTACGCTTTTCATCGCCAAAACGTCATAAGGACTGTTTGAAGGGTTTAGCGTTCAGGTTTACATTTAAAGAGTGCTCGGCAAGTTCCTAGGTACTCCAGTCATGTCAGATGGTTGCCATGCAAAGATATCTTGATTTGCTTTGAGGAACTTGACGAGCGCGCTTTCCTATGCGCTATCTAGGCCTACGCCTATCTAGGTCACCTTGGAGGGGACATCATCCTTCAACAGCGTCTTCTTCGTCTCTTCTGATGCCTTGAACTCCAGATTCGGCTTTGTAACCTCCTTCTTTGTTGCGGGCATCTTGGACGGATCTATGCTCTTCTTGATCTCCTGGTACTCCTGGGCGTGTAGCACAGCTTCAGCAAAGGCGGGATTTCCATCCTCGCACTCTCGCGCTTTCTTCGGGTCTCCCCTGATAGTGATCACGCCATTGGGACCTGGAATTTTCATCATATTGTAAATGTAACACGGACGAGCCATAAAAGCCCAGTAAGTCGGACGTCCAAATATAGCGTGGTACGCGCTCTTGAACGGGACCACTTCGAAGTAAAGTGCCTCCGTCCGATAGTTCTTTGGAGTTCCAAAGGTAACGTCCAAAGTGGATTTCTCCCAGGGAATTTGCTTGTCTTCCTGGGACAACTTCGTGAAAGATCACAGAGCTATGGTTCAGCTGGGTCTCCGAGATTTTCATCCGGCGTAGCGTTTCGACATATAGAATATTGATGGTGCTGCCATCGTCCGTGAGAGTCTTGGAGAAACCATAGCCGTCAATAAGTGGATTGACGACTAAGGCGTATTTTCCTCGCATGTGCAACTTAGGCGGATGACCAGCACGGTCAAAGGTGATTGCCACTTCCGACCATTCCAAGAATTGAGGGACAGCCGAAACTGTTGCATTGAGCTCATGTAGAACTGCTTTCTTGACCTTTGCTGGTTGAGATCCGAGGAAGGTGACGTAAGTGTCTTTCTTGGTCGGAAATTTTTTCTTCCCTTTCGGCTTGGGATTTGAAGCATCAGCTTCCTCCATGTCGGAATCTTCCTTGGTCTCTTTATCCTTTTCGGGATTCTTCTTTCCCTTCTTCCGCTTAGCCTGTAGCCAGCGGTATCATCTCTCTTAATGTCGTCATTAAAACGACACTCGGTGTTTGTGTGGGACGAGCCCCCATTGGCGTCTAGGTGATGCACACATGGGCTATTGGAAATGCCGACCCAGGAGTAGGTTTTGCCAGGTTGCTAGTCTCCTCTACCTTGAACTCTTGACGTCCCATGACCGCGTCCGCGGCCACCGCCACGTCCTCCTCGTCCTCCAGACCTGAAAGTAGCAGTAACCACTGCCATTTCTGCGTTGGGCTTTTCTTCCGAGGTATTCTTACGCTTCTGAACTTGTTGATTTGGTTGTTTTGCCGACTGTGGCACAACTAAGGCATTGAGTAATCCCTCTGTGTCATCGTCAGCATCTGCATACTTGCTTGCTGTTTCTATCATCTCTCCCAGATCAGTGACTTTGTCACATTTCAAGCAATGGCGTAGTAAACCAATTGGGAGACCTGCAATGGAAGCTTCAATCGTAGTTTGGTCATTTACTCCTTCACAGGAGTTCTTGGTGTCGATCCATCGTCCGAGATAATCCCGGCAAGTTTCTCCGGCTTTCTGGGTGCAACGATGTAGGTCTCCTACCGTACAAGGCCTCCGGTATGTGCCTTCAAAATTCCGAAAGAACGCACTTTGCATGTCATACCAGTTGTAGATGGTGTTCTCCGGAAGTTCATTGAGCCATGATCGTGCCGTCTTCCGCAACATGACTGGGAGATACCGGGTTGAGGCCAGGCTATTTCCGCCTTTGGTGATGCAGCAAGCTTGGAAAAAATCCTGGAGCCAAGTATCTGGCCGAGCTACGTCGTCGTAGGCTTGAATATGTCTTGAGATAGCAAATCCTTCCGGGAATTTTGTAGCTCTTATGCATGGTCCGAATTACTTTGGGCCCACGTATATATCATTATTTTCATAGTGCCGCGTCTCTATGTTGGAATTAATCCTGTGTCTTGCGTCACTTGGGGATAAAGATCGTCCCGAATGACGGCTATGGTTGTGGTGCCTTGGAGCCAGACTTCGGCTTCTGCCACCACCTCCCCCACCACGACGCCCTCCTTGGCCTCCTTGGGGGCCGTTATGATGGCTACTTGGTGGGGAGGGTGGAGCAGCTGGGTTGTTTCCAGCTGATCGCCGGCCTCCGTCCGGAGTGTCGTTATTCTGGTTCTGGGGAGGATCTTCATTATGACGAGCCAGCTGCCGATTTTACTCGGCACGGTGTCTGTCATTCCTTCGCCCGTCAGTCGGACGGCTTGCATGTCTAGGAGGTGGCATTCTTTGTCGGTCCTCCTCCCGACGTTTCTCTTTATCTTCTTCCCTGCGATCCTTCGACTCTCGCCAGGGAGGGTTCTTTGGATTCAGTGCAGCAATTGCCTCTTGCTCCGCAACTGGGGTACCGTTACGCTAGTCACGTGCAGCTTTGTGGTGCTGTCCTGAAGATCCGGTTCTTGAGTAGTTTTCTTCCCGACGGTCGGACCGATGATGCTATTCCGGAACACGTTGGGGTCTTACGTCAGCCCAAGCCGGATCTGTGCGACATTGGTCAGAATGGGAGACCAGTTTTTGGCTTCTAGACAGGGCGACCTTTTGCTGTTTTAGACCCTTGTTGAGTAGCTTAATGCCCAATCGGATCTGTTCCAGGCCTGGATTGGCTGATAGGATTTCTCGAGCTGCAACGATGTTCTGCACTGGTGTTGGATACACCCAATCTCCATTGCTGTCGCGCCGAGGCATCCCATGTTCTCCTCCAAAGAGGACTTTGTGAATCTATGGGAATTGGTCGTCATGAGTATGACGTTTCCTGGTCTTCTGATGTTTCCTAGATTTGTACTTCTCCGCAGTTGCCATGCGTTTATTTTCTTCCTCAAGGTTTTTGGCTTCATCGACGAGTATTTGGCGACGCGCTTCTAGGGCCTGGGCCCTTTCATCCAGATCTTCAGCAGTAAGTTCTGCAGCTGTAGGAATAGGTGTGGTTAATGCAGCATCGATGAGTTTACACGCACCTTTAATGATCACGTGTCCATCCACCGACTCTTCTTTGGGCTCGTCTGGGATAAGTTCTCCATCCAAGTCTTGCTCATATTCCTCAGCAATCACGTCCTCTGGAGGGTCTTTTGCCGGGGTCTTGTTCTTCTTGTTCTTCTTGTTCTTCTTGTTTGCCTTCTTGGCAGCGCCGGTAGCAAAGACGGCTTTGGGGCCGTTTCCCGGAGTCAAACTTTGATCGGTACTTTCAGCCATTTGGTTCTCGGGATCATCTCCGAGATCCATATTGTCTTGTGCTTTGGGAGAGCTTTCTCCAGATCCTTCGTCCATGTATTCTCCTTCTGCAGCAGCTGTGGAGTTAATCTCCTCTTCATATTCCACGGAGAACTTCCGGAAATCTGCCGACGTCATGGAGTCATCCGAAGATGCCGGTAATTCGACGCTTGTTCCGATAGCATCCAGCACAGAGTCGGTGTTGTCTCTAGCATCGGCAGAGCCGGATCCGGATCCCACATATCCGACGAAGTGCGATGCACGCCTTCTGAGATAGTTGCGACTCTCGCGACCGGCTTCCTCGAAACACCTAATGGTCTCGAGAATATCGTCCATGCGTGCGTATTGCATCATCATGCGTCTTAGTGTGTATCTCAGGAAGGGTCTGTCCGTCCCGGCGTCATCAGAGCCAGAACTAGCATTGTTGTTATGCTCCTCCTAGATTTCGACCTTGACAGGTGGGTCGGTCTGGGATTTGGTCTCTCTAGGGAGATCCACTCCAGATTCAACTTGGCCCGCCAGGTCTGCTTCAGGCTCGGATTTCTCCACTATTTCCGCAACTGGTGCGGGCTGGGTGGGATTAGGGTTTTCTGAGATCCAGAACTCTGCCGCCTCCACGGACAAAGGGTACCTCGAAATTTCTTATGTCTCTACTATTTCACTATCTCTTCACCGAACTAGTGCACCTATACACCTGACAAGTGTAATGGGTGTGTTGGGGACACAAGAGACTTCTTGTATCTTGATTGCATGGTTGCTTGAGAGGGGATACCTTTGACCACTTCCTCCCTAAGTTCGATAAACCTTGGGTGATCCACTTAAGGGAAAACTTGTTGCTGTTTTACAAACCTCTACACTTGGAGGCACAACAACTGTCTACAAGAATAGAAGTGCGTAGACATCACTTGTTGACCTCCCCGAGTTGGAGCTTGCTCCTCTTGAGGGTTATCCTCCTGAGTTCTCTCGGGATGATGGAGAATTGATTGCACTGCCGGTTGTGCTTACCTGGAAGCGTAAGACTCCGACAGTGTCTATCAGCACAAAGGAAGTTCCCGTTGTGAAGAGGTAACTTTCCTCACAGGGCCTTTGTATTTTATTTCTCATTCTTTCTGAAGTGTAATGATCTTTGTTCTATTACCTCTTTAGAGATAAACAACTCACCAAGGGCAAAGGGAAAGGCGCCTCGTCGAAGCCCCTGCGCCAGACAAAGTTGAATTTGACTTCTCCTGCCGTAGCGCCTCCGATTCCTACCGCACAGCCTTCTATAGCACCGGAGGTTACTCCGTCTCCCTGTGTTGCAGATGATCTGGCTCAGCATGCTGAGCCAGCGAACCTTGGTTCGTAGACCGACGTCACCATGGGTGACTCTAAAATTGATAGGGGTGAACCCTCAAAGGGTAATGATCCCTGATGACCCACAAGTATAGGGGGTGTATCGCAGTAGTTTCGAGGGAAGTGAAACCCAATGATTTGACACAAGGGGAGCCAAAGAATATTTATAAGCCTTAACAACTGAGTTGTCAATTCAGCTGCACCTGGAAATAATCTTGCTCACAGTAGTTTATCAGTAGCAATAGTTTTGTAGTAGCAATAGCAAAGTAATAGTAGTAGTCAAAGTAAAGACAATACTAAAAATTGCAGTAAACAGTAGGATTAAAGCGCGGTATGCATATGGATGGATGGACGGGTGTTGCATGGATAAGACAATTCATATGGCAATCAAGACATAGGGCATTTGCAGATAAATAAGATAAAGCATCCAAGTACTAAATAATCATAGGCATGTGTTCCATATATAGTCATACGTGCTCGCAATGAGAACTTGCACAACATCTTTTGTCCTGCCAGCCCGTTTACAGCGGGGCCTCAAGGGAACTATTGGCAATCAAGGTGCTCCTTTTAATAGAGCACTGGAGCAAAGCATTAACAGTCCATGAACACATGTGATCCTCACATCAAATCCATCCCCTCCGGTTATCCTGATTATTGTCACTTCGGGGCCTTTGGTTCTGGACAACAATATGTGTATACAACTTGCAGGTAAGGTCACAAACAATACTATCATAATGAATCAATAACATGTTCAGATCTGAAATCATGGCACTCGGGCCCTAGGACAAGCATTAAGCATAACAAGTTGCAACAAAGTCAAAAAGCACAAATAATAGATACTAGGCACCATGCCCTAATAATCTGATGCTATTACATGAACGATCTCATCCAATCCCTACCATCCCCATAGCCTACAGCGGGGGATTACTCACTCATGGATGGGGGAATCATGGATGGTCAATGGAGAAGCGATGGTGACGATGATGGCGATGATCTCCTCTGATTCCCCGTCCCGGCAGGGTGCCAGAACGGAGTTTCTGATTCTGAATCACGAAATCTGGTGGTGGCGGCGTAGCGGAACTCTTTTTCGAAAAACCTCGAACCCCCTTGGTTTTTAGGTCAAGAGGCAATTTATAGGCGAAGAGGGAGGCCGAGGGGGTGACCGAGGCGGCCACACCACCCCCAGGCGCAGCCTGGCCTGGCCCGCACGGCCAGGTGTGGGCCCCTCGTGGCCCTCCTCCGTCTCGTCTTCTGGCTCCGTGAGTCTTCTGGTGAAATAGGATTTTTGGCATATTTTCCGGGATTTTCCTGATAGTTGATTTTCTGCAAAAAAAACTAGACACCAAGGTAATTTTGGTGAAAAAAGCGTCAGTCCGTGTTAGTTGTATCCAAATAACACAAGTTTAGAGGAAAAACAATAGCAAAAGTGTTCGGGAAACTAGATACGTTTTGGACGTATCAACTCCCCCCAAGCTTAGCTTATTGCTTGTCCTCAAGCAATTCAGTTGAAAACTGTGTGCGATAAAAGAAACTTTCACGAACACATTTGCTTCATAAGATGTATATATTCTTAGCATATGATCAACTACTTAGGCAATTCATAATAAAGAGTATGCAAATAAGTTTACTTAATAGTCATTGCAAGCTATGAAGAGATTCCAACTCAAAAATAATAAGTAGCATGAAGCATAAACATAAGCAACATTGCAATGCTCATAAAAAGGAATCATAGAGTGCTATCTCGCTTGCCTTTGATTGTAGAGCAAACAAAAATGCCAAGGCACCTCTGAAGATCAAGTGAAGACTAGAAGTAAAGATATCAAAGATACAAGCATCAAAGCCATGACACAATTAATCAAGTTTTGAGACAAGCACATTACACTAAGAATGACAACTATGCTCTCAAGAAAGTGCTCATAGAATATGTGGAGACTCAACAAGGAAATGAAAAGGTTTTGAAAAGTTTGAAGGGCTTCCAAATGCTGAAATTATGGTACTTATTAGCTTTCAGCTCTCATTTCCCCTATCATAGGCATCTTTAGGTGATTAAGGTTAAAGTGACACAACTAAGAGAATATGCTTCACAAGTTATAAATTGAAGTCTAGTGCCCCTTACTTACGAAGACCGAACCTCATGCTACTCAACTTCAGTCACAAGTAAGCTCTTGTCATTGTAAATACATATGTATCATAGAGAACCGCCAAGGGGGTACCCCTTGCACATGATACAGGAGCTATCCCATAATCAAAATGACAAGGCAAGCAGACAATGAGCATCTCAGCGATCTTTTTATTTGCTATTTGCATAGGTTTTTATTGAAGATGCTTCATAGAGTGCTCATTATGGTTATGCTGCAAGTTTCCACCATGATTAGGCATGGCTTAGGCTAGCGGCCCAAGCGTTTCTCTAACACACATATAAACTCCATGATCTTACAAGTTCCCCTTTTATTTCACACTACCGGGATCCATAGGCAAAAGAATCATGATATCAATGAGGTACAAAGTACCCGTGCAATGTTGAAAGCGTTTCCCATGATACATGGTTCTGCTAACTTCAACTTATAAAGCGCAAGCATATACGCAACAAAGATGGACACAATAGTTCAAGATTATTAAGTGCAAGAAAATAAGGTGTGCCATCAAGTTCATGGGAGCTTTAATCACTAATTTTCACATAACAAGTTTAATTTGGAGGGTAGATAAAAACAAGAATTTACTTGGAATAGCAATAATGCTAATAGGTAGGTATGGTGGACACAAATGGCATAGGTTTTGGTTTAAGGATTGGATGCACGAGAAGAATTCCCTCTCAGTACAGGTTTTTGGCTAGCAAGGCTGGGTAGCAAGCATAAGATTTGAAGGAAACAAACATACATACAAGTGATAAAAACAAACATGCAATCTTCCTTGGAAGCACAAAAGATATTAACCAGAGAATACTAAACTTATGAGCAAATCAAGAAAGAAAGATGATGAAATTATATTTGTTTAGAGTACTTTTATCTTTTCATTCAACTCTCAAAAATAGTTTTGCTACTGACCGAGCCAGGTTTGCCAAAACCAATTAATATTAACTCAGTGATCCCAAAGTGATACCAATACTAACAACAAGATCAATCATATAACCATGAATTTAAAACTAATATAAGATATGCAAGAGAGTAAATGATAGAACTTCTCATTAATATTCCATAACAGCAACTCACACCAAGGGATACATATCTAACGAGAGAGGGGACACTTCCATAATGCAAACCATCCTACATAATAACTTCTCTATTCATGATATGACTCTACTAAAAAGGTAAAAAGACAGAAGATAGTGATGTGATACCGCGGCACTCCCCCAAGCTTGGAACAAACCAAGGGGATGCCAAACCTGATGATGAATTACTCCTTCGGTGGTGGTGGTATTCTCTCGATGAGCTCTTTGATCACTTTCCCTGAGTCCTCAATCTCGAAGGTGAGATTACGAATACGCTATGAGTTTTGCTCAATGCGGCTCATGATCATGTCGGGTTGCGAATCCCAGCTCTTGCGATTCTTTCCCCACTCTTCCTCCTTGAAGTCTTCTTTTCTTGCATGGCTAGAACAAGGGAAATCCCAATTGGAGGGTAATTTCTCCTTGGGCATATTCTGGTGCTGATGCTTATGGATAAGGGTGTGGAAAGGATTCTTGGCACGTGGAAGAAGTGATCGTGGAGCCAAACAGTGACGCAGAGTTTTCCCTCTAGTTGACATTCGTGCAGTCCTCCTGACCCTGACAGATCTTGCCGACACTCCAATGCTTGCAATGGTAGTGCGGGTGTGAGGATGTTGGCCTTGCTTTATCTCTTCTTCTCCTTCACTCTTCATCTCCTTCTCTTGCCCGGGGTCTTGGAGATCTTCCTCCATAGGCTCCTTCCCCTTATCCTTGGCGGACACCATTGTGCTTCTAAACTTTCAAGAATAGTTCCTAGCAGAAATAAATCGAAACGAAAATACGACGAGAACACAATATACGAACCTTGGGCGATCCGGGGGACTATAAAATGCGAAGTTTTACAACAAAAGGAAGGTACTGGGAGAAAACGGGTCGGAGACGGAGGCCGAGGTGGCCACACCACCTGGTGGCGCGGCTAGGGGTGGGCCCACACCACAGGGTGGTGTGAGCCACCCTGGCTCCGTTTCCGTCCCTCTTTTGCTTCGTAACTTTCCTTGTTGGATAAGAACTGCAAAAAATATAATTGGACAGATCTTCTGCGGAACTTTTCTTACCAGATCTGTTACCTATTTGAAAACAGGCTCTGCAGGTCTCTGAATTTGGGCTTTGATGATTTTTTCCGGAGTTACCACTTGAAAATCATCAACATCTTCGTCTTCATACACATATTGCTTGAGTCATAAAACCTTTCACTTTCTTATTACACCATTATCTCCACTACCTAGAAATTTCTTTCACACAAAACTTCACATAGTTCTCATCAGCAACATTAGTATAAGTGAAGTGATAAAACCTTTTGAGTTCAATTTCAACTGAAAACCATCAAAACATAAGCTACTGTAGCAACTCCTTTGGGAAACCCAAAAAGATTTCAAAAAGGAAATCGATTAAAGAAGCAAATGCAAGAGTGACAAAATCTGTCAAAACAGACCAGCAGGTAAAGATCATTTTTTTCGAAAATCTTCTGTTCCTCAAATCAAAAAGTGCAAAACTAACGAAAGTTAAATAATAACCTGGTGCAGAAGAACAAATAATTACAGCTCAATCCGACGTACAGAGATCTCTCATGAATTTTTACGGTGAAACACAAAAATCTGTTTCGGGACAGCAACTTCTCCAAATCTTACTTCTCTCTCATTAGAGGTTGATCTTCACACAAAAACCAAACAAAAGGATAAGGAGAGGTCATTACCAAAGTAATAACTTCCAAGTCTCAAAGAAACAAAAACAAATTGAAAGCAAAAAATAAATAATATGGGTTGTCTCCCAAAAAGCTCTTTCTTTATAGCCATTAAGATGGGCATGATAATTTCAATGATGCTCACATAAAAATATGAATTGAAGTGAAAGAGAGCATTAAGAAGCAAAAATACACATATTTAAGTCTAACCCACTTCCTATGCAAGGGGATTTTGTAAACAAACAAGTTGTTGAAACCAGAGGCTACTAGCATAGGAAGGAAAAAGAAGTGCAACATAAAAACTTTCAACATAAAACGAGGAAACTTGATATTATTGAGATGCATATGAACACTTTTCCCTCTCTCATAGTAACTTTCAGTATCATGCATAAACTTAATGATATAACTATCACAAGAACCATTGTAGCAATGATCGCTTATCCTAACAGAAAGCACGGGGACACTAGCTCTGATAACACTATTTTGTGAAACAATATTAGGGATATCCTTAAAAAGGATAGTGTGTCCATCTTCCACATATTTAGTGACAAAATCTTTCACATTTGCTATTATAGTTTCATCATCCATTTGTTTATCAAGTTCAACAACTTTATCTGTACTTTCATTAACCATACTAGCCATCATAGAATGTTCCTTTATCTTAACTAGGAGAGGCATTTTCTCAATGTAAGGTTCAGATGAAACATGATTGGCAGTATAAACTTCAGTATTTCTTGCAGGAGCGCACTTAGTAACATCTTTATAAGGTTCATGATACTTATTCCACTTCTTTTTAGGAACTTCAATATAGGAAGCAAAAGCTTTAAAATAAGTTGCAATAGCTTGAGAGTCTAGACCATAAGCATCTTTCATATTTTGAAAGTCATCAGTTCCCATAAAAGATTCAATGCATTCATAATCATAATTTATACCTGACTTTCTTCCTTTGTCATTCTCCCATTGACGAGGGTTTAACTCATCAATGTCCATTGTTATGGACTTGGGTTTTAGAGAAGGAGGGAGCGCTAGAGACATCTATCGGCTAGCAAAAAAGCACACAGGGGACTCGAAGATTTACCCAGGTTCAGGCCTCGTAGAGGTCCCTACTCCTGCTTGTCTGCTCGTGGAATTATCAAAGGAATCGAGGATTACAATGGTGCGTAGATGCAATCTAGCGAGGGTTGTGGAAACTATGGTTGCGTGTGTGTCCTTCTCGCCGCCCCCTCCTAGCCTTTATATAGATAGGCTAGGTCTCGGGTAGCAGGTTGAGTCGGTTACAGGTTAGGGTTTTCCCTTTAAACTTTCTATTCTTAGCTTCTTCTTGTTCTTCAAGCAATAGAGAGTCCGTAGGTTACTCGAGTTCTTCATTTGGGCCCTGGCGACACCATGGGCCTCCATGTATTCAGGCTGTATATACCAAGCTCGAGTACCTGTAGGGTATACCCATGTCAGTAGCCCCCGAGTGTCCAGTGGAATCGCAGATTCGACTGGAGACTTTATGAAGCCTTTCGAGTGCATGACGGAGTATATTTTTCGACTGCTCCGTTTATGTCATAGGGATTGTTGATGTGCGTGCCTAATTTTAACCGATGTATCGGTATCAGTTAACTACCTTAGGGTAAAACAACGCCATCTACTCGAACTCGAGTCCCCGGACTCGAATCCGGAAAAGTGCTCGTGTAATTTGACTCAAGCCACGGAGGTCTTACAGGAGTCGAATTCCAGTATATGGGTGTGAGCTCTCGATGCGTCCGTCAAGGCATGTTCATCGTACCTGTAGGCACAGATATATTTCTGGTAGTGCGCAGCTTAATGCGTCGCCAGGCCTTATTCAGGTCTTATCTTCAGACTATAAGTGTGGCATCCGAATTTTATCATCGCGGAGATGATTCGGGTGACCCAGGAGATGCGATCTCTTTGTAGGGAATTTATGAGGCGGTGTCGCCATAAACTTTGAGTGTGGATGTTATCAACACATAATACTTTGCACAAAAAATCATAGGGTGCGCGACCAACGCTCCCTATGGGAGTAGCCCCCGAGTGTCTGGTTGAGCCGAAGACTCAGGCAGGGACTAAAGTACTTTTGCGACTGCTGTTGTCTTTATTTGCTTGTTTCAGTCGGATTTTCTTCTGGCGCTCCCTATGGGAGTAAACCCATGTCCATAGTCGAACCGTGCTTCGAGTGATTGGGTTTTGCTGTGATTGTTCATGTTCCTATAAAATAAAAAGATAAAATCATAGGGTGCGCGACCAGCGCTCCCTATGGGAGTAGCCCCTGAGTGCTTAGTGGAATCAAAGACTCGAGCAAGGGCTAAAGTAATCGAAGTCTTCTGCTGCATAGTTGTTGATGACGTCAGTGCTGACGATCTCATGACCTCAGGTGCCTGCGTGAGCGAGTTTGACGGGGCGTGACGAGCGGTTGGTCCTACTCCCTGACTCTGATTTGACTAGGCGTGCGTAATCTTTATTTTAACCGCGCCTCCTCGATTTCCGCGCGTAATGGGAGTGGTGGGGGGCGTTTCATGTTTCAGCTCCTCCACGTGTCTAGCACGATGATCGCCATGCGTCCAGTAGGGTTTTTCTGAGCCGTTGGATTGCATCTTCCAGAGGTTAAGTAGTGGCGCTGCGACGGTAAAATTCACATCTACTTTCGCTCATATTTTGCCTTCATCGCCATTGCCGCTGCTCCCCTGCTTTATCTGCTCTCTTTTCCGCGGCGCTGGACCAGCTCCACGCATTTCCCAGCTACTTTCTCTGGTCGCATCGCTGCCACGCAATGGGAAAGAAGAAGGAAGGTGCTGCGGCCGATTCCGCGGCTACCGCTGCTGTGGTGAAGAAGAAGAGCGACCCGCGTCACGAATGGCGTGTGGCGTCCATCCATCATCAAGTCCTCTGATCTTCGTCTTCTTCGTCAAGATGGAGTGTTGTCCGCCACAGTCGCCGACGCGCGCATCCCTGGCGGTGAGATAATCCCCTCTCCTCTCGATGGTTTTTGAGTGATGTTCTTGGCGTTCATCATTCGCGGCCTCTCGTTACCTCTGCATCAATTCTTTAGGGGCCTCCTTTGTTTTTACGGGCTTCAGCTCCATCAGCTGTCCCCGAACTCTATCCTCCATATCTCTTGCTTCATCACCCTCTGCGAGTGCTGGCTCGAAATCGAGCCGCACTTCGGCCTCTTCAAGCGCCTTTTCAAGTTGAAGCGCCAATCTGCGTCTAGCTCTTTAGTCTATGATGTAGGCGGCTGCGGAATCCACGTCGATCCATCTGCCACCTATTTCAACATCAAGCTGATGAAGTCCGTCCAAGGGTGGAGGGAAAAGTGGTTCTGTGTTCGCGACCAGAAGGCCAACGGAGACCACTTCGGACTCGCACCTTTCGATCCCGCGACGCCGTGCAAGAGGAGGCGCTCCTAGAAGAATGTAGTCATGCCTGGCGAGTCCGCGGAGACAGATGTGTTGTACGAGCGCGTCTGCGACCTCGAGTCGCATAGGCAAAGAGGAGGGAGGTTGCGCCCTCATTCGCACGTGGTTGCGCCATCGCGTCCAGCCCCTGCAGGCGAGAGTCCACCCCATGTTTCAGTGGGCTGGCGCTGACGATGTAACTCACGTGTCTGCCGTCAAGGATGTCCGCGAGTGAGGTGGATAAAAGGGTTCGACTGGTGACCACATACACCGTCAAGGATGTGCTCCCTAGTGAGCCAGTCGTTCCACCGTTCGACGCTTCTAACCCTCCTCCTGAGGTACAATTGTGCTATGTAGTAGCTTAGTTTGTTGATTGCTTCTTTGCTGTTTCTTTGCTTTGTGCTGAATTTGTTGTCTATATACAGGATTGGGCGGTGTCACCCTGTATGCCCCTCTTCCTGAGGGGGTTATCCCTCGCGAGGACTTGGAAGAGGACGAGTCAGAATCGACCGTCCTATCCGATGTGGAAGAGGAAGCCCCCGAGTCGGGTAGTCCGGATACTCGCAAGCGTTCGCGCAGCAAGGATTCCAATGCATCGTCTCATTCGACTCCGGGAGGTGCAGGCGTTGGTGCGGGATCGCCAATCCCTGCCATTCCTGTGAGCGCCGTGGCGCCGTCTTCTCGCAAGAAGATGCGACTGCCAAAGGAGTCTTCGTCAGAGTCGGGGGAACCAACCTTTGACTTTGATAAATTTGACTGGTAAGTATTTGTTTTATCCTTTCTAATTCTTCATTGGCTTTGCCTTGTCCTTGATGTTGGTTTTGTCTTTGCAGTCAAGAGGCGTCCAATTTTTGAAAGAATCAGGAGTCGCAACCTCAAAGGCCAAGAAAGAGGTCGAGCGTGCTCCTTCCCCTCCATTGGCGGCCCACTCCGGGCACAACTCTTCCAACTCTTCGCATGAAGGGGAGCATCGAATGGTTGCCCGGATGACTGCACACCAATCGACTTCGGAGTCATTGGAGGATCATGTAAGTGTAGGATTTCTTCTTTTGATGTTGCAGTCGATGTTATCTATGCCATATGTTGATCCTTTGTTGTGTGATAGCCCCTTGTGAAGGAAGCCGCTCACTTGGCGGAGCAAGTGGTTGCTATGGGTTGTCAGCATGCAATGCTGGAGACGCGTCATCGCGTGGTCGAAGTTAAGTGTTCTTCACTTCCTCTTATTCTTCTTTTTATATAGTCGACCGATAGTCAATCCCTTTTTGTTCTATAGCTGAACATAATGCCCTCCTACGCAACGCTACCACCATGGAGAAAACACTCGCCGCGGCTGTGAAGGGTCGCGATGAGGCAATCGCGGCGCGTGACGAGGCCTAGAGGCGTGAAGAGGACATGCGTGCCTCCATCGCGGCCAGGGAGAAGTTGTTCGAAGAATAGCTTTTCTCGGTTGCCAAGGGCCTCTCAGGTATTGTGTTTGGATATCATCATCTTTCGCTGTTCGATTTTTGCCGTTGACGCTGATGTTTTGTCCATGTATGGGTTTATGTACAGATGCTGGTGATTTGAGCTTCGACCCTCAGGCCATCCGTCGCGATGATGCCTTGGTGGGTGCACTTTCAGCAGTCGAGGACCGTAGCGCCGCCGTTCAGGATATGCTTTCCAAAGCCAAGGGAGTGCTCAGTCGCCTTCGGGAGGAGTTGATGCCCAAGGCTGAGCTGATTGAGAACATGAACGAGCTGGTGAAGTCTCTCGCTGGGGGTGTTCCTGCAAGCTTCAAGAACTCGCACCGTGCAGCTGGCGCGTCAATGTCACTCGCCATGGTGCAGGCCCACGGTGTCGAGGTTGATCCTGCAGCGATTTCGAAGGCGATGCCCATTAGCGCGGACGGCCAGCAGGTAGTCTTTGCTCCATTCGTGAATGCCTGTGGCAAATATGGGCCGCAGCTGATTAACACAGTTGCGAAGTATTCTGATTAGCTACAGTGAGCCAAGAAGGCGGCAAAGGCTGCGGCATCAGGGGCTGGCGGAAAGTCAGCGGCATCTGACACTGCCATGGACTCGATGAAGCCCCCGAAGCCGTCGAAGTCGAAGAAGCCAATCGCTCCTTAGTAGCTTTGTAATAGTTGATTAGTTTTATGCCTTTTGTCTAGAACATTCCTTTTGGCGGGTGTATCTGTTGATACTTTTGCCAATCTTTGAATGCACTCGAATCTTTTGTATGTGTGTCGATTTGATCTTCTTATTCGCTTCTTGCTTGGCTTGTGGTAGGGCACATCAGGTGATCCTTCGAGGGAACCTCAGGACTCGCCGCCCCTTGATGATACTTTGGCGCCATCGCGCTCCCGGGTGGATGAGATGTCGCTGCTTTCGCGACTGCGTGACCGCGTGAAGCAGTTGGAGCGTGAATTGCCCATGCTCCGCGGTAACGTGGATGTATGGAAGTAAAAGGCAGAGAAAGCCACCGCCAGAGAGCAGTATCTACTAGGGGAGATGACGCAGCTTGGCGACCAATTTAAGTGTTAGTTTGCTTACTCTTACCTTTTCCTTGTAGTCACTCGCACTGATGTGTCATCCTTATGCTTCCGTTGTTCCTTTGAATAGTTGTCAGCGCGCGCCATCCGTAGGATGAGAAGGATAGGATTGCCATTAGCATGCATGATCTGACTCAAGAGCCTCTTCAGGAGAGTGGATACTTCTGGGTGGATCATGATCGTGCGATTGCGATTGCGCTGGCGACCCTACAGGATCGTGCGTCGCGAGTGTTGCACTTTCTGAAGAAGTCGTAGTCATGCTTGAAGAACATTTATCGGACGATGTTTCCGCTGGATGTTGCTCCCTCAAGCCTGCTGGCCCTTCTTGCCAAGTTCCAAGACTTGGCTGCGGTTCGCGAGTGTGTAAGGCAATAGCTGGTGGCTGGTGCCAAGGCCGCTCTATCGCTGGTGCGACTGCACAGGCATGACGTAGACGTTGCGGCAATTGCGGCTGGGCCACCTGCGCCACCAGTAAGTTCTGCTTGAAATATGGTGGCGCACTACCAGGCAGTCAATCGCCCAGTAGAAGAGATCGTCGACTTCTTTGAGGAACAAACCAACGTTCTCCTGTTGCAGTAGTAGCTTAGTTTGTATCTTGCACATAAGTGTACCGATGTTGTAAAGTTCGTATAAATGTTGTGTATAATTGTCTATCAAATACGTATAAAGAGCTTGTTAGCGTGTAAGTGCGTTGCACTATGCGACTCCTTTTCGTTAGCTTGGCCATGCGTTTATCTCAGTCCCTTGTCAACCTGTCAGGTGCGTTGCAACTGGGTTGATGTTGTGTCAAGGGTTTCGATTGATGTGCCAGCTACTCAGGATATCGCGTTTTAGTTCGTAGAACAGATGTGTATAGGGTGGCGTAGCCCCCGAGTCAATAAGTTGTGGAAAAATAAAGGAAGGCACAGAGTTTTGGGGCACTTAGCTTTATTTATTCGTGAGACAGTACGAAGTACAATGTGTGGCTAAGTAGCCTTGGCTGAGTGCCTTTTTTGCGATGTAAAAGAAAAAACGACTAAGGGTAGAACCATCGCAGCTGCGCGACGTTCCAGGGGTTGGAGTATGCGACTCCTGTCTCCAAATCTTGAAGGCGGTAGGCGCCACCTGGGATTACTTCTGTAACCACGTATGGTCCCTCCCAGGGGGACTCGAGCTTGAGTTGGCCTTGCTACTTTAGTCGCAGGACCAGGTCACCTTCGACGAAGGATCAGGGGCGTAGCCTCCTACTATGGTAGTTGCTCAGGTTCTATTGGTAGATCGTTGATCTTTCCGCGGCGATTTCTCTTGCCTCGTCGAGGAGGTCGACGGAGGCTTCGAGTGCGAGGGAGGACTCCTACTCGCTGTAGGCGACCACGCGTGGCACTTTGTACCGTACTTCGGTGGGCAGCACCGCTTCAGCCCCGTGGACCATGAAGAACGGGATGTAGCATGTAGCACTGTTTGGAGTTGTACGTAAGCTCCAAAGTACTGATTGTAGCTCGTCAGGCCAGCAACCCGCAGCTTGTTCGAGTGGTCGGAGGAGTTGTTTCTTGATGCCGCCGCAGACGAGCCCGTTTGCCTTTTCAACCTGACCGTTGGTCTATGGATGTGCTACTGAGGCGTAGCTGATGTTGATTCCCAGATTCTCACAGAATTCTTGGAACCCCTTGGATGCGAAGTTTGTTCCATTATCTGTAATGATGCTGTGTGGCACTCCGAAGCGAAAGACGATGGACTCGAAGAACTTGACTACACTGTGTCCTGACTGATTGGTCACTGGCATGGACTCTATCCACTTGGTGAACTTGTCGACTGCCACCAGGAGGTAGACGTAGCCTCCTCATGAGGACTTGGGGAGTTTGCCGACCATGTCGAGTCCCCATTGTGCGAAGGGCCAGGCCAATGGAATTGGTCGGAGTTCTGCGCCAGGTGCGTGCGGCTTGTCTGCGAATCGCTGGCAAGAGTTGCATTTTTGGACGATGTCCTTGGCGTCGCGCATGGCCGTAGGCCAGTAGAATCCAGCTCGTAGAGCTTTGGCCACGAGGGCGCGACTGCCGGCGTGGTGCCTGTAGGTCCCCTCATGGATGTCGAGGAGGACAGCTCTTCCGTCAGTCGTGGAGACGCATCGCTGGAGTACTCATGTGATGCTTCGCTTGTATAGTTCGCCGTTGATAACAGCGAATGCCTTGGATCGCCGTGCAATGTGCCGTGCATCAGTCGGGTCGTCCGGTAGCATTTTTGCTGAGGAGGTACGTGATGTACGGCTGCGTCTAGGATGATTCGATCATCATGACGCTCATTGGTCCTTCTAGTCTTGTGTCCAGCTCCAGGTCGTCGAGTGCCATTGGCTCATTGGGCGGCGTAGCCCCCGAGTCCGTTGCTGCACTTGTTTTCTTCTATGCTGCCTTTGGCTTGATGGAGCGTTCGCAGATGCGCTCAAGAAATACCCCAGGTGGTATGGGGGCGCAGGTAGAGCCTATGTTGGCGAGTGCGTCCGCCTCTTCATTGCTTTCGCGGCCTACGTGTCGCAGTTCGCAGCCGTCAAAGTCCCCTTCGAGTGTGTCGTAGAGGTCACGGTAGGCGATCATGTTGTCGTTCAGTGCGTCGCACTCATGCATTGTTTGGTTGACGACCAACTTGGAGTCGCCATAAATAATGAGTCTCTTGGCACCGCAAGCTTTTGCCATCCTCATCCCATGTAGCAGGGCCTCGTATTCAGCTTCATTGTTGGAGGCGGTGAATTGCATTCGCAGGATGTACTTCAGCTTGTCCCCTTGAGGTGATGTCAGTATGACACCTGCACCTGCTCCGTCCTTCCGCTTGGACCCATCGAAGTGCATTGTCCAGAGGTAGGACATGTCTGGTTTGTCAGGGAGCTGGTTCTCCATCCAGTGCATGAGGAAGTCAGGGAGAACTTGCGACTTGATTGTGTCGCGCTTTTTGTAAGTAATGTCTCGTGGAGACAATTCTATTCCCCAAAGCGCGACTCGTCCCATGGCGTCGGGGTTATTGAGGATATGCCCCAATGGGGCGTCTTTGACCACCACGATTGGGTGTTCCTAGAAGTAATGGCGCAGTCGCCGGGCGGTCATGAAGACGCCGTACGCCAGCTTCTGGTAGTGTGGGTACCGCTGTTTTGTTGGCGTGAGGACCTCGCTGAGGTAGTAGACTGGGCGTTGTACCCCGTGGACCTTGTTTTCCTCGGCTCGCTCGACGACGAGCACTGTGCTGACCACCTGGTTGGTGGTGGAGATATATAGCAGCAGTGGTTCCCTTTCCCGCGGGGTTACTAGTACTGGCGAGGTGGAGAGCAGGCGCTTGAGGTCCTCGAATGCTTCCTGCGCTTCATTGGTCCACTCGAACTTTTCAGTTTTGCGGAGGAGTTGGTAGAAGGGCAGCGCCTTTTCACCCATCCGACTAATGAATCGACTGAGGGCCACGATTCGCCCAGCCAGCTGCTGAACGCCCCTTATGTTTTTGTCTTCTCCATGGCTAGTATGGCTTTTATTTTCTTCGTGTTTGCCTTGATTCCTCTTGTGGAGATGAGGTACCCGAGTAGTTGCCCGGATGGCACACCAAAGGCGCATTTGTCTGGATTGAGCTTGATCCGGTAGCGGTCGAGGTTGGCAAAGGTTTCACGCAAATTGTCGATTAGGGAGGCTTCCTCCTTGGTCTTGATTACTATGTCGTCGACATAGACTTGGATGTTGCGACCAAGTTGTTCCTTAAGGCAGGCCTGCATGCACCGCTGGTAGGTGGCTCCCGCATTCTTTAGCTCGAAGGGCATTGTGTTGTAGCAGAACACACAAAAGGGCGTTGTAAACGCTGTTTTCTCTTGATCTTCCTCCTTCATTCGAATCTGATTATAGCCTGAGTAGGCGTCGAGGAAGTAGAGGCGCTCGCAGCCCGCGGTGGAGTCGATGATTTGGTCGATGCGTGGCAACGGGAAGTGATCCTTTGGGCAGTGCTTATTCAGAGAGGTGAAGTCCATGCACATCCGCAGGATATCCGTGTCCTTTTTTGGTACCTGCATCGTGTTGGCAAGCCAAGTGCTTTCCTTGATCTCGCGTATGAATTTGGTGTCGAGGCGTCAGTTGATCTCCATTCCAACTACCTGTGCCCGTGGCTCAGATAATCGCCGGATTGTTTGCTTGACTGGCCTTGTGTCTGGGTTGACGTTGAGTGCGTGCTCGGCGAATTCCCTTCGAACTCCTGGCATGTCCACAGGACACCAGGCGAAAATTTCCCAGTGCTCACGGAGGAATTCGACGAGCGTGAGTTCCTATGCGGGACTCAAGTTGTTGGCGATGAGGGCCGTTTTGGCGAGATCCGATGGGTGCACCTGCACTTTCTTTGTGTGCACTGATGAGTCTAA
Organism: Avena eriantha; assembly: GCA_910589775.1. Taxonomy (NCBI): domain Eukaryota; kingdom Viridiplantae; phylum Streptophyta; class Magnoliopsida; order Poales; family Poaceae; genus Avena; species Avena eriantha. The sequence goes on along the minus strand of OU342745.1, from coordinate 74,482,250 downwards.
AGATAAATCAGGCGAGCTTGGCCGGCTTGGGGGAGGCAGATTGTTGTCTGTCGACTCCTTCAGTCACGTGACTTCTTCCTGCATGCCAAAGGACTGGGAAATTCTGTTGAATTCCCTGTCACAACTGTCGGATCTCTTGAAGCTCCCATTGACTATGATGACGCCATTGGGACCTGGCATTTTCATTTGCAGGTAGGCGTAGTGTGGTACTGCCATGAACCTAGTGAACGCGACACGTCCGAGGATGCAGTGGTACTATGAGAGCCAGTCGACGACCTCAAAGTCGATGCGTTCGCGCCGAAAGTTTTTCGGCGTGCCGAAGATGACGTCGAGGTTGATTTTGCCTAGGGAATACACGCCCTTGCTTGGGACGATTCCATGGAATGTTGTGTCTGAGGCCTCTAGGCAAGTTAGAGGGATCCTCATTGCCCGCAAGGTACTCACGAATATGAGGTTGATGCCGCTTCCGCCATCCATGAAGACGCGACTCATGTCGAAGCCTCCGATTTGCGCCTCGAGTACGAGGGGACAGTGGCCTAGACGAGGTACTTGAGGCGGATGATCATGTTTATCGAAGGTGATGCAGGACTCGCTTCCGCTGAGCTACTCAGTGGTAGATGGTGGCAAGTGTGTGGCCAAGTTGACTTGGTGAGTGATGACCTTCTGCACTCGATTGGAGGGGCGTCCTTTTTGGATCATCATAGTACCCATGGCCCATGGGTAGGGTTCACCTCCCTGGTGCTGGTCCGGCGCAGCTGCGTTAGGGGGCATTCCGGTAGCGGTGGCGGAGTGCCATGTGCCACGGCGCCTGGAGCCGCTCCGTAGCCTCTCTCGGCCGTGTTGCGATTCATTCAAACCAATCCCTCATGTAATTTGAGGAACTCGCGGCAGTCCTTGAGGAGGTGGCTGGACTTCTTCTTTCCATCATGATTGTCGATGTAGAAGTGCACCGTGCATGGCCTGGACAGTTTTTCTTCGATGGATGTCACGGGTGCCTCGTCACGGTTGCGGCATTGCCACACTTGCGTGATTTTCCTGGAGTCGCGGTATCCACCGCTATGGTATCCGCTATTGCGGTTATCGCCGCGTCTGTCAGCGTAGCCAGCTGCGACCATGTTGACGTCGTCGCGGTCATCGTAGATGTGCATACGGCATTTGCCTCGGCGATCGCGTCTGCGCTCGAGTTCTGCCTCCTCGTCGGAGTGAACGTGATTTTTCACCGGTTCTTCTCCATCGGCCCACCGATTCGCGATTTCCATCAGGTGGTCAATGGTCTTCGGCTTTCAGCGGCCCAGCTCCTCCCTGAGCTCTATGCGACAAACGCCGTTGTTGAATGCGTCAATCGCGCGATCCTCCGAGATGTTCTCTGCGGAGTTCTTGATGATGGACCACCTTTGGATGTAGGAGCGCAGCGATTCGCCCGATCTTTGTTGGCAGCATCTCAGCTCTTCGATTGATGCAGGACGCTTGTACGTCCCCTTCAAATTGCGCACGAAGCTGTAAACCAGCTCGTCCCAACTGCGAATGGATCCGCGTGCGAGGTTGTTGAGCCATGCTCGGGCAGCGCCTTGCAGCTGTAGCTGTAAGCATTACATGGCCGTGCTTCGACTACCTCCGTGGAGCCTGTCGGAGGAGATGTGATCCTCCAGCCAGATCTTTGGGTCATGTAGGCTGTCAAACTTTGGGTTTTCCGACGGGAGTTTGAACCCCTTGGGCATTCGCTTCTGCCTGATGGACCTGCTGAAGCATCTGGTGCCGCAGAGCTCCACGTCTTCCTCTTCTGAGTCAGTCGACTGAGCACGTCGTGCCCTTGATTTGTCGATCTTGCGCTGCGTGATGTCATCACGCGCGTCGTAGTCGTGGTCGTGTCACCATGAGCGGCGACGTCGAGACAGGTCGTGACTGTCATCACTGGATGAGGGTGAGGAGTAGCGTTTTGCTAACGCTTTGCCTTTCTTTGGCTCCGGTGTTGGCTCCTTGTCGAGGGCAGCCTCGATTAATCCCAAGCCCGCGATCGTAGATCGTTGCATGGCGGCTCGGGGATCTCCAGCCGGTAGCTGGTTGTTAAGGAGGTACATGGTGGCCGCTGTCACCGCAGCCTGTGGCGTCTTGGGGACCACATTACCCCGTGTATCGACTGTCATAGAGCTGAAGTCGAGGACTTATGTAGCTTCTATGCGTTCTTGCTCGGTGAGATGGGCCATCCGAGATTGCCTCTTTTTGGCGATGTATTCATTGCCTTTTGCAGAGGATCCTCCGTGGGAGGAGAGCCCAGCACGACGAAGGCTCGACTAGTCTGCTGCTTTTTTGCGCGCCTCGAGTTGCGCGATTGTTTGCACTTGGCGCTTGAATTCTTCCTTCAGGAGCCAGTGGTAGCCCATCAGCAATTCTTGCGGAGATCCGAAGGGTAGAGGAGTGCCTCGGAGGGCCTCGTGGCAGCGAGCCCATTCTTGCTCGTTGAGCCTAATCACGACGCATTCGCCGGTTTGCTCGTTTATTATGGTTGGAGGTTCGACTGCTCCTCCGTTGTTGGCTTTGGTGCGATCGCCACCGTTACCGCCGTTGGCACCATTGCCGCCATTGCCAACAAGAGGTGGGTCGGTTCCGTTACCGCGATTGTCAGTGTTATCGCGGTTGGCGGAGGTATCGCCTGCGTTGATGACGGCGCACATGAAGTGATTGGGGAAGCTGCTGCTTCCACAACTCTCAGATCCGGAGTCGTAGGCTCCGTCTTCAGTGGCCAGATCGCTCAGATCGGAGTTGCGACTGCTGTCGCTGACCGTGTTCTCAACTGTTGTCGGGGCGTTGAGCTCACTGAGCGTGCCGATTGATGGAGGGAACCATGATGCTGGGGCAATCGACGGCACCGTCGGCTGGTCAGGCATGCGAAGCGTGCCCATCTGACCAACTTGGAAGCGGAAGCTCCCTATTGCCAAGCTGACTCCTTCGCCCACGGACTCGAAAGCCAGGCGAGTGGCCGGCGTATGGACGGTGAATTCGAACGCGCCAAAGAGCTGGCGAATCTCCGCTGTTGCGGAGTTGTAGATCGCGGTTGATGGGGCCGAAGAAGCCGCAACATCAGCACTCCAATTTCCCACAGACGACGCCAATTGACGAGGGTTTAACTCATCAATGCCCATTGTTATGGACTTAGGTTTGGGAGAAGGAGGGAGCACTAGAGACATCTATTGGCTAGCAAACAAGCACACAGGGGACTCGAAGATTTACCTAGGTTCAGGCCTCGTAGAGGTCCCTACTCCTGCTTGTGTGCTCGTGGAATTATCAAAGGAATCGAGGATTACAATGGTGCGCAGATGCAATCTGGCAAGGGTTGTGGAAACTAGGGTTGCGTGTGTGTCCTTCTCGCCGCCCCCTCCTAGCCTTTATATAGATAGGCTAGGTCTCGGGTAGCAGGTCAAGTCAGTTACAGGTTAGGGTTTTCCCTTAAAACTTTCTATCCTTAGTTTCTTCTTGTTCTTCAAGCAATAGAGAGTCCGTAGGTTACTCGAGTTCTTCATTTGGGCCCTAGCGACACCGTGGGCCTCCATGTATTCGGGCCATATATACCAAGCTCGAGTACCTGTAGGGTATACCCATGTCACCCACGATTCAGCATTATCTTGAATACGGTCCAGAAGATCCCATTTAGCTTCTTCTTCCATGCGAGTGAATGATCCAGCACAAGAGGTATCCAATAAATCCTTATCATGAAGAAGGAGCCTTGCATAAAAGTTATTGATAATAATATTGTGAGAGAGCTCATGAATAGGACATCTGAGCATTAGTAACTTCAATCTCCCCCAAGCTTGAGCTGTACTCTCTCCATCAAGAGGCCCAAAGTTGTATATTTGATTCCGATCTTTATGAATCTCACTAGGAGGATAAAACTTTGAATAAAAGAGAGGCAGTATTTCCTCCCATTCAAGAGCTTGACCATTCTTCAGCAGCTTATACCATTCCTCAGCTCTTCCTTTCAGTGATAATAAGAAGAACTTCTTCTTAACTTGATCTATAGTAATACCTGCACACTTGAACAACCTGGATAATTCGTGTATAAAGAGCAAATGATCACCGGGATGGACAGTTCCATCTCCAACATAATAGTTATCCATAACATGATCAATAATTCTTGTAGGTATTTTAAAAGTATCATTCTCAGCAGGTGGTGGTTCATCTACTACCTTAGCAGTGGTAGTAGCATTATGAAATAAGAAACTCAGTGAATTATCCATAATGAAAATAAAGCAACTAACAGAAGTAAACAATACTCACAGTAGAGGTTTCCTTTACCAGTTCCACTTTCCAATAGCGCTTCACTCCTCGGCAACGGCGCTAGAAAATAGTCTTGACGACCCACAAGTATAGGGGGTGTATCGTAGTATTTTTGATAAGTAAGAGTGTTGAACCCAACGAGGAGCGGAAGGTGCTGGCTAGTGGTATGGATCAGGAATTCTCTACAAATACTTAGCAAATGGATTTTTAGGGGTTTTTTATAATGCAAGTAAATAAAGTACGAGTAAATAAAAGACAATAAGAATAAATGTAGCAAGTTGCCCAATCCTTTATTCAGCAAAGGACAAGCCGGTTGTATTACTTAAGATGACCGAACGTTCTCGAGGACACACGGGAATATCGTCAAGTGCTTTCGCTTCATATAGTTGATTAATCTTCTTTAGATTGCTAAGTGTTGTGTGGGTGAACCTGTGCTAATGTACCGACCTTCCTAGGACTAATACATACTTGTGATTATACCCCTTCCAAACATCCGTAAGTACAAGAAAGTAATTAAGGTAGAAACCTAACCACAACTTTAAACTCTAAGACCTTGACATCCCTTGTGCAATGGTTTCCTAACGGGGGTTCAGGTTTCTGTCACTCTGGCAACCCCTATGATTAGTAGCCAAATACACAATGCATTCCCCTAGGCCCATATAGGTGAAGTGTCATGTAGTCGACGTTCACATGACACCACTAGAAGATGTACACCACAACTTAAATATCAAACTATTGAATCTTTCTCAACACAATTCCACTACTAACAACATGACTTCTCCCATGTCCTCAAGAACAAAACAAACTACTCACAAGACATCATATGGATCATGATCAGAGATGGAATAATGATGTATAACAATCTGAACATAAACAATAATTCAACGGTTCACTCAATAGCATCAACTACAAAGAGTAATCAACACCGGGAAAGTTTCCCCTAAGAACTATGCAAGATTCAACCCAATTGTTACAGCGGTATGGAGGTGGTGATGATGGTGTTGGTGGAGATGATGGTGGTGATGATGATGATCCCGATGAAGTCCAGCTTGATGGTGGTGTTGATGGCGATGATCTCCCCTCTCCAGGAAGGAATTCCCCCGGCAGAATTATGTTTGTCGGAGAGATCTTTCTCTCTCGGTGTTTTCCGCCCCACAGAGGCGGCATAATCTTTCTATGGTCGCTCCCCAAGTCTTAGGGTTTCGGGAGGATAATGTACGCCAGAGGGGAGGGCCAAGGGTGGACCAGGGCGGCCACACCACCTAATGGCAGCCTAGGATGGCTCGCGCCAGGGGGTGGTGTGGGCCCCCTGTGGCCCATCTCAGCCTTCCCTTCTGGCTTCCTTCGTCTTCTGGAAAAATAGGATTTCCCATGTATTTTCCCGGATTTTCTGATCTTCACGAATTTTACCTCCAAACAGCACCTTTTCCATCAGAATCCTAACTACAGCGGTCCATGCTCCAAAAGTCATCAACCATGCAAAAATAGATGAAATAACATAAGTATCTTCTCTTAATATGAAATATATCAATGAATAACAGTAAATTATGATATAGAATAGTGATGCAAAATGGACATATCAATGAGCTCGAGGACGCCCCAGGGTAGTGCGCAGAATAATCGTAAGAGGGCACATCCCCCTGGTGCTACCCGTGGAAACCAAGCAAGCGGAGCTGCTCGTCCACCTCTTCCTTGGAACGCGACCATGGCCTCCTGTAAATACTGAGCAAAGTGGATTGTGGCAAAGGAATTTCCCTTTCGTCCTCGTCAGTAAACAACATCTTGTATACTAAACCCTCCGTACTAGATTCAGTAGTGACAAAGTGATGCGTTTTCGTAGAAGCAAGATCAAGCCTTTGTGGTGCCAACATAGTGTCATTAGGATCCATAGAAAGTTCTAAAGCAGCAACCATGCGTGAGACAATAATGCCCCCATAAATAGGTCCCCTAGCAGCTAGGCGGCGAGCAATGAGAGAGTCAAGATTATACTTGGTATCATTATTAAGTGTAGTAGCGAGGAAGGCTAAATGATAATTAGAAATATTACTAGTGTTCTCCCTACCAAGAATGCTAGTGGCAAGATAATAAGCAAAATATCTAAGATCTAGGAGTTGAATGTTCCTTATCTTCCCGCGCTGAGCTACGCAGTCATCGTCATTTGTCACACTTCGATAGAGCTAGCAAATCAGCAGGTCGACCTTGGATCTTCTTTACTGTCCCAGTCATTCCTATGCCTATAATGCTGCAAAATATTTCCAATGACATGGTAATAGGCTGATTATAAATTCTGAACTAAACAGTTGACTGATAAGGGGTGTTAGTGAAAACGAAACTCTCAATGAAAGTTTTGGTGAGCACGGCATATTGCTCACTCTCATCTTACATGTACGTGGTCAGACCAACCCTCTGAACCAGTAGTAAGAAATCATCAAGGATCCCTGCAGCTTGCAAAAAGGTAAAACAAGGGAAGGTAGATGGGTGAGCATCTCCCTCATCTCCTTCATTACCAAAGCGTGGTGCAATAAGATCTTCATTGTATGATGGACTAAACTGAGAGGCTGATCTTGAGGGCCTTGCTCTCCTGGGCGTGTCCCTCTCAAATATTTCTCCAAAAGTGTGGTTGTTCATCTTTGATATTCTGAAATTTAAACACCCATTATACAAGTGATTGCAAAGTGAATACGTAATGAAGGGAACTACTCATAGGGACTTGTAAGAGGCCTAAACATGCATCAAAACAATTTCTCTAAGCAATGAACAAGCTTACAAGATCTCATAACCTGTCACCTACAGCAGCAAAATACTCAAGATATAAACCACTAAACACAAATCTACTTGGACAAGCGGAGGAGTCACATACCGAAGAAGAAATACTCCAAATTTCAGTAGCAAAGATGGGCTGAGCAAGGAGATCAAAAAATCATGGAAAAGAACAGCAAGAATGCGATTTTGAGCAATGGACTGATGTTTTCTTGGCAGAGAGAAGGCGGTGTCAAGTGAGAGAGTGAGTGGAGGGCCAGGGGTGGCCCATACCATGGCCAGGCACGCCCCTGGGGTCGCCGCGCCACCAGGTGGTGTGCCTTCCTGGTGGGCCCCCCTAGGTCACTCTAGGCACTTCTCTACCCCTTTTTCACGTAAAAATTTAATATGAATTTTCTGGAATTTTTCGAGACACTTTATTTTTGAGCAATTTTCAGGTATTGATGAATGATTTTCTGACAGAAAGATTTTTTCAGAAAGATGCAAAAGCAAAACAAAACTAAAACTTCAGAAGTTCTAAGACACTCTAACATGCAACCAGCTAGCAATAGAAAAGTAAATTAAGCGAAGGCAAAAACTAAAATGGGTAAAATAAAGGTAAGCAAAGATAATCATGGTGAAAACATTGTTTTGTTCATTAAATTCCCTTTGTTATCAAGGTTGATCAGGTCTTGTACCAACACAATTTTATATGAAACAAAACTTTGTATTCCACTAATGATTATGTTACCTCAACCTTGATAGCAATGGTCCCAATCATAATAGTTTCATATTTTTCTCGTGGTATGGGACAATATATTTCTCCAACTTCAATGCCCTCAACATGTTCAATTGAGTTTAAACCATAAGTCTTATCAATCTTCTTGGGGAAATAGATAGTATGCTCCTTATCATTAACATTAAAAGTCACCTTTCCTTGATTACAATTAATAACTGCTCCTGCAGTATTAAGAAAAGGTCTCCCAAGAATAATAGACATATTGTCATCTTCAGGCATTTCAAGCACAACAAAATCAGTTAATATTAAGCAATTATGAGCCACTTGAACAGGTACATCCTCACATATACCAACAGGAATGGTAGTAGATTTATCAGCCATTTGCAAAGATATATCAGTTGGTATTAGTTTTTCCAATTGAAGTCTCTTATAGAGAGAAAAAGGCATAACACTAACTCCTGCTCCCAAATCACACAAAGCAGTTATAACATAACTATTTTTAATAGAGCAAGGAATAGTTGGAATCCCTAGGTATCCAAGTTTCTTTGGAACCTTACCATTAAAGGAATAATTAGCAAGCAAAGTAGAAATTTCTTCATTAGGGATCTTCCTTTTATTAGAGACAATATCCTTCATATACTTTGAATAAGGAGGCAATTTAATAGCATCAGTCAAAGGTATTTGCAAAAAATAAAGGTTTCATCCACTCACAAAACTTGTTATAGTGTTCATCTACCTTTGACTTGTGTTTCTTATCAGGGAAAGGCATAGGTTTTTGGACCCAAGGCTCTCTTTCACAACCATGTTTCTTAGCAAAAAAATCTTCTTTAGTGTATTTAGTATTCTTAGTGTGCCTTTCAGGTTCTTCTTCAACTTTTTCTTTATCAGGAGCATCATTTTCCTCATTACCACTTTCAATTTCAGCATTAGAGGCAGATATACTATTAGGATCTTTAGCAGGTTCAGAAGGTTCTACAATAGTTTTATGTTTCTTTTTCCTTTTCTTAGGAGTAATACCACTATTTTCAGTTTGTTGAGAATCCTGCTCAATTCATTTAGGATGCCCCTCAGGATATAGAGGATCCTGGGTAGAAGCACCACTTCTAGTTCAAATTTCATAAGCATGTTTTTCTTTAGCAGCATTAACTAGAAAGTCTTTTTGTACTTTAATAAGCTGATCAATTTGAGTTTGAACCATTTGAAAATGTTTAACAAGCATTTTAACATCATTAGAGTTTCTTTCCACAATATCCTTCAACTCAATAATAGCTCTAGATTTTCCATTAAATGATTTTGCACCCTTTTATTAAAATTATCTTACTTAACAATAAAAATATCAAATTCTTCTAAGCATTGCTCGGGAGGTTTAGAGTAAGGAATATCACCTTCATCAAAATGTTGGAGAGGGTGTACCTCATAGTGGATGAGTGGGAGATTGGCTTACATAATTCTTCTATAGGAGGTAAATTCTTCACATTTGTAGCTTTAATTCCCTTCTCCTTAAGACATTTCTTAGATTCCTTCATCACTTCATCATTTAGTTCAATAACTCCCCTCTTCTTTAGTTTTGGTGTTGGTGTTGGCTCAGGCACAATTAACTCAGGTGTAGTTGTCTCATGCGTAGTTGGCTCAAATGAAGTCCAGTCTTCATAATTCTTGCTTATTTTAGCCATTAATTCCTCAGCTTCTTTGGGAGTTCTCATCCTGAAAACACAATCCGCACAACTATCCAGGTATGTCCTAGATTCTTCAGTTAGTCCATTATAATATATATCAAGAATCTCATTTTTAGGTAATGGACATCCAACATTTGCATGAATCAAAGCACAAAACCTTCCCCATGATTCAGGCAATATCTCTTTTTCTCCCTGTTTAAAATCAAAAAGTTCCTGCAAAATAGCATGTCTAGCACTAGGAGGGAAATATTTCTGAAGGAAGGTACTAATCAAGCAATCAGGGCTATCAATAGATCCAGAAGGTAAATTATTAAACCAGGTCTTAGCTTCTCCTTTTAGTGAAAAAGGAGGTGCGCATCTTAATATCATCAGAAAATAAACCACTCATGGTAGAACGCTCAGTCATATGTGCTACAACACTTTCATTCTTAGTTCCACAAAAAGGTTCTTTCTCAAAAATAGTTATGTAAGATAAATCAAGAGAGAAATCATAATCCTTATCTTTAATGTTTATGGGAGATGTAGCAAACTTAGTATTAGGAGATAATTTAGGTCTAACAGTATGTTTCTCAAGAAGGCTCTTAATAGTACTCCTATCATGGGTGTTTTGACATTCTTTAATAAATTCATCAGTCATTTCTATATATATATGTCTTCAATATCATAGCTCTCTCTAGACTCAGGTGAACTGACAGATGTAGTAGTAGGAGTTTCAGTATTTCCAGCTATAGTTCTAGCAATCGTAGCATCTAGGAAAGGACCTAATGAACAACCCTTATCAAGCACAGTAGAAGCAGCATCATAAGTATTAGAAGTTTTAGATTCAAAAGTAGTAGTATGTGTAGCATGTGTGTGTGGTGGTGTAAGGAAGTTACTCATAACAGATGGTGAATCAAGAGCAACAGAGGTGTTCAGAACCGTACCTCTCCTTGTAGTGGATGGTAAAATAGGGACCTTTCTATCACGAGACTTACCCATGATGGATGGATGGCAGCGAACAATAGTGATTCCAAGTGAACTTGATAAATAGAGCTATGGTCCCCGGTAATGGTGCCAGAAAATAGTCTTGATGACCCACAAGTATAGGGGGTGTATCACAGTATTTTCGAGGGAAGTGAAACCCAATTTATTGATTCGACACAAGGGGAGCCAAAGATATTTATAAGCCTTAACAACTGAGTTGTCAATTCAGCTGCACCTGAAAACAATCTTGCTCACAGCAGTTTATCAGTAGCAACAGTTTTGTAGTAGCAATGGCAAAGTAATAGTCGTAGTAAAATTAAAGACAATAGTAACAATTACAGTAAACAGTAGGATTAAAGCGCGGTAGGCATAGGGATGGATCGATGGGCATTGCATGGACAAGACAATTCATATGGCAATCAAGATAAATAAGATAAAGCATCCAAGTACTAAATAATCATGGGCATGTGTTCCATATATAGTCATACGTGCTGGCAATGAGAACTTGCACAACATCTTTTGTCCTGCCAGCCCGTTTGCAGGGAGGCCTCAAGGGAACTACTGGCAATTAAGGTGCTCCTTTTAATAGAGCACCGGAGCAAAGCATTAACACTCCGTGAAGACATGTGATCCTCACCTCAAAGCCATCCCCTCCGGTTATCCTGATTATTGTCACTTTGGGGCCTTTAGTTCCAGACAACAATATGTGTATACAACTTGCAGGTAAGATCTCAAACAATACTATCATAATGAATCAATAACATGTTCAGATCTGAAATCATGGCACTCGGGCCCTAGTGACAAGCATTAAGCATAACAAGTTGCAACAAAGTCAAAAAGCACTAATAATAGATACTAGGCACCATGCCCTAACAATCTGATGCCATTACATGAACGATCTCATCCAATCCCTACCATCCCCATAGCCTACAGCAGGGGATTACTCACTCATGGATGGGGGAATCATGGATGGTCGATGGAGAAGCGATGGTGACGATGATGGTGATGATCTCCTCCAATTCCCTATCCCGGCAGGGTGCCAGAATGGAGTTTCTGGTTCTGAATCACGAAATCTGGTGGTGGCAGCGTAGCGGAACTATTTCTAGAAAAACCTCGAACCCCCCTTGGTTTTTAGTTCAAGAGGCAACTTATAGGCGAAGAGGGAGGCCGAGGGGGTGACCGAGGCGGCCACACCACCCCCAGGCGCGGCCTGGCCTGGCCCGCGTGGCCAGGTGGTGTGGGCCCCTGGTGGCCCTCCTCTGTCTCGTCTTCTGGCTCCGTGAGTCTTCTGGTGAAATAGGATTTTTGGCATATTTTCCGGGATTTTTCCTGATAGTTGATTTTCTGCACAAAAACTAGACACCAAGGTAATTCTGCTGAAAACGGTGTTAGTCCGTGTTAGTTGTATCCAAATCACACAAGTTTAGAGGAAAAACAATAACAAAAGTGTTTGGGAAAGTAGATACATTTTGGACATATCAATCCCTCATCATAAGTTTTCGCAGACAACCTTCTCAGTAATCCAGGTCTTGCCAAACTTGGCATTTCGCGGAAAACTATAGAAGAGATCCAGAAGCTGGCTCAGCAATGCTTAGAGAGCCAAAATATTACTTGCAAAGAAGAGTCACAAGAAGTAGAGGATGTAAATCTCTCCGAGCTTCTTGATCAAGTTCGTCTTCGCGACGAGAAGCCAAAGGCTGGCATGGCTCCGCCACCACCAGTGATCCCGCTGACCCTCGCCGAGAAGGTTTCTTCTATGGTGAACAAGAGTCTGAAGAAGTTGACCCATGAACATTTTGTAAGTTGAAATTTCAACTCAGTCTTTTTTACTTCATTATATGTCATATCCTCTAGCCCCCAAGCATGAAGTTGGATAGGAAATCCAGATATATGCTTTCATAGGATGCCAAAGAACGAACTAATATAGCCCCCAGGGCTCATGCTGATATTAAACTTAGTTAAAATATTAGCCCGAGGCTTTAGTAGACTTCTGACTCTAGGTACCATTCTGACCTACAGAAAGTTAATGCTTATAACCAGGAATTGTTGAATAATATCTGCAAAAAACGGAGAGAGATCAAAGCTCTTCGTTTAGAGAACACTCAACTTAAGATTTCCAAGGATGAGGCTGAAGGTAATCATTTTAGTCCTTAACCTTGTTGTTTTTGTTTCCATAGTTGAATTTTTCATTCAACTTCTTCCATTTTGTTTACAGAACTGGTCAAATAGTCATGTAAAATGATTGAAGAGGCTAAAATTTTTAAAACCCTAGAGGTAGAAAACACCGACTTACGGCGGGAGCTAAATGAACTCAAGGTGTATCATGAGCGCAGCATCGCTAGCGTTCTTTAGTCATGTAACATGGCCACCAAAGAACATGATCGAAAGATCACGATCCAGGATAAGAAAATTTCAGATCTCAGTGGTGAACTATTCAGAGAAAAGGACATCGCCCAAGCTCTCCGGGATGCAAAGAACACACCATAAGCCAGCTTTTGATAGTGCGGATATCGCTACTTTGATTCAGTTAGGACTTCGCTGAGGTAGTAAGTCAGACGCTGCACCAGGTGTTCCTGTTTTTCCTCTAGTCTTTCAACCACCATGATGACACTAACGACTCTGTTTGTCGCAGCAAGATAGAGCAACATCAGTTCACGAGGTTCCGGTGCTGCAAGGATAGGAGCGGACGAGAGTACTGCTTCAGGTCTTGTAGTGCAGCTTCAGCTTCATCAGTCTAAACGAAATTTTTGGTCTTTTTCAGGAGCTTGTAGAGTGGTGCGGCTCTTTCACTGAGTCGGCTTACAAACCGACTGACTACAGCGATGCAGCTAGTTAGTCTTTGACCGTCCTTCAGGCGAGTTGGCCTGGAAATATTGAGTATAGCCTTGATTTTGTCACAGTTCACCTTTATGCCCCTTTGTGACACAATGAAACCTAACAATTTTCCGGTTGGTATTCCAAAGAAGCACTTCTTCAGATTAAGCATTACGCTGTATTTGCGTAGATTGGCGAATGTTTCCTCCAAGTCGGAAATTAAAGTTTCCTTCTTTTTGGACATCACCGTTATGTCGTCCACATACGCATGTACATTGCATCTGATTTGATCGTGGAGGCAACACTGCATAGTGCACTGATAAGTAGCTCCTGCGTTCTTGAGCCCAAAGGGAATCATAACGAAACAGAAGGTTCCGAAGGGGGTTATGAATGAAGTTTTGACTTTGTCTGATTCCTTCATCTGTATTTGGTGATAACCGGAATATGCGTCGAGAAAACATAGGAGTTCTGAGCCTGCCGTAGAATCAGTAACTTGATCAATTCTAGGCAGAGTGAACGGATCTTTGGGACAAGCCTTGTTCAAGGAGGTATACTCAACACACATCCTTAAATTAGTGGTGTCCTTTTTAGGGACCATTACAGGATTGGCCGACCACTCAGTGTGGATGACCTCTTCTATGAATCCGGCTAACTCGAGCCGAGCTAGTTCTTTAGCTATTGCTTTTCGCTTTTTATCGCCAAAACATTGTAGGGACTATTTGACGGGTTTATCGTTTGGGTGTACATTTAGAGAGTGCTCGGCAAGTTCCCTAGGTACTCCGGTCATGTCAGATGGCGTCCAAGCGAAGATATCTTGATTTGCTTGGAGGAACTTGACGAGCGTTCTTTCCTATGCGGTATCTAAACCTACACCTATCTGGGTCACCTTGGGGGGGTCATCATCCTTCAACGGTGTCGTCTTCGTCTCTTCTGATGTCTTGAACTCCCGAGTCATCTTTGTAACCTCCTTCTTCGTCGCGGGCATCTCCGACAGGTCGATGGTCTTCTTGATCTCCTAGTACTCCTGGCCGTGCAGCACGGCTTCAACAAAGGTAGCATTTCCGTCTTTGCACTCTCGGACTTTCTTCGGGTCTCCCCTGATGGTGATCACACCGTTGGGACCTAGAATTTTTATCATATTATAAATGTAACATGGACAAGCCATGAAAGCCCAGTAAGCCGGCTGTCTGAATATAGCATGGTATGCTCTCTTGAATGGGACCACTTCGAAGGAAAGTGCTTCCGTCCAGTAATTCTTTGGAGTTCCAAAGGTAACATCCAAAGTGATCTCTCCCAGGGAATTTGCGTGTCTTCCTGGGACAACTCCATGAAAGATCACAGACTTGTGATTCAGCTGAGTTTTCGAGATCCTCATCCGACGCAACGTTTCGATGTAGAGAATGTTGATGTTGTTGCCACCGTCCATGAGAGTCTTCGAGAAACCATAGCATTCAATAAGTGGATTTCCGACTAAGGCCTATTTTCCTTGCATGTGCAACTTAGGTGGATGATCAGCACGATCGAAGGTGATTGTCACTTCCGACCACTCCAAGAATTAAGGGATAGCCGAAACAGTTGCATTGAGCTCATGCAATACTACTTTCTTGACCTTAGCTGGCTGAGACCCAAGGAAAGTGACATAAGTGTCTTTCTTTGTTGGTAAGTTCTTCTTTCTATCCGACCTGGGATTTGAAGGCTCTGCTTCCTCCATGTCGGAATCTTCCTTGGTCTCTTTATCTTTTTCGGTATTCTTCTTTCCCTTCTTCCGCTTATCCCTGTATCCAGCGGAATCGTCTTTCTTAATGTTGTCATTGAAATGACACTCAGTGTTTGTGTGGGAAGATCCCCCGTTGACATCTAAGTGATGCACACATGGATTGTTAGCAATGTCGGCCCAAGAGTAGGTTTTGCCAGGTTGTTGGTCTCCTCTACCTTGGACCCTTGACGTCCCGCGACCGTGTACGTGGTTGTCGCCTAATGTCTACGCACTTCTATTCTTGTGGACAATTGTTGTGCCTCCAAGTACAGAGGTTTGTAGAACAGCAGCAAGTTTTCCCTTAAGTGGATTACCCAAGGTTTATCGAACTCAGGGTGGAAGTGGTCAAAGTTATCCCTCTCAAGCAACCCTGCAATCAAGATACAAGAAGTCTCTTGTGTCCCCAACACATCCAATACACTTGCCAGGTGTATAGGTGCACTAGTTCGGCGAAGAGATAGTGAAATACAAGTGGTATGGATATAAGACAATGGTGCCAGAAAATAGCTTGATGGCGTGGAAGAGACTAAAGGATAACTGAAATAAAGATAGCAGCAAGCAAACATATAACAGATCTAGTTGCAAATGGTGTTTCAATGCTTAGAAACAAGGCCTAGGGATCATACTTTCACTAGTGAACACTTTCATATAAATATATTCTCTTCATGATACTACTATGAACTACTCTCCGGTTGGACACTCTAATCCATGGTAGGGCTATAACAGCACACCTCAAAGTCCACCTTCCCCATCTAGATAACCCCACACTATCACCTTGAGCGCTAGATAGTTCCAACAAACACCACAATTTCATAGACACATCCAACTCCAAATATAAATCATAACAAGTATTTGGAATCTCTAGCCTAAGTGCCACCATGGTGTCCACGCTGTCACTTTCACACACATGGGGAGAGCCAGAGATCTATTAAAGCACTTGAGTAGCAAGGTAGATCTATTTGATTACAAAGCTCATGTTCACAATAAGATCACGCATAGAGAGAGATGAACACATAGCTACCGGTAGAGCCCTTAGCCTTGAGAAAGAACTACTCCCTCATCATCATGGGAAACAGCAACGGCGATGGAGATGGTGGTGGAGATCGTTGGAGATGGCTCCGGGGGCACTTCCCTGTCCCGGCAGGGTGCCAGAATAGAGACTTTCTGTCCTCCGAATCTCCCTTTCGGTGGTGGCGGTGCTGCAGAACTTTTCGTGGCTGGAGGCTCGAGGATTTAGGGTTTTCTCATCGAAGGCTTCTTATAGGCGAAAGGGCAAGGTTGGTGGAGGCCTGAGGGGCGCACACCACCCCATGGTGCGGCCTAGGGCTGCCCGTGCCAAGGGGTGTGTGGCCGCCCTATGGCCCCCCTTCGTCTCTCCTTCGGACTCCATGTGTCTTCCGGTAAAATATTGACTTTGGCTTTTTTCCGGTCCAATTCCGAGAATATTGATTTTCTGGCTTTTCTGGAACCAAAAACAGAAGAAAACAGGCAACTGGCACTGTGGCATCTTGTTAATAGGTTAGTTCTAGAAAATGTGTAAAAGTACTCCAAAGTGTGGACAAAACATAAGAAATTGGATATAAAACAAGCATGTAACATCAAAAATTATAGATACGTTAGCGACGTATCAGCATCCCCAAGCTTAACTCCTGCTCGTCCTCGAGTAGGTAAGTGATAAAAAGAAAGAATAATTTTTTAGGTGACATGCACCATCATAATCTTGATCAAAGTATTCGTAGAACATTGATAACTGGGATCATAGTACTTTAACATAGCATGAAAGATATAGTTATAACAATATGACATAGCAACTATGTTGTAACATGAAAAGGTACAAACAAAAGATTCATGAATAACAGTGCTTTGAAAGACGTTTGTTTGTTTCACATATAGAAAACATAGCATAGTGGCATTCAGCTTGTCCCTCATGGAGTAGCAAAACATAAATGCATAGGACACCTATAAAGTTCATAAGGTGACTAGATACAAATAGTTCAAGAACAAGCAGTATCAACATTATGAATCAATCAATAAGTTTTGGGACAATGCACATTAAACTAAGCATGGCCACTATGCTCTCTCAATAGGTGCATAAAGATAGAAGATGGAGACTCAAGATAAAAGTAAAAGAAAGGCCTTCATAGAAGGAAGCAGGGATTCAAGTCTCATAAAGAGCTTCCAAAAATTATGGTACTCATTAGCTTTCATCTCTCATTGCCCCTATCATAAGCATATTGAAGTGATTAAGGTTAAAGTGAACAAAATATGGAGTATATGGTTGATAAAGTCTAAGTTAGAAATCTCATGTCCCTTGAATACGAGGGACGCTCCTCATGCTACTCAAGTTTAGTTACCGGTAAGTTCTTGTCATAGTAAGTACATGTGTATCGTAGAGAACCGCCAACGGGGTACCCCTTATCCGATGATACGGAAGAATCCCCATATCAAAATGATAAGGCAAGCAGACAATAAGCATCTCAGCAATCTTCTTATTTACCATGGCAAAATGGTGCTTTTTTCTCTCTTTCCTCTTTTCTCATCTTTTTTTCTTTTTTTTCTCAATCTCTATCTCTTTTTTTATAAGAAGAATGCTTCATAGATTTCTCATTATGGTTACGCTGCAGGTTTCGACCATGATTAGGCATGGATTAGACTAGCGGCCCAGGCGTTTCTCTAACACACATACATAACTCCATGGAGTTACAAGCTGCCCTTTCATTTCACACCGACGACATCCATAAACAAAAGATCATGATATCAACTGGTACAATGTACAAGTGCAATGTTGAAAGCGTTCCCCATGACAACATGGTTCTGCTAATCCCCAATCGTATAAGTGCAAGCATATACAACATAGATGACACAATGGTTCAAGTTTATTAGGCGCAAGAAAAGTAAAGTGTGCCATCAAGTTCGTGAGAGCTTTAATCACTAATTTTCACATAACAAGTTTAATTCGGAAGGTTGGTAAAAACATGAATATACTTGGAATAGCAAATTGTAATAGGTAGGTATGGTGGACTCTTTAGAATAACTTGGTTTTATTTGGAGTTGGATGCATGAGTGGAACTCATACTTGGTACGGAGGCTAGCAAAAGATTGGGAGCGACCAACTAAGAGAGCAATAATGGCCATAATCATGCAAAGCGACAAAACATCATTAATTAAAGCATAAAGTGATATTACAAGTTGAAAAATAAAGGATCATAAAGGATATGGTGACTTGGGATAGTCATAACATGGTGTGAGCATGCGCCAAGTCAACCCAAATAAAGCATCAAAGGAGAATACCACAATACTATGCTTTAATATGCTAAAACAATGCATGATTCTTTCAAGGCACATTAAGCAATCTCAATTGTTTATAACCTGTCATGCTACAGCAAAAATCACTAAGCATAAAGCCAAAAAAAATCAAGCATGACATGATAAAGTCTAAGTCACAGTCAAAAACAAGCTCCTTTTTACCACTTAAGCATGAACTTTCCTACTCTTTTCCAATCCAAATCAACTTTATTTGAAATAACTCACAAAGATAATAATAAATAAAGATCAGTAAGCTCAAATCAAAAAAGAAGAACTAAAAATTTCTAACTGAAAGCACAAGAAAACTAAGGCTAAGCACAGTGCTAGCAAAAGAGAACACTCACAAAACAATAAGAGGGAAAACTAGAGTGTTCTAGGCAATGAATAACGGGGTGTGTCTCTCTCCAAAATAAGTGTGTTGGGATCCAACCAACTTATTTAAGCAAACAAAGCAAAATAAAACTAAAAACAAAAACAAAGACGCTCCAAGAACAACACAACAGTGCATGAAACAATAAAAACGAAGTGTCTAGAAAGACCTAAGATTTTTATTGATGAAGAAGGGGATGCCTTGGGCATCCCCAAGCTTTGACGCTTGTACTTATTGAATATTTCTTGGGGTGACACAGCTGGAATCCCCAAGCTTGAGCTTTAGTCCATTCTTCATCTCATTACATCATTCTTTCCTTACACCTGAAATTTTTCCTTCATACAAAACTTCACACAATCTTTATTAGCAACATTAGTGTACTCAAGATAATAAGTCTTTGGGTTCAGTTTCAACACCAATAAAACTTCCATTAAAACACAAGATATTGTAGCACTTCCCTCAAAAAGCTCAATTCCCCAAAAAGAACTCAAAAAGGAATCAACAAGAAGCAAATGCAAATAATGGCAGAAATCTGTCAAAACAGATTAGGAGATAGAAACCGATTTTTTGAAGAGATTCTATTGCTCAAATAGAAAAGTGTTGAACTAACGAAAGTTAGATAACAACCCGGGGAATTTATTCAGAAAATTACAGCTCAATCTGAGTTACAGATATTTTTCACGAATGTTTACAGTGAAGCACAAAAATCTGTTTCAGGACAGCAGCTTTCCCAATTATTACTTCTCTCTCATTAGAGGTTACTGCTTTGAGGTGAACCACTCCCAAGCAGCAGTGAACCGCTCCCAAGTAGGCTGAAAACCAGAAAGATCTGCCTTGAGGTAATTTTCCCACCAGAGAGCTGCATCTCCCTTCATAAGGTGAGTACCACACTTGACCCATTCTTGCTCGGGAACATCCGCAGTCATCAGCAACCTTGACACTTCACGAAGCCAATCATCCGCATCAAGTGGCTGATCAGACACTTCGAATTGACGTGGGTTGAACTTGAGAAAACTCTTGATGTCTCCTCGCTTGGGAGGTGGAGGTAGCGGAGCAAACTCATTCCTCCTCACGCTTTCCTCGAAGCACTGCTGGTTCTGCTGCATAGTGCCCAAAGCATTTGCAATACTTGCCAAAGCAGCCCCAAGTTCAGGTGGTATATCCTCCTCAGAACGGCGTGGTGGTGCCATCCTGTGATTGATATAAAACACAAGTCAGTACTATAATGGAGAATGATAATAATCCAAAATAGTACCAAAATGGAATTAATCAGGATTAAAGAATGCAATTCACTGAGATGATATTAAAATATCAACAAAGTTCAAGGCAATTAGAAGATATTAAGCATAACACACACGACTGAACAAGGAGTGTGGTATACAAACTAACAAAGAAAAAAATTCCGCAATTTCGGCATTAAAATACCACTATATGCGCAAAACCACTTAACGAATCAAGAGTAGCAACTCTACTAGTTCAATATACAAAAGCAAATGACAAAAGTAGTGGTATGGTCGCGACTCCATCCCACACTCAAATCATTACTCCGCACATGAATCAGTAAAACACATATCTTAACACCTTCTTCTTAAGATGAACCTAAAGATTGGTAACTACGGAAAAGAACACCCCAAACAAGATAACATCGGATAACAAAGAGTAAGATAGATCGCATCGGTGTACAATGAATCAGAATAGATCGCGTCGGTTTACAAAGCCTGTCGGTATGGAATGTACCAACAATTGATAACCAAAAGGCAGATGATGATAACATTTTCATGCAACAGATAGACAAGGAATTCACACACACACACACACAAACACAAACACAACCTATGGTACTACAGAACCCAGAACACGTGAACCCTAGTTTGAATTTTAGAAGAGGATTGAAACGTTACACTTCCTTACCAGAAAAGGGTGGGTGGGTGGGTAAGAAGAAAAATGGAAGCAGTCCTACTCTCACGTTTTGTTTTTCCCTAATATACATAACTACCAAAATATTTGCTAGACAGAAAACGACCATTTTGGCTGAGACCCTGAAGGCAGGATGGCTCTGATACCAATTGTAACTACCTCGGTGAATTACGCTCTCAGTTAATGCCTGGATGAACGAAAGTGGTTAAAATAGTACGGTGGGGCCCAGGGCCACTCACGGTAGACCTTTCGGCCGTCCTAACCACTTTCAGACAACGGGACAAAGACCAAGCGGCATAATCGGCAGGCGAAGGGATCAACTACATACACAAATGAGTATGTATGCAAGCCACATACAACAGTCCTCAGAGCCATTCCATCTAAAAGAAATAGAAATATTGCAACGCCATACGGCAAGATCCAAATGTCCTAGATAGATATAATAATTTAGGATAGCTCCTCATACATCACACATCAGAGTATCAGGCGGAAGCGGAAAACAAGATCCGAGTACGGATAAGAAGCAAATTGGCATAAGATGCCCCATAAATAAACACATCCCGCCCACAGATCACACGGATCCCCGTTCCCGGAATCTCTACACCGAATGATCGTTGCCAACATCATCTGTCTCTTCCACCCAGTATCCATCTTGCGGGTACACCTGTTCATCTGAATCAAACAATTTATCGTGTGAGACCCTAGGGGTACTCAGCAAGTCTTTATGCCACTAAAGGGGACAGAACCTGGGGTGACGCAATTGCAGCAAAAGATAATGCCTAACAATTCTACAGATACTCGCTAACCTTCCGCCTAACCAATGATAGACGGAAGTCCGTGGATTAAGAACAACAGTTATAACAGTATAATTAACAGATCCATCCTCCTCCTCGCTTACCAACGAGGAAGCGGACGAACAACCCCCATCATCCGTTCGCAGTTTTATTAACCATTCCATGAGTATTGCACTATTTACTAGCCAAGTACTTAGTCAATTTACAAGCGGTACTTTAGTTGTACTTGTCTATGATCGAGAAATTGTGCTCCAAGTCGTCCATAACCGCGGACACGGCTTTCAGAAAGATTTACCCTGCAGGGGTGCACGAATAGCAACACACACTCGATCAACCTCGGAAAAACCAAATCAAAACCCAACGAGGCATTCACGACAAAGCAATCACAGGATTCAGAAACATTTCAGGGGGCCACCCCATTAAGCTACCCGCAACGAAGCTAGCTGACTCCGAGACGGACTCAAGGTTTGTGTGGACGGCGGTAAACGACTGGGAACCCGAACATGTGACTGGGCTTGTCGATACAGCGAAAACGTGTCACGATCCAAAACAGTACAGGTGCTCCTCGCACAATCTTAAATAAAGCAGTAACATGGCATAAGTACAGAATAGTAATAAAGCCCCAAACTAATTGTGGCCCCAAGAAATAAGAATGAATCAAGCTCTGACTCAGGGGGGTCCATAAGGCCTCCCGGATGTGGATAGTGCGAATAAACAAGGAACAGGAATCAAGTACTCGGGGTCCTACGGGACACAAGTGAGCATGAAAAACCAAATAGCAGATATTGCTCACCGGTGCCTCTTTCATTAGTTATCCCATTACTACTCAGGTTATGTTGTTTAGGTACCTCATTATCCATCAGACACTCACATACCCTACTCATGCTTTTCTACGACTCGCATGGCTCAAACAACTCCTGTAGTAATGGCTCATGGGACCGGAACAGGCTTAATGTGGTTTAAAAGTAAAGGCTATGCAGTACTTGGGATTCAATTTAATGCAATCGCGACTCAATGATGCAAGAATAAGATAGAGGCAATAGGTACTGTATGTATGCAGGCATGTGGTAGTGCTTGCCTGGCAGCTCAGTTGAAGCGAGAGATGGATCTGGGTAATACTCCTATGATTCCTGGTAATTCTCCTGCTGGGCGTCTATTCGAAGAAGAACCAAACAAACAAGGGCCAACATAAATAAAGTGCACAAGCATATGAATTAAAATGCAACAAGCACCCAAGCATGCCATGATGCATGATGCATAATTTACATGGCATTTAAGTAGCATGGCAAAAGTGAGGTGTGGATACAAGAAATAAAGCACTTTATCATTTATTTGCCCAAGTTTTATTGTCATAAACGGTTCAGATTTTAAATGTCAACATGATGCATGCTTCAATACAGAACAAGGATTGCATAAATAGAACGGGCTTGTCGCGCTGATCGATTTAGACATATTATTTGTCAAATTTGGAATTATAACACAAAAATTATTAATTGAATAAGGAAAAGGGCATTTTTTTTGTAATTTTAATCATCTCGAAAATTAAAGTGTTCAAAATATATTTTGAAGTGCATATTTGGATTCCTCACATTTTTCTGATTCCAAAACATATATTATTTGTATTATTTGGATTTGTATTTTAAAAATTATTTGAATCTGAAAAGAATTTGAATTTAAAAACAATTTGGAAATGTTTAAATAAAAGCAGACTCAGGGAAACTACTTTTCTCACTCAGGCAAAATCAACCCCAGACACTGACAGGTGGGCCTGGTGCTGACTGGGCGAGAAAAGACGCGCCGACAACTTTTCTCACCGGCCGCTCCTAGCCGCATTCGCTGACAGGTGGGGTCGCGCTCAGCGGGGCCACGCGCGCGCGTCACCTAGCCGGGGCGTGACACGTGGGCGGTCCGGGACTGCGCGGCCGGGGAATCTCCGGAACGCGGGGGTGTTCTTGCAAGATTGCTACCGGGACTGACGGGTGGGGTCCCAAGGACTGCGGGTTTAGGCAGGAAAAAGGGGAGGGGGTCATGCGCAAAACGACATCGGCTGTCGCGACGCACTGACAGACGCGGTGCTGCCGGCGGCGGATCTGGCCGTCTTCCGGCGACGGTGGCAACGCCTACGGTGGATGAAACGTGTCGCCACAAAAACGAAAAACGAAGAGGGGACATCGGTCTACAAGTTTCGTTCAGGTGGCGTCCCTAGAGGAGGACCATGGCGCGCGGTACACGGCGGGGAACAGAGGCGATCGGTGGCCGCTGCAGCTGCTGCTGCGCTGTCTGCCAGAGCGCGCCGCGCGGCGGTGCACGCAGGCTGCTCGACGGAGCGCGGCGGGGCTACGGCGCAGGAGGGAGGGTAAGACCTTGTCTGGGAGGTGCAGGAGCTCACCGTGGTGTCGCTGGCGTGGCCGTTCGTGCGGAGGTGGAGGGGATCTGGCGCGGGGCTCGTGAACGATGGCCTCGGGCTACGGCGGTGCACGGCGGCGCCAGGCTTGCTCCGGCGAGGCGTTGGCTTCGGGCTGGTACGAGGAGAAGAAGAGGAAGCAGACGAGCTCGTCGGCGCTCCTAGCTGGCTTGGAGGGCCCCAAGACGCGCAGGTCTTTGATCTGGCCGAGGTGGCTAGGGTTTCGGCCAGGCGGTGGCTATGGACATCGATGGAGGAAGGAGGGAGGAAAGTGGGGAGCCTGGGGCTCCTGGCCTCGACCTGAGGTGATGCTGGGGTGGACGTGAGGAGGGAGAGAGGGGGAAGGCACATGGGGTGTTCCACTTTTGGCAAAGTAAAGGGAAAGGTCTCGGTGACTTCTTCTTCTCTCTTTCTTGATGCTCTGGTTGAGGGAAGAGAGGGGACCAAGGGGCATGCGATGGAGCTGGTGGCCTTGGCCGAGAGAGAGAGAAAGAGGGGGAGGATTAGGGTTAGGGTGTAGAGAATTAGGGCTAGAAAGAAATTAGAAGTAAGAAGCTAGGTGTAGGTTTGTTTAGGATTTAGATTTTTAAGGCTTGAGCAAAAGATCACCCCCAAGTGGAGTATGATGATAGCTAGAAGTCACAAGAGATGAGGTGGGAGAGAATAGCAAGAAAAGAAAAAGAAAGAAAATGAGGGACTAGGCCTCATATGGTGCATACATGGAGAATAAATTAAGAAGATAAGTTATACATGAGCCCATGAGGATGGTGGAGTGGTAGGAGATGTTTTCACAAAGATAGTATCCACCAAATCCAAAGAAAACCAATGGAAGAAAAAGGAGGTGAAGAATTGTGCATGGCCCATGCAAAATAATAATGCCATGATATATTTTGTGAAAACAATAATATTATGATGGCATTAATCTTATGCATTTCCAAGAAGTGAAACAAAGCCAAGCAAAGAAATTTAATGGACTAGATCCACCCTATTGTCCATGAGCTAATAAAACCCCAAATGAAGACAACAAGCTCATGATCTAGTAGGATGGTGGAATTATAAAGTGGTGGAAGAGAAAGGTGGTGGAGTTGAAATAAAAGATATGCCCCCAATTCAACTTGGGCATTGAACAATATACCAATAGCCAAAATACAATATCAAGAGGCAAATACAATTAATAATGCATGTGAGAGAAGAGCCAAAAGAAAAGGGTTTTATATGATGCTCAAATGCAAGGTGGCATGATGACATGAGCATGATATAATTATGATGCAACAATAATATATATAAGGTAGCCAATATCTTACTAGGACAAGTAGCATTACAATTGTCAGACAATTGGGATGCTACAGCATGCAAATAAAGTTCCATAGGTTTTAAAATTTTCTCTTCAAACACTTCATGTCCTAACTCAAGATAAATACTATAAAGCTCTCTAATTTTTTTGTTATTTTCCATTAAGCCTAACTAGTGAAAACAAGAAACAAAAAGACAAAATTGCAGAATCTAAAGGAAATAACTTCGAGCACTCACACCGGAGGATGTGAGTACCTTTTACCTTACCTCCCCGGCAACGACGCCAGAAAATAGCTTGATATCTACGCACTTATATTCTTGTAGACAGTTGTGGGCCTCCAAGTGCAGAGGTTTATAGAACAGCAACAAGTTTTCCCTTAAGTGGATTACCCAAGGTTTATCGAACTCAAGGAGGAAGTGGTCAAAGGTCTCCCTCTCAAGCAACCCTGCAATCAAGATACAAGAAGTCTCTTGTGTCCCCAACACACCCAATACACTTGTCAGGTGTATAGGTGCACTAGTTCAGCGAAGAGATAGTGAAATACAAGTGGTATGGATATAATACAACGGTGCCAGAACATAGCTTTATGGCATGGAAGAGACTAAAGGAAAACTGAAATAAAGATAGTAGCAAGCAAACATGTAATAGATCTAGTTGCAAACGGTGTTTCAAGGCCTAGGGATCATACTTTCACTAGTGAACACTCTCATATAAATATATTCTCTTCATGGTACTACTCTAAACTACTTTCTGGTTGGACACTCTAATCCATGGTAGGGCTATAACAGCACGCCTCAAAGTCTGCCTTCCCCATCTAGATAACCCCGCACTATCACCTTGAGCGCTAGATGGTTCCAACAAACAACACAATTTCATAGAGACATCCAACTGCATATATAACTAATAACAAGTATTTGTAATCTCTAGCCTAAGTGCCACAAGGTGTGCATGCTGTACTTTCACACACATGGGGAGAGCCAGAGATCTATTAAAGCACTTGAGTAGCATGGTAGATCTACTTGATTACAAAGCTCATGATCACAATAAGATCACGCATAGAGAGAGAGAGATGAACACATATCTATCGGTAGAGCCCTTAGCCTCGAGAAAGAACTACTCCCTCATCATCATGGGAATCAGCAATGGCGATGGAGATGGTGGTGGAGATCGATGGAGACGGCTCCGGGGGCACTTTCCCGTCCCGGTAGGGTGCCGGAACAGAGACTTTTGTCCCCCGAATCTCCCCTTCGGTGGCGGCGGTGCTACGGAACTTTTCATGGCTAGAGGCTCGAGGATTTAGGGTTTTCTCATCGGAGGCTTCTTATAGGCGAAAGGGCAAGGTCGGTGGAGGCCGGAGGGGACCACACCACCCCCCCGGTGCGGCCTAGGGCTTCCCGCGCCAAGGGGCGTGTGGCCGCCCTGTGGCCCCCCTTCGTCTCTCCTTCAAACTCCATGTGTCTTCCGGTAAAATATTGACTTTGGCTTTTGTCCGGTCCAATTTCGAGAATATTCATTTTCTGGCTTTTCTGGAACCAAAAACAGAAGAAAACAGGCAATTGGCACTATGGCATCTTGTCAATAGGTTAGTTCCAGAAAATGTGTAAAAGTACTCCAAGGTGTGGACAAAACATAAGAAAGTAGATATAAAACAAGCATGGAACATCAAAAATTATAGATACGTTAGCAACGTATCACCGCCGCACCCTCCTCGTCCTCCAGACCCAAAAGTAGCAGTGACAAGCATTGTTTCCACATTGGGCTTTTCCTCCGATGTATTCTTGCGCTTCTGAGCTTGTTGCTTCGGCTATTTTGCCGACTATGGTACAACCAGGATGTTTAGTAGTCCTTCTACATCGTCGTCGGTTTCTGCATATTTGCTCGCTATTTCTATCATCTCTCCCAAATCAGTGACCTTGTCGCACTTCAAACGTAGATGTAGTAAACCAATTGGGAATCCTGCAATGAAAGCTTCAATCGCAGTTTGGTCGTTTAGTCCCTCACAAGAGTTCTTGGTGTCGATCCATCGTCCGAGGTAATCTCGGCAAGTTTCTCCGGCTTTCTGGGTGCAACGTTGTAGGTGTCCTACCGTACAGGGCCTCCGATATGTGCCTTCAAAATTCTAAAAGAATGCACTTTTCATGTCATACCAGTTGTGGATGGTGTTTTCCGGAAGTTCACTCAGCCATAATAGTGTCGTCTTCCGCGGCATAAGTGGGAGATATCGGGCCGCGACCAAGCTATTTCCGCCTTTAGCGATGTAGCAAGCCTAGAAAAAGTTCTAGAGCCAAGTATCTGGCCGAGCCACACCGTCGTAGGGTTGAATGTGTCTTGAGATGGCGAATCCTTCCGAGAATCTTGTTTCTCGGATGCACGGTCCGAAGCATTTTGGACCCACATAGACGTTTTCCGACTTGTAGCACCGCACCTCTATGTTAGAGTTGATCTGGTGTCTCGCATCATTTGGTGACATCAAACGCCGTCTTGGTTGTTCGTTGTGGCTATGGTGCCTTAGAGCTAGACTTCTGCTTCTACCACCACCTCCTCCGCCACGACGCCCTCCTTGGCCTCCTCGAGAGCTGCTGTGATGGCTGCTTGGTGGAGAGGGTGGTGCAGGTGGATTGTTTCTGGCTGAGCGTCGGCCTCCGTCTAGAGCGTCATTATTCAGGTTCTGAGGAGGGTCTTGACTATGACGATCCGCCTGCCGGCTTGACTCAGCACGGTGTCCGTTGTTCCTTCATCCGACGTTTCCCCCCATTGCGATGAGGTTTAGTCGGACGGCTTGTATGTCTAGGAGGTGGCATACTTTGTCGGTTCTCCTCCCGACGTTGCTCTTTTTTGTCTTCCCTGCGATTGTTTGACTTTCGCCAGGAAGGATGTCTCGGAACTAGTGCCACAGCTGTGTCTCGCTCTGCGGATGGAGCAACATTTCTCCAGTCACGTGCGGTTCTGTGTTGTTGCCCTGAAGATCTGGTTCTTGAATAGTTGTCTTCCCGATGGTTGGGATGGTGATGATGTTCCGGGTCCCATCGGGGCCTAATGTCATCCCACGTCGGGTATGTGCGACATTGGTCAGATTTAGAGACCAGTTTTCCGCTCCTGGACTTCGCGACCTTCTATTGCTCCAGACCCTTGGTAAGTAGCTTTACGCCCAACCGAACTTGATCTGGGCTTGGATTGTTCGCCAGGATATCTCGAGTGGCAGTAGTATTTTCCACTGGCATTGAATACACCAGATCTCCCTTGCTGTCGAGACGAGGTGCTCCCGGATCTCCCTCAAATAGGATCTTGTGGACTTCCGGATATTTGTCGACCCGCACGTGGCCTTTCCGGGTCTTCTGATGCTGCAAAGGGATGAACTGCTCCGCAATCACAATGCACGTCTTATCTTGCTTGATGTTGTTAGCTTCATCCAGGAGTACTTGATGACATGCTTCTAGGGCCTGGGCCCTTTCTTCCAATTCTGTAGGTGTAAGTTCTGTAGCAGTAGGGATTGGTGTTGCTAACGCATCTCTGATGAGGTTACAAGCACCAGAAGTGATCATGTATCCATCAACCAGAGTTTCCTTCGGCTCGTCTGGGATTAGTGCTCCATCTGTGTCTTCCTTGTAATCTTCGGCAACCACTTCCTCTGCTAGAGGATCTTTTGTTGGAGTCTTGTTCTTCTTCTTCTTTGCCTTCTTGGCAGCGCCGGTAGCAAAGACGACTTTGGGTCTGTTTCTTGGAGTTAAGCTCTAATCAGTACTTTTGGACATCTGTACATTGGGATTAGCTCCGATATCCATATCATCCTGCGTTTCGGGAGAGTTTTCCCCGGATCCTTCATCCATGGCTTCTCCTTCTTTTGTAGTCTTGGAGTTGTACTCCTGTTCATACTCTTCGGAGAACTTTCAGAAATCCGTCGACTGTCGTCGGATTGATGACAAGTACGCCATGAGGGGGTCCTCGAGGCGTGCGGAAGAGAGGGGTGTGAGACGTACAGTGTTCCAGGACGGTGAGCACACAAGTTTACCCAGGTTCGAATCCGCTGGCGTTGGACGGATCCTACTCCTGCTAGCAATCCAGTAATACGGCAAAGCCGGAATCTGGGTTACAAGGGGTTCGTCTGTGCGAGTTGAGATTGTTATTGTAAGGGGTGCCCTAAAGGCTCTCCCTAGGACGGCTTATATAGATATCCGGCCTAGGGTTTACAGGAGAGATCTATCCGGCTAGGACTAAGAGTCGGTTACTTGTAGTACATCTTGGACTACAAGTAACACTATGGGCCTATGTCGATAAGTCTTCTGGGCCTTCCCGTAGCCGGACTGGACTCCGCCTCTTCTCCCTGACTGGGCCGCTCATGAAGCAAAGCTCTAACCCGAAGTGGGCCACCCTGGTCAGTGAGGAACTGTGAGGATACCCGGAAAGTATATCCCCAACAGCAGCCCCCGGAAGTCTCCAAGATCCAAAGTCGGATTCATCATCGTCTAGCTTGATCCTCGGCTTGCGGAATCTTGAAGGGTTCCTGAAACTTCAAAACAAAATATATGATCGGGGTCCCATAAATAAGTCGGAACTATCAGTACATTAGTCGTGCTTCCAGCTTGCAATTCAAACTAAGCCGGAACTTGGTCTCTGATGTCATCTAACACCAGTCATAGTCAAGTCACATCACTGACAGACATTTTCCGTCAGCATGACCATTGGTGGGTCCACCGTTCGCGGAACTGAGGCGCCGTTTTAATGCATGTGTGGAGATCGAGGCGGCGTAATCATCTCGTGGGAACTTCCCAGTTCTTTCCACGATGCGTGGCGTATTCATTGTGTCATTTGCACAAATCTTGGCGCGGTTCGGTGGTTATAAGGGGTGAGGACTCCTTTTCCTCATCTTCTTCACCTATTCCCCGAGCTGTTTCCTTCTCCTCCACTTCTCCCACGCGCACAGACCTCATTTACCCCCAGAAATTCCCAGCGCCGCCCAACCAAGGTCACCGGCGCACCAGGGAAATGGCTTCCACTTCAACTTCCGGTGCAGCAGCGGCGACAGTGGCGGCGGAAAAAGGAAGCAATCGCGGGGTCTGGATCCCGTGCGTCCTCGACGACGAGAAGCTCTGTGGCGTAGAAGAAGAAGGGCTCCTCCGTGCCGGTGATTAGCGGAGCGGCTTCGGCGAGGCCGTCCCTAACCCTCGCAACGGCGAGCGAGTGCACTTCGGCACCCACCCCGATAGAGGTTTCTCCTTTCCTCCCTCAGATTTCTTTTCTGAGGTGATAGATCATTACGGCGTTCAATTTCACCATCTCCCCTCGAACTCCATCTTAGAGATGAGCGCCTATGCGGCTTTGTGCGAGGGGTATCTCGGCATTAGGCCGAGTCTCACTCTCTTCCGGTATTATTTCCATGTCCAGAGAAACTCCATACCGCCGGTAATCCTTACACTACCGGCACGATTAGTTTTTTAATTAGACGTGAGCGTGTTTATCCTCGGATTTTAGCTAGTGAGTCGGTCAAATAGTGGTCGGCTACCTTTTTTTATCATAAGGATATTCCCGCTCCCGGCAAAGCCACTGCTTTGCCGGCTTTCATCGATGGAGCCGCCACGCCCCGAGCGTCTTGGGACGAGGCTGCTCCGGCTCTCAGTAACGATATGATTCTCTCTAAGAGACGGATCGAATACCTGATGAAGCACAAGGGCCTTAAAGGGTCCGACTTGGTCCAGTGCTAGGTGGCATGCCGGATCCAGCCTCTCTAGCACCACGGCGACCGACTGATGCATTCTGTCACGGCGTCGAAAAATGACTCCCTCCACATCAGCCCCAAGGCTTTAAAGCCACAAGATTATATAAGCCAGATCAAATGGCTGATAAAGGAGCGGATCTAGAGAAAGATCCCGGATTTGTCCCTAGATATGCATACAGCGGAAGACCCTGTAGTGCTGGTAAGCTTTTAGCAGTAAACCCTTTTTATGCGTTTCACCTTTAAATTATTTCGCAACACTGAGATACTATCTTCTTTTCAGCTTGCCGACCTCCCTGAGTCGGAATTAGCTCCTATTGAGGGATATCCTCCCGAGTTTTCTCAGGAGGAGGAATTAGTCCCACTGTCGGACGTTGTGACCAGAAAGCGCAAAGCTCCGAATATGGCTATCGGCACAAAGGAAGTGCCAGTTGTGAAGAGGTAACTTTCCACACAACTTCCGCCTTTTTACATTACTCATGATTTCTTCCGAGATATAACGTTCTTCATTCTATTACCTTCTTAGAGCTAAGAAGCTCATCAAGGGCAAGGGGAAGGGAACTACTTTGAAGCCCCTGCGTCAGACGAAGCTATCTTTCGCTTCTCCGGCCGTGGCTCCTCCGACTCCTGCCCCTCAACCTTCTGTAGCGCCGGAGATTACTCGATCTCCAACCATTGCAGAAGATCCGGCTCCCTCAACAGGGCCAGTGATCCTTGAGTCGCAGACTGACGTCACCATGGGTGACTCAGGTTTTGATAAGGGTGAACCCTCTTCGGGTAATGATCCCCCGGCAGAGACCTTCGCCGAAAATCTCCTGAACAATCTAGGACTTCCCAAATTTGGCTTGTCTCAGAAATCTGCGGAGGAAATCCTGCAGCTGGCCCGGCAATGCGTGGAAAGCCATAATCTCTCTACTGAAGAAAAAGCACAAGAAGCGGAGGACATCAAGGACTCCGATCTTCTCGAACAAGTCCGCCTTCGCGATGAGGGATTAAGAGCTGGTGTGCTTCCACCACCTCTGGTTATTCCACTCACCCTCGCCGAGAAGGTTACCACTGAGGTGAACATGTGCCTGAGCAAGCTCACACATGAACATCATGTAAGTCGGAATTCCAACTCACGTTTTTCTTTATGGTACTTTATATCATATCCTCTAGCCCCAAAGCATGAAGTTGGATAAATAATCCGGGTTTATGCTTCCTTAGGATGCCAAAGAACAAACTAGTGTAGCCCCCAAGGCTCGTGCTGATATTAGCTACGATATTAGCCCGAGTCTTTAGTAGACTTCTCACTCTGGGTATTCTGACTTATAGAAAGTTAATTCATATAACCAGGAATTGTTGAAGAATATTTGCAACAACCGGAGAGAGATCAAAGCTCTCCTACTTGAAAATGTTGAGCTGAAAGTTTCCAAGGATGAGGCCGAAGGTAAACATTCCGAGACTCAAACCTTGTCTTGTATTTTCATAGTCGAATATTTTTGTTGAACTGTTGTTCTTTTTTGACTTACATCACTGGTAAAACAGTCCTGCGCTATGATCGAAGAGGCCGAGAGTCTAAAGACCTTGGTGGTGGAAAACAAGGATCTCCACCGAGAGCTAGACCAGCTCAAGGTGGATCATGAGAAGAGCATTGCTCGAGTTCTCGAATCCTCCTCCATGGCCACCGTGGAGCGTGATCGCAAGATTGCACTTCACGAGCAGAAAATATCGGATCTCAACAACGAGCTATTCAAAGAGAAGGACCTTTCCGAGGCGCTCCGGGCTGAACTCCAGAGTCTTCGTGAGGAGAAAACCAAAGTTGATGACGTCAGCTTTGGTATGTTTCTAACTTTCTGTCTTGTCTACATTCTTCGACTCTTTCGATGTCGGACTTATTTAACCGTTTTTGCATCATCTGCATAGGTTCTCTGAACTTGACGGACTCCACTTCTGCCGAGCCTCGCACCCACCGGCTTACCCAAGTCGGTGATTTGCTTCATGACTTCCGCCAATCCATCGAGGATATTGGCAAAGCTCTCAAGGTTCCGGACATGCATAGTATGCCCGCCATTTAGGTGTGAGACAAGGAAAAGGAGATGTCGCGGCTTGTCTAGGACTGGAACATGTCCTACGCGCGATCCACAGTGCAGAACGCTCTCACAATGGTCATGATCCACCATGGAAGCATGGGAATCTGGCAAGTAACCAGAGGTTCCTCTACTGTGGACGAAGACAGCCAGAAATAGGATATCAAAGCCATCATGGACTCCTACGCCGGATATGGGTGCCACGTAGCTGATTTTTAACCAGCTACAACACTCCCTTCTTCACCCGCATGGACACACCGCCTCCACCTCCCGAAGAAGCAGCCGAAGATTCCGACGATGAACAAACTATATTGGATTTGGACATCTCGGATCGTTACCAAGGTACGGCTGATGTGTCAAGCGAGCCGGCAGCTCCTACCTCTCCTCCTGCATCATAAGTCATCAAAAAGAAACAGATGTGTTATTCTGAAAACATTATGTATCTGTAAATAAGTAGTGTAATACTTTTGATAGTGCTAAGTTTTTATCTATTCAGCACTTTTGGCTTAAATTTTTGTGTGCCTGAAATGTTTGCATAAGCACTTGTATTTTTTGTCTGCACTTATCGTTTATCTGGCTTCCCGCCTCGTCCCTTTCGTGAGCCGGCTAAACTTTCAGCACGGAAACTTTGCCGCGCAACAGAGCTCAATTGCTAAACCAGTTTAAACTCGGAAACAAAGCCGGCTTCCAGTACCAACAATTCACTACTCGGAAAATACCCGCATCCGGCAATCACACAAATAAACAAAGTATAGACTAGGAAATTTAGAGTTATACCCGAAGGTAGCATTTTTAGAATCGGAAATCTAAACCAGAACAAACATGAGCATAAAGTACTTTCAAGTATTCTGGGATTTTCGACTGTGACATGATCAATCGGAAATAAGATGGTAAAAACTTCTCAGAAAAACTTGAGGCAACCAAAACTTTTATTTCTCATAGAACATGTACACATATATGATTACAAAGAAGGATAAACTAAGAATAAAAGGGAAGTAGCTGAGCAATATTCCACGTTCTGTCTAACTCATTCGGATTTGTACTGCCTCCAGCTCTCTTTCTCTTCTTAGTAACAGGTCTTTCTTTGACTGGCCGCATATCAGTTAGGTAGTATGAACCATTGTGCAATACTCGACTAACCAAGAAGGGCCCTTCCCATACCAGGGAAAGTTTGTGCTTTCTTTGTTGCACAAGCCGGAGAACCAAATCGCCTTTATTGAAAGATCTATTTCTGACTCTCTGGCTTTGATACTTGCGTAACTTCTGCTGATAGGCTGTTGATCTCATTTCAGCAACAACGCGAACTTCTTCGACTAAGTCGAGATCATTTTGTTGAGAAATCTCGGCATCCTCTTCGATATACGCAGCCACTCTAGGAGAAGTGTGAATCAAATCACTAGGAAGAACTGCTTTTGTGCCATAGACCAAGAAGAAAGGTGTGTATCCAGTTGACCTGTTCAGAGTTGTTCGTAAACTCCATATTACAGAAGGTAACTCCTCTGCCCAAGCCCCCGCAGCACGTCGTAGTGGTGCTTCGAGTCCCAGTTTTAGGCCTTGTAGGATTAAACCATTTGCTCTTTCGACTTGTCCATTAGCCTATGGATTGCGACTGACGCAATGTCAAGCCAGACATTTTGTTCGTTGCAGAATTTGGCAAGCTCTCCCATAGAGAAATTACTCCTGTTGTCCGTGATAATACTATGCGGATAACCATACCGGATTATGACATCCTCGGCAAATCTTTTGGTTGTTGCTCCATCACAACTAGTGACGGGTTTAGCCTCAATCCATTTGGTGAATTATCCACCATCACTAAGAGGTGAGTAAATCCACTTGGATCCCGTTTGAACGGTCCTACCATGTCAAGCCCCCAGACCGCAAAAGGCCATGTTATAGGTATTGTTCGTAGCTTATCAGCCGGAACGTGTGGCTTGTTTGGCGTACTTTTGGCATCCCTTGCATGTCTTGACTAGCCATTCGGCATCTGCCTTGGCTGTAAGCTAGAAAAAACCGTGTCAGAAAGCTTTTGCCACTAAAGATTTGGCTGTAGCATGGTGACCACACTCGCCTTCGTGGATTTCTCTTAAGATTTCCACTCCTTCTTCCGGAGATACGCAGTGCTGAAAGACCCCAGACACACTCTGCTCATAGAGCTCACCACTAACTATAGTATAGGATTTTGCTCGTCGGATGATCTGCCGGCTCAAAACTTCATCTTCAGGTAATTTGCCATCTACCAAATAGTCAAGGTAGGGTTGAGTCCAGCTGGGAATTACAGCCAGAACTGCTATTAGAGGTGAGTTGGATTTGGTCAGATATTCCTCGTCCACTCCTTTTATAGAAGGAACTTTGAGGTGCTCTAAAAAAGCGCCATCCGGAACCTCTTTCCGTGTAGAGCCTATCTGAGATAATGCATCTGCTTCCTCATTTTCTGCTCGACGGATGTGTTGAACCTCAAACCCTTCGAACGATTTAGATAGATCATCCACGACAGCTTTATATGCTGCCATGTGCTTATTTGCATTACAAATATCCGACACTTGTTGAGCAACAAGATCTGAATCTCCGTAACAGATCAATCGTCGGATGCCAATATCCTTAGCAATCCGGATTCCATGCAGCAGTGCTTCATATTCGGTAATATTATTTGTCGTTGTGAAGTGGATCTGCAACACGTATAAAAGTTTATCTCCTTGGGGTGATTTGAGCACCACGCTAGCCCCCGAGCCCCCGTGAGCCTTAGACCCATCAAAATATAGGGTCCAATATTCCGACTCAGGGAGGGTCATATTCTCCTTTGTCTCTATCCAATCAGCAACAAAGTCAGCAAGGATTTGGGATTTGATTGTTGTCCGAGGTTTATACTCAATATCGAAAGCTAAGAGCTCTATGCCCCATTTGGTGATGCATCCTGTGGCGTCACTATTATTGATTATATCTCTCATGGGAGCTGTGCTCACCACGGTAATTGGATGCTCCTAAAAATAGTGTCATAGCTTACAAGATGCTAAGAACACACCATAAGCTAGCTTTTGATAGTGCGGATACCGTTGTTTTGATTCTATTAAGACTCGCTGAGAAAGTAAGTCGGACACTGCACCAAGTGTTCCTAATTTTCCTCCGGTCTCTCCACTACCATGACGATACTACCGACTTTGTTTGTCGCAGCAAGATAGAGCAACATCGGTTCCTGTGGTTTCGATGCAGCAAGGATAGGAGCAGATGAGAGTACTATTTTTAGGTCTTGTAGTGCAGCTTCAGCTTCGTCGGTCCATACAAAATCCTTGGTCTTTTTCAGGAGTTTGTATAATGGTGCGGATCTTTCACCAAGCCGGCTTACAAACCGACTGACTGCGGCAATGCAACCAGTTAGTCTTTGTATGTCCTTCAGGCGAGTTGGCCTAGAAATATTGAGTATAGCCTTGATTTTGTCTCAGTTCACCTCTATGCCTCTTTGAGACACGATAAAACCTAACAATTTTCCGACTGGGATTCCAAAGAAGCATTTCTTCGGATTAAGCATAATATTGTATTTTCATAGATTGGCGAACGTTTCCTCCAAGTCAGAAATTAATGTTTCCTTCTTTTTGGACATCACCGCAATATCATCCACATATGCATGTACATTGTGTCCGATTTGATCGTGGAGGCAACGCTGCATTGTGCGTTGGTACGTAGCTCCTGCGTTTTTCAGCCCAAAGGGCATCGTAACAAAATAGAAGGTTCCGAAAGGGGTTATGAATGAAGTTTTGACTTTGTCAGATTCCTTCATCCGGATTTGGTGATAACCGGAATATGCTTCGAGAAAAAAGAGGAGTTTCGAGCCTGCCATAGAATCGATAACTTGATCAATCCTAGGCAGAGCGAACGGATCTTTGGGGCAAGCCTTGTTCATGGCAGTATAATCAACACACATCCTTAAATCAGTGGTGTCCTTTTTAGGGACCATAACAGGATTGGCCGACCACTCAGTGTGGATGACCTCTTCTATGAATCCGGCTAACTCGAGCCGTGCTAGTTCCTTAGCTATTGCCTTACGCTTTTCATCGCCGAAACGTCATAAGGACTGTTTGACGGGTTTAGCATTCGGGTTTACATTTAAAGAGTGCTCGGCAAGTTCCCTAGGTACTCCGATCATGTCAGATGGTTTCCATGCGAAGATATCTTGATTGGCTTTGAGGAACTTGACGAGTGCGCTTTCCTATGCGTTATCTAGGCCTACGCCTATCTGGGTCACCTTGGAGGGGTCATCATCCTTCAACAGCGTCTTCTTTGTCTCTTCTAATGCCTTGAACTCCGGATTCGGCTTTGTCACCTCCTTCTTCATTGCGAGCATCACGGACGGATCTATGCTCTTCTTGATCTCCTGGTACTCCTGGGCGTGCAGCACGGCTTCAGCAAAGGCGGCATTTCCATTCTCGCACTCTCGCACTTTCTTCGGGTCTCCCCTGATGGTGATCACGCCGTTGGAACCTGGAATTTTCATCATATTGTAAATGTAACACGACCAAGCCATAAAAGCCCAGTAAGCCGGACGTCCGAATATAGCATGGTACGCGCTCTTGAACGGGACCACTTTGAAGGAAAGTGCCTCCATCCGATAGTTCTTTGGAGTTCCAAAGGTAACATCCAAAGTGATTTCTCCCAGGGAATTTGCTTGTCTTCCTGGGACAACCCCGTGAAAGATCACAGAGTTGTGGTTTAGCTGGGTCTCCGAGATCTTCATCCGGCGTAGCGTTTCGACATACAGAATATTAATATTGCTGCTACCGTCCATGAGAGTCTTGGAGAAACCATAACCGTCAATAAGTGGATTGACGATTAAGGCGTATTTTCCTCGCATGTGTAACTTAGGCGGATGATCAGCACGGTCAAATGTGATTGCCACTTCTGACCAGTCCAAGAATTGAGGGACAGCCGGAACTGTTGCGTTGAGCTCATGTAGTACTGCTTTCTTGACCTTTGCTGGTTGAGATTCGAGGAAGGTGACGTAAGTGTCTTTCTTAGTCGGAAAGTTTTTCTTCCCTTCCGGCTTGGGATTTGAAGCATCAGCTTCCTCCATGTAGGAATCTTCCTTGGTCTCTTTATCCTTTTCGGGATTCTTCTTTCCCTTCTTCCACTTAGCCTTGTAACCAGCGGTATCATCTCTCTTAATGTCGTCATTAAAATGACACTCGGCGTTTGTGTGGGACGAGCCCCCATTGGCATCTAGGTGATGCACACATGGGTTATTGGCAATGTCGGCCCAAGAGTAGGTTTTGTCGGGTTGCTGGTCTCCTCTACCTTGGACTCTTGACGTCCCACGACCGTGTCCTCGGCCACCGCCACATCCTCCTCATCCTTCAGACCCGAAAGTAGCAGTTACCACTGCTGTTTCCGCATTGGACTTTTCTTCCGAGGTATTCTTGCGCTTCTGAGCTTGTTATTTTGGTTGTTTTGCCGACTGTGGCACAGCTAGGGCATTAAGTAATCCCTCCGCGTCATCATCAGCATCTGCATATTTGCTCGCTGTTTTTATCATCTCTCCCAAATTAGTGACTTTGTCACACTTCAAGCAGGGACGTAGTAAACCAACTGGGAGACCTGCAGTGAAAGCTTCAATCGCAGTTTGGTCATTTACTCCTTCACATGAGTTCTTGGTGTCGATCCATCATCCGAGCTAATCCCAGCAAGTTTCTTCAGCTTTCTGGGTACAACGTTGTAGGTCTCCGACCGTATAGGGCCTCCGGTATGTTCCTTCGAAATTCCGAAAGAACGCACTTTGCATGTCATACCAGTTGTGGATGGTGTTCTCTGGAAGTTCATTGAGCCATGATCGTGTCGTCTTCCGCAACATAAGTGGGAGATATCGGGTTGCGACCAGGCTGTTTCCACATTTGGCGATGCAGCAAGCTTGGAAAAAATCCTAGAGCCAAGTATCTGGCCGAGCTATACCGTCGTAGGCTTGAATGTGTCTTGAGATAGCAAATCCTTCCGGAAATTTTGTAGCTCTTATGCA
This sequence comes from Avena eriantha, assembly GCA_910589775.1. Classification (NCBI taxonomy): domain Eukaryota; kingdom Viridiplantae; phylum Streptophyta; class Magnoliopsida; order Poales; family Poaceae; genus Avena; species Avena eriantha. The sequence continues at coordinate 74,443,429 of OU342745.1, read as the reverse complement.
TGGTCCAAAGCATTTTGGGCCCACGTATATATCATCATTTTCATAGCGTCGCGCCTCTATATTGGAGTTGATCATGTGCCTTGCGTCATTTGGGGTTAAAGATCGTCCCGAGTGATGGCTATGGCTGCAGTGCCTTGGAGCCGGACTTGGGCTTCTGCCACCACCTCCTCCACCATGACGCCCTCCTTGGCCTCCTTGGAAGCTATTGTGATGGCTACTTGGCGGAGAGGGTGGAGCAGCTGGGTTATTTCCGGCTGATCGCCGGCCTCCGTCCGGAGCGTCATTATTCCGGTTCTAGGGAGGGTCTTCATTGTGACGAGCCCCCTACCGGTTTTACTCGGCACGATGTCCATCGTTTCTTCGCCCGTCATCCGGACGGCTTGCATGTCTAGGAGGTGGCAATCCTTGTCGGTCCTCCTCCTGACGTTTCTCTTTATCTTCTTCCCTGCGATCTTTTGATCTCGCCGGGGAGGATTCCTCGGATTCAGCGCAGCAATTGCCTCTTGCTCTGCAATTGGATTAACGTTACACCAGTCATGCGCAGCTTTGTGGTGTTGTCCTGAAGATCCGGTTCTTGAGTAGTTGTCTTCCCGACGATCGGAACGATGCTGCTGTTCCGGAACACGTTGGGGTCTTACGTCAGCCCAGGCCGGATTTGTGCGACAATGGTCAGAATGGGAGACCAATTTTTGGCTTCCGGACAAGGCGACCTTTTGCTGCTTCAGACCCTTGTTGAGCAGCTTAATGCCCAATCGGATCTGTTCCGGGCCTGGATTAGCCGATAGGATTTCTTGAGCAGTAACGGTGTTCTGTACTGGAGTTGGATACACGCAATCCCTGTTGCTATCGTGTCGAGGCATCCCATGTTCTCCTCCGAAGAGGACTTTGTGAATCTGCGGGAATTGGTCGTCATGAGTATGACATTTCCTGGTCTTCTGATGTTGCATGGAGTTGTACTTCTGCGATGAAGAAGAAAGGCGGCTCCGCCGCTACGGGCACCAGCACCGCTGCCGGCGGAAAGAAGAAGGGCACGGGCACTCACATCACGAATGGCGCGTGGCGTCCATCTGTGATCAAGTCCTCTGATCTTCTTCTTCTTCGCCAAGACGGAGTTTTGTCCTCCGCAGTCACCGACGCGCGCGTCCCCGGCGGCGAGGTAATCCCCTCTCCTCCTGCCGGTTTTCGGGTGATGTTCCTAGTGTTCCTCATTCGCGGCCTCTCATTGCCCCTGCATCCTTTCTTCAGGAGCCTTCTTTGTTTTTACGGGCTCCAGCTCCATCAGCTGTCCCCCAATTCCATCCTCCATGTAGCTTGCTACATTACCCTCTGCGAGTGCTGGCTCGGTATCGAGCCGCATTTTGGCCTCTTCAAGCGCCTCTTCAAGTTGAAGCGACAATCGGCATCTGGCTCTATAGTCTACGATGTAGGCGGCTGCGGAATCCACGTCGATCCATCCGCCACATACTTCGACATCAAGCTGGCGATGTCTGTCCAAGGGTGGAGGGACAAGTGGTTCTATGTCCGCGACAAGAAGGCTTACGGAGACCACTTCGGACTCGCGCCCTTCGACCCCGCGATGCCGTGCAAGAGGAGGCGCTCCTAGAAGAATGTTATCATGCCTGGCGAGTCCGTGGGGACAGATGTGCTGTACGAGCGCGTCTGTGACCTCGAGAGTCGCATGGGCAAAGAGGAGGGAGGTTGGACCCTCATTCGCACATGTTTGTGCCCTCGCGTCTAGCCCCTGTAGGCCAGAGTCCATCTCATGTTTCAGTGGGCTGGTGCTGACAATGTCACTCGCGTGTCTGTCAATGGCATGTCCGCGAGTGAAGTAGATAAAAGGGTTCGACTGGTCACCAAGTACACCGTCAAGGATGTGCTCCCTAGTGAACCTGCCGTTCCCCCATTCGATGCTGCTAACCCTCCTCCTGAGGTATATTTGTGCTATGCAGTAGCTTAGTTTGTTGATTGCTTCTTTGTTCTTTCTTAACTTTGTGCTGAATTGTGGTCTGTATGCAGGATTGGGCAGTGTCACCCTGTATGCCCCCTCTTCCTGAGGGGGTTATTCCTCGTGAAAACTTGGAAGAGGACGAGTCAGAGTCGACCGTCCCATCTGATGTGGAGGAGGAAGCCCCCGAGTCGGGTAGTCCGGATACTCGCAAGCGTTCGCGCAGCGAGGATTCTGACGCTTCGTCTCCTTTGACTCCAGAAGGTGCAGGCGTCAGTGCGGAGTTGCCGATCCCCGCCATTCCTGTGAGTGCCGTGGCGCCATCTTCTCGCAAGAAGATGCGACTGCTGAAGGAGTCGTCGTCAGAGTCGGGGGAGCCAACCTTCAACTTTGATAAGTTTGATTGGTAAGTATTCGAGTTGTCCTTTTTGGTTCTTCTTTGGATTTGCGCTTTCTTGATGTTGGTTTTGTCTTGCAGTCAGCAGGCGTCGTCATCTTCTGGCGATGTCCAATTTTTGAAAGAATCAGGAGTCGCCACCTCGAGGGCCAAGAAAGGGGTTGAGCGTGCTCCTTCCCCTCCATTGGCGGCGCACTCCGGGCACAACTCATCCAGCTCTCCACATGATGGGAAGCATCAGATGGTTTCCTGGATGACTGCACACAAATCAACTTCGGAGTCATTGGAGGATCATGTAAGTGTAGTATCTCTTCTTCTGATGTTGCAGTCGATTTTATCTATGGCTCCGGCTGATCCTTTGTTGTTTTTTGTTTTTGCGATAGCTCCTTGTGAAGGAAGCCGCTCACCTGGCAGAGCAGATGCTTGCGATGGGTCGCTAGCATGCAATGCTGGATACGTGCCATCGTGTGGCAGAAAGTAAGTGCTCTTTACTTTTTCTTCTTCTGCATCGTTGTTATGTAGTCGACTAATAGTCAATCCCTTTTGTTTTGTTTTTGTTGCTGAACATAATGCCCTTCTGCGCAACGCCGCCACCATGGAAAAGACACTCGCTGCAGCTGTGAAGAGCCGCGATGAGGCAATCGCGGCGCGTGACGAGGCACAAAAGCACGAAGAGGATATGCGTGCCTCCATTGCAGCTAGGGATAAGTTGTTCGAAGAACAGCTTTTCTCGATTGCCAAGGCCCTCTCAGGTACCTTGCTTGGATATCATTATCGTTCTATGTTCGACTTTGTCGTTGGCGCTGACTTTCGTACCCATGTGTGGGTTTATGTACATATGCTGGCGATTTGAGCTTCGACCCTCAGGCCCTCCGTCGTGACGACGCCTTGGCGGGTGCTCTTTTAGCAGTCGAGGACCGCAGCGCCGACGTTCAAGATATGCTCTCCAAGGCCAAGGGCGTGCTCAGTCGCCTCCGGGAAGATCTGATGCCCAAGGCTGAGCTGATCGAGAACATGGACGAGCTGGTGGAGTCGTTCGCCGGGGGTGTCCCTGCAAGCTTCAAGAACTCGCTCCGTGCGGCTAGTGCGTCAATGTCACTCGCTATGGTGCAGGCCCACGGAGTCGAAGTTGATCCTGCGGTGGTCTCAAGGGCGATGCCCATTAGCGCGGACGGCCAGCAGGTAGTCTTTGCACCCTTCGCGACTACATGTGGCAAGTATGGGCCGCAGCTGATTAACACAGTTGCAAAGTACTCTGAGGAGCTGCAACGGGCCAAAAGGCGACAAAGGCTGCAGCGGAAAGTCAGTGGCATATGATACCGCCACTGACTCGATGAGGCCACCAAAGCCATTAGGGTCGAAGAAACCAGTTGCTCCTCAGTAGCTTTGTAATAGTTGAAGTAGCTTATGTCTTTTGTCTAAAACATGCCTTTTTGGCGAGTGTATCTACTAATACTTTTGCTAATCTTTGAATACATTCGAATCTTTTGTCTGTGTATCGATTTGGTCTTCTTATTTCTTCTCGCTTGGCTTGTGATAGGGCACATCGAGTGATCCTTTGAGGGAACCTCAGGATTCGCCACCCCTTGATGAAGCTTTGGTGCCACCACGCTCAAGGGTGGATGAGCTGTCTCTGCTTTCGTGACTTCATGATCGCGTGAAGCAGTTGGAGCGTGAATTTCCCGTACTCCGTGGTAATGCGGATGTATGGAAATCGAAGGCAGAGAAAGCCGCCGCCTGAGAGCAATATCTGTTGGGGGAGATGACGCAGCTGGGCGACCAATTTAAATGTTAGTTTGCTTACTCTTATCTTTTCCTTGTAGTCACTCGCAATGGTGTGATATCCTCACACTTCCGTTGTTGCTTTGTATAGTTGTCCGCGCGCGCCATCCGCAGGATGAGAAAGATAGGATTGCCATTCGCATGCATGACCTGACCCAAGAGCAACTTCAGGAGAGTGGATACTTCTGGGTAGATCATGATCGTACAATCGCACTGGCGACCCTGCAGGATCGTGCGTGGCGAGTGCTGCACTTTCTAAGGAATTCGCAATCATGCTTGAAGAACATTTATCGGACAATGTTTCCGCTGGATGTTGCTCCATCGAGCCTGCTGGATATCCTTGCCAAGTTCCAAGACCTGGCTGCGGTTCACAAGTGTGTAAGGCAGCAGTTGGTGGCTGGTGCCAAGGCCGCGATGTCGCTGGTGCGACTGCATAGGCCTGATTGTGGGGGATACCCCCGGGTAGGATCACGCCGGTGTATAAAGGCCGAGTTAGCCGAGGTTCGGCAAGGCCAAAGCGGATGCTGGCCGAGTCACCTCAAGGCAGGCCGAATCACGGGGTAACCCGGACCAAGGGACGTCCACCTAACTTGGTCTCGACCGACTTAAGCCATGAGTCGGTAAGATGTATCTAACTTATATACAGGAACAGGTGCGGCCGGATCAACTACGATCCGAGTCATGTCAAGCTTCTAGGAGAAGGAAGGAATCTCGCTGGTCAAAAGTAGCCCCGGTACGCATGGCATGAGCGAAGCGAACAGAGGCAGGACCACCGAGGCGTGGCCGACAGAGGTGACGATGCCAATGTCGGCTGACGCAGGCACCGCAGAGGCTCACGTAGCCTCTGCATGGGTGACGCGGGGAAAAGCGACCCGGTCGGCTTACTATTTTGGGAGGAGGCATATTCCCTAGAATATGCCTCCACGTATGCCCTAAGTGGAGACCTAGCCACCCCTATATAAGGAGGGCTAGGGCCTCTGTAGAAAGGGTTAGGTTCTACGGGTTGATCTCTGGTTGATCTTGTACGGGTTAGCTAGTGGCGAGAGTAAGAGAGTTCCTTCTTCCTCCTCTCCCCAATACAGCTCTAGGAGCACTTGTAAACCTTGGAAGTGAATCAAATACAAACCATCTGTGTGTGGAATCACCTCACTATCCCTCCCCGGATTCCCCTAGTGCATTTAGTCCCCACCTTTAGCCTATCCATGGCATCTGCCGTGACACCACCACGACAGTTGGCGCCCACCGTGGGGCTAGCGGCGCTAGCAGGGGTCAAGATCCGGACCGGAAACCTCATCGGAACCGGCGAACGCATCGTCTCCGGGCTCGTTCAGCGCTTTGGAGCGCTGGATTTCGTCAGCGACAACGCTGGCTACTTCGGCACGCGCCCTCTTCTGCGCAACGGCCTCTTCGTCAAGCTCGGCGCGCACAAGGTCTATGTTGCTGTGGATGTGTCATGCGTTCATCCGCGGCACGTCGTCGAGGCAGGGGAGCCACCCCTTAGCGTGGTTCACGGGGCGCGTATCACTCGCTCCCCGGACCGTGCTGAGGTGATGATGATTGCGCCTGGTGCAGGCACAAGCAAGGATCCGGCACCAGATCCGGAGGAAACGCGTAAGGCACCGAGGAAAGGTAGAGGTCCTCCACTAGAGAGGCCTGAGAATGTGCTGCGGGAAGCGATGGATAGCTTGGCAAACCCAGTAGCAGCAGTGGTAGATCCGACTCAGGCATAGGCCGAGCTAGAGGAAACTAGGCAAAAAATTCTAGAGGGTGCAAAAAAGATAGTCGCGGCTCAGCAGTCGTTGAACATGACGCTGCGTGAGTACGCAAAGGAAAATAAAGTAGATGTTGTAAAAGTAAAGGGGAGAAATCTCATAAGCGAAATGAACAAAGAGGGAGACACTAGGATTGAGGAGTCAGAGAACTGTTCGTCCGTGGGGCTGCCGAGGTATAGTACCCTGGCTAAGAACCTCAGAGCAGCGGATGCAGCTGCATCCGAGTTAGAGGGTCTGACGGGTGAAGCCCGTCAGAGACAGCAAGATAGGGTTAATGAGTTGGTTCGGATCGCGAACAGGCAAAACGAGGAATTGCTCAGGGCAAACCCGGAAAGAGCTGGGGCCTCCAAGATCGTTCATTCGGCGGTGGGTAACCCAGATAAATCCACTGGAGCCGCATCGTCTCCTCATGGTGGTCCTAGGAGAGAAGAGGTAGTAACCTCGGCCAGAAGGAACAAACAGATCGTCCCGTACGACCCGACAAGGGCAGGGAAAGGAAAAGAAGTACAGAGAAATGACGATCGACAAAGTGTGAGCCGAGGTGAAGCTGGCCGAGGTAACCGCGACCAAGGCAATGTCGGTCAAGGAAACGTTGTAAATGGCAATGCCGGACAGCGTAACTCGGCAGGACAACCGCAGCAGCGGAATATACCGAGGCAAGAGCAAAGTGTCGGCCGAGGTATACAACAGAGAGGTGCTCCACGAGAGCAAGACCGGTATAACGATGGAGATTTGGAAATGGTGAACACAGGATACCCAAGGCCGGACTATCATGTGATAGGGTCAAGATTGGGAAGCAGGGATTTGATGCCTGATGATGCCAGGCTAAAACTGGATCTACTGTATAGGTTGGAACAGATTGAGTGTCAAGGTCCACTGGGTCCTGCGTGTTTTGGGCCCCGGATCATGAAGGAGTCGCCGGTACCTAACTTCCAGTTACCCAGAGGCACGAAGACGTATGACGGCTGTACTAAGCCAGAGGATTGGTTGATAAACTATGCTACAGCTGTGAAAATTGCTACAGACAACTTGAGATGGGCTGTGAGATACGTACCCCAGATGTTGGAGGGGCCAGTAAGGGTATGGCTAAACAATTTGCCGCCCGGAAGTATTAACTGCTGGATCGATTTTGAGAAAATGTTTATCAGCAATTTCTCAAGTACGTATCAGAGGCCAAATAGGCCACAGACCCTAGCTATGTGTAAGCAGAGACCAAACGAGACGGATCGGGAGTTTTTAACCCGGTGGTGTACCATGAGAAACTCGTGTGAGGGTGTGATAGAGTCACAGGCCATAGCATGGTTTGCGCAAGGGTGCAGATATGCAAGCGAGCTGTGGCAAAAGTTGCAAAGGAAAATGCCAACCACATTGGTAGAGATGATCCGGATTGCTGATTCGTATGCTTTGGGTGATCCAACTCAACCCAGACTCGTGTCAAACGAGTCAAATGAGGAGTACTACCAGAGAGATGGAGCCGGATCATCCCGGAGGAATGATGACAGAGGTAAAAGAAGAGATGACAGACCGGATCACCGGTACAGTTCGCAACAAGTTGCAGCTATGAATCAAGATCAGCCCGGAGTAGGAGGCAATCAACGTCAGAAAACTGGAGGGGGACAATGGACACCAAGAAATGATGGCAAGAAAACTTGGACGCTAGAGCAGAAGAAACAGTGGCAAGAAAAGAAGGACCGTCCGAGGTACACTTATGAGTCGATGTTGGATCAGCCGTGTAAATTTCACATGCCAAATCCGAGTAACCCAGCGGGTCATACAAGGAGGCAATGTGAGTGGATGCGTAAGATAGAACAAGGTGGTTCGGGGAATGCTCAGGCACCTCGGAACGATCAACCTCAGCAGGAGTTACCTTGGCAGCAACTGCTCTCCGGAGCGAACACGCAACGGCTAATGTTGCCTCCCCCTCCACCGAGGTATGACAACCATGAGAGAAGGGATGCTGTGCATCAAGTAGAAAACCAACATCAGCCGGATCAGAGGTACCCTGGAAATGAGGGGAGGAATGAGTACAGAGAGCATCATCACAGTTACTCCGTGTTTACCACTGAGGAAACAGACAGAAAGAGCTTGCAGCGCCGACATATGGAGGTGAATGCGGTAATGCCAGCAGTGACGAGGTATATGCCTTGGTCGGACCAGGAAATTACCTGGAGCATCAAAGATCATCCCAAGCTGATGCCAAGTCCTGGTTCGTATGCGTTAGTGCTGGATCCAACATTCATTGGGCCAAACATCAATGTGAGGTTCTCCAAGGTCCTGATTGACAATGGCAGTAGCATTAACATCATGTATGCGGATACAATGCGCAAGTTAGGTATCTCAGAGAACATGCTCCAGGCTACAAGGACAACTTTCCATGGTATTGTGCCTGGCATTTCTTGTGAGCCTATAGGCAAGGTCCGGGTTGATGTATTGTTCGGCACGAGAGATAATTACCGAACCAAGAATTTGGAGTTTGAAGTGGTGAACTTAGAAAGTGCGTATCACGCGTTACTCAGAAGACCAGCACTGAACAAGTTCATGGCAAGTTGTCACATCAGTTACTTGAAAATGAAGTTGCCAGGGCCAAACGGGGTGATTACCATTGCTGGAGATTTCTGGCGTTCCATTGAGTGTGCGTAGGCCAGGTCTAACCTAGCCGAGTCACTCGTGATCGCGCAAGAGAAAAGAAAAATCCAAGAGGTGGCGGCATTGGCGCAGTCCGCACAGCAGTATATGCCAGCGCTAAGTAACCCGCATAGAAGTGTCTCATTCCAAGCCACGAAAGATACCAAGAAGGTTCCTGTCGATGATATGGTCCTAGAGCGCACCGTAATAATTGGTGCCGGGTTAAATGACAAATAGGAAAGCGAGCTCGTCAACTTCCTCCGTGAGAATTCGGACATTTTTGCTTGGTCCACACAGGACTTGCAAGGTGTTCCGAGGGAGTTGGCCGAGCACTCTTTGAATGTGAGACCCGGAGCAAAGCCGGTGAAGCAACCTCTCCGCCGCTTCGCCGAAGATAGGAGGAAAGTCATCGGATATGAGATAGCTCGGTTGTTGGCTGTAGGATTTATCATGGAAGTTCTTTACCCGGATTGGCTATCTAATCCGGTGCCGGTGGAGAAAAAGAAAGATGATCCGAATGTGGCAGTGGTTTGGCGTATGTGTATCGATTACACGAACCTGAACAAGGCGTGTCCAAAATATCCATTTCCACTGCCAAGGATAGATCAGGTCATAGACTCAACTGCTGGATGTGAACTGTTGTCATTCATTGATGCATATTCTGGTTTCCACCAGATACCTCTGAATCTGGATGATCACCTAAAGACTGGATTTATCACCCCGTATGGGGCTTATTGCTATCGCACCATGCCTTTTGGTTTACGTAATGCAGAGGCAACGTACCAAAGATGTATGCAAAAATGTTTGCACGACCAAATAGGTCAAAATGTACAAGTGTATGTGGATGATGTGGTTATCAAGACCAAGGAAATCAAGACGCTCCTTGACGATATCAGGCAGACGTTCGCGAACTTAAGAAGGTTCTGGATGAAGCTTAACCAGGAAAAATGTACCTTCAGTGTCCCGGCTGGAAAATTACTCGGATTTCTTGTTTCTAGCCGAGGTATTGAAGTTAATCCAACTAAAATCCGGGCCATTGAACGAATGGAACTGCCGAAATGTCTTAACGATGTCTAGAAGTTCACTGGTTGCCTGGCATCATTAAGTCGGTTTGTATGTCGGTTGGGAGAGAAGGCATTGCCTCTCTACCAACTCATGAAAAAGTCAGACAAGTTCATTTGGATGCCGCAGGCCAATGAAGCCTTTATACAGTTAAAGAAAATGTTAGCCATTGCACCAGTGTTAGCCTCTCCACTATCAAAGGAGCCAATGTTGCTCCATATAGCCGCAACCAACCGAGTTGTAAGTGCAGTAATTGTGGTAGAGCGAGACGAAGAGGGTAAGTCAGTGCAAAGGACAGTGTATTATCTGAGCGAGGTATTATCTGCCTCAAAGCAGAACTACCCACACTATCAAAAGGTGGCGTATGGTGTGTATATGGCAGCTAAGAAGTTGAAGCATTACTTTGAGGAGCATCCCATCAAGGTAATATGTGAGGCTCCCATATCCGAGATAATGAGTAACAAGGATGCGAGTGGTAGAATCGCAAAATGGGCAATTGAACTAGCTCCCTATGCGCCACAATATGATAGAAGAGAAGCAATCAAGTCTCAGGTTGTGGCCGACTTTTTTGTGGACTGGGCCGAGGTACAATACGAACCACCGCTACCAGATCCGAACTACTGGAGGATGCACTTTGACGGGTCAAAAACAAAAACCGGGCTAGGTGCCGGAGTGGTACTTACCTCGCCAAAGAAGGACCAGCTGAAATATGTGATGCAGATCCATTTCACGGCATCAAACAATGTCTCTAAGTATGAAGCACTTGTGCATGGGCTCAAAGTGGCAAAAGAAATTGGGATACGTCGGATCCTATGCTTTGGCGACTCAGATTTGGTAATACAGCAAGTGTCGGGACTGTGGGACGCCCTTCATCCAAACATGGCGCTGTACAGATTTCATGTGCAGAAGATATCTGGTTACTTTGAGGGATGTGAATTTCACCATGTACCCCGGGTGGAAAATGAGGCTGCCGACGTACTGTCGAAGCTCGGATCAACCCAACAAGCAATTCCAACGGGGGTAGCATTGGAACACCTCAGAAAACCGTCTATCAGGTCGTCCCCAGAAATCGACTCAATTTACGTCCCGGAGGATACAGAATCCGGAGTTGTGCCCATGGACATTGATACGGGAGGTGGTGCGCGAAACCCGGGGACTGCCTCGGCAAACCGCTGAGCAGTCCCCGGGTCTTGAGAAGCAGTACCCGGGTCGAGGCAGTCCCCGGGGACTGCTTCTCAAGACCCGGGGACTGCTCAGCATGATCCGGTTGAAGTTATGCTGGTGGACCATATGGAAATTGATGAGGATGTGTTCCTTGTGCGAGCAATACCAGCTTGGGCACTGCCTATATTTCTATTCCTGTAAGATGGAAAGTTACCCACTGAGGAGGTGCTATCCAGGCAAACTCAGAGGAGAGCAAAGGCATACACAATCATCAATTCTGAGCTATACAAAAGGAGTGTGACCAATGTCCTCCAGTGATGCGTTGACCCGGAAGAAGGGCTTGACATCCTCCGAGATATACATCAAGGGGAGTGCGGCATCATGCCTCGTCCCGAGCCTTAGTGGCAAAAGCTTTCCGGCATGGATTTTACTGGCCAAGTGCCTTAGAACAAGCAGAAGATCTGGTGAGAAAGTGCAATGGTTGTCAGAGGTATGCTACCAAGACACATATGCCAATGTCGGAGCACAAGACCATACCAATCACCTGGCCATTTGTCGTGTGGTGTTTGGACATGGTTGGCCCGTTTAAACCAGCAAGGGGAAATATGACTCACATTTTGGTCATGGTGGACAAATTTACAAAGTGGATCGAGGTGAAGCCAATAAGAAAATGTGATGGAGCTACGGCCATGACGTTTCTCAAAGACATCATCTTGAGATACGGTTATCCTCACAGTATCATAACTGATAATGGCACAAACTTTGCGGAAGGAGCATTTGCGCGTTTCTGTCGGGATAAGAGATCCGGTTGGACGTTGCCTCGGTAGCCCACCCCGCTTCGAACGGACAAGTGGAAAGATCCAATGGATTGGTATTATCCGGGATAAAACCCCGGCTCATTGAGCCGCTGCAAAGATCAGCGGGGTGCTAGATAGAAGAACTACCAACGGTACTGTGGAGTTTAAGAACAACTCCGAATCGATCAACAGGCTATACGCCATTTTTTCTGGTATATGGGGCAGAAGTTGTATTACCAGCCGACATAGAGCATGATTCGCCTAGGGTCACCCAACACACAGAAGCCAAAGTGCAAGAAGCCCGGCAAAATGATGTTGATCTGCTGGAAGAAGCGAGAGAATTGGCATTGTCCAGATCCACCATATATCAGCAAAATCCCCGACGCTATCATAGCCGGAAAGTAAGCCCCCGAGTTCTCCGGGAAGGCGATCTGGTGCTCCGGTTGGTACAACGTACTGCTGGCATGCATAAATTATCTCCCCAATGGGAAGGGCCATTCATTGTGAGCAAAGCATTGCACAATGATTCTTATTATCTTATAGATGTAAAGCCACAGGAAAATAACAAGGCGGACAGGTCCGGCGAGGAATTTAAGCGTTCGTGGAATGTAGCTCTACTTCGTCCTTTCTACACTTAGCAGAGAAGTGTATGTATCCGAGTCTTCTCATATGTCGGTATGTATGCCGGCAATGAGTTTATCAATGAAATGTTGGCACCTCGAGTAGTAACTCGGGGACTGCCTTAATAATATTTGTTGTCTTCTGTTATTTGTACGTCAGCTGGAGTAAGTTGTTCTACTTAACTCGGATTAGTAGTGTGTGAGCACCCGAAACCCAACTCTTCGACTTGCCGCTGTCCAACAAGAATTGGCTTCATGGCAAGCAAGAGAACAAGTTTGGAATTGCGTAGCACATGAAAAACGACTAAGGAAAAGAACTTAATCGAGCCGACGTTTGTTTTTCGAACTAACCTTGTGTAATTTTAGTTTATTATGCTGAATTATCATGAGCTAAGCCTAAAAGTTTCCAAGTATTGTTAAGAAAAATTTTGAAGCTCGGATTCGTAAGTCGTAAAACCGAATCAAGGTAGACACGAGCCGAGCCAAAAGATTGGACGAACAATAAAATGAAACTCGGGGACTATGCCCAAGTTATACAGCATAAAAACTTAGTAGCAAAATATCACATGTGTATTGGATACAATTCCACCGGGCATACCGGGGATCTGATAAACTTTAATGTTTTTTCACTTAAGGAGCAACAGGAGGAGGAAGTTCAGCGTCATCTTCGCTGTCTTCAATGTCCGAGGCATCGCCCTCTTCGTCCTCATCCGAGCCATCTTCAATGTTTTCAGCATTTTCGTCACCGGCGGCTTCTAGGAAGCTCGGTCCCCTAGTCCATTCATGAATGGGAGCATATTCGATGAGGCTATGGGCGCAAGCCTTGCGGCGAGCTACCCACTTCGGGTCACTGGTCCATTTGGATCCGGTGCACATGCGCGCTAAGAGGTTGAGGTCGATCTTCTCGTACCATGTAAGTACATAGTGGAGAACGGTCTCAGCTGCGGCGCGTCCAGCGGAATCCCTCCAAAGGTCGAGCTAGGTCTCGCATTCCGTCAACTTTTCAACAAGAACTGCGGTTCCCTCCGGAGTGTCTTCTGTAGGCCAAAACGTGTTGAAGATTCGGACTTCAACGTCAAGGATATCCTTGCCATAGTTCTTGATGATTTCCATGCGAGATGACAGGCTGACCAACAGGTCCTCCATGTCATAGGGAATCTCTTCAGCGTCAGGAGCAACATGAGTACCCCTCTCTTGGCGGAAATCAGCAACAGTGGCGCTCGCGATGGCAGTGCCCTCTGGAAATTTGCCTGGAAACAAGATAAGAGAAGCAGGTAAAGAAAAGAAATGTGAAGTAACCTGGAGAAATATGCTAGATAAGGGAAAGGAACTTACGTGAAATATGGCTGAGGATCCGAGTCAACTCCCTGGTACAGTCATCACGTCTTTTGCGAAGCTGCACAAGTTCAGCGTTCGCCGACTCAAGCTTGATGTCGGCCTCCTTGAGTAGATCCTGGTCCTTGGCGACCTGGAGATTGAGGCGCTCCCGCTCTTCAGTATAATCCTGGCCAACCTTTTGGAGCTCGGATTTGTGTTATGCTTTCATTTTCTTCATCTCGGCCTTGAGCCTGGCGATCTCATCATCCTTGGTCCGGAGGAGGGCAAGCTCATCGTCTTTCTTCTTGAGCTCGGCTTGATGTTGTCCTGCTTGTTCGAGAAAATGCAGCATCATATCAGGCACGAGCACACTATCTTCAAGAGATGCTGAAATAGTTTGTTGACCCAGCAGAGCCAAAGTATAAATGTTTGCCGAGCCAAGGAGGAAAGGAGGTTGAGCAGATATGACTTACCCTTGATTTGATCCAGATTCTTCCTCATAAGCATGTTCTCAGCCTCCACCCCAGCTGCAAAAACCGAATGATGGATTAGTTCGGCAGAAGAAGATGAAGGAAAATGGAAAAATGCTGAGGAACAAACTTACCACTTTTATCATGATCAGCCAGAAGTGCGTTATGCTTGGCGCGCAGCATCTTGTGAGTGTCCAGGAGACGCTGAAACTCAGCGCTCCGGCGGTGGTGGTCACCTGAAAAGAGTACAAAAATATAACTTAGCCTCGTGCATTTCGAAGTGTACAAAATCCAGGCCAAGTGGAACTTAACCCGGCTCTAGGTGTGTGCATATTCGAAGTGTACAAAATCCGGGCCAAGTGGAACTTAACCCGGCTCTAGGTGTGTGCATATTCGAAGTGTACAAAATCCGGGCCAAGTGGAACTTAACCCGGCTCTAGGTGTGTGCATATTTGAAGTGTACAATATCCGGGCCAAGTGGAACTTAACCCAGCTCTAGGTGTGTGCATATTCGAAGTGTACAAAATCCGGGCCAAGTGGAACTTAATCCGGCTCTAGGTGTGTGCATATTCGAAGTGTACAAAAGGCGGGCCAAGTGGAACTTAACCCGGCTCTAGGTGTGTGCATATTCGAAGTTATCAAGGAGCTACGTTAGTTTTCTAAGGAGCATCCAGCCGAGTAACAAGTTACTCCCCCGGAGGCTCGGGGACTAATGGTTATATCATTAATATCTACAACATGCTAAGGAGAAAGGGAAGTAACGTACCTCCATCATCCGACCCGCGTGGTTAATTGCCTTAGCGGCTGTGTTCATTTGAGCAGAAAATTCAGCGGGGCCGAACTTCTCCGGAAGATCGTCGTTGTGGACGAACTCCGCCTTGTTCCAATTCATGACAAATTCAATGAGGGTCAGAGGGTATCGCTCGCCGTTGGGCATATGGGGCGCCATCAAGCCCTTCGCATGCGCCTCCCTCCTCTCAACCAGGGCAAGGGCCGGGCTGGTGTGCAAAACCATCTGTTGCGCATCAGCTGGCTCGGCAGGGTGTCCTTCGGTGCTGGAGGCTTCTTAGAAAGCATGGACGCGAGAGTGCGCTGTCCAGGCTCGACGGACGCTGCTCTGGTGGCGTCAGGGGCCTTTTTGCCCTTGGGCTGCTAAGAGGAGGAAGTGGTTGCAACAGATTTACCCTTGGGAGCTGCCTGGGTACTTTCTCGCCGAGACTGGGAGGTCTCGGATGAAGCGGAGGGGCTTGGCGCTGCTGTTGCTACTCTTGGTGTTGTTGTTGTTGCTCTTGTTGCTGGAGTTGGTGTTGGTGCTGGTGCTGGTTTCTTCTTCGGTGGAGGTGCTGAGGTAGCTTCGGTTGTGGCTGGTTGCGGCAAAGCCAAAGTGGTGGATGCCGCTGCCTCAGCTGGGCCTATCTCCCCCGCTCCAAGGTTACCCCCCTCTTGACGAGGTGGTCTGGAACCCGGAGCAGCTGCTGAACCCTCCGGAATAGGGCTCAGCGGGCGTGAATCGTCACCACGAGGGGGAGAAAGGCTGAGTCGAAGCAGCGAAGTGATGCTAGATCCGCTCTAGGGGACCTCCACCGCGGCCCTGCCGAATCAAACAGTGTCAGATGAGAAACTATAACAATGCAAGAACAAGTAAGTGGCAGAGGGAAAAGAGGCTTACGCATCCGAGGTCAGGGGATCCTTGGGCTTCCGAGCCCTTCGTGATGGGGCCTTGGTTGCAGGCTTGGAGGCAGTTTTGTCCCCGGACTTCTTTGGCCTTTTGGCAGGCTGAGAAGGTCCGGAGGAAGAAGTTGATGCAGCTCCCCGCTTCTTCTTCGGTGCAACCGGAACAGGGTCACCCACGGCAAGTGGAGGGTCCTCATGGATCTGCCCACCGGGGTTAGCTGATGTCGAAAAAGCATAAGAAAGGGGGACAGCGTCAAATGCTTCCATCACCTCCACATCCGAGTCATCTTCATCGTCGGGCCAATCTCTAATGGAAGAGAGTTTACTGGTGGGTCGCTTCATCGCGTCGGTCATTGGAAGGAACATCTCCTGATCAGGCTCCTCCTCGTCCGAGGTCTCCTGGTCAGGCGCCCACTTGAGGGTGGGATCGGTGCAATCTTCGATTGTTTGCTGAAGGAATTGCTAAGGAAAAGAACAGACAACAGAGTTAAAACTATAACAGCGACCGGCATAAGGTTTAATTCGGAGAAAGTTTGCGGCACGAAGCTTACCACGAGAGGAAGCCTATCTCGGCAATAGTGCTCAATTCCCCACGTCCACTCAGAGGAGAAGTCCTTGTGGGTGGTGAAGAGGGCCTTGACCCGGCGGTAAATCTCCGTGTTGCTCAACTCGAAAGACGAGGTACGGTTTGGGTCGCAGCCCCAGCTCATGTGGCACACTTTGTGAGTGCGCTTCTGGAGGGGGGAGATCCGGTTGTAGACGAATGTGATCATGGTGTCCTCGTTGCGCAACCCGAGCTCCTTTAGCTCCACGAACCTTGTGTTGACCTGGTTGGCCAAGACCGTGGGCTTCTTGGGGACAACGTCCCACAGCTCCGGGTTAGGAGGACCCGGAGCATAGGGGAGCAGCCGGATCAAGTCTTCGGTGCCGTCGTTCCGAACATAAAATAAAGTTCGGGCCCATCCCTTGCAGGAGTCCAACCCGGTAACTTGGGGGGGAGACGGATAGCCTCCGGGGAGAGATGGACGCAGCCCCGAACTGCGTAAGCTGCTTGTCCTCCGGATCAAGCTGAATGTTCGGAATTATGTTACGACGAAGGCCGAAAAACCGGATCCATAGCTTCTTCGTGGGCCATAATCTGGCATAGCCCTCGATCGTGGAGGCAAAAGCAGAGAGAGAGGTGATAGCATTGGCAGGAAGGTGGTGCGGCTGGAGTTCGTAGGTGCTCAACCAGTCGTGGAAAAAATCACTAACTGGCAGGCCAAATCCCCGCTGGAAATGTGACAAGAACACCACATACTCACCCGGATTGGGTGAGGGGGCGAGTTCGGTGGAGGCGAGCCGTGCGGTGACGCCTGCGGGGATGCGCCTGGTGCGGTAGAGCCAGTCCAGGTCATCCTGGCAGACCCAAGATCCAGCCCACGCACTGCGGTCCGCCGTCGCAGCGTCTTCCTCCATCTCCTGCTCGGCGACGGCGAGCTCCTCCTCAGTCATCTCGAGTTCGCTGCCCTCACTGGTGCTAGCGGCGGAGGGGGCAGCGGCCTAGACTGACAGTGACCCGTGGCGGAGGAGGTGCGCAGCGGTGGCGGCGACGCAGATGCGTGTGGAAGCAGCACGGGGACGGTGCTGCTGCTCAAGCACGGTGGCAGCAGCGCTGTCGCGAGAGAAGATGAGGAAGAAGAAAGGACAGAGGGGCGCGGAAATGGGGAAAGGACCCAAGGGGCGCACCCCTCCCCTATTTAACCGCTCCCTCAGCAAGGAAGTGGGATCGCGTTTGCGGGCGGGCCACATCGTGTCGCCGTGTACAGACTAGATTAACCAATCAGCATCAGGCCACACGGAAGGCCACAGGGCGCAGCGGATCCCATGACGCGACGCATTGATGCAGTTAACGAGGAGGCAGACATGACACGCGCATAGTAACTCCTGACAGTAACTGCGGCGGTTACTATTGCTGGCCCTTAAAATGAGGCGATGTGATGATTAGCCTCCACGTGGGAAAGCGTACGAGAGAAGGAAGAATGACCCGGATGAGAATGTGGTAACCCGGCCAGCAAGTGAAAACTTGGAATGTCCCAAGGGAAAGTAAATCCATAGAATCCGAGATAAGGTGGTAACCTGGCCAGCAAGTGAAAACTTGGAATGTGCCAAGGGAAAGTAAATCCATAGAATCCGAGATAAGGAGGTAACTCGGAAATGAAACCCAGAGCTCAGTGAAGTTGAACCTGTTGTGTCCTTAGCGGCCAAGGCAGCTAAGACTGCACCAGCTTCGGGGACTAATGTTGGGGGGATACCCCTGGGTAGGGTCACGCCAGGGTATAAAGGCCGAGTTAGCCGAGGTTCGGCAAGGCCAAAGCGGATGCTGGCCGAGTCACCTCAAGGCAGGCCGAATCATGGGGTAACCCGGACCAGGGGACGTCCACCTAACTTGGTCTCGACCGACTTAAGCCGTGAGTCGGTAAGATGTATCTAACTTATATGCAGGAATAGGTGTGGCCGGATCAACTACGATCCGAGTCATGTCAAGCTTCTAGGAGAAGGAAGGTATCTCGCTGGTCAAAAGTAGCCCCGGTACGCACGGCATGAGCGAAGCAGACAGAGGCAGGACCACCGAGGCGTGGCTGACAGAGGTGACGACGCCAATGTCGGCTAACGCAGGCGCCGCAGAGGCTCACGTAGCCTCTGCATGGGTGACGCGGGGAAAAGCGACCCGGTCGGCTTACTATTTTGGGAGGAGGCATATTCCCTGGAATATTCCTCCACGTATGCCCTAAGTGGAGACCTAGCCACCCCTATGTAAGGAGGGCTAGGGCCTCTGTAGAAAGGGTTAGGTTCTACGGGTTAATCTCTGGTTGATCGTGTACGGGTTTGCCAGTGGCGAGAGTAAGAGAGTTCCTTCTTCCTCCTCTCCCCAATACAGCTCTAGGAGCACTTGTAAACCTTGGAAGTGAATCAAATACAAACCTTCTGTGTGTGGAATCACCTCACTATCCCTCCCTGGATTCTCCTAGTGCATTTAGTCCCCACCTTTAGCCTATCCATGGCATCTACCGTGACACCACCACGACACTGATGTAGACATTGCGGCAATTGCGGCTGGGGCACCCGCGCCACCAGCGGGTTCTGCTTGGAATATGGTGCCGCACTATCAGGCGGTGGATCGCCTAGCAGAGGATATCGTCGACTTCTTCGAGGAGCAAACCAATGTTCTTTTGTTGCAGTAGTAGCTTAGTTTGTATCCCGCACATAAGTGTACCAATGTTGTAAAGTTTGTATATACGTTGTGTATAATTGATTGTCGATGATGTATAAAGAGCTTGTTAGCGTGTATGTTTTGTGAGTGCATTGCACTGTGCGACTCCTTTTCGTTAGCCTGGCCATGCGCTTATCTCAGTCCCTTGTCAACCTGTCAGGTGCGTTGCAACTGGGTTGATGTGTGTCAGGGGTTTCGATTGATTTGCCAGCTACTCAGGATATCACGTTTGAGTTCGTAGAACAGATGTGTATAGGGTGGCGCAGCCCCCGAGTGGATAAGTTGCAAAAAATAAAGGAGAACACAAAGTTTTGGGGCACTTAGCTTTATTTACTCACGGGACAGTACGAAGTACAATGTGTGGCTAAGTAGCCTTGGCTGAGTGGCCTTATTTGCAATGTAAAAGTAAAAACGACTAAGGGTAGAAGCGTCGCAGCTGCGCGACATTCCAGGGGTTGGAGTATGCGACTCCTGTCTCTAAATCTTGAAGGCGATAGGCGCCACCTGGGATTACTTCTGTAATCACGTATGGTCCCTCCCAGGGGGACTCGAGTTTGAGATGTCCTTGCTGCTTCAGTCGTAGGACCAGGTCGCCTTCGATGAAGGATCTGGGGCGTAGCCTCCTACTATGGTAGTTGCGTAGGTTCTGCTGGTAGATCGTTGATCTTTCCACGGCGATTTCCCTTGCCTCGTCGAGGAGGTCGACGGAGTCTTCGAGTGCAAGGGTTGACTCCTGCTCGCTATATGCGACCACGCGTGGCGCTTTGTACCATACCTCGGCGGGTAGCACGCTTCAGCCCCATGCACCATAAAGAATGGGGTGTAGCCTGTAGCACTGTTTGGAGTTGTGCGTAGGCTCTAGAGTACTGATTGCAGTTCATCTAGCCAGCAACCCGCGGCTTGTTCGAGTGGCTGGAGGAGTCGCTTCTTGATGCCGCCGCAGACGAGCCCGTTCGCCTTTTCGACCTGACCGTTGGTCTGTGGATGCACTACCGAGGCGTAGCTGATGTTGATTCCCAGATTCTCGCAGAATTCTTGGAACTCTTTGGATGTGAAGTTCGTCCCATTGTCTGTGATGATGTTGTGCGGCACTCCGAAGCAGAAGACGATGGATTCGAAGAACTTGACTGCGTTGTGCCCTGATTGATTGGTCGCTGGCATGGCCTCTATCCACTTGGTGAACTTGTCGACTGCGACCAGGAGGTAGACGTAGCCTCCTCGTGAGGACTTGGGGAGTTTGCCGACCATGTTGAGTCCCCACTGCACGAAGGGCCAGGCCAATGGGATTGGTCGAAGCTCTGTGCCAGGTGCGTGCGGCTTGTCCGTGAATATCTGGCCCGCGTTGCACTTCTGGACGACGTCCTTGGCGTCGTGCATGGCCGTAGGCCAGTAGAATCCAGCTCGTAGAGCTTTGGCCACGAGGGCGGGACTACCAGCGTGGTGTTCGCAGGTTCCCTCATGGATGTCGAGGAGAACAGCTCTTCCATCGGCCGTGGAGACGCATCGCTGGAGCACTCCTGTGATGTTGTGCTTGTATAGTTCGCCGTTGATAACCGCGAATGCCTTGGATCTCCGCGCGATGTGTCGTGCATCAGTCGGATCGTCCAGTAGCCTTTTGCTGAGGAGGTACATGATGTACGATTGAGTCCAGGATGACTCGATCATCATGACGCTCATTGGTCCTTCGAGTCCTGTGTCCAGCTCCAGGTCATCCAGTGCCATTGGCTCATTGGGTGGCGTAGCCCCCGAGTCCGTTGTTGCGCTTGTTTTCTTCTCTGCTGCCTTTGGCTTGATGGAGCGTTCGCAGATGCGCTCGAGAAATACCCCAGGTGGTATGGGGGCACAGGTAGAGCCTATGTTGGCGAGTGCGTCCGCCTCTTCATTGCTTTCACGACCTACGTGTCCCAGCTCACAGCCCTCAAAGTCCCCTTCGAGTGTGTCGTAGAGGTCACGGTACGTGATCATGTTGTCGTTCAGTGCGTCGCACTCATGCATTGTTTGGTTGATGACCAACTTGGAGTCGCCGTATATAATTAGCCTCTTGGCGCCGCAGGCTTTTGCCATCCACATCCCGTGTAGCAGTGCCTCGTATTCAGCTTCGTTGTTGGAGGCGGTGAACTGCATTCGTATGATATATTTCAGCTTGTCCCCTTGGGGCGATGTCAATATGACACCTGCACCTGCTCCGTCCTTCCGCTTGGATCCATCGAAGTGCATTGTCCAGAGGTAGGACATATCTGGTTTTTCGGGGAGCTGGTTCTCCATCCAGTGCACGAGGAAGTCAGGGAGAACTTGCGATTTGATTGCATCGCGCTTTTCGTATGTGATGTCTCGTGGAGACAATTCGATTCGCCAAAGCGTGACCTGCCCCATGGCGTCGGGGTTATTAAGGATGTGCCCCAGGGGAGCATCGTTGACCACCACGATTGGGTGTTCCTGGAAGTATTGCGCAGTCGTCGGGCGGTCATGAAGACGCCGTATGCCAGCTTATGGTAGTGCGGGTACTCCTGTTTTGTTGGCATGAGGACCTTGCTGAGGTAGTAGACTGGGCGCTGTACCCCGTGGACCTTGTTTTCCTCGGCTCGTTCGACCACGAGCACTATGCTGACCACCTGGTTGGTGGCGGAGATATACAACAACAGCGGTTCCTTTTCTTGTGGGGTCACCAGTACTGGCGAGGTGGATAGCGGGCGCTTGAGGTCTTCGAATGCTTCCTGCGCTTCATTGGTCCACTCGAACTTTTCAGCTTTACGAAGGAGTTGGTAGAAGGGCAGTGCCTTTTCACCCATCCGACTGATGAATCAACTGAGGGCCGCGATTCGCCCAGCCAGCTGTTGGACGCCCCTTATGTTTTTCGGCTTCTCCATGGCCAGTATGGCTTTTATTTTCTTTGGGTTTGCCTCGATTCCTCTCGCGGAGATGAGATACCCGAGTAGTTTCCCAGATGGTACGCCAAAGGCGCATTTGTCCGGATTGAGCTTGATCCAGTAGCGGTCGAGGTTGGCGAAGGTTTCGCGTAAATCGTCGATTAGGGAGGCTTCCTCCTTGGTCTTGATTACTATGTCGTCGACATAGACTTGAATGTTGCGACCAAGTTGATCCTTGAGGCAAGCCTGCATGCATCGCTGGTAGGTGGCTCCTGCATTTTTTAGCCCGAAGGGCATTGTGTTGTAGCAGAACACGCCGAAGGGCGTTGTAAACGCTGTTTTTTCTTGATCTTCATCCTTCATTCGAATCTGATTATAGCCTGAGTAGGCGTCGAGGAAGCAGAGGCGCTCGCATCCCGCGGTGGAGTCGATGATCTGGTCGATTCGCGGTAGCGGGAAGTGATCCTTTGGACAGTGCTTATTCAAAGAGGTGAAGTCCACGCACATCCGCAGGATATCCGTGTCCTTTTTTGGTACTAGCACTGTGTTGGTGAGCCAAGTGCTTTCCTTGATCTCGCATATGAATTTGGCATCGAGGAGTCTGTTGATCTCCATTCCGACTGCCTTTGGTCTTGGCTCAGATAATCACCGGATTGTTTGCTTGACTGGCCTTGCGTCTGGGTTGACATTGAGTGCATGCTCGGCAAATTCCGTGGGAACTCCTGGCATGTCCGCTAGACACCAGGCGAAGATTTCCTAGTGCTCGCGGAGGAATTCGACGAGCGTGAGTTCCTATGCGGGACTAAGTTGTTAGCGATGAGGGCCATCTTGGCGGGATCCGATGGGTGGACCTGCACTTTCTTTGTGTGCACTGATGAGTCGAAAGATAGATCGGGCGAACTTGGCCGGCTTAGGGGAGGCAGACTGTTGTCTGTCGACTCTTTTAGTCTCGCGAGTTCTTCCTGCATGCCAAAGGGCTAGGAAATTCTGTTGAATTCACTGTCGCAACTATCGGATCTCTCGAAGCTCCCGTTGACTATGATGACGCCATTGGGACCTAGCATTTTCATCTGCAGGTAGGCGTAGTGTGGCACTGCCATGAACCTAGCGAACGCGACAAGTCCGAGGATGCAGTGGTACTATGAGGGCCAGTCGACGACCTCAAAGTTGATGCGCTCGCGCCAAAAGTTTTTCGGCGTGCCAAAGATTACGTCGAGGTTGATTTTGCCTAGGGGATACACGCCTTTTCCTGGGACGATGCCGTGGAATGTTGTGTCCGAGGCTTCTAAGCAATTCAGAGGGATCCTCATTGCCCGCAAGGTACTCGCGAATATAAGGTTGATGCCGCTTCCGCCGTCCATGAAGACGCGGATCATGTCGAAACCTCCGATTTGCGCCTCGAGTACGAGGGGGCAATGGCCTGGATGAGGTACTTGAGGCGGATGATCACGTTTGTCGAAGGTGATGCAGGACTCGCTTCCGCTGAGGTACTCAGTGGTATATGGTGGCGAGTTTGTGGCCAAGTTGACTTGGCAAGTGATGGCCTTCTGCACCATGTTAGAGGGGCGTCCCTTTTGGATCATCATGGTACCCATGGCTCGTGGGTATGGCTCTCCTCCCTAGTGTTGGTCCGGCGCAGCTGCGTTTGGGGGTATTCTATGTGGTGGTGGCGGAGCGCCATGTGCCACGACGCCTGGAGTGGCCCCGTAGCCTCTTTCGACTGCATTGCGATTCATCCGAACCAATCCCTCATGTAGTTTGAGGAACTCGCGGCAGTCCTTGAGGAGGTGGCTGGACTTCTTCTTTCTATCATGTTTGTCGATGTAGAAGTGCACCGTACATGGCCCGGATAGTTTGTCTTCAATGGATGTCATGGGTGCCTCATCACGATAGCGGCATTGCCACACTTGCGTGGTTTTCCCGGAGTCGCGGTATCCACCGCTGCTGTATCCGATGTTGCGGTTATCGTCGCGTCTGTCGGCGTAGCCAGCTGCGACCATGTTGACATCATCGCGGTCATCATAGATGCGCATGCGGCGTTTGCCTCGGGGGTCGCGTATGTGCTCGAGTTCTGCCTCCTCGTCAGAGTGAACACGATTCTTCACCGAATCTTCTCCATCGGCCCACCGATTCGCGATTTCCATCAGGTGGTCGATGGTCTTGGGCTTTGAGCGGACCAGCTCCTCCATGAGCTCTATGCGGTGGACGCCGCCGTTGAATGCGTCAATCGCGCGATCCTCCGAGATGTTCTCTGCGGAGTTCTTAATGATGGACCACCTTTAGATGTAGGAGCGTAGCGATTTGACCGATCTCTACTAGCAGCATCTCAGCTCTTCGATTGATGCAGGCCACTTGTATGTGCCCTTGAAGTTGCGCACGAAGCTGTAAACCAGCTCATCCCAACTGCGAAAGGATCCGCGTGGGAGGTTGTTGAGCCACGCTCGGGCGGCACCTTGCAGCTGTAGCTGTAAGCATTGCATGGTCGTGCTTCGACTGCCGCCGTGGAGCCTGACGGAGGAGATGTGGTCCTCCAGCCAGATCTTTGGGTCTTGTAGGCCGTCAAACTTTGGGTTCTCTGACGGGAGTTTAAACCCCTTGGGCATTCGCTTTTGCCTGATGGCCCTGCTGAAGCATCTGGCGCCACAGAGCTCCACATCTTCCTCTTCCGAGTCAGTTGACCGAGCATGTCGTTCCCTTGACTTGTCGATCTTGCGCTGCATGAGGTCATCGCGCGCGTCATAGTCGTGGTCGTGTCGCCGTGAGCGGCGGCGTCGAGAAAGGTCGTGACTGTCATCGCTAGATGAGGGCGAGGAGTAGTGCTTTGCCTTTTTTAGGCTCCGGTGTTGGTTCCTTGTCGAGGGCAGCCTCGACTAGTCCCAAGCCCGCGATCGTAGATCGGTGCATGGCGTCTCGGGGATCTCCAGCTGGCGGCTGGTTGTTGAGGAGGTACATGGTGGCTGCTATTACCGCGGCCTGCGGCGTCTTTGGGACCACGTTGCCCCGTGTATCGACTGTCATAGAGCTGAAGTCGAGGACCTTTGCAGCTTCTATGCGTTCTTACTCGGTGAGATGGGCCATCCGAGATCGCCTCGTGTTTGCAAGGCACTCGTTGCCCTTTGAGGAGGATCCTCTGTGGGAGGAGAGCCCAGCACGTCGAAGGCTCGACTCGTCTGCCGCCTTTTTGCGCCCCTCGAGTTGCGCGATTGTTTGCACTTGGCGCTTGAATTCCTCCTTCAGGAGCCAATGGTAGCCCATTAGCAGTTCTTGCGGAGATCCGAAGGGTAGAGGGTTGCCTTGTAAGGTGTCGCGGCAGCGAGCCCACTTTTTCTCGTTGAGCTTGATTACGACGCGTTCGCCGGTTTGCTCGTTTATTATGGTTGGAGGTTTGATTGCTCCTCCATTGTTGACGGGGGTGCGATTGCCACCGTTGCCGCCGTTGGGCGGGTCGGTTTCGTTGCCACAGTTTCCCATGTTGTCGCGATTGGCGGAGGTGTCGCCTGCGTTTATGACGGGGCACATGAAGTGATTGGGGAAGCTGGTGGTCCCGCAACTCTTAGATCCGGAGCCGTAGGCTCCATCTTCAGTTGCCAAATTGCTCAGATCGGATTCGCGATTGCTGTCGCTGACCATGTTCTCGACTGTTGTCGGGGTGTTGAGCTCACTAAGGGTGCCAATCGATGGAGGGAACCACGATACTAGGGCAATCGATGGCACCGTCGGCTGGTCAGGCATGCGAAGCGTGCCCATTTGACCAACTTGGAAGCGGAAGCTCCCGATCGCCAGGCTGATTCCGTCGCCCACGGACTCGAAAGCCGGGCGAGTGGCTGGCGTGTGGACTGTGAAGTCGAACGCGCCGAAGAGCTGGCGAATCTCCGCTGTTGCGGAGTTGTAGATCGTGGTTGATGGGGCCGAAGAAGCCGCAACATCAACACTCCCAGTTCCCACAGACGGCGCCAATTGACGAGGGTTTAACTCATCAATGCCCATTGTTACGGACTTGGGTTTTGGAGAAGGAGGGAGCGCTAGAGACATCTATCGGCTAGCAAACAAGCACACAGGGGACTCGAAGATTTACCCAGGTTCGGGCCTCATAGAGGTCCCTACTCCTGCTTGTCTACTCGTGGAATTATCAAAGGAATCGAAGATTACAATGGTGCACAGATGCAATCTAGCGAGGGTGGTGGAAACTAGGGTTGCGTGTGTCCTCCTCGCCGCCCCCTCCTAGCCTTTATATAGATAAGCTAGGTCTCGGGTAGCAGGTCGAGTCGGTTACAGGTTAGGGTTTTCCCCTTTGAACTTTCTATCTTTAGCTTCTACTTGTTCTTCAAGCAATCGAGAGTCCGTAGGTTACTCGAGTTCTTCATTTGGGCCTTGGCGACACCGTGTGCCTCTACGTATTCAGGCTGTATATACCAAGCTTGAGTACCTGTAGGGTATACCCATGTCACCTCCTCTGCCAGAGGGTCTTTTGCCGAGGTCTTGTTCTTCTTATTCTTCTTCTTTGCCTTCTTGGCAGCGCCGGTAGCAAAGACGGCTTTGGGCCCATTTCCCGGAGTCAGACTCTGATCGGTACTTTCGGCCATTTGGTTCTCGAGATCATCTCCGAGATCCATGTTGTCTTGTGCTTTGGGAGAGCTTTCTCCAGATCCTTCGTACATGTCTTCTCCCTCTGCAGCAGCTGTGGAGTTAACCTCCTCTTCGTATTCCGTGGAGAACTTCCGGAAATCTGCCGACGTCATGGATTCATCCGAAGATGCCGGTAAGTCGACGCATGTTCCGATAGCTTCCCGCATAGAGTCGGCGTTGTCTCCAGCATCAGCAGAGCCAGAACCGGATCCCACATATCCGACAAAGTGCGATGCGTGCCTCCTGAGATAGTTGTGGCTCTCGCGATCGGCTTCCTCGAAATGCCTGATGGTCTCGAGAATATCGTTTATGCTTGCATCTTGCATCATCATGCGTCTTAGCATGTATCTCAGGAAAGGCCTGTCTGTCCTGGCGTCATCGGAGCCGGAACTAGTGTTGTTGCTATGCTCCTCCTGGATTTTGACTTCAGTAGGTGGGCCGATCTGGGATTCGGTCTCTCTAGAGAGATCCACTCCAAATTCAACTTGGACCGCCAGGTCTGCTTTAGGCTTGGATTTCTCCACTATCTCCACGATTGGTGCGGGCTGGGTGGGATTAGGGTTTTCTGAGATCCGGAACTCCGCCACCTCCGCGGACAAAGGAGACCCAGAAATTTCTTCTGCCTCTATCATCACTGCTGGGTGGGTGGGACAGGCTCAGCAAAGCTGATGTAAACATCGATCTCGGGAAAAGACATGATGGTGTAGGTGGTCATAGCTTCCCTAACCGGAATCCAAGTCTCGTCAAGAACGATGAGAGGGACGTCGCTGGCGTAGAGGATGCGACCGACGATGATAGTCTCGCGGATTCCGATTCTTGTAGATTCCGCTCGGAACGCAGATCTGAAGCTCACTTGCCCCATGGTGGGCGCCAACTGTCATCGGATTGATGACAAGTACGCCATGAGGGGGTCCTCGAGGCGTGCGGAAGAGAGGGGTGTGAGATGTACGGTGTTCCGGGGCGGTGAGCACACAAGTTTACCCAGGTTCGAATCCGCCGGCTTTGGACGGATCCTACTCCTGCTAGCAACCTAGTAATACGGCAGAGCCGAAATATGGGTTACAAGGGGTTCGCCTATGCGAGTTGAGATTGTGATTGTAAGGGGTGCCCTAAAGTCTCTCCCTAGGACGGCTTATATAGATATCTGGCCTAGGGTTTACAGGAGAGATCTATCCAGCTACGACTAAGATTCGGTTACAGAGTACATCTTGGACTACAAGTAACACTATGGGACTATGTCGGTAAGTCTTCTGGGCCTTCCCGTAGCCAGACTGGACTCCGTCTCTTCTCCCTGACTGGGCCGCCCGTGAAGCAAAGCTCTAACCCAAAGTGGGCCACCCTGGTCAGTGAGGAACTGTGAGGATACCCAGAAAGTATATCCCCAACACCGACATCATGGAATCATCTGAAGATGGCGGTAAGTCGGTGTTTGTTCCGATCGCCTCCAGCACCGAGTCTTTGTTGTCTCCAGCATCAGCAGAGCCGGATACGGATCCAACATATCCGACGAAGTGCGACACGTGCGTCCTAAGGTAGTTGCGGCTTTCCTCGTGGGCTTCCTCGAAATGTCTGATGGTCTCGAGAACCTCATCCACGTTTGCGCCTTGCAGCATCATACGCCTCAATGTATACCTCATGAAAGGTTGATATGTTTCGGTGTTGGCAGAGCTGGAACCAAAGTTGTTGTTATGCTCCTCCTGCATTTGGACCTCAATGAGAAGATCGATCAAGGATTCGACCTTGCTAGGGAGATCCACTCCAGATCCGACGTTCACCGTAAGATCTACTTCAGGCTCAAGTTTCTCCACTATCTCCATGTTAGGTGTGGGCTGGGTGGGATTGGGGTATTCCAGGATCCGGAACTCTGCCGCCTTCGCGGACAAAGTGGACCCAGAAGCTTCTTCTGCGTCTATCATCACCGCTGGGGTGGGTGGGGCAGGTTCAGCGAAAGATCTCACCAAAAGTCATGATGGTGTAGGCAGTCACGACCTCCCTAGCCGGAATCCAGGTCTCATCGAGAACAATGAGAGGGGCATCACTGGTGTAGAGGACGCGACCGACGATGATTGTCTTACCAATTTCAATTCTTGCAAACTCCGCTCGGAACGTAGATCTGAAGCTCACTTGCCCCACGGTGGGCGCCAACTATCGTCGGATCGATGACAAGTACGCCATGAGGGGGTACTCGAGGCATGTGGAAGAGAGGGGTGTGAGACGTACGGTATTCCAGGACGGTGAGCACACAAGTTTACCCAGGTTCGAATCCGCCGGCTTTGGACGGATCCTACTCCTGCTAGCAATCAAGTAATACGGCAGAGCCAGAATATGGGTTACCAGGGTTTCGCCTGTGCGAGTTGAGATTGTAGACTATTGTGAGGGTTCCCTAAAGGCTCTCCCTAGGATGGCTTATATAGATATTCGGCCTAGGGTTTACAAGAGAGACCTATCCGGCTACGACTAAGAGTCGGTTATAGAGTACATATTGAGCTACAAGTAACACTACATGCCTATGTCGGTAAGTCTTCTGGGCTTCCCATAGCCGGACTGGACTCGTCTCTTCTCTCTGACTAGGCCGCCCGTGGAGCAAAGCTCTAACCCGAAGTGGGCCACCCTGGTCAATGAGGCACAGTGAGGATACCCGAAAAGTATATCCCCAACACAGACATGATCAAGACCCCTCTCCAATCAATAATCAGCAGTAGGACCTGGAGATCCGTACTGACTCGCACACATTCAATGATGACTCCAATGATCATGAGAACCTTTAACGTTTGTAACTAAATCCTTTTGTCTCGTGATATATTACATGTCCGAGATTCGATCATCGGTATCCACATACCTACTTTGATCTCGTTGCCGACAAGTACTCTTTTCTTGTTCCCGTGATATAAAATTACAGTGACCTTATCACTTGCTTGCAAGCTATGTCAATGTGATATCACTGAGAGGGCCCAAAGTATATCTCTTTGTCATCGGGATGGTCAAATCCCACTCTTGATCCATGAGCCTATATATAAAACTTTCGGAGTATCTGAACCCACCTTTATTGTCACCCTGTTACGGTGTGACGTTTGATGTTATCAAGTTACTCTTCCGGTGTTAGTGATTGACATGATCTCATGGTCTAAGAACTAATGTTACTTTGCATGATATTATAGCAATGTAAACATAATGACTTTGATTGTATTACTATACTTCGGATGAATGTTCATCACATCATTCCACCAATGTTGTGACCTCATTATTAACAATATCCAATGTCCATGACCAGGAAACCTTGATCATCTTGCTAATCAATGAACTAGTTTATACAAGAGGCATAACTAGGAACTCTTTATTTGTTTATTAAACACACATGTATTAACATTTCCAATTAATACAATTATAGCATGAGAAATAAACTTTTATCGTAAACAAGGAATAAGATAATAACCACTTTATTATTGCTCCCATGCATATTCCCTTCAGCTTTTCCACAATCCTTTGACATGCGTTGCACTTGGTGACGATGTCCTTGGCATCACACATCGCGGTTGGCCAGTAGAAGCCGGCTCGTAGAGCCTTGGCGACGAGCATGCGACTACCAGCGTGATGCCCATAGGTGCCTTCGTGGATGTCGAGGAGGATGCTTCTGCCATCACTGTTGGTGACGCATCCTTGGAGAACCCCGGTGATGTTATGCTTGTAAAGCTCGTTGTTGATGATGGTGAAGGCCTTTGAGCGAAGGGCGATGTGTCGTGCGTCCGTTGGGTTGTCCGACAACTTCTGGCTCAGCAGGTATGTGATGTATGGTTGAGTCTAGGAGGGCTCAATGAGCATTACCTCCATGGGTCGGATGAAGGATCTGGCTCCACTCCAATTGATTCCTCTGTCTTGTCGGGTGGCGTAGCTCCCGAGTGTGTCATTGGTGCTGGTGGCCCAGCAGATGGCTTGACCTTGATGGAACGCACACAGATTTTCTCTAGGAATACTCCAGGTGGAACTGGGGCGCAGGTGGCGCGGATGTTGGCCAACTGATCAGCCTCTTCGTTGTTTTCATGGCCAACATGACGGAGCTCACAGCCGTCGAAGTATCCTTTGAGTGAGTTGTACAAGTCGCGGTAGGCGATCATGTTATCGCTGAGGGCATCACACTGGTTCATGGTTTGTTGTACGACGAGGTAGGATTCGCCGTATATCGTCTGGCGTGTGGCGCCGCAAGCCTTTGCCATCCGCATCCCATGAATGAGGGCCTCGTACTCCGCTTCGTTGTTTGACGCGTGGAACTTCATCCGAAGTATGTACTGCATCTTGTCACCCTGCGGGGATGTTAAGATGACACCGGTGCCTTCTCCTTCTTGGTGTTTGGATCCGTCGAAGTGCATTGTCCATGTACTCGACATGTCTAGAGTGTCTGGAAGTTGGAGCTCCATCTAGTGGACTAGGAAATCTAGGAGTACCTGCAACTTTATCACTATGTGGTGCTCATAGGTGATGTCCTGCGGGGACAGCTCAATGCCCCAATGGGCGACTCGCCCCATTGCCTCATGGTTGTTGAGGACGTGGGACAGCGGGGCATCATTGACCACAACTATTTGGTGCTTCATGAAGTAGGGGCGCAGTTGACGTGCTATCATGAATACTATGTATGCCAATTTCAGATAGTGTGGGTACCGCTTATTTGTGGGTGTGATTACTTCACTTAGGTAGTAGACAGGCCGATTCACCCCATGTATCTTGCCTTCCTCGGTCATTTCGACCACGAGCGTTGTGTTGACCACCTGGTGCGTGGCGGATATATACATCAGCATAGGTTCCTTCTCCTAGGGAGTGACCTGGATCGGCGAAGTTGATAGTAGACGCTTGAGGTCTTCGAATGCTTCTTGTGCTTCATCGGTCCACTCGAATTTCCCTGTCTTATGGAGGAGCTGATAAAGAGGGCCTTTTCTTCCATCCGACTAATGAATCTGCTGAGGGCCGCAATTTTCCCAGATAGCTGTTGGACGCCCTTTATATTCTTTGGCTTCCCCATGCCTAGTATAGCCTTGATTTTTTTAGGGTTCGCCTCAATTCGTCTTGTAGAGATGAGGTATCCTGATAGGTGGCTCATGCGTTCTTCAGCCTGAAGGGCATTGTGTTGTAGCAGTAGACACCGAATGGCGTGATGAAGGACGTATTTTCCTGGTCCTCCACCTTCATCTGAATATGGTTGTAGCCTGAGTAGGTGTCAAGGAAGGAGAGACACTTGCACCCAACGGTTGAATCGATGATTTGATCGATCCACGGTAGTGGGAAGTGGTCCTTCGGGCAATGCTTATTGAGGGACGTGAAGTCTACGCACATCCATAGTATATCCATGTCCTTCTTTGGCACCAGCACGGGGTTAGCAACCCAGGTGCTTACCTTAATATCGCGGATGAAATCAGCGTCGAGGATTCCATTGACTTCCACGCCTACAACTTTGGCCTTTTCTTATGACAGTCGCCATAGCGACTATTTGATTGGTCATGCATTGGGGTTTACGTTGAGTGCGTGCTCGGTGAATTCCCTAGGAAGTCCTGGCATGTCCGTAGGACACCAGGCAAAGATTTCCCAGTGCTCATAGAGGAATTCAATGAGCGCGAGTTCCTATGCGGAACTCAGGTTGTTGGCGATGAGGGTCGTCTTGGCCGGGTCTATTGGGTGGACCTGGACCACCTTGGTGTTGACCGTAGAGTCGAAGGACTAGTCAGGTGTGTTTTACCTGCTCAAAGGAGGAAGACTGTTGTCCGTAGACTCCTTGAGCCTTGCCAGCTCTTCTTGCATGCCGAAGGATTGGGAAATTATGTTGAACTTACTATCTCAGTTGTTGGACCTTGTGAATCTTCCTTGGATGGTGATGACACCGTTTGGTCCTGGCATCTTCATCATTAGGTATAGTGTGATATGGCCAGGATTCGCGCGAATGCCACGCGACCAAATATAGCGTGATACTGGGAGGGTCAGTCGACCACCTCAAACTTGATATTCTCGCTCCTGAAGTTCTGGGCCATACCGAAGATGATGTCGAGGTGAACTTTGCCCAGGGGTAGATCCCCTTGCCTGGTACGATGAAGTGGAAGGTGGTGTCCAATGCTTCTAGGCTGTACAATGGGATTCACATGGCACACAAGGTGCTGGCGAATATGAGGTTGATGACGCTGCCTGATGATGGCCTGCAAGTGCACAGGTTCGTCAGAGCATGTTTTGTGGAAATATTAATTCATGTTTTTACATCGATCCCAATAAGGAGCTTTGGTAAATGTTTTTAGGCGGCGTTTCTGTCGCACCCAAAGTACCATAGGTCTTGAGTGAATTGACTGCAAATGTTGGAGGTGGAAAGTGGTGAGTGAATAATAGGAGAAACTTGAGTAAAGGTAGATGCTAAAAGTAAATAACATAAAAGTAGAAAGACGATGAAAGTGTTCGGAGTTCGTGTAGATGAGAAGTTAGGCACAAAGATAAACAATTCATGGTGATAGTGAATGTGCCGAATGGATAAAATGAGATAAGTGATTGTGATACTTCATATTCATAAGTGAGTAGGCAAGCAACCCCATATACCGACTAGGAGTCCTCATGGCAAATTTCCCCTCGTCCCAATGATCCATCTGCCTATTACCACCATAATGGTCAGCACATTAATTAAGGTCTGTTGACCCGATCAAGGCTTTAATCTTGATGGTTCCTTGTTGATCCTCGAGTAGTACTAGCTCCTCATTGATATCGGCCATGTCACTCAAGGGTCGTCGATTCGCTAGTAAATGAGTTCATATCTATGAGATCTCGAGATCAAGTTATCTAGGCCCTTAAATTAGACAACAAGCATTAGGCAAACATAGATATTCAATCTCACATTATAATAATCATGACAACAATCAAAAATGAATGGAAATAAGAGAGGAACATCCCATCTCACCAATACCCTATAACTCCCATGCCTATGGGGATTTACTCGGACATGAGAGGAAGATAGATCAAAGGCATAATAATATTGCAAAGGGAAATCATCTCAACTTTACTATAGCAAGCCACAATACCATTCTGAGATCAAATCAAATACAAATCAAGACAAGGTCAAAGTATCAAACCCTAATCTTACAAGTGCTAGTCTCTATCTTTCTCTCTACAATTGGGAATGATGGTGGAGTGGATGGATTAGAGGCTCGATATCTTTGATGAATGAGGCGATGGTCTTCTCCTCCTTTAGATCTGATCTCCCCTCTTCTAGAATGGTTTGTGGCGGCTGTGTTCTCTTTTGTCTCTCTTCTCGTCTCGCACCCAATACAGAAGTTGCTTTTATTGATATAACGAAGGCGCTGGAGGGTCGTACGGCCGGGTAGTACGGGCACATTCCGACCATACCAGTGGTCGTTACACCACCTGGACGCCTCTAATGAAGGGGGCTTTAATTGAGGATTTGCTTCTTTGGTTGTAAATAGCTCATAAATGCTCCAAGATCTTCCAGAAATATTAATTACCTGAAACTTATCACAAGAAACCAAGGTTTCGCAAATTTGCGATGTTAACATTAGTTTAAAGATAAAATTCAACAAAAACCCGGGAAAAACCAGAGGAAAATCATAGGTAAAAAGAGTCAAAATTTGGAGCTATCAACATCCCCAAGCCTAGCTGTTGCTTGCCCTCGAGCGACAAAGCTATAAAGAATAATAGCGAGAAATTAAATCAAGGGGGAAAACTCACAAGTTCAAGGTTGTATCATATTCCATCGTCACAAATCCCACAACCTTAAACATGAGCACAATATATTTGAACAGTTGCACTTAAGCTTGCTCCCTAACCACAAATAACTCGCTAGATAATAGCCCTTGAACACAAACGAGACTGCCAAAATTTGGTTAGGCTTGCAAATCAATTCTTTTCAGCGCCTCTCTTCTTATGAGAGTAAAACTATTTTTAAGCAAGAATGCTTTGGGAAAATTAAGGGTGCACAAGTAGATGTCAAAAGAAGGATAAACTTAGAGTTTTCATTAACACCCATTTCGAAAATGTGGCTATCAAACACCCCATCAATTCCTTGCTTTTCAAGAACTATAGTTTGTCTCTTTTTATTGCAGGTGGTGAGGTGTTGCCAATACTTTCATAAGGATCGAATATTCCAGCTCCAAACTCAATGGTAAATATTTTTTCTTTTTGATTTTTCTTCTCTCCTTTTCCTTTTCTTCTTTTCTTTTTCTCATAGATCAACAAGGCAAGTTTAGAAACTCCCTCACTCACCATAAAAATGTCCATTCCTTCAAAGAATTCTTTTGAGCAGGTGTTTATCAAGTCAAACCATTTAAGATGTGGGGTTGAGCACTACCAAGATTAAGCCTGTAAGACAAAAAGAAGGCACCAAAGTTGTCATGGAGACACTTTGTTTTGTTTTAAAACAATTGGAATTTAATCCAACAATGTTGTTTTTCTAACCGATTGTAATTGTCATAAGTCGAAACCAAAGTAGTGACATTAACCATGAGATTAAGTCCTAAAAGATAACAAGCTAAGCGAAGAGCGGAACCCAAGTGCAACCGAACAAGCACAATATGTTCATGAATAAACTTGTAAGAAGAGGGAAAATAAGAATGTGGTACCTCCTCTTGCTTGCTTGTCTTCTCACTTGAGTCAACTCCTCGCGTTCTCATCCATGGCTAAGTCACTAGAAGTAAGCAACCTGCAAAAAGCTAGAGAGAAAACTGAGATAAATTCACACAAAACAAGATAAATAATAATAAAAAATTAGTTTTCCTTTTATCAATGCAAAACTGAAAGTAAACCTCTTGCTTGCTTGTCTTCTCACTTGAGTCAACTCCTCGCGTTCTCATCCATGGCTAAGTCACTAGAAGTAAGCAACCTGCAAAAAGCTAGAGAGAAAACTGAGATAAATTCACACAAAACAAGATAAATAATAATAAAGAATTAGTTTTCCTTTTATCAATGCAAAACTGAAAGTAAACATGCACTAGGAACCAAAAAAATAAATCAAAAGAAGAAAACAAAAATATGAATGCAAAAGTGGGGAGGAGTTTAACCTCCCCAAGCTTAGGCTCTTGGCCTACCCTAGATCAATTGTTGTCGCCATCGTTGGGCAGCGGCTGCTAGTATGGATAGTATGGGTAATGGCTCGGGAAATCGGTCATGAAGGTAGTGAAATTCTGAGTGAGGTCAACAATGTTGTTTATGTGATGCACCACCTGGTCGAAGTCACTCCTCGGGACATAGTCAAATCCCGGCTGAGGTTGAGGCATACCTTGCTGCTGGTAGTGGGGGAATGGCTAATTGTGATGATGTTGCTGGCCATAGTCGTCCTAGCCCCCGATGTTCTAGCCCTCTTCCCCTTGCTCCTGCTGTTGCTAGTTGTTGGCTGCATTTTCCCAGTTGGGGTCCCCTCCTGGGTTTGGAATCCTCCTCGGGGAGATCAATGCCTGCTGGAATTCCTCCTCATCAAGGACCCAACTCTGTTTACCTGGCAAACCAAAAGCTTGGACAAACGGAAGCAAGACTTGGTGGAGTTCATCGTTAGGCTCAATTTTATTTTGATAAGCACGAAGGGAGTGTTGAGACCTATAAACCCCCATAAATTTCTTGTTGTCCATGGCGATGTCATCCAACTCCTTACTGCCAGCCACTGGTCTCTCATTGGGCATGACAAACTCGCTCGCATGGACGATCTGAGTGATCAAGCCTCCACAACGGATGTCACCCGAAGGAGCCGACCTTTGGCGGCGGAAGTGCTGGATGAACAAAGCACCCAAGTTTACCTTATCCTCCATCTCAGGATGGAGAGCCATATATATTACACTTATCTTGGGGCCTGTCATTGCCCCGGTATCTCCCTTCCCAAAAATTGAATTCGCAAAAAAGGTGGTGAAGTAGCGGGATAGTGGGATTCTGGATGGTGGCGCTCTTCTTGCGCGAGTAGTCGATGTTCTTGTGGACAAAAATATGCTCTCAAGCATGCATTGCCTCTATGAGGACTTCATTAGTTGTATCAAGTTATCCTTCATAGGAGAACCCGAAGCAATCATAGAATTTGTAAAAAGTGAGGTTGTGGGGCTGTCCATTGAGCAAGAAACTTATAGTTCAATGACATTCTTGGGTTTCAAGGTCATCGTGGAATGGCGACAAGAACTTGTATGTGGCGGTCTCGAAGGTGTCAGTGGAGAGGTAGGAGAAAGGCGCCATGCCAGCGTTCACGGTCATCCTCTCAAAGTCATCCTCAAGGACTTGGCAGGAGAGGAAGCCACGGTTCACCCACTTGGTAGGTATAACTCTTCATGAGCTCACCCTCTCGTAGTCCTTGCTCAGTGCTACCCGCAGATTGCCTCCCTCCGAGCGTCTCTTCTTCGATCCCGACGGGTTTGAGGTTCCTGAGGTTCCTGCCCTTCCCGAATGAAAAATCTTTCCAATATTCATTGTGCTGCAGAAATTTCAAAGAAAAACTATATGCATCAGGTTTCTATCATACAAACAAACAATTACAGAAGGAAATTACAAATCCTAACATGAGGAATCAAAAATAATCTCAAAATATGATGAACTCATCTAGATAGCCAATGTGAGGAATTCCACCATGGATTTTAGAAAATAAAGCATGGATCAGATGAGAAACTTACAGATGTCAAGATTCCCCAACTCAAACGCAAGAAATCGGTGAAGAATCGAAGGTTCTAGGTGATTATGGTTTGAGTTGGAGAGAGAGAGGAAGAAGAAGAAGAAGGCTGGTTGCTGCTAGCCGCCGTCCTCTAAATCGCGCGACGCACGCGGTACGGGCAGGTCCCACCCATACCAGGGCTCGTCACGGTTGAATCAAAACTAGGGTTCTAAGATCAAACCTGGGAGTTTTGATATGGGTGGACGGTACGGGTACATCCGGCCGTACTATTGGTCGTTACTGCGCCAGTAAGGTTGGAGCTAATTGCCGATATTCAGTATGGGCGGACGGTATGGGTGCGTCTGGTCGTACCACTGCTCATCATGAGAGCTGCCTCTGGCTGCTTCATCGACAAACCTTCTCTACTCTAGTACGAGCGGATGGTACGGGCACGTCCAGCCGTATCACATCTCATTACGTCACCTAGAACCAGTTTTCTTCCTTCTCTTCAAACATCTAATCTTCCAATTCTTTATTACCCTTCATATCAGTAACAGACTATAAACTTAACAACATTTTATTAGAGAACAAAATAAAATAAAACCTTAATACTAAAGATGGGTTGACTCCCATTAATCATTTATTCAAAAATGGCGGATTCGAATTAACCGACCTCCAAGCTCTTAGTGTTCACCTCCGGTTGCCCTTTATCAATGGTACTTACCGCTTGGACACGCTTTGGTGGTGGTATATATTTTCTGTCATGTTCTTCTTTCTTTGGAAAATAACAAACAATCTGGTCATCATATATATTGAAAAAAAACCTTACCGGTGGAGCAATTACATTAGCTCCAACAGTGCTAAGAAAAGGTCTTCCAAGGATGATTGAAAGTTTGTCATCTTCTGGAATATCTAGTATGATAAAGTCAGTAGGTATACATGTTGATCAATCCTAAGCAAAACATCTTCGGTCATACCAACATGTCGTAGTTGTATTATCGGACATTTGTAAAGTAATTGAAGTTGGAGAGTATTCTCCAAGATTTAATTTCTTAAATAGTGAGTAAGGCATGACACTAACACCTGCTCCTAAATCACAAAGAGCATTAAAAATATTTGTTTTTCCAATTGAGTAAGAGATAGTTGGTATACTTGGATTCCCAAGCTTAGCAGGCAGCTTATCACCAAAACTTGTCATCATTCTACAGTCTTAGTTACCTTCTTTTTTCTACTAAGAATATCTCGCATGAATTTTTTGTAAGTAGGAACTTCAATTGCATCAGCTAGAGGAAGTTCTAAATGGAGTTTTCCAAGAGCTTTGGCAAAAGAATCATAAATAGCTTTATCTGGTTCATACTGAACTCGGTTAGGATAGGGAATTTCTTTTTGTTGGAGTTACCTTTTGTTTTACCTTTGCTGTTGGTCTGGCATCCTTTTTAGTTTCTTCTTCGCTGGAGGTTTTTGCTTGTCGATATGTTCTTACTTGGAGCAATAACCTATTCTTCTTGTTCCTTTCTAAGCTCGATGTCTTCTCTTGAATCAACCGTCTCAGCGTCTAAATCATACGGTTTATCCTTGTCTCTTGCTTCTTCATCTTTGTCTTCATTAGGAGTTTCGTGTCCTCCTTTCTGCGCTTCATAATCAATATCATCTTGTGGATCAACAAGGTTCTGTTCTTCTTGACTCATTTATTTAGTCTCCCTTGCCTTACGGGCGTGCTCTTTTTGGTACCATGGTGGCCCTTGTGTCTTTGTTCCACGTCTAGTAACAATATTAGTAGAGACAGAATTATCATTGAAATTGTTTTGTTTTAAAATTAAGTCTTGAGTTTCAGCTATTTGATCACACTAAGTTTTGACCATACTCAAGTACTTATCTAAATGTCTAGTGGTATGTCCTAGATCATCAAAAACTTCGGTCAACTCTTTTATATTCTTTTCTTGAGTCATTAACCATTTATAATTTTTCTCTCGGAACTGATTGTTGATATCTAAACTTTTGCATAATAAGATAAATTTCATCTTCTATAACATAAGTTTGAAGAACATCAACCTTACTTCCTTCAATAAGTTCCGCAGCTATTCATTTTTTTCCATGGACTTTTTTACTTCTGGCATAAGTTCTTGGGGTATTTGAAACATACCTTCTTGGGGCATAAGTTCTTGGGGTATCAAACCCTAATGTTACAAGTGCCAATCTCTCTCCCTTTCTCTCTACAATTGGGAATTATGGTGGAGTGGATGGATTAGAGGATATAGATCTATGGTGAATGAGGCGATGTTCTTCTCCTCCTTCAGATCTGATCTCCCCTCTCCTGGAATGGTTTATGGCGGCTGTGTTCTCTATTTTGTCTCTCTTCTCGTCTCGCCCCCAATACGGAAGTTGCTTGTATTGATATAATGAAGGCGCTGGAGGGTCGTAAGGACGGGCGGTACGGGCGCGTTTCGACCGTACCAGTGGTCGTTACACCACTTGGACGCCTCTAATGAAGGGGGATTTAACTGAGGATTTACTTCTTTGGTTGTAAATAGCTCATGAATGCTCCAAGATCTTCCAGAAATATTGATTACCTGAAACTTATCACAAGAAACCAAGGTTTCGCTAATTCACGATGTTAACATTAGTTCAAAGATAAAATTTAACGAAAATTCGACAAAAAGCAGAGGAAAATCATAGGTAAAAAGTGTCAAAATTTGGAGCTATCACTGCCTTCTTCCAAGAAGACTCTGCTCATCTCGTATCCGTCGATCTGGGCCTCAAGGACCAGGGCTGGTCATGGTACTTGGCACGGGTGGTCAGATGTGTCAAAGGTGATGTAGGATTCGGATCCATTGAGGTAATCAGGGATTGCGGGGGACCATGACACCACCATGTTGATTTGTTGAGTCCTAGTCTTCTGGATCATGTTGGAGGGACACCCCTTCTGAATCATCATGCTCCCACACGGTGGGGTATGGCTCGCCTCCATTGTTGCGCGTCACTGGAGCTGCTGGTGGTGGTGCTACGTTGGATGGAAGGGGTGGTGGTGGTGGTGCTCCTCACGCTATGTGCCTTGTGGATGCTCCGTACCCTTGACTTGTCACTTCGTGCTAAAGTTGCACGTAAGCATCTTGAAGCTTCTGGAACTCGCGCAGTCTTTGAGGAGGTGACTTGACTTCCTCTTTCCGTCCTGCTTATCGATGTAGAAGTGGATGTTGCGGGGGCCTGACAGTCGCGCCATCGCATTCGAAGCACCATCATTGGTGCGACGCTGCCACACCTAGGCCAATTTTCCGCTGTCGCGGTAGTTGCCACCATGATATCCGCTATTGCGGATCGCATTTGTTAGTGTAGCCAGATGTGACCATGTCGACTTCGTTACGGTCCTCGTAATCGTGATGCCTGCGCTTTCCTAGGCGGCCACGCCTGCGGCCCAGGTCATCCTCGTCATAAGAGAGTGCTCGGTTGTTGTGAAGGGTGTCTTCGCCGTCCGCCCAACAATTAGCTATGTCCATCAAGTAGTCGATGGTATCGGGCTTGGTGCGGCCGAGCTCCTCCTTGATCTCTCCACGACATACGCTGGCTTTGAATGCGTCGATTGCTCGCTCCTCGGAGATGTCTTCCGTGGAGTTCTTGATGATGGACTATCTCTAGATGTATGAGCAGAGGGATTCGCCGGACCTCTGGCTGCATGCTCGAAGCTCTTTGATTGAATATGGTCGCTTGTAGGTGCCTTTCAAGTTTCGAACAAAGTTGTACACCAGCTCCTCCCAACTGCGGATCGGTCCGGAGGGGAGGCTGCTTAGCCAGCCCCGCACTGTGCCTTGCAGTTGCAACTGCAGTCATTGCATGGCAGTTTCTCTAGACTCGCCATGGAACTTCACAGACTGCTTGTGGTCATCCAGTTAGATCTTCAGCTCCTAGAAGCACTACAACAGAAATGGTATTTATTGACACACCATTTTGTCACTTAATATCCATATTTTGTCAATGAATATATGTTGTTGACAAAAATGAGTTGTCACTAATTTAGTCATAAAAGCCGTGTCATAAAAAATCCATAACCACGGTTTGCATTTTTTTCTCATAGGGTTCTGACAGGTGGGACCCATAGGGTTATGATAGGTGGGACCGAGAGAGTTCAGACAGGTGGGACCCAGAGGGTTCGGACAGGTGGGACCCAGAGGGTTCTGACAGGTGGAACCCAAATGGTTCGAACAGGTGGGACGGAGATGGTTCTGACACGTGTGTTGACAATGTCAGTAATTTCGTCACGTTAATAATTATGCAGAAAATTAAAAAAATATGATACAAACAAATAAAATTCAGAACCAATATATAAAATGGCGGCGATAAAATTCGGTGCAATAGTTTTAACATGACATAAATTGCTGAACAGGAGCACACTAAAATGAAGATACAGCTAAGTAAATCATATTGATGAACAATTTCATCAAGATGGAGGTGTTGTTGAGTTGTTGCGCTGTCCTTGCTGTTGTGATGTCCTTAAGATAAAACTAAGCGTGGCTTCTAATTCTTGTTGCTTCTTCTAAGTTAATATGTTTTTTCTCTTCCTATGCCTTCATCAGAGCTGCATGGTCCTCTTCATATATTTTTTTATTTCTTCAAATCTTTTATCCTGGGTTTCCATCATTTTCTGCATCTCTTGTTTATACCTTTCAGATGCGAGGAGTGATTGTTCCTCCTGTTCAGCAAGCTTGTTTTCTAATTCTCGGATGCGTGTTGTGAACACAGAGCTCTTCCTTGAGATTGATCCAACTCCCAAATTTGAGAGGAACGTGCATGTGCTTGAGCTCGGTGTGCTCTTGTCCTTCAAGACTTCTTCAATAATCCACACTTCTGTTCTTTCAGTCTCATCTTCTAGGCAGGAGCATGACCCTGTACGTGCATCATTGATACCGGTTATTTTTTGGCGTGAGCCAACTAGACCTACAACGTATGGTCTATTAGGCCAGCTCAAACCCGAGAATGCAAATTTGAGGAAGCCTTTTAGTACCACCTCGAGAAGGACATATGTTTCAGTTTGCTAGACATAGAATCGAGACGGATGAAACCATGGACGCACATACTAGAGTCGCTAAGAAAAATAATTAACACTAGCATGCATGCTCGTGCGTTGCAACGGGGTCGCACCCACGACATGCGCGCACCACCACTACGTCCTCTGCTCGCTGCATAAGTCATTTCACCTTATACACATGCACCAACACCATGAAACCATACGCCACAATTGCCACCTCACCCCGCCTAGTGAAGGTTGTCGACTCCCTTAAGGTCAAGGAGTAGAGGAACACAACAGGGTTGATAGATCATTCTGGAGGATTCGGGAAGCGAACTAACCGAACCAACCGAATTTCAAGGGTACTTCCATTTTTGATCAACTCGGGTCCTTCTATGGCACCAAAGACCTCGTCAGAGATCTCGTAGCAAAACCTAGTTACCGTTGTAGCAAAACAACAAGAATTTTGTAGCACAAAAATTGTAGCAAAATCTGACGTTGCACGTAGCACCGCCGGAGGTCTCCTAGCGCCATGGTTGGTTGCATGTAGCAAATCCAACATCCGCTTGTAGCACCACCACCAACCACATGTAGCAAAAAC
Organism: Avena eriantha; assembly: GCA_910589775.1. Lineage (NCBI taxonomy): Eukaryota > Viridiplantae > Streptophyta > Magnoliopsida > Poales > Poaceae > Avena > Avena eriantha. Next base: position 74,400,867 of record OU342745.1, on the reverse strand, counting down.
CGACACGGCTTGTAACACCACTGAATGCTGATTAGTAGCATCCAGATGTCGAGGAACTAATGGGGTGAGGGTGCGCATGTGAGAATCCAACAGGGAGGAGGGCTCGTCTGCTGGGCGGAGGGCTCGGAGGTAGCAGGGACAGAGGCTCGCATGTGAGGACAAGATCGCTTGTCACAACGTCGTTCGGGGAGGGTCGCCATGCTAAGGCAGTCGGCGTCATCGGTCCGACGCTCGTCAGCGAGAAGTTCTAGGTGGATGAGCGCGAGGCGGGGCAATGGAGGCACGGGCGCGGGCCGAGATCCGGTCCAGTGGCGGCGGCGCGTGTTGTCAGCGGCGGAGGTGCGTGTCATCGGCGATGGAGGCACGGGCCTGCCTAGAGATCCGGTCCTGCAGCGAGATTGGTGCCTGCTTCTGCGGGCCTAGTCCGGTGGCAGCGACGAGTACCTATCTCTAGTGGGAGAAGATGGGCGGGCGGCGTCGTGGGGTGGTAGGAAGGAAAGTTGGGCGTCGTGGGGAGTTAGTAAGCGGTGCGACCTGAGGATCATTTCATTCGTACCCTGCGGGGTATCTGTATCATTTTCCTATTATAAATGCTATCATTTTCCTATTATAAATGCCTTATAACTGAATTTATTTATATTATTTGAGATCTTTGATGTATTTTTTCTCTCGATACTTGCAGAAATATTCTCTAACAAGAACACGGGAGCAGCAGATCGACTCAGGATTAATCAGTCCAACTTATGCGTTGCTGCTGTTGATTGGTTGACAGGTTCAGCTGGTCGATGCTTTCTGTGGGTAAGATTGCACCACGGACTAATTAGTGCATCTACCTAGCTTCGTACAGCAGCACCTGATCAATCGATGCGGGCCGTTGCCTGAATCAGATCACGGTGCTGGCTAGCTACAACAACAGTAGCTCTGCCACCGATAAACACCAGATTCAGGACATGGAGTAGCACCAGGGCCTCGACCCTCTGTCCGGCCGGTGCGGAGCCGCAACATTGCCTTCGATTCTGTACCACTACCAGGTCAAGGGAACCGGCGGCGGCTGGATAGGAGTTAAATGTATGGCGGAAGTAGGGGCGCGGAAAGACCTCGACTTCGGCTGGTGGAATCAGGCGTCCACGATGAGGCGATGGTGCGAGGGATCTTCTCGCGGGTCACCGCGTCCGCGCCCGGGGACTCGACCTCGCTCAGGCGGTCGGTGGACAATCTGACGAGCAGATCTTGACATGACGAAGCCATGGGATGGGAGAGCACCAGAAATAAGACTCCACACCACCTATCAGAGGGCCCCGCCTCCTCCCAAAGTACCAGGTCGGTCTGCCATGGCCCATGGCCAGCAACAGATGGGCGCACAGGCATGCTTCACGTGCTCGATTATGGCGCACAAGCTTGACGACGGACGCGTGCAACGGGCTCCCAGCTACCACCCATGGCAAATTTTAGGGAGCACCTACAAGCCCTGTTCTCCGCCATCGGCTTCCTTTTTCGTCCCGCCGCCGCCCGCTGAGGCGAGTGGAACGGGGACAGAGATAGGATTCGGGTGCTGGATGTACGGAGAGATTGGAGAGCACAGGTTAATTAACAAGACTAGCTAAATGCCCCATGCGGTTGCTACGGTCTCTTTAAAAAAAATATTGATGCCATGATAAACATAATACACATATAGTATATACCGTCCCAAGGCTTAAGGCGTATAATTTTTTCAAAAGTCAAACCAACTTACGTTTAACCAAGTTTTTAGAGAAAAATATTAATATTTACACTACGTAATTCATACCCTTTCATACATCATGAAACATATTTTCACATGGTATCTATATAATATAATACTGTTTGATACTTTTTTCGAAAAGTTTGGTCAAATTTTACATGGCTTGACTTTTCAAAAAATTATATGCCTTAAACCTTAGGATAGAGGGAGTATATACTAGCAGAAGACCCGTGCGTTGCTACGGCCAAAAAAATCCGAACTAATACTATTACTCCCTCCGATCCATATTACTTGTCGTAGAAATGGATATATCTAGACATGTTTTAGTACTAGATACATCCAATCCAATGACAAGTAATATAGATCAGAGGGAGTATTAAGAATCCGTGCCCTTCCTTGCTTTTGACATGTACAGTTTCATTTACTGTTATTTTTTGTCAAATTTGAATACAATTTTGATGTACCACTGCATCAATCACAACAAAACGTTGTTCCTAAATAAATTAAATTAATTGTATACAAAAACAAATAAATATATGCCTTGAGATATTGAAATAGTGACGACCCAGCAAAATATCTTATCTTAGTTATAGTTCCTGAATTACATACTCCACTATATCACCATGTTGGGTTTTTCTTGCCCATGAATTTATGTTTTCTGATTTTGCTTTCCTCCATCTTGCAAGCTACCTAAATCTAAGTGAGGATCAATGTTATACTCCCTCTGTCTCAAAATAGATGCCGCGAATTTTGCCAAAATTTAGATGAATCTAGACATTATTTAGTATATGGATTCGTCTAAATTTTAAAAAACCTAAGACATCTATTTTAAGACGGAGGAATACGACAAATGCACGGTAGTTCAAAGAAATAAACCAGAGATCATTTGGCGTACATCGCTATAGGCCCATAGTGCTGGAAGACAAAGAGTAAAAGGCATGATAGGGGCCGTCCCCCAAACCGCGTTTGTATAATTATTCGTAGTATGTTGCATTCAGTCTTCATTCCTGCACGATTAGCACCTAACAATGGGCTAGAGCACTTCACATGATGTGAATCACACCTGGTACGACAACCACCCTGTCCCTTGGGGATGAATGCAAGAAACACCGGCTTGTCATCATCAAATCCCATCACAGTGGTTGCCAGCGCCAGTCCAAAAATCAACAGCAGCGGGTCTTCCAACAGGAAAAGCACCAGGAGCACCGAAGAGGTCGAGTGAACACACAACAAATCCGAAGAGCTCCAATCCCAGCCACCATGGAGAGGAACAGAAGGTGGAAAGAACCTACTCTAGCGGCGGCAGAGCATGAGCCACATCTGTTACTGAGGTGCCTACGGAAGTGGAGGATGGGGTGGGCGCGGTGAAGGCGTGGCTACCAACCAGTGGTTGGGCTGCCGGCGGTGCCAGTCCAGTGTTGGCGGTGGCGGTCGCCGAGCAGGGGAGACGCGAGACTACGGCGGCGACAGGGAAAACAGTCCCGTGACGGAGGCCCGGTCGGGCGGGGATACTGCGAGGAGCGTGATGCTCTCTAGGTTAGGAAAAACAATCTGGAGGTCTCCGTTCCAAGAAGTTGTGGTCCTAGTTCCATGAGGCTCCGGCGCCTCCTCCTCCCCGACGGTCGCGTCTAGCAATTCAGGGAAGGATCCGTCGCCAACCGGAGTCTCCATCCAGCGCGGTCTCAACCTATTAATTTTTTTTTAACTCAAGACCATAAGCCTTTTAATAATATAGATATATAGAAGATTGCCACATAATATAAAAAACAAGCAAGTGTAATCAAGTAAAAAACTCTAATTTAACATCGCTTTGCTTGTATGATTAAACGGCTCCAGCCTTCAAGTATATATATGTATACTTTTTCTATTTATAAACGCAATATTCTTTTAATTCTCGATCATTGTCGTAGCTAAGATGTTAGCATATTACCTTTCTTCAGTGACCCGAGTGGTTAGAATAATTGTATTTCACTCTTTTATTTTAATGTAACTTCTATTTTTCACTGCCACCACAAATTAGTGTAAAAACATCCATGTCCCCAGTTAGTATAGTACTGTAACTAAAACCAATAGTCACACACCCGTGTGTTTGCTACAGAAAAAACATTTCAAAGACAAAACCCTCTCGCAAATGATGAACCACGTCTGAAATAAAATAAAGCTTTATTTCACCGCATCTCTTCATCTTATCCCCTCACACCTGTTCTCTCTCTCAAAAAAGATGACATCTCTTTCTCCATTTTGTCTGCCTACTACAGTATGCCTGGCAGCACGAGCTTACTCTCAGTCCAGGATTAGAAGGGGAAGAAGAACCCTCAATTCCTAATCAGTTTATTAGGGAAAGAACCCTCAATTCCTCCCCCTGTCTCAATCTCTCTCTTCCGATTCCCCACACCAGAATACCCCAGTAGCCAACCGGAAGCTTTCTAGCCCATCCACTCGTCATCTCTAGCATCAGACGCAGCATCTAGGCGGAGGCCCCTCCATGGCCAGAACCGCCGCAGCTACCCTACCCAGACTCGCGTACACCACACACAACACAGACGCACGCAGAACCGCACCCACCTGCCAACACGCTTCCGCCCGATGCCACCTACCCTGGCCCCACTCCAGTGCTCCGATCGATCCCCCAACCCGCACGTTCTCCCCTCTGCCCGCAACGCCTCCCTCGAAGTCGCTAATCCCCACCGCCGCCAGGTCCTCCTCTGCTCGACCCCGTCGCCTCCTCGCTCTCATCCGCCGCCACCGCTCTCCGCCCGCGCGAGCGCCGTCGCCCCTACAGCTCGGCCTCGCTCCGGCGCCGCCACCAGACCTTCCTCGCCAGCGACACCCGCCGCCAAGCCTGCCTCTTCTCCGCGTCGCCTCAGGACCCCGCGCACGAGCCCGCCCGCCAGCGTCGCCTGCACCGCCCTCTCGCCAACCTGCCGCCGGCCACTGGCCCCTCGCCTTTCTCTCCCGTTCCCCGTCATCTCTGCAAGCGCGCGCGACCGCCTCAACTCCCTGCGTGCTGCCGGCGAGAACGCCCCTGCATCTTATGCCGGCACGGTGAACCTCGTGTGCTCCCGGCCCCCATCGGCACTGCAGCTGCGCTTCAATCCCAATCCCGATTGCCGGATGGGGAATCACGCGCGGAGACGATACATAAAAAGGAGCAGGCGGAACGGTCGAACCGTTCTTTTCACTTCAGGGTGGTAGGAGTGGGTAATTTCCAGACAAATATAGGGGCAAAACAGTCAAAACCGGGCAGACGGAAATTTTTGTCTATCAACCAACGACGCCAATCTTTTTAATAGTATATAGATACAAGGTGTGAAAGTGCAAAAATACTCGACGGACGAAAAATCAAAGACACCAAAATAAAGATATATTTTGGGTTGACAGATCAGTTTACAAAAGTAACTAATTTTATCTTTCAAGGAACCAAGAAAGTCAAGTTATTCACATGGCGTAAACAATGCATTCAATCAAAGGCTGTTATAAAGCGATTAAATTTCTTTATATGTATTTTTGAGAAGTAAAAACTATAAATTTGTAACCATCAAATTTGTGCGATGAATAATGTTGTTCATGATCTCGAGCGCATATTAACTAGAATATAGAAAAATCCCGAGAAATATAAAGAATGTGATATGACAAAAGAAGCTTTTAGATCAACAAATTCTCTATGAAATACTGTGGTTTTTTGTCACGACCAAGGTTACATCGACTACTGGCCGTGACCCACAAAGAACCCAAGGCCCATGACGACGTCATCCTTGTCGGGGCAGAGCCCTTGTAACTTGGGAGTTGTGAGAGAAGCTAGCATTATTGATCATATTGACTTGTATCGCAAGTTGCGAACCTCCTTCCCTCTCCTTGCTTTCTCTCCCGAACAAATCTCTCTCTCTCTCTCTCTCTATATATATATATATATATATTAGAATTAGCTAGGATTGTCACAATTGGTATTAGAAGCCTTTCGATCTGAAAGGGGAATCGTGAGAAATTCAGAGAAAATCCACCAAATTTTCTTCACGATTTCTGGTGGTGAATCAAGTACAGCTAGCTTGGGTTGGGATCTCTCTTAAAATCCCCAAACCTAGTTGGTATCTACGGCGGCGGTGTGCGCGGCTACATTAACTGGTTGCGCAGGAGGTGGCGTGAATCGGCGGCGGCGTTCATTCGGCTACGGATTTGACTGCGAGAGTAGGTTCCTAGCGCATCACTAGCGCTACAGGTAAAATTCCTGACGTCTCAGTCGAATCGACGTGGTTCAGGTGGCGCTTGTGGCCAATTGCAGATGAACGGCTTGCCTAGTACTCGTTGGTCGGGCGGTAGTAGATCTAGTGATTGGAGCTTCTTCGTCACGGCGCGTCCGAATTTCACCGTGCGGGTGACTGTAGTGGAGAAAAATCTCTCCACCATGGCTCTTATAGTAGAAGATCTCTCTGCGTAGATGAGCGCTGTGATGGAAAGCATCGCCAAGGCAGCGGAAACTGCAACGAAGAATTCAGAGAGTTGTTAGGAGCCGAGGGTTATAATTGAACGACTGCTAAAGTCACAGGATAATGTGTCTACCAAGGTTGATGCAATTGAAACTCAGATTTTTCGAATGGGCACAAGGTTGACATCTATTGAGAGTACATTGTCTGCAGCAATCAGTGTGCCACCTAGTCCTGATGGACGTCCGGAAGATGTTCACCATCAAGGCACAACTTCTGTTCAGGCTTTAGCTACTGCTGTTATGACACATGCACCTAGACAGTTTGAAGTTGGTCAATCACAATACATAAACGATAGGCATGGTAGAGAGCATAATCAACACCATGAGTTTCGTATGCCCAAGACTAACTTCCCAAAGTTTGATGGAACCCATCCTAAGATGTAGAAAGAAAAGGCAGAGAAATATTTTCACATGTTTCATGTTCCTGAAGATTACAAGGTTGATTATGCTACATTGCATTTCACTGGGTCTGCAGCACTGTGGTTGCAAACATATGAGGCACAACATGACATAGAAGGCTGGGCACACTTATGTGTAGCAGTTTGCCAGAAGTTTGCTAAAGATCTCTATTACACTGATATGAGAAGAGCCTTGCAAATTAGACAACAGACTGATGTGGAGAGTTATTTCAAGAACTTTGAACACTTACAGCACCAATTATTAGCTCACAATTCTGCACTAGATGATACATTTTTTGTGGAAAAATATGTTGGAGATATGCCCAAGAGGAATTAATAAAGTGGTTATTATTATATCTTTATGTTTATGATAAATGTTTACATCCCATGCTATAATTGTATTAACCGTAAACATTAATACTTGTGTGTTTTGTAAACATAAAAGAGTCCCTAGTAAGCCTCTTGTTAAACTAGCTTGTTGATTAATGGATGATCATGGTTTCCTGATCATGGACATTGGATGTCGTTAATAACAAGATCATATCATTAGGAGAATGATGTGATGAACACACACCCGTAGTAAGCATAGCATAAGATCAAGTCATTAAGTTCGTTTGCTATAAGCTTTAAAATACATAGTAACCTAATCCTTCGACCATGAGGTTATGTTAATCACCATCACCGGATGGGTACTTTGATGACATCAAACACCGCTTCGTAACTGGGTGGTCATAAAGATGTCATTGGGTATTCTGAAAGTATGTGTTGAAGCGCATGGACCAAGATTGGGATTTGTCCATCCATATGACGGATAGATATGCTCTGGGCCCTCTCGGTGGAATGTCATCTAATTAGCTTGCAAGCATGTGATAGGGTCACAAGTGATGACATAACATGGAACGAGTAAAGAGTACTTATCAGTAACGAGGTAGAACTAGGTATGGAGATACCGACAATCAAACCTCGGATAAGTAGAGTATCGCGTGACAAAGGGAATTGGTTTCGTATGTTAATGGTTCTATCGATCACAAAGTCATCGTTGAGTATGTGGGAGCCGTTATGGATCTCCAGATACCGCTGATGGTTATTGATCGGAGAGGTGTCCCCATCATGTCTGCATATTCACGAACCGTAGGGTGACACACTTAAGGTTCGAAGTAGTTTTAAGTAGATATGGAATGTGCGTTGGAGACCGAATGTTGTTCGGAGTCTCGGATTGGATTCGGGACGTCACGAGGAGCTCCGGAATTGTCCGGGGAATAAGATTCATATATTGGGGATCATTTTCTAAGTTAGGAAATGTTCCGGAGTATTTGTATGGGGATTCTAGAAGGTTTCGGAATGTTCCGGAAGGTTCTAGAAGATTTCTTGGAGTTTACTTGAAAACCAAGAAAGGATCAAGGAATCCTTGTGGGGTAAGACAAGGATTCATGGGGGAGTAGGACTCTCCCCCCCCACCTCCTTGATCCGCCGGCCAAGGGAGAGGGGAGTCCTACAAGGTAGGACTCCACCTTCCCATGGCGCCTCCCTCCTTTAAATAGAGGGGTGGAGGCGCCACCCCCTGGCCCCCTCTCCACTCTTGCCCTAGCCACTTCTCTCCTCCTCCTTTCTTCTGCTCAGGCTTAGGTGAAGCCCTGCAGAATTCTCTACTCCACCACCACCACCACGCCGTCGTGCTGCTGGGATTCCGTGGAGAAGATCTACTACCTCCGCTGCTCGCTGGAACGAGGAGAGGAAGGTCTGCTTCGACTCCGCACGTGTGACCGACTGCGGAAGCGCTGCCGGAACGCGGCGCCAGAAGGATCGTCCACTCGATCTTGAGATCGGCAAGTGATCGACTACATCAACCACGAGATCCGAATCTCGTAACGCTTTTGGATCTACAAGGGTTAGTACAGATCTATCTCGTTGCACATGTCTAATAGATTAGATCTTGGCTTTTATCTAGATTAGATCTGGGTTTTGTTCGTTCTTGTGGTAGAATTTTTTTGTTTTCCATGCTACGAACCCATCAAAATATATCAAAGGATTGAAGAGGCATATAAGATGTGCAATTGCCTTACACAAGCCAAAAACTGTAGATGTTGCCATTTCTTTAGCCTTACTACAAGAAGTTATGAATCAATATGAGTACAAAGTAAAATATAATCACAGAGGAAAGTATGAGTACAAGAAATGGCATAATCAAGCTGGGCCAGGCAAGTGATACGTCGTAAACGTATCTATAATTTTTTATGTTCCATGCTTGTTTTATATGTACTTTCTTATGTTTTGTCACACTTTGAGGTATTTTTATACATTTTCTGGAACTAACCTATTAACAGCCATAGTGCCAGTTGCATGTTTTCTGCTGTTTTTGGTTTCAGAAAACCTAGTAAGGAAATATTCTCGGAATTGGATGGGACAAAAGACAAAGTCAATATTTTACCCGAAGCAATACGGAGACCAAGGGGAGACGAAGTAGCGCACCAGGGCGGCCACACCTGGTGGCGGCGTGGCCTAGGGGGCACCACCAGGGGGTGTGGGCCCCCTGGTGCTCCACCGACCTTGCCCTTCGCCTATAAAATCCCTCCAGGATGAAAACCCTAAGTGCCTGATCAAAAATCTACGAAAGAGCCTGTAGCCGCCGCCATCTCCATCCTTAGACCGGGGGATCCAAAGCTCTTCCCGGCACCCTGCTGAAGGGGAGAGATCACCCTGGAGGCCTTCTTCATCACCATACAAGCCTCCGGAGTGATGTGTGAGTAGTTCACCCTTGGACTATGGGTCCATGTAGTAGCTAGATGGTTGGTTCTCCTCTTTTGTGCTATCATGTTTAGATCTTGTGAGATCCGTTCATGATCAAGATCATCTATTTGTAATCTTACATATTGTGTTTGTGGGGATCCGGTGGATATTGAGATGCTATGTTAGATTGATTATTGATTCTATCAAGTCTATGTTATTTCTGATCTTGCATGCCCTCCGTCGTTAGTAGCTATCTTGGCCAAGTAGATGCTAGCAACTCCAAGAGGGAGTATTTATGCTCGATAGTGGGTTCATGCCTCTAGTAATCTGGGGAAGTGACGAAAATCTCTAAGGTACTAGATGTGTTGTTGCTACTAGGGAGAAAACAGCAATCCTTTGTCCATGGGGCAATCGTATTATTTACTTTACACACTTTGCTTAATGCAATAATCTGTTGCTTGCAACTTAATACTGGAGGGGGTTCAGATGATAACCTGAAGGTAGATTATTAGTCATAGATGCAGTTGGATTACAGTCTATGTATGATGTTGTAATGCCCAATCAAATCTCATAGGAATCAAGATGTCTAGTATATGCATTGTTATGCTTTCTCAAATCTGTCAATTGCTCTGCTGTAATTTGTTCACCCAACATGATATCTATCTTAAGGAGAAACACCTCTAGTGAACTATGGACCTCGGTCCATGCTTTTACCATTGATATACCATCTACTGTTTACTGTTTACTATTTACTTTCTGCAAGCAATTACTATCTTCCACACTATACGTTTAATCCTTTGTTTTCAGCAAAACCGGTGAGATTGACAACCTCACTATAAGTTGGAGCAAAGTTTTGTGGTTGTGTTATGCAGGATTCCAAGTTGCTAGCAACACCTTGGAGTTGTTTCCTTGCTCCTACTGGTTCGATAACCTTGGTTTCATAATTGAGGGAAAACTTGATGATGTGCTCATCATACCTTCCTCTTGGGGTTCCCAACGAGCTTGATATATTTTGAGCCATCAAGCCTTTTTTTCTAGCGCCGTTGTCGGGAGTTAAGGACAGCTTCACAAGGGGAGTCCCTCACAACCAATCTCTTTACTTTGTTTTTTGTTTTGCTTAGTTTATTTTTTTGCTTTGTTTTCTTGTTTCCTTTTATCAAAACACACAAAAAATAGTTGTACTGGTTTGCTTCATTTATCAAAAACATACAAAAATGACTACTCTTGAAAACACTAAGTTGTGTGACTTCACTAGCACAAACAACAATGATTTCGTGTGTACACCCATTGCTCCACCTGTTCCTGAAGGTACTTTCTTTGAAATTAAACCTGCTTTGCTCAATCTTGTTATGAGAGAACAATTCTCTGGTGCTGGTACTGATGATGTTGTTGCTCACCTTAATAACGTTGTTGAACTTTGTGAGATGCAAAAACATAGGGATATAGATGGTGATATTATTAAGCTTAAATTGTTTCCTTTCTCTTTGATAGGAAAAGCTAAAGAATGATTGTTATCCCTACCTAGAAATAGTATTGATTCTTGGATTAAATGCAAAGATGCTTTCATTGGAAAATACTATCCTCCTGCTAAGATTATATCTATGAGAAGTGAAATAATGAAATTTAAACAATTTGATAATGAACATGTTGTTCAAGCTTGGGAAAGAATGAAATCTTTGGTAAAGAATTGCCCCACTCATGGACTGACTTCTTGGATGATTATCCAAACCTTTTATGCAGGACTAAATTATTCTTCAAGAAATCTATTAGATTTTGCTGCTGGAGGCACCTTTATGACCATTACTTTGGGTGCTGCAACAAAGCTCCTTGATAATATGATGGTTAACTATTCTGAATGGCATACTAAGAGAGCTCCACAAGGTAAGAAGGTAAACTCTGTTGAAGAAACCTCCTCCTTGAGTGATAAAATTGATGTTATTATGTCTATGCTTGTTAATGGAAAAGCTCATATTGATCCAAATCATGTTCCCTTAGCCTCTTTGGTTGCTCAAGAAGAGCAAGTTGATATGAACTTCATTAGAATAATAATTTTAGCAACAATGCCTATAGGAAAATTTTTGGTAGAAATAATTATAGGCCATATCCTACCAATAATGGTAATACTTACGGAAGTTCCTACAACAACAATAGAAGTGCACTCTCTGAACTTGAAGTCATGGTTAAGGATTTTATTAATAAACAAATTGCTTTCAATAAAACTGTTGAGGAAAAACTTTTGAATGCTGAAAAAAATATCATCTTCGTCTAAAGCACAATCCTCTTTGATTAATAAAATGGCTGCTAAACCTGAAACTATGGAAAACCCCTTTGCTCCTACTAATGCCATACAAGTTAGAATTAATGTAAATGTGATGGCTCAGTGTCGGCGCCAGAAAAGTGCTGGTGCGGAGCTCGTTGGGAACCCAAGAGGAAGGTATGATGAGCACAGCAGCAAGTTTCCCTCAGTTATGAAACCAAGGTTTAATCAAACTAGTAGGAGCAAGGAAACACCCCAAAGGTGTTGCTAGCTAAGCCTTGGCAGGGCGCACTACCGGTGCTAGTAGCAACGTGGAGACATGCACAACACAACCACATAACTTTGTCCCCAACTTGCGATGAGGTTGTCAATCTCACCGTGTTTTGCGGAAAACAAAGGATTAAACGTATCGAATGGAAAGAAGTAATAGTTTGTAGAAAGTAAACACAAAGCAGTAAAAGATTGTAGATTGAATGTAAAAGACAAGGACCGGGATCCATAGTTCACTAGAGGTGGCTCTCCTTAGATAGATAACATGCTGGGTGAACAAATTACAGCGGGGCAATTGACAAACATCGAGAAAGCAATACATGCATATACTAATCATCTTGACTCTTTTGAGACTTGATTGAGCATTGCAACATTATACATAGACCGCCATCCAACTGCATCTATGACTAATAATCCACCTTCAGGTTATCATCCGAACCCCCTCCAGTATTAAGTTGCAAGCAACAGATTATTGCTTTACGAACTGCGTGTAAAGTAAACAATACGATTGTTTTATGAACAAAGGTTGTTGTTTTCTCCCTAGTAGCAACAACACATCTAGTACCTTAGAGATTTATGTCACTTCCCCAAATTACTAGAGGCATGAACCCACTATCGAGCATAAATACTAACTCTTGGAGTTGCTAGCATCTACTTGGCCAAGATAGCTACTACCAACGGAAAGCATGCAAGATCACAAATAACAAAGACATGATAGAATCAATAATCAATCTGAAATAGCATCTCAATATCCATCGGATCCCCGCAAACACAACATGCATAATTACAAATAGATGATCTTGATCATGAACGGAGCTCACAAGATCTAAACATGAAAGCACAAAGGAGGAGAACTAGCCATCTAGCTACTACATGGATCCGTAGTCCAAGGATGAACTACTCACGCATCACACCGGAGGCTTGCATGGTGATGAAGAAGGCCTCCAGGGTGAATTCCCCTCTCCGGCAGGGTGCCGGGAAGAGCTTCAGATCCCTCCCGATCTAGGGATGGAGATGACGACGACTACAGACTCTTTCGTGGATTTTTGATCGGGCCCATAGGGTTTTCGTCCCGAGGGCAATATATAGGCGGAAGGAGAGGCCGAGGGGTGATACATTGCAAATGTATCTATAATTTTTGATGTTCCATGCTTGGTTTTATCTACTTTCTTGTGTTTTGTCCACACTTTGGAGTACTTTTCATATGATTTCTTGGACTAACCTATTAACAAGATGCCACAGTGCCAGTTGCCTGTTTTCTGCTGTTTTTGGTTCCAGGAAGTCAGAAAATGAATATTCTCGGAATTGGACGGGACAAAAGCCAAAGTTACTATTTTCCCGGAAGACTCACGGAGCCAGAAGGAGAGTCGGAGAGGGGCCAGGGCCTGGCCACACCCCCCTAGGCGCGGGCTAGCCCTACCCGCGCCACCAGGTGGTGTGGGCCCCCTGGCCACCCACCGACCTTGCCGCTCCGCCTATAAGAAGCCTCCCAAAGCCAAAACCCTAGATTGTCAATCAGAAATCCACGAAAAGTTCCGCAGCGCCGCTGCCACTGAAAAGGAGATTCGGGGGACAGAAAGTCTCTGTTCCGGCACCCTGCCGGGATGGGGAAGTGCCCCCGGAGCCATCTTCATCGATCTCCACCACCATCTCCATCACCGTTGCTGATTCCCATGATGAGGAGGGAGTAGTTCTCTCTCGAGGCTAAGGGTTCTACCGGTAGCTATGTGTTCATCTCTCTCTCTCTATGCATGATCATATTGTGATCATGAGCTTTGTAATCAATTAGATCTACCTTGCTACTCAAGTGCTTTAATAGATCCCTTGGCCTTGTTTCTAAGCATTGATACACCGTTTGCAATTAGATCTGTTACATGTTTGCTTGCTTCCATCTTTATTTCAGTTTGCCTTTAGTCTTTTCCATGCCATCAAGTTATTTTCTATCACCGTTACCACTTATAATTATCCATACCACTTGTGTTTCACTATCTCTTAGTCGAACTATTGCACCTATACACCTGACAAGTGTATTGGGTGTGTTGGGGACACAAGAGACTTCTTGTATCTTGATTGCAAGATTGCTTGAGAGGGAATACCTTTGACCACTTCCTCCCTGAGTTCGATAAACCTTGGGTGATCTATTTAAGGGAAAACTTGCTGCTGTTCTACAAACCTCTGCACTTGGAGGCCCAACAACTGTCTACAACAATAGAAGTGCGTAGACATCAAGCTATTTTCTGGCGCCGTTGCCGGGGAGGTAAGGTAAAAGGTACTCACATCCTCCGGTGTGAGTGCTCGAAGTTATTTCCTTTAGATTCTGCTATTTTGTCTTTTTATTTCTTGTTTTCACTATTTAGGCTTAATGGAAAACAACAACAAAATTAGAGAGCTTTTTAGTCTTTTTCCTAAGTTAGAACTCGAATTCTTTGAAAAGAAAATTAAAAAACCCTTGGAACCTTCTGTGCATGCTAATAGCATTGTTATTAGTATGAATCTTTTGAACACCTTTGTTACTAATGCTATGGAATCGTCTAAGCTTGGGGAAGTTGGTTTTTATGAAAATGATCTTTTTAGTTCCCCAGCTTTAAAGAAGAAAATTTGCTCCGATGATACTTTATCTCCCATATGTGGTAATTCTAATGATACTTGTGATATTTTAAATCCACATACTGAAAGCATCCCTTTTAAAGTACCTATAAAAATTGTTGAACGTGTTATGAACAACTCTTATTTTGGAGATGGAACTGTCCATCCTGGTGATCATTTACTCTTTATACATGAATTATGCGGGTTGTTCAAGTGTACAGGTATTTCAATGTACCAAGTTAAGAGGAATCTATTCTCTTTATCACTTAAGGGTAAAGCAAGGGAGTGGTATGAGCTACTAGATGATCCTCGTCATTTGGAGTGGAAGGAACTTGAATCTCTCTTTTACTCTAAATTTTATCCTCCTCGTGAAATTCATAAAGATAGGAATTACATTTATAATTTTCATCCTCATGATGGAGAAAGTATCGCCCAAGCATGGGGGAGACTGAAGTCACTAATGCTCAAATGTCCCATTCATGAGCTCCCCGTAATATTGTTATTAATAATTTCTATGCAAGGCTTTCAGGACATTACAAGGACTATCTAGATACTTGTTTAGAGGGATCCTTCACAAGTAAGGAGGTCAAAGCTAAGTGGGATCTTCTTGAAACAATTCAAAGTAATACCGAAGATTGGGATAACAACAAAGGTAAAGAACCAAGTATAAACTATGAGTATGATTGCATTAAGTCTTTTGCTGAAACTGCTGATTTTCAAGAGCTTAGTGCTAAATATGGTCTTGATCCTCAAATTCTTATTGATAGTTTTAAAATCTTTGCTTCTCATATTAATGCTCCTAAAGAAAAGTGGGACATGTATCATGAGCCTTTTAAAGACACTTGCATGGAAAATGAAATTGTTGTTAATGATAGCAATAAACATGCTCAAACCTCTGAAAGCACTATTTCTTATAAGCATGTTAATTTTTGTGGGATACATAGACCTTGTGAGAGTAATCAAGTTGAAGAAGAATATTGTATCACCCACAGGAATGAAAAAACTAGAATGTGGTATAGGGCTCTAAATGATCTTGGTAAAAAAGTTTGTGCCCTCTATCCTTTTATTTGTGAACTTTGCTTTGAAGTGGGTCATTTCAATTTCCAATGCCCAGACCAGAATAATAGCCCTTCTAATCCAATGAGTACTGCAAGTTTGTATTGTGATGACATGATCACTCCTAATCAGCATGATGAACTTACATTATTTTTGGGGTGTGAAGAGTTATCAAGAAAAACCTCTTTGGTAGATATGGGTGCTTTTGATATGAATCGTGTCCTGCATGGTTGTCATCTTTATTGTGTTGATAATTGTCACACAAATACTTACATACAAAATATTATAGAAGATGAGATTTTACCAAAATATGATAGGACTAATATGTGTTTTGATCTTATTAATGAAAAGAAGGAATCCTCCAAAGTTTCTTCTATTGTCTCTAACAATGAACCAGGGTATATGGAGAAGCTTCCTTTCAAGCCTCTCCCTCCTAAAGAGAAGAAGATAAAGAAGAAAAAGGAGGAGTAAAAGGAGGGAGGAAATGGTATTTTCCCCTAAGCATGTAGCTCCTATTATAGTTTTTGATGAGTCTGAACTCGATGATGTTCCTATGCCTGTTACCTATAGTAGTGATCATGATTGGGAAAAGCACACTTCTTTTGATATTGAAAATCTCTTTGGTACCAATTCTGAAAATGATGATATTAATAATTGTTATACTATTAGTGCTATCCATGATCCTTCCAATGATGATATGTTTACAAATGAACACACTTTGGAAGATAACTATTCTATTGCTTATGAAGATACTATACCTCCAATTTATGATGATTGCAATGATGAATATGATATTTTCAGTCCACCTACTATTGAGGAGGAAATTAATTATGATTATAATATGCCTCCTATATTTGATAATTATGGTGATGAAAATAATAATGATAGCTATTTTGTTGAATTTGCTTCCACTACAATTAACAAGAAAGACTATGTTTATGTGGGGAGTATTAATTCTTTTATGCATGTGGCTCATGATAAGAATGTTTTATGTAATAGTTATATTGTTAATTTTATTCATGTTTCTACTGAAAGTTATTATGAGAGAGGGAAACATGGTTCTATGCATCTCAATAATATTAAGTTTCCCCTCTTTATGTTGAAAATTTTGAAGTTGCACTTGTCTTGCTTTCCTATGCTTGTTGCTTTGTGCTTTAATGACTTGTTTCTTTACAAGATTCCTAAGCATAGGAAGTGGGTTAGACTTAAATGTGTGTTGAATTTGCTTCTTGATGCTCTCTTTTACTTCAATTCATATTTCTTATGTGAGCATCTTCTCAAACTATCAAGCCTAACTTAAAGGCGTTAAAGAAAAGTACTTATTGGGAGATAACCCAAAAGTTTTAGATGAGTCTTGAAAGTTATTACCTCTGTAATAACCTCTCCTTATACTTTTTATTTGTTTTTTGTGCCAAGAGTAACCTCTAATGAGAGTGAAGTAATGATTGGTAAAGTTGCTGTCCCGAAACAGATTTTTGTGCTTCACCGTAAAAATTCGTGAGAGAGCTCTGTACGTCGGATTGAGCTGTAATTGTTTGTGCTTCTGCCCCAGGTTGTTATCTAACTTTCTTTAGTTCAACACTTTTTGATTTGAGCAACATAAGGTCTTCGAAAAAATTCGTCTTTACCTGATGGTCTGTTTTGACAGATTTCTGCCATTTTCTGCATTTGCTTCTTGTTCGTTCCTTTTTGAGTTCTTTTGGGGAATTGAGATTTTTTAGGGAGGTGCTACAGTATCTAGTGTTCTAATGTAAGTTTGTTTGGTGTTAGAACTGAATCTTAAGACTTATTTATCTTGAGTGCACTAATGTTGCTAATAAAGATTGTGTGAAGTTTTGTATGAAGGAAAAATTTCAGGTGTATGGAAGGAATGAGTAATGAGATGAAGGATGGACTAAAGCTCAAGCTTGGGGAGGCCATGCGTGTCACCCCAAGAAGTACAAGCGTCAAAGCTTGGGGATGCCCAAGGCATCCCCTTCTTCATCAATAAAAATTCCAGGTTTCTTCCAAACGCTTTATTTTTATTGTTTCATACACAGTTGTGTTGTTGTTGGAGCGTTTTCTTTTTCGTTTTCATTTTGGTTTTCGTTTGCTTTTGTTTGCTTAGTTTTCTGAATAAATTGGTTGGACCCCCTCTTTCATACATTGGTTTGCAAATAGTTTGGTTTGGTTTGAAAAAGAGTAGGAAAGTTCATGCTTATGTGGTAAAAAGAGCTTGTTTTTGACTGTGGCCTAAGCTTTGTCATGCCATGCTTGATATTGCTTTGGGTTTATGCTTAGTATTCTTTGCTGTAGCATAACTTGTTATAAACAATTGAGATTGTTTAATATGCCTTGGATGAATCATGCGTTGTTTTAGCATATTAAAGCATAGTATAGTGGTATTCTCCTTTGACTAGCTTACACCATGTTATGACTATCGCAATTCACCTAAGCCTTTATGATCCTTTAGTTTTCAACTTGTAGTATCACTTTATGCTTTGATCAATGATGTTTTGTCGCTCTACATGATTATGGCCATTATTGCTCTCTTAGTTTGTCGCTCCCAGTCTTTTGCTAGCATCCACAACCAAGTATGAGTTCCACTCATGCATCCAACTCCTTAAACCAAGTTATTCCAAAGAGTCCACCATACCTACCTACTAGCTTATGCTATTCCAAGTATATTCATGTTTTTGTTTACCTTCCAAATTAAACTTGTTATGAGAAAACTAGTGATTAAAGCTCTCACTAACTTGATGGCACACTTTACTTTTCTTGCCCTTAATAAACTTGAACCATTGCGTCTTCTATGTTGTATATGCTTTGCACTTATTTGTTGGGAATTAGCAGAACCATGCTTTCATGGGGAACGCTTTCAACATTGCACTTGGTACTTTGTACCTAGTTGATATCATGATCTTTTGTATATGGATGTCGTCGGTGTGAAATGAAAGGGGAGCTTGTAAGTCCATGAAGTTATGTATATGTGTTAGAGAAACGCCTGGGCCGCTGGTCTAATCCATGCTGACATGGTGGAAACCTGCAGCGTAACCATAATGAGCTGTCTATGAAGCATTCTTCTTATAAAAAAAGAGATACTATGAAAAGAGGAAAGAGAGAAAAAAGCACCATATTCCCATGGTAAATAAGAAGAATGTTGAGATGCTCGTTGTCTGCTTGCCTTGTCATTTTGATATGGGGATTCTTCCGTATGATCGGGCAAGGGTACCCCGTTGGCAGTTCTCTATTATATTCATGTACTTACGATGACAAGAACTTACCGGTGACTAAACTTGAGTAGCATGAGGAGCGGCCCTCGTATACAAGGGACATGAGATTTCTGACTTATACTTCGTCAAGCATGTACACTATAGTTTGTTCACTTTAACCTTAATCACTTCAAGATGATTATGATAGGGGCAATGAGAGCTGAAAGCTATAAGTACCATAAATTTTGGAATCTCTTTATGAGACTTGAATCCCTACTTCCTTTTACAAAAGGCCTTTCTTCCACCATTATATTGAGTCTCCACCTTCTACCTTTATGCACATACTTTCAGAGCATAGTGGCCATTCTTAGTTCTATGTGCATTGTCCCAAGACTAGTTGATTGATGCATAACTTGATATTGCTTGTTTTAAACTATTTGTATCTAGTCACTCTTATGAACCTTGAAGGTGTCCTATGCATTTATATTTGCTACTATATGAGGGACAAGTTGAATACTATTATTCTATGTTTTCTTTATGTGAAACAAACAAACGTCTTGCAAAGCATTGTTATTCATGAATCTTTTGTTTGTGCCTTTTCATGTTGCATCATAGTTTCTTTGTCTTATTGCTAGAACTTTATCTTTCATGCTATGATTGCAGTACTATGATCCTAGCTTTGAATGTTTTGCAAATACTTTGATCAAGTCTTTGATGGTGCATGTCACCTAAAAAATTATTTTTTATTTTCATCACTTACCTACTCGAGGACGAGCAGGAGTTAAGCTTGGGGATGTTGACACATTGCAAATGTATCTATAATTTTTGATGTTCCATGCTTGGTTTTATCTACTTTCTTGTGTTTTGTCCACACTTTGGAGTACTTTTCATATGATTTCTTGGACTAACCTATTAACCAGATGCCACAGTGCCAGTTGCCTGTTTTCTGCTGTTTTTGGTTCTAGGAAGTCAGAAAATGAATATTCTCGGAATTGGACGGGACAAAAGCCAAAGTTACTATTTTCCCGGAAGACTCACGGAGCCAGAAGGAGAGTCAGAGAGGGGCTAGGGCCTGACCACACCCCCCTAGGCACGGGCTTGCCCTACCCGCGCCACCAGGTGGTGTGGGCCCCCTGGCCGCCCACCGACCTTGCCTCTCCGCCTATAAGAAGCCTCCCAAAGCCAAAACCCTAGATTGTCAATCAGAAATCCACGAAAAGTTCCGCCGCGCCACCGCCACTTAAAAGGAGATTCGGGGGATAGAAAGTCTCTATTCCGGCACCCTGCCGGGATGGGGAAGTGCCCCCAGAGCCATCTCCATCGATCTCCACCACCATCAACATCACCGTTGCTGATTCCCATAATGAGGAGGGAGTAGTTCTCTCTCGAGGCTAAGGGTTCTACCGGTAGCTATGTGTTCATCTCTCTCTATGCATGATCATATTGTGATCATGAGCTTTGTAATCAATTAGATCTATCTTGCTACTCAAGTGCTTTAATAGATCTCTGCTCTCCCCATGTGTGTGAAAGTGACAACGTGCACACCATGGTGGCACTTAGGCTAGAGATTACAAATACTTGTTATGAGTTATATTTGGAGATGGATGTCTTTATGAAATTGTAGTGTTTGTTGGACTCGTCTAGTACTCAAGGTGACAGTGTGGGGTTTTCTAGATGGAAAAGGCTTACTTTGAGGTGTGCTGCTATAGCCCTACCATCGATTAAAGTGTTCAACCGGAGAGTAGTTCAGCGTAGTATCATGAAGATAATATATTTATATGAGAGTGTTCACTAGTGAAAGTATGATCCCTAGGCCTTGTTTCTAAGCATTGATACACCGTTTGCAATTAGATCTGTTACATGTTTGCTTACTTCCATCTTTATTTCAGTTTGCCTTTAGTCTTTTCCATGCCATCAAGTTATTTTCTATCACCGTTACCACTTATAATTATCCATACCACTTGTGTTTCACTATCTCTTCGCCGAACTAGTGCACCTATACACCTGACAAGTGTATTGGGTGTGTTGGGGACACAAGAGACTTCTTGTATCTTGATTGCAGGATTGCTTGAGAGGGGATACCTTTGACCACTTCCTCCCTGAGTTCGATAAACCTTGGGTGATCCACTTAAGGGAAAACTTGTTGCTGTTCTACAAACCTCTGCACTTGGAGGCCCAACAACTGTCTACAAGAATAGAAGTGCGTAGACATCAAGGGGGTGCCTAGGCTGGCCACACCACCCCCTGGCGCGGGCCAAGCCTGGCCGCACGGCCAGGTGGTGTGGCCGCCCTCTGGCCCCTCTCTGTCTCATATTCTGGCATCTGATGACTTCCGGAAAAATAGGCACTTTGGCTTTTGTCCCGTCCAATTCCGAGAATATTCATTTTCTGACTTTCCTGGAACCAAAAACGGCAGAAAACAGGCAGCTGGCACAATGGCTCTTGTTAATAGGTTAGTCTAAGAAATCATATGAAAAGTACTCCAAAGTGTGGACAAAACACAAGAAAGTGGATAAAACCAAGCATGGAACATCAAAAATTATAGATACATTTGCAATGTATCAACATCCCCAAGCTTAACTCCTGCTCGTCCTCGAGTAGGTAAGAGATAAAAATAAAGAATAATTTTTTAGGTGACATGCACCATCAAAGACTTGATCAAAGTATTTGTAAATATTCAAAGTTGGGATCATGGTACTTCAATCATAACATGAAAGACAAAGTTCTAGCAATAAGACAAAGAAACTATGATGCAACATGAAAAGGCACAAACAAAAGATTCATGAATAACAATGCTTTGCAAGACATTTGTTTGTTTCACATAAAGAAAACATAGCATAATAGTATTCAGCTTGTCCCTCATAGAGTAGCAAATATAAATGCATAGGACACCTTCAAAGTTCATAAGAGTGACTAGATACAAAAGTTTAAAACAAGCAATATCAAGTTATGCATCAATCAACTAGTCTTGGGACAATGCACATAGAACTAAGAATGGCCACTATGCTCTCAAAGTAGGTGCATAAAGGTAGAAGATGGAGACTCAATATATAATGGTGGAAGCAAGGCCTTTTTATAAAAGGAAGTAGGGATTCAAGTCTCATAAAGAGCTTCCAAAAATTATGGTACTTATAGCTTCCAGCTCTCAATGCCCCTAACATAAGCATCTTGAAGTGATTAAGGTTAAAGTGGACAAACTATGGTGTACATGCTTGACGAAGTATAAGTTGGAAATCTCATGTCCCTTGTATACGAGGGCCGCTCCTCATGCTACTCAAGTTTAGTCACCGGTAAGTTCTTGTCATCGTAAGTACATGTGTATCATAGAGAACCGCCAACGGGGTACCCCTTGTCCGATGATATGGAAGAATCCCCATATCAAAATGACAAGGCAAGCAGACAACGAGCATCTCAGCAATCTTCTTATTTACCATGGGAATATGGTGCTTTTTTCTCTCTTTCCTCTTTTCATAATCTCATTTTTTTCTCTTTTCTCTTTTTTTCTCAAAATAGGACTCTTTTTTTATAAGAAGAATGCTTCATAGACAACTCATTATGGTTACGCTGCAGGTTTCCACCATGTCAGCATGGATTAGACCAGCGGCCCAGGCGTTTCTCTAACACATATACATAACTCCATGGACTTACAAGCTCCCCTTTCATTTCACACCGATGACATCCATATACAAAAGATCATGATATCAACTAGGTACAAAGTACCAAGTGCAATGTTGAAAGCGTTCCCCATGAAAGCATGGTTCTGCTAATTCCCAACAAATAAGTGTAAAGCATATACAACATAGACGACACAATGGTTCAAGTTTATTAAGGGCAAGAAAAGTAAAGTGTGCCATCAAGTTAGTGAGAGCTTTAATCACTAGTTTTCTCATAATAAGTTTAATTTGGAAGGTAAACAAAAACATGAATATACTTGGAATAGCATAAGCTAGTAGGTAGGTATGGTGGACTCTTTGGAATAACTTGGATTAAGGAGTTGGATGCACGAGTGGAACTCATACTTGGTTGTGGATGCTAGCAAAAGACTGGGAGCGACAAACTAAGAGAGCAATAATGGCCATAATCATGTAGAGCGACAAAACATCATTGATCAAAGCATAAAGTGATACTAAAAGTTGAAAACTAAAGGATCATAAAGGCTTAGGTGAATTGCGATAGTCATAACATGGTGTAAGCATGTGCCAAGTCAACCCAAATAAAGCATCAAAGGAGAATACCACTATACTATGCTTTAATATGCTAAAACAACGCATGATTCATCCAAGGCATATTAAACAATCTCAATTGTTTATAACAAGTCATGCTACAACAAAGAATACTAAGCATAAAGCCAAAACAATATCAAGCATGGCATGACAAAGCTTAGGCCACAGTCAAAAACAAGCTCTTTTTACCACATAAGCATAAACTTTCCTACTCTTTTCCAAACCAAACCAAACTATTTGCAAACCAATGTATGAAAGAGGGGGTCCAACCAATTTATTCAGAAAACTAAGCAAACAAAAGCAAACGAAAACCAAAACGAAAAGGAAAAAGAAAACGCTCCAACAACAACACAACTGTGTATGAAACAATAAAAATGAAGCGTTTGGAAGAAACCTGGAAATTTTGTTGATGAAGAAGGGGATGCCTTGGGCATCCCCAAGCTTTGACGCTTGTAATTCTTGGATATTTCTTGGGGTGACATGCGTGGCATCCCCAAGCTTGAGCTTTAGTCCATCCTTCATCTCATTACTCATTCCTTCCATACACCTAAAATTTTTCCTTCATACAAAACTTCACACAATCTTTATTAGCAACATTAGTGCACTCAAGATAAATAAGTCTTAAGATTCAGTTCTAACACCAAACAAACTTCCATTAGAACACTAGATACTGTAGCACTTCCCTAAAAAATCTCAATTCCCTAAAAGAACTCAAAAAGGAACCAACAAGAAGCAAATGCAGAAAATGGCAGAAATCTGTCAAAACAGACCAACAGGTAAATACGAATTTTTTCGAAGACCTTCTGTTGCTCAAATCAAAAAGTGTTGAACTAACGAAAGTTAGATAATAACCTGGAGCAGAATCACAAGAATTCACGCCTCAAAAAGACGTTCAGAGATTTTACACGAATTTTTACGGTGAAGCACAGAAATCTGTTTCGGGACAGCAACTTTCCCAATCATTACTTCTCTCTCATTATAGGTTACTCTTGGCACAAAAAGCAAATAAAAAGGATAAGGAGTGGTTATTACTGAAGTATTAACTTCCAAGACTCATCTAAAACTTTTGGGTTATCTCCCAAAAAGTACTTTTCTTTAACGCCTTTAAGTTAGGCATAAGAAGCAAGAAAACGAATCAAGTGTTCTCAAATAAAGAAGCATTAAAACCAAATTTCTTGTCCTTACCTCTCTTACTTTTATTCTTAACCTTGGGGAAAATACGATTGTTTTGTGGAGAAGAAAGGTGCATGGTCCCTTTTCCCACATCTATTATTGCTCCAAGGAGTTCTAATAGGGACCTTCCAAGTGTAATTTGTCCTTTTCCTACACATTCAATAACAAGATAATCAGTAGAAATCATTTTCCCAAGGATCTTTGTAAACACTCCTTCAGCTATTCCAATAGGTAATATAGTAGCATTATTAGCAAGAGATATTTCTTTTGCTCCTTTAGTAAGCCCCAAAGATTCAAAGATTTATAAATATCTTTGGGCATAAGACAAAATTCGGACATGATATCACAGCGAGCTTGAAAAGTTTTAGTATTTATATCAATCTTTACTGTAGGGAGCCACTTTGATGGTTCAGAATTTATTGGAACATAATTATGATGCTCCCTAAGCGTATTATAGCAATCTTTTAAGCTAGTAGTGCTAGTCTCAAGAGTGTTCAACCTAGCAAATATTCTTGCGATGGAAATATCAGTTTGGCTAGGCAAGTTGTGAGTGAGGATCAATTTCTTTATAGCATTTATAGCATCATTTTCATTACATTGGAGGAAATCTCCTCCCACAACACCATCTAAAGCATATCTATAGCAAAGAGCAATTCCAAGGTAAAAACTGCTAAGGAACAAGCTTTGAGTCATTTTAGCCTTAGTTTTTTCATGTAGATCAAAGATTCTAGACCAAGCTTCTTTAAAACTTTCCTCAATTCCTTGTTTAAAAGTGAAAATCATTTCCTCGGGTGACATAGTGATTGGAGCAAGGCTAGACATAGTGGCAACTTAAGAAAGGAACAAATTTTTTGTGTTTTTGAAAAAGAAAAAAGCAAACAAAACAAAAAGAAACTAAGCAAAACAAAAATAACAAAGTAAAGAGATTGGTTATGAGGGACTCCCCTTGTGAAGATGTCCTTGACTCCCCAACAACGGTGCCAAAAAAATGTACTTTTTGATGGCGCGTGGTTGACGTGGGAGCATCTTCTTCTTCGATCCCTGACAACGGCGCCAGAAAAATGCTTGATGGCTCAGTGTCGGCGCCAGAAAAGTGCTGGTGCGGTGTTGATGTAGAGCTCGTTGGGAACCCCAAGAGGAACGTATGATGAGCACAACAGCAAGTTTCCCTCAGTTATGAAACCAAGGTTTAATCGAACCAGTAGGAGCAAGGAAACACCCCAAAGGTGTTGCTAGCTAAGCCTTGGCAGGGCGCACTACCGGTGCTAGTAGCAACGTGGAGACCTGCACAACACAACCACAGAACTTTGTCCCCAACTTGCGATGAGGTTGTCAATCTCACCGTGTTTTGCGGAAAACAAAGGATTAAACATAGAATGGAAAGAAGTAATAGTTTGTAGAAAGTAAACACAAAGCAGTAAAAGATTGTAGATTGAATGTAAAAGGCAAGGACAGGGATCCATAGTTCACTAGAGGTGGCTCTCCTTAGATAGATAACATGCTGGGTGAACAAATTACAACGGGGCAATTGACAAACATCGAGAAAGCAATACATGCATATACTAATCATCTTGAATCCTTTGAGACTTGATGGGCATTACAACATTATACATAGACCGCCATCCAACTGCATCTATGACTAATAATCCACCTTCAGGTTATCATCTGAACCCCCTCCAGTATTAAGTTGCAAGCAACAGATTATTGCTTTACGAACTGCGTGTAAAGTAAACAATACGATTGTTCTATGAACAAAGGATTGTTGTTTTCTCCCTAGTAGCAACAACACATCTAGTACCTTAGAGATTTCTGTCACTTCCCCAAATTACCAGAGGCATGAACCCACTATCGAGCATAAATACTAACTCTTGGAGTTGCTAGCATCTACTTGGCCAAGATAGCTACTAACAATGGAAAGCATGCAAGATCACAAATAACAAAGACATGATAGAATCAATAATCAATCTGAAATAGCATCTCAATATCTATCGGATCCCCGCAAACACAACATGCAGAATTACAAATAGATGATCTTGATCATGAACGGAGCTCACAAGATCTAAACATGAAAGCACAAAGGAGGAGAACCAGCCATATAGCTACTACATGGATCCATAGTCCAAGGATGAACTACTCACGCATCACACCGGAGGCTTGCATGGTGATGAAGAAGGCCTCCAGGGTGAATTCCCCTCTCCGGCAGGGTGCCGGGAAGAGCTTTAGATCCCTCCCGATCTAGGGATGGACATGACGGCGGCTACAGACTCTTTCCTGGATTTTTGATCGGGCCCTTAGGGTTTTCATGCCGAGGGCAATATATAGGTGGAAGGAGAGGCCAAGGGAGTGCCTGGGCTGGCCACACCACCCCCTGGCGCGGGCCAAGCCTGGCCGTGTGGCCAGGTGGTGTGGCCACCCTCTGGCCCCTCTCCGTCTCGTATTCTGGCATCTGATGACTTCCGGAAAAATAGGCACTTTGGCTGTTGTCCCGTCCAATTCCGAGAATATTCATTTTCTGACTTTCCTGGAACCAAAAACAGCAGAAAACAGGCAGCTGGCACTGTGGCTCTTGTTAATAGGTTAGTCCAAGAAATCATATGAAAAGTACTCCAAAGTGTGGACAAAACACAAGAAAGTGGATAAAACCAAGCATGGAACATCAAAAATTATAGATACATTTGCAATGTATCAAAATGTTAGACTGTTAGCTGAATTGCATGATAAGTGGGAAAGAGAAGATGAAATTTCTAGAAATAGTAGTATTTGTACTATTATCACTACCAATGTTGATGCTAGCAAACCACATGAAGTCCCCATTAAAATGGGAGACAATAGCTCTATTACCTTGGATGGAAATTTTGATTTTCATCTTGATGGTTGCAATATTTATGAAGTAATTATGTTCCTACAAAAGCTTTCTAAAAGTCCTAATGCTAGTGCTATGAATATGGCCTTTACAAAACACATTACAGATGCTCTCATAAAAATTAAAGAAGAAAAATTGAAACATAAAGCTTCTATTCCTAGGAAATTAGAAGATGGTTGGGAACCCATCATTAATATGAAAGTGAATGATTTTGATCTCAAAGCTTTATGTGATCTTGGTACTAGTGTCTCTATTATGCCTAGAAAATTTTATGAAATGCTTGATTTGCCATCATTGGAAGATTGTTATTTAGATGTCCAACTTGATGATAATGCTAAAAATAAACTTATGGGGAGTATTAATGATGTTCTTATTATGGTTAACAATACCTATGTCCCCGTTGATTTCTATGTTTTGGATGTTGAATGCAATGCTTCTTGTCCTATTATTTTGGGAAGACCTTTTCTTAGAACGGTCGGTGCCATTATTGATATGAAGGAAGGCACCATTAAATATCAATTTCCATTCAAGAAAGGTATAGAACACTTCCCTAAGAAGAGAGAAAAGATACCTTTTGCATCTCCTATTAAAACAAAATTTTCTCTTAATGCTTCTTCATTTGAGAATACTTGAATCTTGCCTCATATGCCTAGCTCAAAGGCGTTAAAGAAAAGCACCATTGGGAGATAACCCAAATTTTTATTCAGTAAGTTTTTCTTTTGTTTTGTTTTGGAAATTATTGCTTCAGTAATAACCTCTCCTCATAATTTTTGTGTGGTTTTTGTGCCAAGAATAACCTCTAATGAGAGAGAAGTAAGAGTTGGAAAAGTTGCTGTTTCGAAACAGATTTTTGTGCTTCACTATAAAAAATTGTGAAAATCCCTGTACATCGGATTGAGCTGTAAATTTTTGTGCTTATGCCCCAGGTTTTCATCTAACTTTCGTTAGTTTATCACTTTTCGATTTGAGCAACAGAAGGTGATGAGGGTTTAATCAATGCCCATTGTTATGGACTTGGGTTTTGGAGAAGGAGGGAGCGCTGGAAGCATCAATCGGCTAGAAAACAAGCACACAGGGATGCAAGGTTTACCTAGGTTCAGGCCTCGTAGAGGTCCCTACTCCTGCTTGTCTGCTCTTGGAATTAACGAAGGAATCGAAGATTACAATGGTGCACAGATGCAATCTAGCGAGGGTTGTGGAAACTAGGGTTGCGTGTGTCCTCCTCACCACCCCCTCCTAGCCTTTATATAGATAGGCCAGGTCTCAGGTAGCAGGTCGAGTCGGTTACAGATTAGGGTTTGCCCTTCAAAGTTTCTCTCCTTAGACTTCTTCTTGACTCACAAGTTATTGAGAGTCCGTAGGCCACTCGAAATCTTCATTGGGCCGTGGAAACACCGTGGGCTTCCACCGTATCTGGACCGTATATACCAATCTCGAGTACCAGCAGGGTATACCCATGTCAGTAGCCCCCGAGTGTCCACTGGAATCGCAGATTCGACTAGGGACTTTATGAAGCTTTTCGAGTGCATGACTAAGTATTTTTTCGAGTGCTATGTTTGTGTCATAGGGATTGTTGATGTGCGTGCCTGTTTTAACCGATGTATCGGTATCAGTTAACTACCTTAGGGTAAAACAACGCAATCTACTCGAACTCGAGTCCTCGGACTCGAATTCGGAAAAGTGCTGGTGTAATTCGACTCAAGCCGCGGAGGTCTTATAGGAGTCGAATTCCAGTATATGGGTGTGAGCACTCGACGCGTCCGTCAAGGCATGTTCATCGCACTTGTAGGCACGGATAAATTTCTGGTAGTGCGCAGCAAATGCGTTGCCGGGCCTTATTCAGGTCTTATCTTCACGCTGTAAGCACGACATCTGAAATTTCGTCATATCGGAGATGATTCGGGTGACCCGGGAGATGCAATCTCTTTGCAGGGAAAATCTATGAGGCGGTGTCACCATAGACTTCGAGTGTGGATGTTATCGACACACAGTACGATGTACAAATAATCATAGGGTGCGCGACTAGCGCTCCCTATGGGGGTAGCCCCCGAGTGCCTAGTTGAGTCAAAGACTCAGGCAGGGACTAAAGAACTTTTGCGACTGCTGTCGTCTTTTGTTTGCTTGTTTCTATCAAATTTATTTCCGGCGCTCCCTATGGGAGTAACCCATGTCCATAGTCGAATCGTGGATTCGAGTGGTTGGGTATGCTTTGAATGTCCATATTCCTGCAGAAAAGAAAAATCGTAGGGTGCGGGACCAGCGCTCCCTATGGGAGTAGCCCCCGAGTGCTTGGTGGAGCCGAAGACTCGAGCAAGGACTAAAGTAGTCGAAGTCTTGTACTGCTCAATCTTTGATGCCATCAGTGCTCACGATGTGATGATCTCAGTTGCCCGCGTGAGCGGCTTTGACGGGACGTGACGAGCGGTGGGTCCCATTTTATGACCCTGACTTGATCGGGCGTGCGTAATCTTTTGTTTTAACTGCGCCTCCTCGATTTCCGCCCGTAATGGGGGTAGTGGGGGACAGTTCGTGCTTCAGGTCCTCCACGTGTCGATCGCGATGTGCGCCACGCGTCTGATAGGGTTTCTACTGGCCGTTGGATTACATCTTCCAGGGGGTTAAGTAGCAGCACCGCTGCAGTAATTTCTCATATGTTCCCTCTCTACTTTGTGCCTCCATCTCCATTGCTGCTACTCTCTGCCTCCGAGAGTTCGTTCCGTTCGCGACGTTGGACCAACTCCGCGTTTTCCCGAGTTATTTTCTTCGCTC
Organism: Avena eriantha; assembly: GCA_910589775.1. Lineage (NCBI taxonomy): Eukaryota > Viridiplantae > Streptophyta > Magnoliopsida > Poales > Poaceae > Avena > Avena eriantha. The sequence continues at coordinate 74,371,151 of OU342745.1, read as the reverse complement.
TCATTGCCACCGCAAGATGGGGAAGAAGAAGGGAGGTTCTGCCGCTGAGTCCGCCGCCACCATTGCCGCTGCCAAGAAGAAGGGCGGCTCCGCCGTTGCGGGCACCAGCGCCGCCGCCGCCGGGAAGAAGAAGGGCACAGGCACTCGCATCACCAATGGCGCGTGGCGCGCGTCCATCATCAAGTCGTCCGAGCTCCGTCTCTAGCGCCAAGACGGAGTTCTGTCTTCCAAGGTCGGTGACTCGCGAGTCCCAGGTGGTGAGGTAACCCCTTGTCCTCCTGCTGGTTTCCGGGTGATGTTCCTAGCGTTCATCATCCACGGTCTTTCTCTGCCCCTGCATCCTTTCTTCAGGGGCCTTATTTGTTTCTATGGACTCCAGCTGCACCAGCTGTCCCCCAACTCTATCCTCAACATTGCCTGCTACATTACGCTTTGCGAGTGCTGGCTCGGAATTGAGCCGCACTTTGGTATCTTCAAACGTCTCTTCAAGCTGAAGTGCCAGTCGGCATCTGGCTCCATAGTCTATGATGTAGGAGGCTGCGTTATCCACGTCGACTCCTCCGTCACATACTTTGACATCAAGCTCATGGCGTCCGTCCAAGGGTGGAGGGACAAGTGGTTCTACATCCGCGACCAGAAGGCTGACGGAGACCACTTCGGACTCGCACCTTTTGATCATGCGGCGCCGTGCAGGAGGAGGCGCTCTTGGAAGAACGCTGTGACGCCTAGCGAGTCTGAGGATACAGAAGTGTTGTACGAGCGCGTCTGCGACCTCGAGAGTCGCATGGGTAAATAAGAGGGAGGATGCGCCCTCATTCGCACGTGGTTGCATCGTCGCGTCCAGCCCCTGCAGGCCAGAGTCCATTCTATGTTCCAGTGGGCTGGTGCGGACGATGTCACTCGTGTATCTGCCGATGGCATTTCCGCGAGTGAAGTAGATAAGAGGGTGCGGCTGTTGACCAAGTACACTGCCAAGGATGTACTCCCCAGTGAACCAGTCGTGCCCCCTTTTGATGCTTCTAACCCTCCTCCTGAGGTATGATTATGCTACGAAGTAGCTTTATTTTGTCGAGTGCTTCTTTTTCTTGACTTGTGCTAACTTGTTTTTTGTATGCAGGATTGGAAGGTTTCTCCCAGTTTGCCCCCTCTTCTGAGGGGGTCATTCCTCATGAAGTAGATGAGGAGGACGAGTCGGAGTCGACCGTACCATTTGAAGAGGAGGAGGAAGCCCCCGAGTCTAGCGGTCCGGACACCCGCAAGCGTTCGCGCAACAAAGATTCGGATGCATCGTCTCCTTCGACTCCAGAAGGCCCAGCTATCGGTGCTGAGTCGCCGATTCCTGTCATTCATGTGAATGCTGTGGCGCCATCTTCTCGCAAGAAGATGTGGCTGCCGAAGGAGTCGTCGGAGTCGGAGGGCCAAACCTTCGATTTTGACAAGTTTGATTGGTAAGTACACAACTCTTCTCTTGGTCCTTTGTTTTTGGAGTTGCATTTTCCTGATGTTGGTGTTGTTTCGTAGTCAACCGGCGTTGTCATCTTCTGGCGACGTCCAATTTTTGAAAGAATCTGGAGTCGCGGACTCCAAGGCCAAGGAAGTGGCTGAGCGGACTCCTTCCCCTCCATTGGCGGCCCACTCCGGGCACAATTCATCAAGTTCTCCACACAATGTGGAGCACCAGATGGTTGTCTGGACGACTGCGCGGCAATCGACTTCGGAATCATTGGAGGATCACGTATGTGTGATATTGCTTTTTCTTGCAGTCGAATTAATTATCCATGTTATCTGCCGATCCTTTTGTTGTTTCTCCTGTTGCAGCTTATTGTGAAGGAAGCTACTCGCCTGGCGGAGCAAGTGCTTGCCATGGGTCACCAGCATGCAATGCTGGACAATCGCCATCGCGTGGTTGAAAGTGAGTGCTTTTTGCTTCTTCTTCTTCTTCATCATTGTGATATACTCGACTGACGGTATATCTTTGTAGCTGAGCAGAATGCGCTTCTTCGCGACCCCGCTTCCCTCGAAAAGTCGCTCGCTGCGGAGGTGAAGGGTCGTAATGAGGCAGTCGCCGCGCTTGACGAATCGTGGAAACGCGAAGAGGATTTGCGCACCTCCATCGCTGCGAGGGAGAAGTTGTTCGAAGAACAGCTCTTCTCGATTGCCAAGTCTCTTTTAGGTATTCCTTCGTCTGGAGTTCCGTCGTGTCCTTTCTTTCGACTTTGTTATTGTGCTGACCTTTTCGCCAATACTTTGCTCTGTGTAGATGCCGACGGTCTGAGCTTCGATGCCTAGGCACTCCGTCGTGATGATGCCTTGGCAGGCGCCATCGCGACAGTCGAAGATCACAGTTCTTCCATCCAAGGGACACTGACCAAGGCCAAGGGTGTACTCAGTCGCCTCCATGAGGAGCTGGCGCCCAAAGTTGAGCTGATTGAAAACGTAGACGATCTGGTGGAGTCCCTTGCTGGAGGCATTCCTGCAGGCTTCAAGAACTCGCTTCGTGCGGCTAGCGCTTCTATGTCACTTGCGATGGTTCAAGCCCATGGAGTCGAGGTGGATCCTGTTGCGGTCTCCAAAGTGATGCCTGTCGGCATGGATGGTCAACAGGTAGTTTTTGCTCCTTTTGCAACTACCTGTGGCAAGTACGGGCCGCAACTCATCAACACAGTCGCGAAGTACTCTGAGGAGCTACAGCGAGCCAAGAAGGCGGCGAAGGCTGCGGTGTCAGGGTCCGGCGGGAAGTTTGTGGCATTTGATACTGCCACAGACTCGATGAGGCCCCTGAAGCCGAAATCCAAGTCGAAGAAGCCAGTTGCTCCTCAGTAGTCATATTTGTAATAGTTAATAGCTTGAACCTTTTTGTTTAGAACATGCCGTTGGCAGGTGTATCTGTTGATACTTTGTTATGCTTGAATGTTTTTGAGTTTTTGTCCATGTATTGCTTGGTCTTCTTATTATCTCTGATTGTCTTGTGATAGGGCACATCGAGTGGTCCTTCAAGTGAGCCTCGGAATCTGCCATCCACTGATTATGCCTTAGCGCAGTCGCGCTCAAGGGTGGATGAGTTGTCTCTGCTTTAGCGACTACGTGACCGCATTAAGCAGATGGAGCGTGAACTGCCCGTCCTCCATGGTAACGCGGATGTGTGGAAGTCGAGGGCGGAGAAGGCGACTGCCCAAGAGCAATATCTGCTAGGGGAGGTGACGCAGCTGAGCAACCAATTCAAGTGTTAGCCTTCTGCTTCCTTATCTTTTCTTGTAGCCACTCATGGTAGTTCGTTGTCTTCATACTTTTGCCTTTGCTTGGTATAGTTGTCAGCGCGCGTCATCCGCAGGATGAGAAGGACAGGATCGCCATTCGCATGAATGACCTGACCCAAGAGTAGCTTCAGGCGAGTGGGTACTTCTGGGTGGATCATGATCGCACAATCGCACTGGCGACCCTGCAGGATCGTGCCTCGCGAGTGCTTCATTTTCTAAAGAAGTCATAGTCATGCTTGAAGAATATCTATCAAACAATGTTTCTATTGGACGTCGTTCCTTCGAGCTTGCTGGCTCTTCTTGCTAAATTTCAAGACTTGAGTGGAGTCCGCGAGTGTGTGCGACAACAGTTAGTGGCTGGTGCCAAGGCTGCGTTGTCGCTTGTACAACTGCATAGGCTTGATGTTGATGTTGTAGCTATTGCTACTGGTCCGCCAACTCCGCCAGCAGGTTCGACTTGGAACATGGTTCCTCATTACCAGGCGGTGGATGGCCCAGCAGAGGAGATTGTCGACTTCTTCAAGGAGCAGACGAACGTTCTTTTGTTGCAACAGTAGTTTAGTTTGTATCCTGCACATAGGTATACCAGTGTTGTAAAGTTCGTATGTATGTTGTATATACTTGATTGATATTGATGTGTAAAGAGCTTGCTAGCTTGTATGTTTTGCGAGTGCATTGCACTATGCGATTCATTTTCGTTAGCCTGACTTGTGTTTATCATAGAATAGTACGCAGAATTTGGGGCATTTAGCTTTATTTATTCGTGGAATAGTACGAAGTACAATGTATGGCTAAGTAGACTGGCTGAAAAGCCTTATTTGCAATGTAAAGAAAAACGACTAAGGGTAGAAGCGCCACAGCTGCGCGATGTTCTAGGGGTTGGAGTATGCGACTCCTGTCGCGAAGTCTTTGAAGCGATAGGCGCCACCTAGGATTACTTCTGTAATCACATATGGTCCCACCCAAGGGGACTCGAGCTTGAGATGCCCTTGTTGTTTCAGTCGTAGGACCAGGTCTCCTTCGACGAAGGACCTGGGGCGTAGCCTTCTGCTGTGGTAATTGCGCAGGTTCTGCTGGTAGATCATCGATCTTTCTGCTGTGATTTCCCGTGCCTCATCAAGGAGGTCGACGGAGTCTTCGAGTGCAAGAGTGGACTCATGCTAGCTGTAAGCGACCACTCGCGGTGCTTTGTATCGTACCTCTATGGGTAGCACCGCTTCAGCACCGTGCACCATGAAGAACGAGGTGTACCCCGTGGCACTGTTTGGTGTTGTGCGTAGGCTCCAGAGTACCGATTGCAGTTCGTCTGGCCAGCATCCTGCGGCTTGTTCGAGTGGCCTAAGGAGTCGCTTCTTGATTCCGCCGCAGACGAGCCCGTTGGCCTTTTCGACTTGACCATTGGTATGCGGATGAGCTACGGATGCATAGCTTATGTTGATTCCCAGGTTTTCGCAGAAACCCTGGAACTCCTTAGAGGTGAAGTTTGTTCCATTGTCCGTGATGATGTTGTGTGACACTCTGAAGCGATAGACAATGGACTCGAAGAACTTGACTGCGCTGGCTCCTGACTGGTTGGTCACTGGCATGGCCTCTATCCACTTGGTGAATTTGTCGACTGCGACCAAGAGGTAGACGTAGCCTCCTCGCGAGGACTTTGGGAGCTTACCGACCATGGTATTGGCCAGAGCTCCGCGCCAGCTTTTGATAGTGCGGGTACCGCTGTTTTGTTGGCGTGAGTACCTCGCTGAGGTAGTAGACTGGGCGATGTACCCTGTGGACCTTGTTTTCCTCGGCTCGTTCCACCACGAGCACCGTGCTGACCACCTGGTTGGTGGCGGAGATGTACAGCAATAGTGGTTCCCTTTCGCGTGGGGTCACCAGTACTGGTGAGGTAGACAGTAGACTCTTGAGGTCTTCGAATGCTTCATGTGCCTCATTGGTCCACTCGAACTTGTCAGCTTTGCAGAGAAGTTGGTAGAAGGGCAGTGCCTTTTCACCCATTCGACTGATGAATCGGCTGAGCGCCGCAATTCGCCCAGCCAGTTGTTGGACACCTCTTACGTTCTTCGGTTTCTCCATGGCCAATATGGCTTTTATTTTCTTCGGGTTTGCCTCGATCCCTCTCACGGAGATTAGATATCCGAGTAGTTGCCCAGATGGTATGCCAAAGGCGCATTTGTCAGGATTGAGCTTGATCCGGTAGCGGTCGAGGTTGGCGAAGGTTTCGCGTAAATCGTCGATTAGCGAGGCTTCCTCTTTGGTCTTGATTACGATGTCGTCAACATAGACTTGGATGTTGCGACCAAGTTGGTTCTTCAGGCAAGCCTGCATGCAGCACTGATATGTTGCTCCTGCGTTTTTTAGCCTGAAGGGCATTGTGTTGTAGCAGAACACACCAAAAGGCGTTGTAAACGCCGTTTTCTCTTGATCTTCCTCCTTCATTCGAATCTGATTGTAGCCTGAGTAGGCGTCGAGGAAGTAGAGGCACTTACCTCCCGCGGTGGAGTCGATGATCTGGTCGATTCGCGGCAGCGGGAAGTGATCCTTTGGGCAGTGCTTATTCAGAGAGGTAAAATCCACGCACATCCGTAGGATATCCGTGTCCTTTTTTGGTACTAGCACCGTGTTGGCGAGCCAAGTGCTTTCCTTGATCTCGCGTATGAATTTGGGGTCGAGGAGTCTGTTGATCTCCATTCCGACCGCTTTTGCTCTTGGCTCCGACAGTCGCCGAATTGTTTGCTTGACTAGCCTTGCATCTGACATTGAGTGTGTGCTCGGCGAATTCCCTAGGAACCCCTGGCATGTTCGTTGGACACCAGCGAAGATTTCCCAGTGCTCACGGAGGAATTCGATGAGCGCGAGTTCCTATGCGGGACTCAAGTTGTTGGCGATGAGGGCCGTCTTGGCCGGGTCCGATGGGTGGACCTGAACTTTCTTCGTGTGCACCGACGAGTCGAAGGACAGGTCGGGTGAACTTGGTTGGCTCAGTGGAGGCAGACTGTTGTCTTTCGACTCCTTCAATCTTGCGAGTTCTTCCTGCATGTGATGACCCACAAGTATAGGGTGTGTATCGCAGTATTTTCGAGGGAAGTGAAACCCAATTTATTGATTCGACACAAGGGGAGCCAAAGAATATTTATAAGCCTTAACAACTGAGTTGTCAATTCAGCTACACCTGGAAACAATCTTGCTCACAGCAGTTTATCAGTAGCAACAGTTTCGTAGTAGGAATAGTAAAGTAATAGTAGTAGTAAAGTAAGGACAGTAGTAACAACAGCAGTAAACAGTAGGATTCGAGTGCGGTAAGCATAGGGATGGATGGACGGGTGATACATTGCAAATGTATCTATAATTTTTGATGTTCCATGCTTGGTTTTATATACTTTCTTGTGTTTTGTCCACACTTTGGAGTACTTTTCATATGATTTCTTGGACTACTCTATTAACAAGAGCCATAGTGCCAACTACCTATTTTCTGCTATTTTTGGTTCCAGGAAGTCAGAAAATGAATATTCTCGGAATTGGACGGGACAAAAGCCAAAGCCACTATTTTACCGGAAGGCATCTACAACCAGAATACGAGACGGAGAAGGGCTGGGGCCCATCCACACCACATGGCTGCGCGGCCAAGCCTGGCCCGTGCTAGGGGGTGGTCTGGCTGACCCCAGCACCCCCGCGGCCTCTCCTTCCGCCTATATATTGCCTTTGATACCAAAACCCTAAGTACCCGATCAAAAATCCACGAAAGAGTCTGTAGCCGCCGTCATCTCCATCCCTAGATCGGGAGGGATCTGAAGCTCTTCCCGGCACCCTGCCGGAGAGGGGAGTTCACCCTGGAGGCCTTCTTCATCATCATGCAAGCCTCCGGTGTGATGCGTGAGTAGTTCATCTCTGGACTACGGGTCCATGTAGTAGCTAGATGGCTGGTTCCCTCCTTTGTGCTTTCATGTCTAGATCTTGTGAGCTCCGTTCATGATCAAGATCATCTATTTGTAATTCTGCATGTTGTGTTTGCAGGGATCTGATGGATATTGAGATGCTATTTCAGATTGATTATTGATTCTATCATGTCTTTGTTATTTGTGATCTTGCATGCTTTCCGTTGTTAGTAGCTATCTTGGCCAAGTAGATGCTAGCAACTCCAAGAGTTAGTATTTATGCTTGATAGTAGGTTCATGCCTCTGGTAATCGAGGGAAGTGACAGAAATCTCTAAGGTACTAGATGTGTTGTTGCTACTAGGGATAAAACAACAATCCTTTGTTCATAGAACAATCATATTGTTTACATTACGCGCAATTCGTAAAGCAATAATCTGTTGCTTGCAACTTAATACTGGAGGGGGTTCGTATGATAACCTGAAGGTGGATTATTAGTCATAGATGCAGTTGGATGGCGGTCTATGTATAATGTTGTAATGCCCAATCAAGTCTTAAAGGAGTCAAGATGATTAGTATATGCTTGTATGCTTTCTCGATGTTTATCAATTGCCCCTTTGTAATTTGTTCACCCAGCATGTTATCTATCTTAAGGAGAGCCACCTCTAGTGAACTATGGACCCCGATCCTTTCTTTTACATTCAATCTACAAATTGTTTACTGCTTTGTGTTTACTTTCTGCAAACTATTACTTCCTTCCATTCGATACGTTTAATCCTTTGTTTTCAGCAAAACCGGTGAGATTGACAACCTCATCGCAAGTTGGGGACAGAGTTCTGTGGTTGTGTTGTGCAGGTCTCCACGTTGCTACTAGCACCGGTAGTGCGCCCTGCCAAGGCTCATCTAGCAACACCTTTGGGGTGTTTCCTTGCTCCTACTGGTTCGATAACCTTGGTTTCATAACTGAGGGAAACTTACTTCTTTTCTCATCATACCTTCCTCTTGGGGTTCCCCAACGAGCTCATCAATCACGAGCCATCAAAGTATTTTTCTGGCGCCGTTGCCGGGGAGTCAAGGACATCTTCACAAGGGGAGTCCCTCATAACCAATCTCTTTACTTTGTTATTTTTGTTTTGCTTAGCTTACGTTTTCTTTGTTTGCTTGTTTCTTTATCAAAAACACAAAAAAATTAGTTCTACTAGTTTGCTTTCTTTATTGAAAACACAAAAAAATTATACTCTATCTTAAGTTGCCACTATGTCTAGCCTTGCTCTAGTCACTATGTCACCTGAGGAAATGATTATCACTTTTAAACAAGGAATTGAGGAGAGCTTCAAGGAAGCTTGGTCTAGAATCTCTGATCTACATGAAAAAACTGAGCCTAAAATGACTCAAAGCTTGTTCCTTAGCAGTTTTTACCTTGGAACTGCTCTTTGCTATAGATATGCTTTAGATGCTATTGTGGGAGGAGATTTCCTCCAATGTAATGAGTATGATGCTATTAATACTATAAAGAAATCGATCCTTACTTACAACTTGCCTAGCAAAACTGATATTTCTTTCGCAAGCATATTTGCCAGATTAAACACTCTTGAGACCCGCACTACCAGCTTAAAAAAATTCTATAATATGCCTAGGGAGCATCATAATTATGTTCCAATAAATTCTGAACCATCAAAGTGGCTCCCCATAGTAAAGATTGATATAAACAATGAAAAAATTTAAGCTCGCTGTGATATCATGTCTGAATTTTGTCTTATGCCCAAAGATATTTATGAATCTTTGAATCTTTGGGGTCTTACTGAAGGAGGAAAGGAAATATCTCTAGCTAATAATGCTACAATATTACCTATTGGAATAGCTGAAGGAGTGTTTACAAAGATCCTTAGGAAAATGATTTCTACTGATTATCTTGTTATTGAATGTGCAGGAAAAGGACAAATTACACTTGGAAGGTCCCTATTAGAACTCCTTGGAGCAATAATAGATGTGGGGAAGGGGACCACACACCTTTCTTCTCCACCAAACAATCATATTTTCCCCAAGGTTAGAAATAAAAGTAAGAGAGGTAAGGGCAAGAAATTTGGTTTTAATGCTTGTTCATTTGAGAACACTTGATTTTTTTCTTTCTTCTTATGCCTAACTTAAAGGCGTTAAAGAAAAGTACTTATTGGGAGATAACCCTAAAGTTTTAGATGAGCCTTGGAGGTTATTACTAATAACCGCTCCTTATCCTTTTTGTTTGCTTTTTATGCCAAGAGTAACCTCTAATGAGAGAGAAGTAATGATTCGGAAAGTTGCTGTCCCAAAACAGATTTATGTGCTTCACCGTAAACATTCGTGTAAAATCTCTGTACGTCCTTTTGAGGCGTGATTTTTTCTTCTTCTGCCCCAGGTTGTTATCTAACTTTCGTTAGTTAAACACTTTTTGATTTGAGCAATAGAAGGTCTTCGAAAAAATTCGTCTTTACCTGCTGGTCTGTTTTGACAGATTTCTGCCATTTTCTGCATTTGCTTCTTGTTCGTTCCTTTTTGAGTTCTTTTGGGGAATTGAGATTTTTGAGGGAAGTGCTACAGTAGCTAGTGTTTTAATGGAAGTTTATTGGTGTTAGAACTGAACCTAAAGACTTATTATCTTGAGTGCACTAATGTTGCTAATAAAGATTGGGTGAAGTTTTGTATGAAAGAAAAATTTCAGGTGTATAGAAGGAATGAGTAATGAGATGAAGGATGGACTAAAGCTCAAGCTTGGGGATGCCACGCATGTCACCCCATGAAATATCCAAGAAGTACAAGCGTCAAAGCTTGGGGATGCCCAAGGCATCCCCTTCTTCATCAATAAAAATCCCAGGTTTCTTCCAAACGCTTCATTTTTATTGTTTCATGCACAGTTGTGTTGTTCTTGGAGCGTCTTCTTTTTCGTTTTCGTTTTGGTTTTTCATTTCCTTTGTTTGCTTAGTTTTCTGAATAAATTGGTTGGACCCCCTCTTTCATACATTGGTTTTCAAATATTTTGGTTTGGTTGGAAAAGAGTAGGAAAGCTAATGCTTAAGTGGTAAAAACAGCTTGTTTTTGACTGTGGCCTATGCTTTGTCATGCCATGTTTGATATTGTTTTGGCTTTATGCTTAGTATTATTTGCTGTAGCATGACTTTTTATAAACAATTCAGATTGCTTAATGTGCCTTGGATGAATCATGCGTCGTTTTAGCATATTAAAGAATAGTATTGTGGTATTCTCCTATGATGCTTTATTTGGTTGACTTGGCGCATGCTCACACCATGTTATGACTATATCAAGTCACCATAGCCTTTATGATCCTTTAGTTTTCAACTTGTAGTATCACTTTATGCTTTGATCAATGATGTTTTGTCGCTCTGCAGGATTATGGCCATTATTGCTCTCTTAGTTTGTCGTCCCAGCCTTTTGCTAGCCTCCACAACCAAGTATGAGTTCCACTCATGCATCCAACTCCCTAAACCAAGTTATTCCAAAGAGTCCACCATACCTACCTACTAGCTTATGCAATTCCAAGTATATTCTTGCTTTTGTTTACCTTCCAAATTAAACTTGTTATGAGAAAACTAGTGATTAAAGCTCTCACGAACTTGATGGCACACTTTACTTAATAAACTTGAACCATTGTGTCGTCTATGTTGTATATGATTGCACTTATTTGTTGAGAATTAGCAGAACCATGCTGTCATGGGAACACTTTCAACATTGCACGGGTACTTTGTACCTAGTTGATATCATGATCTTTTGTCTATGGATGTCGTCGATGTCAAATGAAAGGGGAGCTTGTAAGTCCATGGAGTTATGTATATGTGTTAGAGAAACGCTTGGGCCGCTGGTCTAATCCATGCTGACATGGTGGAAACCTGCAGCGTAACCATAATGAGCTGTCTATGAAGCATTCTTCTTATAAAAAAAGAGTCCTATATTCAAAAAAGGAGAAAAAAAGATATTATGAAAAGAGGAAAGAGAGAAAAAAGCACCATATTCCCATGGTAAATAAGAAGATTGCTGAGATGCTCATTGTCTGCTTGCCTTGTCATTTTGATATGGGGATTCTTCCGTATCATCGGGCAAGGGGTACCCCGTTGGCGGTTCTCTATGATACACATTTACTTACGATGACAAGAACTTACTGGTGACTAAACTTGAGTAGCATGAGGAGTGGCCCTTGTATTCAAGGGACATGAGATTTCTAGCTTATACTTGGTCAAGCATGTACACCATAGTTTGTTCACTTTAACTTTAATCACTTCAAGATGCTTATGATAGGGGCAATGAGAGCTGAAACCTATAAGTACCATAATTTTTGGAAGCTCTTTATGAGACTTGAATCCCTACTTCCTTCTATGAAGGCCTTTCTTCCACCATTATATTGAGTCTCCACCTTCTACCTTTATGCACCTACTTTGAGAGCATAGTGGCCATTCTTAGTTCTATGTGCATTGTCCCAAGACTAGTTGATTGATGCATAACTTGATATTGCTTGTTTTAAACTATTTGTATCTAGTCACTCTTATGAACTTTGAAGGTGTCCTATACATTTATATTTGCTACTATATGAGGGACAAGTTGAATACTATTATGCTATGTTTTGTTTATGTGAAACAAACAAACGTCTTGCAAAGAATTGTTATTCATGAATCTTTTGTTTGTGACTTTTCATGTTGCATCATAGTTTCTTTGTCTTATTGCTAGAACTTTGTCTTTCAAGTTATGATTGAAGCACTATGATCCTAGCTTTGAATGTTTTACAAATACTTTGATCGAGTTTATGATGGTGCATGTCACCTCAAAAATTATTCTTTCTTTTTATCACTTACCTACTCGAGGACAAGCAGGAGTTAAGCTTGGGGATGTTGATACATTGCAAATGTATCTATAATTTTTGATGTTCCATGCTTGGTTTTATCCACTTTCTTGTGTTTTGTCCACACTTTGGAGTACTTTTCATATGATTTCTTGGACTAACCTATTAACAAGAGCCACAGTGCCAGCTGCCTATTTTCTGCTGTTTTTGGTTTCAGGAAGTCAGAAAATGAATATTCTCGAAATTGGACGGGACAAAAGCCAAAGTCACTATTTTACCGGAAGGCATCTGGAGCCAGAATACGAGACGGAGAAGGGCTGGGTCCGGCCACACCACCTGGCCGCGCGGCCAGGCCTGGCCTGCGCGAGGGGGTGGTCTGACCGATCCCAGCACCCCTCGGCCTCTCCTTCCGCCTATATATTGCCTTCGATACAAAAAACCCTAAGTACCCGATCAAAATTCCACAAAAGATTCTGTAGCCGCCGTCATCTCCATCCCTAGATCGGGAGGGATCTGAAGCTCTTCCTGGCACCCTGCCGGAGAGGGGAATTCACCCGGAGGCCTTCTTCATCATCATGCAAGCCTCCGGTGTGATGCGTGAGTAGTTCATCTCTAGACTACGGGCCCATGTAGTAGCTAGATGGCTGGTTCTCCTCCTTTGTGCTTTCATGTCTAGATCTTGTGAGCTCCGTTCATGATCAAGATCATCTATTTGTAATTCTGCATGTTGTGTTTGCGAGGATCCGATGGATATTGAGATGCTATTTCAGATTGATTATTGATTCTATCATGTCTTGGTTATTTGTGATCTTGCATGCTTTCCATTGTTAGTAGCTATCTTGGCCACGTAGATGCTAGCAACTCCAAGAGTTAGTATTTATGCTCGATAGTGGGTTCATGTCTCTGGTAATCTGGGGAAGTGACAGAAATCTCTAAGGTACTAGATGTGCTGTTGCTAATAGGGAGAAAACAACAATCATTTGTTCATAGAACAATCGTATTGTTTACATTTTACACGCAATTCGTAAAGCAATAATCTGTTGCTTGCAACTTAATATTGGAGGGGGTTCGGATGATAACCTGAAGGTGGATTATTAGTCATAGATGCGGTTGGATGGCGGTCTATGTATAATGTTGTAATGCCCAATCAAGTCTCAAAGGAGTCAAGATGATTAGTACATGCTTGTATGCTTTCTCGATGTTTGTCAATTGCCCCGCTGTTAAGGAAAGCCACCTCTAGTGAACTATGGACCCCGGTCCTTTCTTTTACATTCAATCTACAAACTGTTTACTGCTTTGTGTTTACTTTCTGCAAACTATTACTTCCTTCCATTCGATACGTTTAATCCTTTGTTTTCAGCAAAACTGGTGAGATTGACAACCTCATCGCAAGTTGGGGACAAAGTTCTATGGTTGTGTTGTGCAGGTCTCCACGTTGCTACTAGCACCGGTAGTGCGCCCTGCCAAGGCTCAGCTAGCAACACCTTTGGGGTGTTTCCTTGCTCCTACTAGTTCGATAACCTTGGTTTCATAACTAGGGGAAACATACTTCTGTGCTCATCATACCTTCCTCTTGGGGTTCCCCAATGAGCTCATCAATCATGAGCCATCAACGGGTGTTGCATGGACAAGACAATTCACATAGCAATCAGGACATAGGGCAATTGCAGATAAATAAGATAAAGCATCCAAGTACTAGATAATCCTAGGCATGTGTTCCATATATAGTCATGCGTGCTCGCAATGAGAACTTGCACAACATCTTTTGTCCTGCCAGCCCGTTTGCAGCGGGGCCTCAAGGGAAATACTGGCAATTAAGGTGCTCCTTTTAATATTGCACCGGAGCAAAGCATTAACACTCCGTGAACACATGTGATCCTCACATCAAAGCTATTCCCTCCGGTTATCCCGATTTCTGTCACTTCGGGGCCATTGGTTCCGGACAACAACATGTGTATACAACTTGCAGGTAAGACCAAAAACAATACTATCATAATGAATCAATAACATGTTCAGATCTGAAATCATGGCACTCGGGCCCTAGTGACAAACATTAAGCATAACAAGTCGCAACAAAGTCATAAAGCACTAATAGAAGATACTAGGCACCATGCCCTAACAATCTGATGCCATTACATGAACGATCTCATCCAATCCCTACCATCCCCATAGCCTACAGCAGGGGATTACTCACTCATAGATGGGGGAAACATGGATGGTCGATGGAGAAGCGATGGTGATGATGATGGCGATGATCTCCTCCAATTCCCCGTCCTGGCAGGGTGCCAGAACGGAGTTTCTGGTGCTGTTTCGTGGAATCTGGTGGTGGCGGCAGAGCGGAACTCCTTCTGGAAAAACGTCGAACCCCCCGAGTTTTTAGGTCAGAAGGCATCTTATAGGCGAAGAGGGAGACCGAGCGGGTGTCTGGGGCGGCCAGACCACCCCCTGGCGCGGCCTGGGCTAGCCCGCGCGGCCAGGTGGTGTGGCCTAGGCCCAACCCTCCTCCGTCTTGTATTCTGGCTCCGGGAGTCTTCTGGTGAAATAGGATTTTTCGCATATTTTCCAGGATTTTTCCTGATAGTTGATTTTCTGCACAAAAACTAGACACCAAGGCAATTCTGCTGAAAACAGCGTCAGTCCGTGTTAGTTGCATCCAAATCACACAAGTTTAGAGGAGAAACAATAGAAAAAGTGTTCGGGAAAGTAGATACGTTTTGGACGTATCAACTCCCCCAAGCTTAGCTTATTGCTTCTCCTCAAGCAATTCAGTTGAAAACTGAGTGCGATAAAAGAACTTTCACGAACACATTTGCTTCATATGATGTATATATTCTCAGCATGTGATCAACTACTTAGACAATTCATAATAAGGAGTATGCAACTAAGTTTACTTAATAGGCATTGCAAGCTATGAAGAGATTCTAACTCAAGAATAATAAGTAGCATGAAACATAAACATAATCAACATTACAATGCTCATAACAAGGTATGATAGAGTGGTATTTCTCTTGCCTTTGATTATGAATGCCAATGCACCTCTGAAGTTCAGGTGAAGACTAGAAGTAAACATATCAAAGATACAAGCACATTACACTAAGAATGAAAACTATGCTCTCAAGAATGTGCTTATAGAATAAGTGGAGACTCAACAAGGAAATGAAAAGGTTTTGAATAATTTGAAAGGCTTCTAAATGCTGAAAGTATTCATTAGCTTTGAGCTCTCATTGCCCCTATCATAAGCATCTTTAATGTGGTTAAGGTGAAAGTGAGGTCCAATCTGAGTTATATGCTTGACAGACTATAAACTGGAAATACCATGTCCCTTGAGTACGAGGGCCGCTCCTCATGCTACTCAACTTTAGTTACCGGTAAGTTCTTGTCATCGTAAATACATGCGTATCATAGAGAACCGCCAATGGGGTTCCCCTTGCCCGATGATATGGAAGAATCCCCATATCAAAATGACAAGGCAAGCAGATAATGAGTATCTCAGCAATCTTCTTATTTACCATGGGAAAATGGTGCTTTTTTCACTCTTTCCTCTTTTCTCAAATCTCTTTTTTTCTCTTTTCTTTTTCTCAATAGCTATCTCTCTCTTTTTTATTAGAAGAATGCTTCATAGATATCATTATGGTTACGCTGCAGGTTTCCACCATGACGACATGGATTAGACCGGCGACCTAGGCGTTTCTCTAACACACATACATAACTCCATGGACTTACAAGCTCCCCTTTTATTTCACATCGACGACATCCGCAAACAAAAGAGAATGGTATCAACTGGGTATATATTTACAGGTGTTGAAAGCGTTCCCCGTGACAGCACGGTTCTGCTAATCCCCAGCCTATAATTTGCAAGCATATAACTTTCATGGACAGTCACAATGGTTCAGGTTTATTAAGTGCAGAAAATAAAGTGTGCCATCAAGTTCGTGAGAGCTTTACTAACTAACTTTCTCATAACAAGCGAACATTTTATTCGGGAGAAAACAAGGCATATTGAATATGCACGGAAATAGCAAATGATGCTAATAGGTAGATATGGTGGACTCTTTGGCAATATTTGGTTTTAGGGAGTTGGAAACATGATTAAAACATACTCAGTGAAAGTGAAGGCTAGCAATAGTAAGGGAGCGACAAACGAGAGAGCAATAGCTATCATAATCATGCTTGCAACAAAACATGACTAATCATGGCATGAAAATGATTCAAGACCCTCAAGGCAAAATAATTCATCGAGGCTTAACTGATTATTTCAGCCATATGCATGTGTGAGCATGTGCCAAGTCAATTCAAATGAAACACTCAGAGGAGGATACCACAGTGTCGTACCAAGTTATGAATATAGTAATGCAAGCAAACATTCATATGACAAGCTACAAACTATTAGCAAGCTGGAACCAATCATAAGAAAGCAAAAACTACTAAGCATCCATAAATAACATACACCCTACACGAACAGACTAAGCATGCCCACAATGATGAGTATATGTACAAAAATGAAAACAAATAGAGTTCGTTACCAGCCTCTTATCACACCTCAAGTTGTCATTAATCCTCATTATTGCTCTTCACTTGTGTGGCTTGAATAATAATATGAAACCAATATCCACTAAGGACTGCTGAACCCTACAACAAACTCACAAAGCCAAAGAAGAAGAACAAATATTTTTGGTGTTTTCGATTTTTTTAAACAAGAACCAAAAAGGAAGAACAAGCAAAGCAAGATCTTTTTGGGTTTTTCGAATAGTTCAAACAAAGCAAAAAAAGGAAAAAACAAGCCAAGGCGAAAAGAAAAAAAAGCAAACCAAAGAGAAACAACAGAAATATTTTTGGTATTTTTGTGTTTTTTAGAAAGCAAAAGCAAAGAAAGAACAAAAACTAAAAGGAGAACGAAACATGAATATACAAAGTACCAACGCAAAATGATGTGGAGATGAGTGCGATGTCGGCGTACCTCCCCCCAAACTTAGGCTTTTGGCCTAAGTGGGTGTCAATCCAGATACGGGTAAGGGTTCCAAAAAGGAGGATCACTGTAAGAATGATCGTAGTTAGGCCCGTGGGAAGAAGAAGAAGCTCCCCAATCATAAATAGGTTGCTGATATGAAGACTCCCCCTCATTCGAGGGATGGACCGAATCATCTATGACCTCCCTTCTAGTATCCTGCTCCTATTGGGAGAGCTCTCCCAAGTACGTGTCAAGCTCCTCCTCCGTGAGGGACCATCCTACCATGTTATCAAGGTTAAACAAAACAGGTGCAAGCAAAAGAACAACACGCTCGGACTTGCTCCTTCTCCAACCAGCTTTGAGAAAGGTTATTTCATAAGACAACTCACTCAAACTAGCCCACGAGGAAACAAATTTATGTTGTATCATGGAATTAAGATCAAGCCTTTCTATGGGAAACTGTAGGTCTAGATGATGAGGCACTAAACCATGCAATGCTAGTAAACGAGAAGCAATGAGGCCCCCACAAATTCCACCTTTCTCGCGGTTAGCAGCAAGACAGAAAGCTATCAAAGCACCCAGGTTGTAGGACCTATCTCGTTTAAGAGCAGCAGAGATGAATGCTAGATCATAAGAAGATAACTTATTGGCAGTTTTCCTAGCAAGAACACACTTGGCAATAAAGTAGGCAAAGTAGCGAATGGAGGGGAGATGAATGTTACGGATTTTTCCACTCTCCTTCGAGAAGCTGCTCCCTTGGCAAATTTTTGCGTATAAATCCATGAGTGGTGCAGGTCGCTCTTTAATCCTTCCACATGATCCCCACTGAGGTACCTTAATAGCTGCACAAAAGTCATCGAGAGAAAGGTCGACAACAATATTGTAAATTTTGTAGTGGACCATGGGGTTAGGCAAAGAGTAACTAAATTAAAAGTCCTACACCACAGACATGGTTAGCTTCACAAATTGACAAGGTTCATCTTCCAAAAAGTGCTCCAACCCTGCATTAGAAACCAAAGTGTGGAAATCCTGGAGAATTCCTGCAGCTCTCATGAATTCAGAGCATGGATAAATGGAAGGAAAAACTTCCTCCTCCCGGTGAACCTTCATAACCTCAGGCACCCATAGTTCATGTTGGTTTATTTGATGCTCATTCATCTTCTATTCTGAAATTTAAACACCTATTAAACATGTGATTGCAAAGTGAATATAATGAAGGGCACTACTCATAGGGACTTGTAAGAGGCCTAAACATGCATAAAAACTATATCTCTAAGCATCAAACAAGCTTACAAGCTCTCATAGCCTGTCACCTACAGCAGGAAAAATACTCAAGATATAATCCACTAAACACAAATCTACTTGGACAAGTGGAGGAGTCACGTACCAGAGAACAAATGCTCCAAATTTCAGCAGCAAAGATGGCTGAGCAAGGAGATCGAAAAATCGAGGGCAAGAATAGCAAGAACGCGATTTTGAGCAATGAACTGGAGTTTACTCGGGAGAGAGAAGAAAGTGGCAAGTGAGAGAGTGAGTGGAGGGCCAGGGTGGCCCACACCATGGCATGGCGCCACCAGGTGGTGAGCCTGCCTGGTGGGCCCCTGGGTCACTCCAGGTACTCCTATGCCCCTTTTTTCATGTAAAAATTTAATATGAATTTTCTGGAATTTTTCGAGACACTTTATTTTTGGGCAATTTTCAGGTATAGATGAATGATTTTCTGGCGGAAAGATTTTTTTTGGAATGATGCAATGACAAAACAAGTCTAGAACTACAGAAGTTCTAAGACACTCTAACATGCAAGCAACTAACAACAAAAAAGAAAACTAAACGAAACCAAAAACTAAAATGGATAGAACAAAAGTAAGCAGAAATAATCATGGTGAAAACATTGTTTGTTCAATGAAATCTTTTTGTTAACAAGGTTGATCAGGTCTTTTTACCAAAACAATTTCATATGAGACAAAGCTTTGTATTCCACTTAATGATTATGTTACCTCAACTTTGATGGCAATGGTCCCAATCATAACAGTTTCAAATTTTTCTCTTGGTATGGGACAATATATTTCTCCAACTTGAATGCCCTCAACATGTTCAATTGAATTTAAACCATAAGTCCTATCAATCTTCTTGGGGAAATAGACAGTATGTTCCTTGTCATTAACATTGAAGGTCACCTTTCCTTGATTACAATATAACAGCTCCTGCAGTATTAAGAAAAGGTCTCCCAAGAATAATAGACATATTATCATCTTCATGCATTTCAAGCACAACAAAATCAGTTAATATCAAGCAATTATGAGACACTTGAACAAGTACATCCTCACATATACCAACAGCAATAGTGGTAGATTTATCAGCCATTTGCAAAGATATATCAGTAGGTATTAGTTTTTCTAGTTGAAGTCTCTTATAGAGAGAAAGGCATTACACTAACTCCAGCTCCTAAATCATACAAAGCAGTTCTAACATAACTATTCTTAATAGAGCAAGGGATAGTTGGAATCCCTGGGTCTCCAAGTTTCTTTGGAACCTTACCATTAGAGGAATAATTAGCAAGCAAAGTAGAGATTTCTTCATTAGGGATCTTCCTTTTATTCGAGACAATATCCTTCATATACTTTGAGTAAGGAGGCAATTTAATAGCATCAGTCAAAGGAATTTGCAGGAATAAAGGTTTCATCCACTCACAAAACTTATTATAGTGTTCATCTTCCTTTGACTTGTTTTTCTTATTAGGGAAAGGCATAGGTTTTTGGACCCAAGGTTCTCTTTCACTACCATGTTTCTTAGCAATAAAATCTTCTTTAGTGTATTTAGTATTCTTAGTGTGCTTTTCAGGTTCTTCTTCAACTTTTTATTCATTTGGAGCTTCATTTTCTTCATTACCACTTTCAGTTTCAGCATCAGAGACAGATATACTATTAGGATCTATAGCAGGTTCAGAGGGTTCTACAAAAGTTTTATGTTTCTTTTTCCTTTTCTTACGAGTAGAGCCACTATTTTCAGCTTCTTGAGAATCCTGCTCAATTCTTTTGGGATGCCCCTTAGGATATAGAGGATCCTGGGTAGCAGCACCACTTCTAGTTCTAATTTCATAAGCATGTTTTTCTTTAGCAGCGTTAACTAGCAAGTCTTTTTGCACTTTAATTAGTTGATCTATTTGAGTTTGAACCATTTGAAAGTGTTTAACAATCATTTTGACATCATTAGAGGTTCTTTCCACAATATCTTTTAACTCAACAATAGCTCTAGTGTTTTCCATTAGATGATTTTGCACCCTTTTATTAAAAGTATCCTGCTTAACAATAAAGATATCGAATTCTTCTAAGCATTGATCAAGAGGTTTAGAGTAAGGGATATCACCTTCATCAAAGTGTTGGAGAGAGTGTACCTCAATAGTGGATGAGTAGGGAATAGGCTTACATAATTCTTCTATAGGAGGTAAATTCTTGACATCTGCAGCTTTAATTCCCTTCTCCTTCAGACATTTCTTAGCTTCCTTCATCACTTCATTTAATTCAATAACTCCCCTCTTATTTGATATTGGAATAGGCACCGGTATAGTTGGTTCAGGTATAATTACTTCAGGTATAGCTAGTTCAGGAGGATTCCAATCCTCATAGTTCTTGCTTATTTTAGCCATTAATTCCTCAGCTTCCTTGGGAGTCCTATTCCTGAAAACACAATCAGCACAACTATCTAGGTATGTCCTAGATTCTTCAGTTAGTCCATTATAAAATATATCAAGAAGCTCATTCTTAGGTAATGGACTTCCAGCCTGTGCATGAATCAAAGCACAAAACCTTGCCCATGATTCAGGCAATATCTCTTTTTCTCCCTGTTTAAAAGCAAAAAGTTCCTACAAAATAGCATGTCTAGCACTAGGAGGAAAATATTTCTGCAGGAAAGTACTAATCAAGCAATCAGGGCTATCAATAGATCCAGGAGGTAAATTACTAAACCAAGTTTTAGCTTCTCCTTTCAGTGAAAAGGGGAAAATCTTAGCAACAAAGTAAGTACGCATCTTAATATCATCAGAAAACAAGCCACTCATGGTAGAAAGCTCATTCATATGTGTTACCGCACTTTCATTCTTAGTCCCACAAAAAGGTTCTTTCTCAATAATAGCTATGTAAGATAGATCGAGAGAGAAATCATAATCTTTATCTTTAATGTTTATGGGAGAAGCAGCAAACTTAGCAATAGGAGACAATTTGGGTCTAATAGTACGCCTCTCAAAGAGACTCTTAGCAGCGCTCCTATCATGGGTGTTCTTACATTCTTTAATAAATTCATCGGTCATCTCAACATAACCGTCTTCAATATCACAACTCTCACTAGACTCAGGTGAACTAACAGGTGTAGTAGTGTCTTCATTAGGAGTTTCAATATTTCTAGCTATAGTTCTAGCAATCATAGCATCTAGGAAAGGACCTAATGAACCACTCTTATCAAGCACAGTAGAAGCAGCATCATAAGTATCAGAAGTTTCAGATTCAGCAGTAGTAGCAGTGTGTGTAGCATGTGTGTGTGGTGGTGTAACGAGCTTACTCATAACACATGGTGAATCAAGAGCAACAGAGGTGTTCAGAACCGTACCTCTTCTTATAGTGGATGGTAAAATAGGAACCTTGCCATCACGAGACTTACCCATGATGGATGGATGGCAGCAAACAATAGAGAATCCAAATGAACTTGATAAATAAAGCTATGCTCCCCGGCAACGGCGCCAGAAAATAGTCTTGATGACCCACAAGTATAGGGGGTGTATCGCAGTATTTTCGAGGGAAGTGAAACCCAATTTATTGATTCGACACAAGGGAAGCCAAAGAATATTTATAAGCCTTAACAACTGAGTTGTCAATTCAGCTGCACCTAGAAACAATCTTTCTCACAACAGTTTATCAGTAGCAACAGTTTTGTAGTAGGAATAGTAAAGTAACATTAGTAGTAATGTAAGGACAGTAGTAACAACAGCAGTAAACAGTAGGATTCGAGTGCGGTAGGCATAGGGATGGATGGACGGGTGTTGCATGGACAAGACAATTCACATAGCAATCAGAACATAGGAAAATTATAGATAAATAGGATAAAGCATCCAAGTACTAGATAATCCTAGGCATGTGTTCCATATACAGTCATACGTGCTCGCAATGAGAACTTGCACAACATATTTTGTCCTGCCAGCCCGTTTGCAGCGGGGCCTCAAGGGAACTACTGGCAATTAAGGTGCTCCTTTTAATAGAGCACCGGAGCAAAGCATCAACACTCCGTGAACACATGTGATCCTCACATCAAAGCCATTCCCTCCGGTTATCTCGATTTCTGTCACTTCAGGGCCATTGGTTCCGGACAACAACGTGTGTATACAACTTTCAGGTAAGACCAAAAACAATACTATCATAATGAATCAATAACATGTTCAGATCTGAAATCATGGCACTCGGGCCCTAGTGACAAGCATTAAGTATAACAAGTCGCAACAAAGTCATAAAGCACTAATAGAAGATACTAAGCACTATGCCCTAACAATCTGATGCCATTACATGAACGATCTTATCCAATCCCTACCATCCCCATAGCCTACAGCGGGGGATTACTCACTCATAGATGGGGGAAACATGGATGGTCGATGGAGAAGCGATGGTGATGATGATGCTGGTGATCTCCTCCAATTCCCCGTCCCGACAGGGTGCCAGAACGGAGTTTCTGGTGCTATTTCGTGGAATCTGGTGGTGGCGGCAGAGCGGAACTCTTTCTGGAAAAACGTCGAACCCCCTTGAGTTTTTAGGTCAGAAGGCATCTTATAGGCGAAGAGGGGGACCGAGGGGGTGTCTAGGGCGGCCAGACCACCCCCTGGCGTGGCCTGGGCTAGCCCGCGCGGCCAGGTGGTGTGGCCTGGGCCCAGCCCTCCTCCGTCTCGTATTATGGCTCCGGGAGTCTTCTAGTGAAATAGGATTTTTGGCATATTTTCCAGGATTTTTCCTGATAGTTGATTTTCTACACAAAAACTAGACACCAAGGCAATTCTGCTGAAAACAGCGTCAGTCCATGTTAGTTGCATCCAAATCACACAAGTTTAGAGGAGAAACAATAGCAAAAGTGTTCGGGAAAGTAGATACATTTTGGACGTATCAACATGCCGAAGGACTGGGAAATTCTGTTGAACCGAGCGAACGCGACACCTCCGAGGATGCAGTGGTACTGTGAGGGCCAGTCGACGACTTCGAAGTCGATGAGTTCACGTCGAAAGTTTTTTGGCGTGCCGAAGATGATGTCGAGGTTGATTTTGCCAAGGGGATATATGCCCTTGCCTGAGACGATGTCGTGGAATGTCGTGTCCGAGACCTCTAGGCAGGTCAGAGGGATCCTCATTGCTCGCAAGGTACTCGCGAACATAAGGTTAATGCCGCTTCCACCATCCATGAAAACACGACTCATGTCGAAGCCTCCAATCTGTGCCTCGAGTACGAGGGGACAATGGCCTGGGCATGGTACTTCGCGCGGGTGGTCGTGCTTGTCGAAGGTGATGCAGGAGTCGCTTCCACTAAGGTACTCAGTGGTGGATGGTGGTGAGTTTGTCACGAAATTTACTTGGCGAGTGATGGCCTTCTGCAGCCGATTCAAGGGGCGCCCTTTTTGGACCATCATGTTGCCCACAGCCCGTGGGTATGGCTCGCCGCCTTGATCGTGGATTGGTGCGGCCGCGGGTGGTGGCCCTCCGGGTGGTGGAGGAGGAGCTCCATGTGCTACAGCGCCTGGGGCGACTCCGTAGCCCCTGTTGATGGTGCCGCGATTCATCCGCGCTAGACCCTCGTGGAGCTTGAGGAACTCGCGGCAGTCCTTGAGGAGGTGGCTGGATTTCTTCTTGCCGTTGTGCTTGTCGATGTAGAAGTGCACGTTGCACGGTCCGGACAGTTTGTCCTCGATTGTTGTCGCGGGTGCCTCTTCGCGAGTGCAGCGTTGCCATACTTGCGTGGTTTTTCCGGAGTGGCGGTGTCCGCCGCTGCGATAGCCGATGTTGCGGTTGTCGTCGCACCTGTCGGCGTAGCTGGCTGTGACCATGTTGACGTCGTCGCAGTCATTGTAGATGCGCATTCGATGCTTGCTTTGGCGATCGCGTCTGCGCTCGAGCTCTGCTTCGTCGTCGGAGTGAACGCGGTCTTTTACCGAATCTTCTCCATCCGCCCACTGATTCGCGATTCCCATCAGGTGGTCAATGGTTTTGGGCTTCGAGCGACCTAGCTCCTCCCTGAGCTTTATGCGGCGAACGCCGCCGTTGAATGCGTTGATTGCCTGGTCCTCCGAGATATTTTCTGCGGAGTTTTTTGATGATGGACCACCTCTGGATGTACGAGCGTAGCGATTCGCCTGACCTTTGCTGGCAGCATCTCAAATCTTCGATTGATGCAGGCCTTTTGTAGGTTCCCTTGAAGTTGCGCACAAAGTTGTAGACCAGCTCATCCCAGCTATGAATGGATCCGCGCGGGAGATTATTGAGCCACGCTCGGGCGGTGCCCTGCAGCTGCAGCTGCAGGCATTGCATGGCCGTGATTCGACTCCCACCATGGAGCCTGACGGAGGAGATGTGGTCTTCTAACCAGACTTTCGGGTCCTGCAGGCCGTCAAATTTTGGGTTTTCCGAGGGGAGTTTGAACCCCTTGGGCATTCGATTTTGCCTGATGGCTCTGCTGAAGCATCGGGCGCCATAGAGCTCCACGTCTTCGTCCTCTGAATCAGTCGGTCGGGCACGTCATGCCCTTGACTTGTCGATCTTGCGCTGCGTGATGTCATCACGCCCGTCGTAGTCGTGGTCGTGTCGCCGTGAGCAGCGACGTCGAGACAGGTCGTGACTGTCGTCGCTGGACGAGGGTGAGGAATAGCGTTTTGCCGGAGCCTTGTTTTTCTTCGGATCCGACGTCGGCTCTTTGTCGAGAGCGGCCTCGATTAACCCCAAGCCCGTGATCGTAGATCGGTGCATGGCGGCTCGGGGATCTCCAGCCGGCGGTTGGTTGTTGAGTAGGTACATGGTGGCCGTTGTCACCGCTGCTTGCGGCGTCTTTGGGACCACATTGCCCCGAGTGTTGACTGTCATAGAGCTGAAGTCAAAGACTTTCACAGCTTCTATGTTCTCCTGCTTAGTGAGATGGGCCATTCAAGATCGTCTCTTGTTGGCCACGTACTCATTGCCTTTGGAGGAGGATCCTCCGTGGGAGGAGAGCCCGGCCCTTCGAAGGCTCGACTCGTCTGCCGCCTTTTTACGCGCTTCGAGTTGCGCAATTGTTTGTAGCTGGCGTCTGTACACTTCCTTTAGCAGCCAATGGTAGCACATCAGAAGTTCTTGCAGTGTGCCTGGGGGCAGAGGATTGCCTCGCAGGGCATCTCCGCAGCGAGCCCACTCGAGATCATTGAGTTTGATTACGACACGTTCGCGAGTGTGCTCGTTCACCATGGTTGGAGGTTTGACTGCCCCTCCGTTGTTGACGGGCGCGCCGTTGCCACCATTGGTGGGGCCGCCATTGGGGGGTCCGCCATTAGGTATGCCACCGTTAGGCGGGTTAGGGCCGTTGTCGCCGTTGTCGTGATTGGCGCTGGTTTCGCCGGCGTTGATGACGACGCACATGAAGTGGTTGAGGAAGCTGTTGCTCCCGCAACTTTCGGATCCGGAGCCATAAACCCCATCTTCCATTGCTAGGCCACCTAGATCGGATTCGCGACTGCTGTCGATGTCCGTGCTCTCAGCTGTTGCTGAGGTGTTGAGCTCGCTGAGGGTGCCGATTGGTGGCGGGAACCACGATGCTAGGGCAATCGCAGATGCCGTCGGCTGGTCAGGCATGCGAAGCGTGGCCATCTGACCAACTTGGAAGCGGAAGCTCCCTATCGCCAGGCTGATCCTATCGCCCACGGACTTGAAAGTCGGGCAAGTGGCCGACGTGTGGACGGTGAAGTCGAACGCGCCGAAGAGCTGGCGAATCTCCGTAGTTGCGGAGTCGTAGATCGCGGTTGATGAGGCCGAAGAAGCCGCAACATCAGCACTCCCAATTCCCACAGACGGCGCCAAATGACGAGGGTTTAACTCATCAATGCCCATTGATATGGACTTGGGTTTTGGAGAAGGAGGGAGCGCTGGAAGCATCAATCAGCTAGCAAACAAGCACACAGGGACGCAAGATTTACCTAGGTTCAGGCCTCGTAGAGGTCCCTACTCCTTCTTGTCTGCTCTTGGAATTAACGAAGGAATCGAAGATTACAATGGTGCGCAGATGCAATCTGGCGAGGGTTATGGAAACTAGGGTTGCGTGTGTCCTCCTCACCTCCCCCTCCTAGCCTTTATATAGATAGGCCAGGTCTCAGGTACCAGGTCGAGTCGATTACAGATTAGGGTTTGCCCTTCAAACTTTCTATCTTTAGACTTCTTCTTGACTCGCAAGTTATTGAGAGTCCGTAGGCCACTCGAAATCTTCATTGGGTCGTGGCAACGCCGTGGGATTCCACCGTATCTGGACCGTATATACCAATCTCGAGTACCGACAGGGTATACCCATATCAGAAGGTATTCAAAAAATTCGGTTTTTACCTGCTGGTCTGTTTTGGCAGATTTCTGCCATTATTTGCATCTGCCTCTTAAATCTCTGTCTCTTTGAGTTTTCTTTGATCACTTGAACTTTTATAAGGAATTGCTACAGTAGCTTGTGTTTTAATGGAAGTTTTACTTGTGTTGAAACTAAACCCAAAGACTTATTATCTTGAATACACTAATGTTGCTAATGAAGATTGTGTGAAGTTTTGTATGAAGGGAATTTTAAAGTGTAGGGAAGAACAATGTGATGAGATGAAGTATGGACAAAAGCTCAAGCTTGGGGATGCCACCCGTGTCACCCCAAGAAATATTCAAGAAGTACAGGCATCAAAGCTTGGGGATGCCCAAGGCATCCTCTTCTTCATCAATAAAAATCTCAGGTTTTCTTCCAAACACTTCATTTTTATTATTTCATGCACAATTATGTTGTTCTTGGAGTGTCTTTGTTTTCGTTTTTAGTTTTTTTTGTTTGGGTTGCTTAAATAAATTGGTTGGACCCCCGCATTCATATGTGGTTTCAAATAGGTTGATTGGTGTTGGAAAAGAGTAGGAAGTTTCATGCTTATAAGTGGTACAAAAGGAGCTTGTTTAGACTATGGCCTAGACTTTATTATGTCATGTTTGATATTGCTTTTGCTTTATGCTTAGTGATTATTGTTGTAGCATGACTTGTTCCAAACAATTGAGATTTCTTAATGTGCCTTAAAAGAATCATGCGTTGTTTTAGCATTCAAAAGCATAATATTGTGGTATTCTACTTTGATGCTTTATTTGGGTTGACTTAGCACATGCTTACACCATGTGAAGACTATGAACAAGTCACCTTAGCCTCTATGATCATTTAGTTTATGACTTGTAATATCACTTTATGCTCTAATTAATAATGTCTTGTCGCTTTGCATGATTATGGCTGTAACATCCCAAAACTTTAATCAAGGTTTTCATAGTTCAAATCACCCAAATTAGGGTTAACAAAAACTTTTATTAATAAAAGGCATATGAATGCATGTGTGTTTGCAGTAGTATAGAATTGTGTGTAAATTCCATGCTTGATTGTTCTAAATGTTGTGAATTGGTTTAAAGGTGAATGCCACATCATCTAGACCATTTAAAAACAAAATCCAAAGAAAAATAAATCAAATAAGAATAAATAAACGAAATGGTCATTTTGACCATTTTAATCCACTAGGCCACTTTAGGTGTTCCTAGAAGATAATTCCTAACAGAAACATTTCTCTTTCTTTTAACCCCTTGCTAGACCAAGTAAAGATGTACCAAGGCCCACTTTACACTCTTACACGAACATCTAGCAAAACAATTTAAAGGACATTTGAAAATTGAGTCAAGTGCATATGTGAAGATCCTACTTTTTAAAAAACCCACCAAATCAATTCACCTTGGAAATTCCAAGAAAACCTAGTCTCTCAAGCTTAATACAAGACCACTCAAAAAATTTGAGACAAAAATTCAAATATAAATTTCTTTCGGCCATTCAAACAAACACCTTAGCTACACTAATTAACCCCTGGCCTAACTTCACTGTTGTGTACAGTAAGCCTCGACCGTTTGGTCTCCACATCACTCCCCTGTCTCCCTAGCATCTAACCAAGACCCAGACAGCCACCCCTCTTCGCCGTTGCACCAGTGGAGCGCCGCCCAAAATTGGTCACCGCCGGTCGACCGCGTCCAAGCCGCAGCACACCGCCCCGCGCCTATCCAGGATGTCTAGGAGGTAGCCACCAATGCATCGCCCCTCCCTGTCCCCTCCCCGAGCAAAGACATGCCCTGGACCACCTTAGAACAGCCGCACCCAGAACGTATGCGCCATGCCGAGCACGCGCTAGAGCGCCGCGCCCAACCAGCGTGCACACGCAGCGCCTTGACCTCACCCCGCGCGCACTGCTCCGCCATGACCCCAGCAGACGCCTAGACATCCCCGTCCGCCGCCGCTTGACCTATACCCACCGTGCGCCGCATCGAACACCACTTCTGCCGCGCAGAGCACCATCCGCTCCAGACCCAATGTGACCGCCCCATGACTCGCCTTTAAGCCGTAGAGGACCGCCAGGAGACCGCGCACCGTCCCCTACCTCCAGTCACGCCGCTAGTTGCCTATAGCGTCGCCACCAACGAGTTGCGCCCACGCCGCTCGGTCCCTTCCTCGGGCTATAAAAGGAGGCCCTCTCCACCCCAATTCTGCACAACATCTCACTCCCCTTTCACCACCGATCCTCCCACACTATCCCCGGAGCAAGGCGAGCTGCAGTCCGCTGGAATTTCGCCGGAGTTTGCCGCTGCAGAGGAGAAGAGGTGTCGTCGATTGGAGCTGCCCCAGGAGCTGCCGCGACCATGCCTAGAACTGTCATCGTCGACCAGCCCGAACGCCCCCGTCGCCGAGCCTAGCTGGAGCCCAGGTGAGCCCCCGTAGACCCTCACCGTGCCGCTAGGGTTCGTCCTCGCTGGAGACCTGTTCACCAGGGACGACGAACCACAACCGTTCGATCGTAGTCTAATCGTACCGCTGAGATTGCCCCGTACCGCTTCGTGTTAGATGTGCCCCTAACGTGCGGGACCAACCTGTCAGTAGCCCCTGCGCCCACGCAGTGCAGCTGGTCCGGCCCATTTCCTTTCCCGCGCTAGCCCACCGCTTCAAATTAGTATTTTCCAATTTAGTTGAAACTAGATTCTGTCCACTTATTTTAAAAACAATTCAGAGAGTTTCACTTGACCAAAATGCATGATACAGATTTTTTTAGAAAGATAATTAAAATATCTGTCCAAGCCCATTGGATTTAAATCAATTGGAGTTAGAGATCACATATAGCAAAAATAACAAGACAGAGACTTTTCTACATTCAAACATTTTTCAAAAATCAACCATAATAGCTTTTGCGTTGATTCCAACTCTCAAAAATCACATTTGACAAAACCTATCTGAATATGTAATAATATTTAGGTTTGCATGCAGTGACATTGGACTAGTACCAAAATAATGCTATATAGGCATTCCTAGTCACTTTAAATCTTTTAAATAGTAATCTTAAACTTTATAAAATGTGACCAACCCTTTAAATCACATTCCCATGTATTAGAATATGTGGTGATGACATGTGTCCACATGATACCATATTTTAATTGGAGAATATTAAATCTTAATTAATTTCAATGAGTAGAAAATACTTTTCTCAAATAAAATAAATGAAACTAGTTCTTTAAATCTTGTGATGAGTGTGATGATGCTAGATCATCAAGTGTGTGCCTTAGTGTGCTAAATAGACTAGTTAAGTATTGTTTGGTGATTGTGTATCTCGTATTTATTTATAGACGATAGTACCGACCAAGTCTACGAGGAGGAGGAGTTATACCCCGAAGAAGACGAAGAGAACTTCAATCACTACACCAATCAAGGCAAGGTATTATTGGCAAGCTAGAATTATACAAGTCACCCATGCAATATAACCTAAGCAAGATGCATTAGGCATGCTTTGTTTATATACTTTTGATTTACACCCATCCCAAGTTTTACTTGCAAGCTTCAATATTTTACTTTACCAAAGTTTCTTTACTTTTAGTAATGCCTTGGGAGGTTTTGGAAAGTAGTATAGATAGCATAAAGAGTATAAAACTAGGCCTATACTACATGTCATTCTATGGCATGAGATTGAGATTACCATCCCTCATTAGTGAACACTCTTAACCTTAGTGGCTAGTGCTAAGCATAAAACTTGATCACTTTAGATGGGAATACTTGGTGAAAATGCTTATGAAAACCTTGGAATGATGAGTCATTCTATTGAGATGTTTTGACATGTGTTGAGCAACACAAATGGTTTATGATGATCAAAATGTTGAGGCATGAGCCTTAGCCCTTTATAAAAACTGATGGTTGGTTTGGATGCGACACCATTCCAATTTTACCGTACAACCACAATACATGAATTGGGTAAGGCTTAGCGGGAAGTTTATATGCATTAGTATGGGTTCCCTCACGGAAGAGGTTTGAGCTGAGGCTACCTCTTGATGATGTCCACCTATGCAGTGCCTAGGATGGCAGATGGCCATGGCTGGGAGGCCAAGCTCATAGGAGAGGTGCTTATACTAGGGTGTGTAAAGGAAAGGTTATGATTGATTATCCGCATACTAAGTATGATGATTCAGGGTTATCCCTGACGGATGTATTGAATTTTATGGTGAAAGTGTACCACCTCTGCAGAGTGTCAAACTATTCGAATAGCCGCGTCCGCGGTCATGGACAGTTGGAGTGGCCATACAGTTCCATCGTTAGACTTTTCAAAACGCCCTGTGAAATGATTTGTGACTTGACTTGACCACAATAGGGTTGTGACTATGAAAACTAAGTTCCCAACTTAAGTGATTTAGAACATTATTTTAGCTTTCTTTGTTTTTGAACTCAGCTTAGGTTTAAATTTAGCTTTTGCAAATAAACTTAGAGCTTAGCATTCCTACTAGAACTACCTTACTTTTTAGTGATAGTTTGCGAGTACTTAAAGAGTACTCATGGCTTTGTCCCTGGCTATTCCCGTGGCCAGACTATAAGGAGGACTATCAGGAAGATGGACAGCAGGATGGCTATGACAACTAGGATCATCTCCCATCGTCAGCATTGCCTGTGACACTGAAGATGGAGCCCACTTCTACACTTATTATTCCGCTGCTTGTTTGTATTAAGACTGGATCATGAGATCCTTTATTTGTGTAAGACCTTATTATGGTTTGTAATGGATGACGTACTGTGATATCCAATCTGTTATGTCTCGCAAAAATGGTAATCCTGGGATTGCGATGTATGGCATAACAGGCATCTGGGATTAAAAATCCGGGTGTTGACAAGTTGGTATTAGAGCCATCCTGGCCATAAGAGACCCTAGTTAG
This sequence comes from Avena eriantha, assembly GCA_910589775.1. Lineage (NCBI taxonomy): Eukaryota > Viridiplantae > Streptophyta > Magnoliopsida > Poales > Poaceae > Avena > Avena eriantha. The sequence continues at coordinate 74,339,769 of OU342745.1, read as the reverse complement.
AATAGACGTCCGAACAAAAACTTTGTTTCAAAACCAAAGAAGTAAGTATTTATGAAAACATATTTCCCCTCTTATCCTTGAGATTCTTTCAAAAAATTCATGTTCCTCAAAAATTCTTACATTCCTACATAAAATTTGACACACTTGATCCCCTCACTAACTTACTCATCCTAAATTCTTATAGATGGAAGTTCAGTATTGCAAGTTCTACCAGTTGGGCAATGGAGGCCAACTAATCTTCGAGAGGGATCTTGATGCACTGTCTGAGTACCTTGAGCGCCCGCATCCAGCAATTCTTTGGAGCTCCACTCAAGGATTTTCCAGGAGGAGGTCTACAATGGCTGGTAGTTGAAGATCTTCGAGGCAAGATGGAAGCACCCCTTTTTGAGAAGATTCAATTCACCGTGCGAGAGAACAACTGGCTAGATGGATTAGCCAGGGCGATGCATGAAGCTCTTGCCCGTCTGTGTGGGCAAAATGTCAACTTGATCTAGGGAACTCGCTTTGCTCACTAGGCAAGGCGTGATTCTATGGGAATGCCATTGGAGATGCCAAGTCACCTGGAGATGAAGCGCCAAGTGGAGAATCTTGACTTCCTGCTGTATGATAGACAAAAGGAATTGGACAATGCTCGAGCCTACGCCAACCACAACCTTTCCATTGCAGCCAAGAAGGACCATACTTTCGCCTTGCTCGTCAAGGACCGCCAATCACTTCATCGTCAACGCGAGAAGAATGATCGCACCATCGCTCGTCTTTGCAAGAAGGTGGCCGACCTCGAGAAGACCATCCAGGAGCAAGAAGCCCAGCTTGCAGCAAAAGAAGAAGAGTAAGAAGGTGAAGAGATCCAGGGAGATATTCACTCATACCTCAGTGATGACAATGACTACCTAGAGGATGATGCCATGGATTTCTACACCGATGATGATGACTCCGACTTCATTGATGATGATTATATGCACTTGATCACTACCGTAGGAAGGAGTTGTATCTGTCCCACTGTATCTTAGTTCACATAATGGTTCTTAAAACCATCTGTTTTCCTTTTATGTTGTGGTGTGTGTGTGTGTTTGTATCGTGTGCTTTGATGAATGAATGAATGAGAAGGAGTTAGTTTGCAAAACCTGAGTTCAAACTCAAAGTTTTAGCTGTTGAAAACAAAACCATGAACCTTAGAACTTTCCCTCTTACCTCTTTATCTATCTCAATCTTCAGATGACTCGTGGAAACCAAGGAGGAAGCGGCTCATCGCAGGACCCAATGCTGCAGATTCTGCAGATGCTAGTTTCCGACCGTGAAGCTAGTAGAGTAGAGCGCCAAGTCAATCTTGCCACCCTGCAATAGATAGCTCAGATGTCCCACAATAATCAAGGCCATGGACAGGATCATCATGGATCCAAGCTTAAGAACTTTCAGAATACCAACCCCCTATCTTTAACAAGTCTAAAGACCCGTTGGATGCGGATGATTGGTTGCAAACCATGGAAAATAACCTGGAAGTCGCAGGAGTTGATGCCAACGAGAAGGTACTGTTTGACACCCACTATCTGGCATGAGATGCAAGAGCCTGGTGGAACAGCACCCGTACCATGAACAACGGTCAAGTCATGACTTGGGAAGCTTTCAAGCTCAAGTTTAGCCGCACCCATGTGTCGCAAGGTTTAGTCACCAGAATGAGAGATAAATTCAGAGAACTGAAGCAAGGCAGGATGACAGTAGTGGAGTACTGTGACAAATTCCTATCCCTCGCTAGGTATGCACCTGATGAGATCAACATTGAAGCCAAGAAGAAGGAAAGATTCCTGAACGGACTGCATGATGAGATGCAAACGGTGTTAGTCAACATCCGTTTTAAAGACCTAGAAGATCTAGTCGACTCTGCCATCTAGATGCAAGGGAAGATCAACCAAGCCAATGACAACCGCAAGCGCCGAATGATGCACCAGACTGGGTCCCCCAATACCTAGAAGTATCGCCCCAACCCGTCTGCAGGGTATGCCCCAAGGAACAATAGGCCCCCAATGTCTCGCCCAAGCTACCCCAATCGTAGCGGAGGAAACGTGAAGTCCGAAGGAAACCACAACAACAACCCCGGCAACTCCAACAACTTCAACCGTGCACCGCCCAAGTCCAACAACAACAACAACAACAACAATACTGCCCCAAGGACTGGAAGCAATGTCGTGCCTGTTGCAGCCAAAGACAAGTCCCAGATTACTTGCTTTGAATGTGGAAGGGTCACTACTCCAACGAGTGTCCCAAGAAGCTTGCAGCCACCACCAATGTGAATACCCCAGCTCAGCAGCAACGCCGTGTTCAGCCTGGAAGAAGATTTGCCCTAGGGAATTCGCTCAACCGCAACGGCAGTCTGTTCCACATGAATGCTGAAGAAGCCCAGGAAGCGCTAGATGTCGTGCTGGGTATGTTTTCTATTAACTCAATATTAGCCAAAGTGTTGTTTGATTCTAGAGCATCGCACTCGTTTGTTACAGAAGAATTTGCATGCACTAGTAAGATTCAACCAACAAAACTGAAGCATGTTATGATAGTTCAAATACCTGGTTCAACCACCAAAGCTAGAAAAAATTGCAAGGTTGTACCTATCAGAATCCATGGGATCGATTTTTATGCCAATCTAATAGTACTTGGAACCAAAGGTTTGGAAGTAGTACTAGGAATGGATTGGATGTCGAAACATTAAGGATTGATCGAATGTGCCAAGAAAGCCATCACCATGACCAGTAGCTCTGGAGTATCAGTAGAGCATGTATCTGAAACCTTTCCCCGCCAATTCAAATGCAACTAGAGTCTAGCCCTACCCACCATAGACCAAGTTAGAATAGTCTGTGAATACCCCGACGTATTCCAAAATGAATTGCCCGGTATGCCCCCAGATCGAGATATCGAGTTCATTATTGAACTAATTCCTGTAACTGGACCCATAGCTCAGAGACCTTATAGCATGAACCCATTTGAACTAGTGGAGCTGAAGAAGCAACTTGATGCTATGCTGGAGAAAGGCTTAATTCAACCAAGCACATCGCCATGGAGATTGCCCGTTCTGTTTGTGGACAAGAAAGATGGAGGTAACCGTTTGTGCATGGATTACTGGAAGTTGAATGGTGTCACCATCAAGAACAAGTACCCAGTACCCAAGATAGAGGATATGTTTGATCAGTTGACTGGTGCCAGAGTGTTTTCTAAGATTGATCTTAGAACTGGTTATCATCAACTCAAGATTCGTGCAACGGATATTCCAAAGACCGCCTTTACCACCAGATATGGATTGTATGAGTATACGATCATGTCTTTTGGATTAACCAATGCCCCCGCTTATTTCATGAATCTCATGAATAAGATTTTTATGAACTTTTTGGATAAGTTTGTCGTTGTGTTTATCGACAATATTTGTATCTATTCCAAGTCAGAAGAAGACCATGAGCAACATCTGAGAACCATCCTTGAAACCCTTAGAGAGCATCAGGTGTATGCCAAGTTCAGCAAATGTGAGTTTTGGCTGAAAGAAGTAGGATTCCTTGGACATATTGTATCGGCAGGAGGAGTCGCTGTTGATCCCGCCAAGATAAAAGATGTTGAAGAATGGGAAGCCCCAACCACTCAAACCCAAGTCCGCGTATTTCTCAGATTAGCGGGATATTACCGGAAGTTCGTAGAAGGATTTTCGAGCATCGCAAGACCGATGACCCAATTGTTGAAGAAAGATAAGAAGTTTGAATGGACCGACAAATGTGAAGTAAGTTTTCAAGAGCTCAAGAAGAGATTGATTTCAGCCCCAATATTGATTATGCTAGATATCAAGAAGCCTTTTGATGTGTATTGTGATGCATCCAAGATTGGTCTCGGATGTGTGTTGATGCAAGAAGGCAAAGTCATAGCATATATGTCTCGACAACTGAAGCAGCATGAGCAAAACTACCCCACTCATGATCTGGAGTGTGAGATCCAGGCACATGGCTTAATAGGATTGATAGGATACCCATATCAACAAGTTGCAACTTCTTTTCCGGAAGCTCATTCGAAAAGAACTCTAAGGTTAAGGGTGCTTGGCCTAGAGAAATTCTAGGATGGGTGACCGACCAGGAAGTGGGTAACCGGGTGCGCACGAGTGAGGACAAAGTGCACAGAAAAGACTAGTGTTGGTCTATGGGGCCAGTCTAGATATCCTATTAAGCTACCAGGAGTGACACCCCCCGGGCCCAGGAGTGGACGGGGTGTTACAAAGTGGTATCAGAGCGAACCCTTGCGATTACACGGGTGTGTGCGGGTTAGTGGCGGGACATGTGGAGCATGGCGCGTGTGGCCCGAAGTGGACACGGCATGGCACATGTGTCGGCACTGGACGCACAGACGCGTGCCAAGAGGGAACGTTCCTGGGGTGTGCTTGATAGATGAGGGCATCGATCTTCTAAAGGGTGGGTGTACGTGAGATCCAGGCATATGGCTTAATAGGATTGATAGGATACCCATATCAACAAGTTGCAACTTCTTTTCCGGAAGCTCATTCGAAAAGAACTCTAAGGTTAAGCGTGCTTGGCCTAGAGAAATTCTAGGATGGGTGACCGACCGGGAAGTGGGTAACCGGGTGCGCACGAGTGAGGACAAAGTGCACAGAAAAGACTAGTGTTGGTCTGTGGGGCCAGTCTAGATATCCTATTAAGCTACCAGGAGTGACACCCCCCAGGCCCAGGAGTGGACGGGGTGTTACATGGAGCTAGCAGCCGTAGTTTTAGCATTGAAGACATGGCGTCATTACCTGATGGGTAATCGCTGTGAGATTTATTCAGATCATAAGAGCTTGAAGTATATTTTTACTCAGAAGGAGCTAAATATGAGGCAAAGGATATGGATAGAGTTAATCAAGGATTATGACCTTGACATTCACTATCACCCTGGCAAAGCCAATGTGGTAGCGAATGATCTTAGCAGATTGCCGTGTAGATTAAACACCATGATCTGTTTCAGGACAACAACTTTCCCAATCATTACTTCTCTCTCATTAGAGGTTACTCTTGGCACAAAATGCAAATAAAAAGGATAAAGAGCGGTTATTACAGAGGTAATAACTTCCAAGACTCATCTAAAACTTTTGGGTTATCTCCCAATAAGTACTTTTCTTTAACGCCTTTAAGTTAGGCATGATAGTTTGAGAAGATGCTCACATAACAAATATGAATTGAAGTAAAAGAGAGCATCAAGAAGCAAATTCAAAACACATTTAAGTCTAACCCACTTCCTATGCATAGGAATCTTGTAAAGAAACAAGTCATGAAAGCACAAAGCAATAAGCATAGTAAAGCAAAACAAGTGCAACTTCAAGATTTTCAACATAAAGAGGGAAACTTAATATTGTTGAGACACATAAAACCATGTTTCCCTCTCTCATAATAACTTTCAGTAGCATCATGAATAAAATTAACAATATAACTATCACATAAAACATTCTTATCATGAGCCACATGCATATAATAATTATTACTCTCCACATAAGCATAGTCATTCTTATTAATTGTAGTGGGAGAAAATTCAAAAAAATAGCTATCATTATTATTCTCATCACCATAATCATCAAATATAGGAGGCATATTGTAATCATAATTAATTTTCTCCTCAATAGTATGTGGATTGAAAATATCATATTCATCATTGTAATCATCATATATTGGAGGTTTGGTATCATCATAAGCAATAGAATAGCTATCTTCCAAAGTTGGGGAACTAAAAATATCATTTTCATAAAAACTAGCTTCCCCAAGCTTAGACTTTTCCATGGCATTAACAATAATGGTGTCCAAAGAATTCATACTAACAACATTGCTATTAGCATGCAAATAAAGTTCCATAGGTTTTTAAATTTTCTCTTCAAACACTTCATGTCCTAACTCAAGATAAATACTATAAAGCTCTCTATTTTTTTTGTTGTTTTCCATTAAGCCTAACTAGTGAAAACAAGAAACAAAAAGACAAAATTGCAGAATCTAAAGGAAATAACTTCGAGCACTCACACCGGAGGATGTCAGTACCTTTTACCTTACCTCCCCGGCAACGGTGCCAGAAAAAATCTTGATGTATACGCACTTCTATTCTTGTAGACAGTTGTTGGGCCTCCAAGTGTAGAGGTTTGTAGAACAACAGCAAGTTTTCCCTTAAGTGGATCACCCAAGGTTTATCAAACTCAGGGAGGAAGTGGTCAAAGGTATCCCTCTCAAGCAACCCTGAAATCAAGATACAAGAAGTCTCTTGTGTCCCCAACACACCCAATACACTTGTCAGGTGTATAGGTGCACTAGTTCAGCGAAGAGATGGTGAAATACAAGTGGTATGGATATAAGATAACGGTGCTAGAAAATACTTTGATGGCATGGAAGAGACTAAAGGCAAACTGAAATAAAGATGGAAGCAAGCAAACATGTAACAGATCTAGTAGCAAATAGTGTTTCAGTGCTTAGAAACAAGGCCTAGGGATCATACTTTCACTAGTGAACACTCTCATATAAATATATTCTTCTTTATGATACTACTCTTATCTACTCTCCGGTTGAACACTCTAATCGATGGTAGGGCTATAACAGCACACCTCAAAGTAAGCCTTTCCCATCTAGATAACCCCACACTATCACCTTGAGCACTAGATGGTTCCAACAAACACCACAATTTCATAAAGACATCCAACTCCAAATATAACTCATAACAAGTAATTGTAATCTCTAGCCTAAGTGCCACCATGGTGTGCACGCTATCACTTTCATACACATGGGGAGAGCAGAGGTCTATTACAGCACTTGAGTAGCAAGGTAGATCTATAGATTACAAGCTCATGACCTCAATAAGATCATGCATAGAGAGAGAGATGAACACATAGCTACTGGTAGAACCCTTAGCCTCGAGAGAGAACTACTCCCTCCTGATCATGGGAATCAGGAATGGTGATGGAGATGGTGGTGGAGATCGATGGAGATGGCTTCGGGGGCACTTCCCCGTCCAGGCAGGGTGCCGGAACAGAGACTTTCTGTCCCCGGAATCTCCCCTTTAGTGGCGGCGGCACTGCGGAACTTTTGGATTTCTGATTGACCATCTAGGGTTTTTGCATCGGGAGGAATATATAGGCGAAGGGGCAAGGTCGGTGGCCGGCCAGGGGGCCCACACCATGCCCTGGCGCGGCCTAGGGTTGCCCACACCAAGGGGGGTGTGGCCACCCTGTGGCCCCTCTCCGACTCTCCTTCTGGCTCCGTGAGTCTTCCAGGGAAATAACAACTTTGGCTTTTGTCCGGTCCAATTCCGAGAATATTCATTTTCTGACTTTCCTGGAACCAAAAACAACAGAAAACAGGCAAGTGGCACTGTGGCATCTTTTTAATAGGTTAGTCCAAGAAATCATATGAAAATTACTCCAAAGTGTGGACAAACATAAGAAAGTAGATAAAACCAAGCATGGAACATCAAAAATTATAGATACATTTGCAATGTGTCAACAAGCTTAACTCCCTCTTGTCCTCGAGTAGGTAAGTAATAAAAAGAAAGAATAATTTTTGAGGTGACATGCACCATCAAAGACTTGATCAAAGTATTTGTAAAACATTGATAGCTGGGATCATAGTACTTCAACAAAGCATGAAAGATAAAGTTCTAACAATAAGACAAAGCAACTATGTTGCAACATGAAAAGGCACAAACAAAAGATTCATGAATAATAATGCTTTGCAAGACATTTGTTTGTTTCACATAAAGAAAACATAGCATAGTGGCATTTAGCTTGTCCCTCGTATAGTAGCAAACATAAATGCATAGGACACCTTCAAAGTTTATAAGAGTGACTAGATACAAATAGTTTAAAACAGGCAATATCAAGTTATGCATCAATCAACTAGTCTTGGGACAATGCACATAGAACTAAGAATGGCCACTATGCTCTCAAAGTAGGTGCATAAAGATAGAAGGTGGAGACTCAACATAAAAGTAAAAGAAAGGCCTTCATAGAAGGAAGTAGGGATTCAAGTTTCATAAAGAGCTTCCAAAAATTATGGTACTTAATAGCTTTCAGCTCTTATTGCCCCTATCATAAGAATCTTGAAGTGATTAAGGTTAAAGTGAACAAACTATGGTGTATATGCTTGAAAAAGTATAAGTTGGAAACCTCATGTCCCTTGAATACGACAGTCGCTCCTCATGCTACTCAAGTTTAGTTACCGGTAAGTTCTTGTCATAGTAAGTACATGTGTATCATAGAGAATTGCCAACGGGGTACCCCTTGCCCGATGATAAGGAAGAATCCCCATATCAAAATGACAAGGCAAGCAGACAGCGAGCATCTCAGCAATCTTCTTATTTACCATGGGAAAATGGTGCTTTTTTCTCTCTTTCCTCTTCTCTCATCTCTCTTTTTTTCTTTTTTTTCTTTTTTCTCAATATCTGACTCTTTTTTTATAAGAAGAATGCTTCATAGACAGCTCATTATGGTTACACCGCAGGTTTCCACCATGACAACATGGATTAGACCGGCGGCCTAGGCATTTCTCTAACACACATACATAACTCCATGGACTTACAAGCTCCCTTTTCATTTCACACCGATGACATCCATAGACAAAAGAGTATGATATAAACTAGGTACAAAGTAAATGTGCAATGTTGAAAGCATTCCCCATGACAACATGGTTCTGCTAATCCCCAACATATAAGTGCAAGCATATACAACATAGATGACACAATGGTTCAAGTTTATTAGGGGCAAGAAAAGTAAAGTGTGTCATCAAGTTCGTGAGAGCTTTAATCACTAGTCTTCTCATAACAAGTTTAATTCGGAAGGTAGATAAAAACATGAATATACTTGGAATAGCAAATGCTAATAGGTAGGTATGGTGGACTCTTTGGAATAACTTGGCTTTAGGAGTTGGATGCATGAGTGCGACTCATACTTGATTACGGAGGCTAGAAAAAGACTAGGAGCGACCAACTAAGAGAGCAATAATGGCCATAATCATGTAGAGCGACAAAATATCATTGATCAAAGCATAAAGTGGTACTACAAGTTGAAAACTAAAGGATCATAAAGGCTATGGTGACTTGGGATAGTCATAACATGGTGTGAGCATGCGCCAAGTCAACCCAAATAAAGCATCAAAGGAGAATACCACTATACTATGCTTTAATATGCTAAAACAACGCATGATTCATCCAAGGCAAATTAAGCAATCTCAATTGTTTATAACAAGTCAGGCTACAGCAAAGAATACTAAGCATAAAGCCAAAACAATATCGAGCATGGCATGACAAAGCATAGGCCACAGTCAAAAACAAGCTCTCTTTACCACTTAAGCATGAACTTTCCTACTCTTTTTCCAAACCAAACCAAACTATTTGAAAACCAATGTATGAAAGAGGGGTCCAACCAATTTATTTAGCAAACTAAGCAAACAAAGCAAACGAAAAACCAAAACAAAAAAACAAAAAAAATAAGACGCTCCAAGAACAACACAACTGTGCATGAAACAATAAAAATGAAGTGTTTGGAAGAAACCTAGGATTTTTGTTGATGAAGAAGGGGATGCCTTGGGCATCCCCAAGCTTTGACGCTTGTACTTCTTGGATATTTCTTGGGGTGACACGCGTGGCATCCCCAAGCTTGAGCTTTAGTCTATTCTTTATCTCATTACTCATTCCTTCCATACACCTGAAATTTTTCCTTGATCCAAAATTTCACACAATCTTTATTAGCAACATTAGTGCACTCAAGATAATAAGTCTTAAGGTTCAGTTCTAACACCAAATAAACTTCCATTAGAACACTAGATACTGAAGTACTTCCCTCAAAAATCTCAATTCCCCAAAAGAACTCAAAAAGGAACCAACAAGAAGCAAATGCAGAAAATGGCAGAAATCTGTCAAAACAGACCAGCAGGTAAAGACTATTTTTCGAAGACCTTCTGTTGCTTAAATCAAAAAGTGCTGAAAAACGACAGTTAGATAACAACCTGGGTCAGAAGCACAAAAATTACGCCTCAAAAGGACGTTCAGAGATTTTACACGAAGTTTTACGGTGAAGCACAGAAATCTGTTTCTGGACAGCAACTTTCCTAATCATTACTTCTCTCTCATTAGAGGTTACTCTTGGTATCCCTCTCAAGCAACCCTGAAATCAAGATACAAGAAGTCTCTTGTGTCCCCAACACACCCAATACACTTGTCAGGTGTATAGGTGCACTAGTTCAGCGAAGAGATAGTGAAATACAAGTGGTATGGATATAAGATAACGGTGCTAGAAAATACTTTGATGGCGTGGAAGAGACTAAAGGCAAACTGAAATAAAGATGGAAGCAAGCAAACATGTAACAGATCTAGTAGCAAACAGTGTTCCAGTGCTTAGAAACAAGGCATAGGGATCATACTTTCACTAGTGAACACTCTCATATAAATATATTCTTCTTTACGATACTACTCTTAGCTACTCTCCGGTTGAACACTCTAATCGATGGTCGGGCTATAACAACACACCTCAAAGTAAGCCTTTCCCATCTAGATAACCCCACACTATCACCTTGAGCACTAGATGGTTCCAACAAACACGACAATTTCATAAAGACATCCAACTCCAAATATAACTCATAACAAGTAATTGTAATCTCTAGCCTAAGTGCCACCATGGTGTGCACGCTGTCCATTTCACACACATGGGGAGAGCAGAGATCTATTAAAGCACTTGAGTAGCAAGGTAGATCTATAGATTACAAGCTCATGATCTCAATAAGATCATGCATAGAGAGAGAGATGAACACATAGCTACCAGTAGAACCCTTAGCCTCGAGAGAGAACTACTCCCTCCTCACCATGGGAATCAACAATGGTGATGGAGATGGTGGTGGAGATCGATGGAGATAGCTCTAGGGGCACTTCCCCGTCCCGGCAGGGTGCCAGAACAGAGACTTTCTGTCCCCCGAATCTCCCCTTCGGTGGCGGCAGCGCTGCGGAACTTTTTGTGGATTTCTGATTGACCATCTAGGGTTTTTGCATCGGGAGGAATATATAGGCGAAGGGGCAAGGTCGATGGCCGGCCAGGGGGCCTACACCATGCCCTGGTGCGACCTAGGGTTACCCGCGCCAAGGGGGTGTGGCCACCCTGTGGCCCCTCTCCGACTCTCCTTCTGGCTCCACGAGTCTTCCTGGAAAATAACAACTTTGGCTTTTGTTCGGTCCAATTCCGAGAATATTCATTTTCTGACTTTCCTGGAACCAAAAATAGCAGAAAACAGGCAACTGGCACTATGGCATCTTGTTAATAGGTTAGTCCAAGAAATCATATGAAAAGTCCTCCAAAGTATGGACAAAACATAAGAAAGTATATAAAACCAAGCATGGAACATCAAAAATTATAAATACATTTGCAATGTATCAGTTGTACATTGCTAGAATTGCCAGTTTGCATGGAACCCCCAAGACCATAGTGTCGGATCGAGGAACCCAATTTACCTCGAGATTTTGGCAGAAAGTCCAAGAAGGATTAAGAACCAAGTTGAATTTCAGCAAAGCTTATCACCCTGAAACCGATGGACAGACTGAAAGAGTCAACCAGATCTTAGAAGATATGTTGAGAGCTTGTGTGCTAGATTATGGATCAAAATGGGAACATTGTCTGCCTTTCGCAGAATTCTCATACAACATCAGTTATCAAGCCAGTTTGAAAATGGCCCCATTTGAATTTATATACGGAAGGAAGTGTCGTACCCCTTTGAATTGGTCGCAAGTAGGAGAGAGTCAGATTTTTGGACCCGACATCCTACGAGAAGCCGAAGAGAAGGTTCACAAAGTCCGTGAGCACCTCAAGACCGCCCAATCCAGATAGAAGAGTTATGCTAACAAGAGACATAGAGACCTGACCTTCAATGTCGGAGATTTTGTGTATCTCAAGGTTTCGCCGTTGAAATGAATGCAGCGTTTTCAGCTGAAAGGAAAGTTAGCCCCCAGATATATTGGACCCTTCAAGATTTTGAATCGCCGAGGAGAAGTATCTTACCAACTGGAACTGCCAGAGGAGATGTCAGCCATCCATAATGTGTTCCATATCTCATTACTTCGCAAATGCCTAGAAGTTCCGGAGAAGACCGATTTTTTCAAAAACATTGATCACCGAGCCATAGATATCAACAAGGTTTTGACGTATCGTGAAGTGCCCATTCATATCTTGGAAGAAGATTTCGGAACCACCAGAACCCGGAGTATCAAATTTCTCAAGATCCAATGGAGCAATCATACCGAAGAAGAAGCTACTTGGGAGCGAGAAGATTATATTAGGACTGAGTTTCCAGATCTCTTTAGTTCCTAGTTTTTCTTAAATCTCATAGGAGGGATGGTTTGTAACATCACAAAACTTTAATCAAGGTTATCAAAGTTCAAATCACCTAAATTAGGGTTAACAAAAACTTTTATTAACAAAAGGCATATGAATGCATGTGTGTTTGCAGTAGTATAGAATTGTGTGTAAATGCCATGCTTGATTGTTCTAAATGTTGTGAATTGGTTTAAAGGTGAATGCCACATCATCTATACCATTTACAAACAAAATCCAATGAAAAAGAAATCAAATAAGAATAAATAAACCAAATGGTCATTTTGACCATTTTAATCCACTAGGCCACTTTAGGTGTTCCTAGAAGACAATTCCTAATAGAAACATTTCTCTTTCTTTTCACCCCTTGCTAGACCAAGTAAAGATGTACCAAGGCCCACTTTACACACTTACACGAACATCTAGCAAAACAATTTAAAGGACATTTGAAAATTGAATCAAGTGCATGTGTGAAGATCCTACTTTTTAAAAAACCCACCAAATCAATTCACCTTGGAAATTCCAAGAAAACCTAGCCTCTCAAGCTTAATACAAGACCACTCAAAAAATTTGAGACAAAAATTCAAATATAAATTTATTTCGGCCATTTAAACAAACACCTTAGCTACACTAATTAACCCCTGGCCTAACTTCACTGTTGTGTACAGTAAGCCTCGACCATTTGGTCTCCACATCACTCCCTGTCTCCCTAGCATCTAACCAAGCCCCAGGCAGCCACCCCTCTTCGCCGCTGCACTAGTGGAGCGTCGCCCAAAATTGGTCACCACCGGTCGACCGCGTCCAAGCCGCAGCAGACCGCCTCGCGCCTATCCAGGATGTCTAGGAGGTAGCCACCAATGCACCGTCCCTCTTTGTCCCCTCCCCGAGCAAAGACAGGCCCTAGACCACCTCAGAACAGCCATGCCCAGAACGTCTGCGCCATGCCGAGCACGCGCTAGAGCGCCGCGCCCGACCAGCGCGCACACGCCGCGCCTCGACCTCACCCCACGTGCACTGCTCTGCCATGACCCCAGCAGCCGCCTAGACATCCTCGTTCGCCGCTGCTTGACCCGTACCCACCGTGCGCCGCATCGAACACCGCTTCTGCCACGCAGAGCACCATCCGCTCCAGACCCAATGTGACCTCCCCATGCCTCGCCTTTAAGCAGTAGAGGACCGCCAGGAGACCGCGCACCATTCCCTACCTCCAGCTGCACTGCTAGCTGCCTATAGTGTCGCCACCGATGAGCCGCGCCCACACCGCTCGGTCCCTTCCTCGAGCTATAAAAGGAGGCCCTCTCCACCCCAATTCTACACACCATCTCACTCCCCTCTCACCACTGATCCTCCCATACTATCCCCGGAGCATGGCGAGCCGCAGTCCGCCGGAATTTCGCCGGAGTTTGCCGCTACAGAGGAGAAGAGGTGCCATCGATTCGAGCTGCCCCAGGAGCTGCCGCGACCATGCCTAGAACAGTCATCGTCGACCAGCCCGAACGCCCCCGTCGCCGAGCCTAGCTGGAGCCTAGGTGAGCCCCCGTAGACCCTCACCGTGCCGCTAGGGTTCGTCCTCGCTGGAGACCTGTTCACCGGGGACGACGAACCACAACCGTTCGATCGTAGTCTAATCGTAGCGCTGAGATTGCCTCGTACCGCTTCGCGTTAGATGTGCCCCTAACGTGCGGGACCAACCTGTCAGTAGCCCCTGCGCCCACGCAGTGCAGCTGGTCCGGCCCATTTCCTTTCCCGCGCTAGCCCACCGCTTCAAATTAGTATTTTCCAATTTAGTTGAAACTAGATTCTGTCCACTTATTTTAAAAACAATTCAGAGAGTTTCACTTGACCAAAATGCATGATACAGATTTTTTTAGAAAGATAATTAAAATATCTGTCCAAGCCCATTGGATTTAAATCAATTGGAGTTAGAGATCACATATAGCAAAAATAACAAGACAGAGACTTTTCTACATTCAAACATTTTTCAAAAATCAACCATAATAGCTTTTGAGTTGATTCCAACTCTCAAAAATCACATTTGACAATACCTGTCTGAATATGTAATAATATTTAGGTTTGCATGCAGTGACATTGGACTAGTACCAAAATAATGCTATATAGGCATTTCTAGTCACTTTAAATCTTTTAAATAGTAATCTTAAACTTTATAAAACGTGGCCAACCCTTTAAATCACATTCCCATGTATTAGAATATGTGGTGATGACATGTGTCCACATGATCCCATATTTTAATTGGAGAATATTAAATCTTAATTAATTTCAATGAGTAGAAAATACTTTTCTCAAATAAAATAAATGAAACTAGTTCTTTAAATCTTGTGATGAGTGTGATGATGCTAGATCATCAAGTGTGTGCCTTAGTGTGCTAAATAGACTAGTTAATTATTGTTTGGTGATTGCGTATCTCGTATTTATTTATAGACGATAGTACCGACCAAGTCTACGAGGAGGAGGAGTTATACCCCGAAGAAGACGAAGAGAACTTCAATCACACCAATCAAGGCAAGCTATTATTGGCAAGCTAGAATTATACAAGTCACCCATGCAAGATAACCTAAGCAAGATGCATTAGGCATGCTTTGTTTATATACTTTTGATTTACACCCATCCCAAGTTTTAGTTGCAAGCTTTAATCTTTTACTTTACCAAAGTTTCTTTACTTTTAGTAATGCCTTGGGAGGTTTTGGAAAGTAGTATAGATAGCATAAAGAGTATAAAACTAAGCCTATACTACATGTCATTCTATGGCATGAGATTGAGATTATCATCCCTCATTAGTGAACACTCTTAACCTTAGTGGCTAGTGCTAAGCATAAAACTTGATCACTTTAGATGGGAATACTTGGTGAAAATGCTTATGAAAACCTTGGAATGATGAGTCATTCTATTGAGATGTTTTGACATGTGTTGAGCAACACAAATGGTTTATGATGATCAAAATGTTGAGGCATGAGCCTTAGCCCTTTATAAAAACTGATGGTTGGTTTGGATGCGACACCATTCCAATTTTACCGTACAACCACAATACATGAATTGGGTAAGGCTTAGCGGGAAGTTTATATGCATTAGTATGGGTTCCCTCACGGAAGAGGTTTGAGATGAGGCTACCTCTTGATGATGTCCACCTATGCAGTGCCCAGGATGGCAGATGGCCATGGCTGGGAGGCCAAGCTCATAGGAGAGGTGCTTATACTAGGGTGTGTAAAGGAAAGGTTATGATTCATTATCCGCATACTAAGTATGATGATTCAGGGTTATCCCTGACGGATGTATCGAATTTTGTGGTGAAAGTGTACCACCTCTGCAGAGTGTCAAACTATTCGAATAGCCGCGTCCGTGGTCATGGACAGTTGGAGTGGCCATACTGTTCCGTCGTCAGATGTTTTCAAAACGCCTTGTGAAATGATTTGTGACTTGACTTGACCACAACAGGGTTGTGACTATGAAAACTAAGTTCCCAACTTAAGTGATTTAGAACATTATTTTAGCTTTCTTTGTTTTTGAACTCAGCTTAGGTTTAAATTTAGCTTTTGCAAATAAACTTAGAGCTTAGCATTCCTACTAGAACTACCTTACTTGTTAGTGATAGTTTGCGAGTACTTAAAGAGTACTCATGGCTTTTTCCCTGGCTATTCCCGTGGCCAAACTATGAGGAGGACTATCAGGAAGATGGATAGCAGGACGGCTACGGCAACTAGGATCATCTCCCATCGTCAGCATTGCCTGTGACACTGAAGATATAGCCCACTGCTACGCTTATTATTCCGCTGCTTGTTTGTATTAAGAATGGATCATGAGATCCTTTATTTGTGTAATACCTTATTATGGTTTGTAATGGATGATGTAATGTGATATCCAATCTATTATGTCTCGCAAAAATGGTAATCCTGGGATTGCGATGTATGGCATGACAGGCATCTAGGATTAAAAATCCAGGTGTTGACAATGGCCATTACTGCTCTCTTAGTTGGTCACTCCCAGTCTTTTGCTAGCCTCCACCTATACCAAGTATGAGTTCTACTCATGCATCCAACTCCAAATAAAACCAAGTTATTCTAAAGAGTCCACTATAAATTCTTATGCACAGTGTGTTACACCATTCCAAGTATATTCATGCTTTTATCTACCATCCAAATTAAACTTGTTATGTGAAAATTAGTGATTAAAGCGCTGACAAACTTGATGGCACACTTTACTTTCTTGCACTTAATAAACTTGAACCATTGTGTCCATCTATGTAGCGTATATGCTTGCACTTTATAAGTTGTGAATTAGCAGAACCATGATGTCATGGAGAACGCTTTCAACATTTCACTTATTATTCAGTTGATATCATGATCTTTTGCTTATGGATCCCGGCGATGTGAAATAAAAGTGGAGCTTGTAAGCTCATGGAGTTTGTATGTGTGTTAGAGAAACGCCTGGGCGGCTAGCCTAAGCCATGCCTAATCATGGTGGAAACTTGTAGCATAACCATAGCGAGCATTCTATAAAGAATCCTCAATAAAAACCTATGCAAATAGCAAATAAAAAGATCGCTGAGATGCTCATTGTCTGTTGCCTTGTCATTTTGATATGGGATAGCTCCTGTATCATGGGGCAAGGGGTACCCCGGTGGCGTTTCTCTATGATACACATGTACTTACAATGACAAGAACTTACTCGTGACTAAAGTTGAGTAGCATGAGGTTCGGTACTCGTAAGCAGGGGGCATGCGATTTTCAACTTATAACTTGTCAAGCATATCTTCATATTTGTGTCACTTTAACCTTAATCACCTCAAGATGCTTATGATAGGGGCAATGGGAGCTGAAAGCTAATAAGTACCATAATTTTTGGAAGCTCTTTATGAAACTTGAATCTCTGCTTCCCTTTGTGAAGGGCCTTTCTTTCTTACTTTTATGTTAAGTCTCCATCTTCTATCTTTATGCACCTATTGAGAGAGCACAGTGGTCATTCTTACTTTAATGTGCATTGTCCCAAAACTTGTTAATTTATTCATAACTTTGATATTGCTTGCTCTTAAATTATTTGTATCTAGTCACCCTTATGAACTTTGAAGGTGTCCTATGCATTTATGTTTTGCTATACCATGAGGGACAAGCTGAATACCACTTTTATTATGTTTTCTATATGAGAAATAAACAAATGTCTTTCAATGCATTGTTATTCATGATCTTTTGTTTGTACCTTTTCATGTTACAACATAGTTGCTACGTCTTATTGTTAGAACTCTATCTTTCATGCTTGTGTTTAGAGTACTTTGATCCCAGCTATCAATGCTTTACAAATATGATGGTGCATGTCACCTTAAAAATCATTCTTTTTATCACTTACCTACTCGAGGACGAGCAAGAGTTAAGCTTGGGGATGTTGATACATTGTAAATGTATTGATGGCTCAATGCACGGCGCCCAGAAAAATGCTTGATGGCGGTGTTGATGTAGAGCTCGTTGGGAACCCCAAGAGGAAGGTATGATGAGCACAGCAGTAAGTTTCCCTCAGTTATGAAACCAAGGTTTAATCGAACCAGTAGGAGCAAGAAACACCCCAAAGGTGTTACTAGCTGAGCGTTGGCAGGGCGCACTACCGGTGCTAGTAGCAACATGGAGACCTGCACAACACAACCACAAAACTTTGTCCCCAACTTGCGATGAGGTTGTAAATCTCACCGAGTTTTGCGGAAAACAAAGGATTAAACGTATCGAATGGAAATAAGTAAAAGTTTGTAGAAAGTAAACACAAAGCAGTAAATAGTTTATAGATTGAATGTAAAAGACAAGGACCAGGATCCATAGTTCACTAGAGGTGGCTCTCCTTAGATAGATAACATGCTCGGTGAACAAATTACAGCGGGGCAATTGACAAACACCGAGAAAGAAATACATGCATATACTAATCATCTTAACTCCTTTGAGACTTGATTGGGCATTACAACATTATACATAGACCGCCATCCAACTGCATCTATGACTAATAATCCACCTTCAGGTTATCATTCGAACCCCCTCCAGTATTAAGTTGCAAGCAACAGATTATTGCTTTACGAACTGCGTGTAAAGTAAACAATCAATTGTTCTATGAACAAAGGATTGTTGTTTTCTCCCTAGTAGCAACAGCACATCTAGTACCTTAGAGATTTCTGTCACTTCCCCAGATTACCAGAGGCATGAACCCACTATCGAGCATAAATACTAACTCTTGGAGTTGCTAGCATCTACTTGGCCAAGATAGCTACTAACAACGGAAAGCATGCAAGATCACAAATAACAAAGACATGATAGAATCAATAATCAATCTGAAATAGCATCTCAATATCCATCGGATCCCCACAAACACAACATGCAGAATTACAAATAGATGATCTTGATCATGAACGGAGCTCACAAGATCTAGACATGAAAGCACAAAGGAGGAGCACCAGTCATGTAGCTACTACATGGATCCGTAGTCCAAGGATGAACTACTCACGCATCACACCGGAGGCTTGCATGGTGATGAAGAAGGCCTCCAGGGTGAATTCCCCTCTCCGGTAGGGTGCCGGGAAGAGCTTCAGATCCCTCCCGATCTAGGGATGGAGATGACGGCGGCTACAGACTCTTTCGTGGATTTTTGATCGGGCACTTAGGGTTTTTGTTCCGAGGGCAATATATAGGCGGAAGGAGAGGCCGAGGGGGTGCTAGGAGCGGCCACACCACCCCCTGGCGCGGGCCAGGCCTGGCCGCACGGCCAGGTGGTGTGGTGGCCCCCTGGCCCCTCTCCGTCTCGTATTCTGGCACTTGATGACATCTAGAAAAATAGGCACTTTGGCTTTTGCCCGTCCAATTCCGAGAATATTCATTTTCTGACTTTCCTGAAACCAAAAACAGCAGAAAATAGGCAGATGGCATTGTGGCTCTTGTTAATAGGTTAGTCCAAGAAATCATATAAAAAGTACTCCAAAGTTGGAACAAAACACAAGAAAGTGGATAAAACCAAGCATGGAACATCAAAAATTATAGATACATTTGCAATGTATCACGTATCTATAATTTTTGATGTTCCATGCTTGTTTTATATCTACTTTCTTATGTTTTGTTGACACTTTGAGGTATTTTTATACATTTTCTAGAACTAACTTATTAACAAGATGCCACAGTGCCAGTTGCCTGTTTTTTGCTATTTTTGGTTTCAGAAAAGCCAGTAAGGAAATATTCTCGGAATTGGACGGGACAAAAGCCAAAGTGAATATTTTACCCGAAGCAATACAGAGACCGAAGGGGAGACAAAGTGGTGCACCAGGACGGCCACACCTGGTGGCGGCGTGGCCTGGGGGGCGCCACCAGGGGGTGTGGGCCCCCTGGTGCTCCACCGACCTTGCCCCTTCGCCTATAAAAGCCTCCCAGGACGAAAACCCTGAGTACCCAATCAAAAATCCACAAAAGAGTCTGTAGCCGCCGCCATCTCCATCCCTAGATCCGGGAGGAGATCCGAAGCTCTTCCCGGCACCCTGCCGGAGGGGAGAGATCATCCTGGAGGCCTTCTTCATCACCATACAAGCCTCCTGAGTGATGTGTGAGTAGTTCACCCTTGGACTATGGGTCCATGTAGTAGCTATATGGTTGGTTCTCCTCCTTTGTGCTATCATGTTTAGATCTTGTGAGCTCCGTTCATGATCAAGATCATCTATTTGTAATCTTACATGTTGTGTTCGCAGGGATCCAATGGATATTGAGATGATATTTCAGATTGATTATTGATTCTATCATATCTATGTTATTTGTGATCTTGCATGCTCTCCGTCATTAGTAGCTATCTTGGCCAAGTAGATACTAGCAACTCCAAGAGGGAGTATTTATGCTCGATAGTGGGTTCATGCCTCTAGTAATCTGGGGAAGTGACAGAAATCTCTAAGATTATAGATGTGTTGTTGCTACTAGGGAGAAAACAACAATCCTTTGTCCATGGGGCAATCGAATTATTTTTACACACTTTTCTTAATGCAATTATCTATTACTTGCAACTTAATACTAGAAGGAGTTCGGATGATAATCTGAAGGTGGATTATTAGTCATAGATGTAGTTGGATTACGGTCTATGTATAATGTTGTAATGCTCAATCAAATCTCATAGGAATCAAGATGTCTAGTATATGTATTGTTATGCTTTCTCAAATCTGTCAATTGCTCCGCTGTAATTTGTTCACCCAACATGCTATCTATCTTAAGGAGAAACACCTCTAGTGAACTATGGACCCTGGTCCATGCTTTTACCATTGATATACCATCTACTATTTACCGTTTATTGTTTACTTTCTACAAACAATTACTATCTTCCACACTATACATTTAATCCTTTGTTTTCAGCAAACCCGGTGAGATTGACAACCTCACTGTAAGTTGGAGCAAAGTTCTGTGGTTGTGTTGTGCAGGATTCCAAGTTGCTAGCAACACCTTGGAGTTGTTTCCTTGCTCCTACTGGTTCGATAACCTTGGTTTCATAATTGAGGGAAATCTTGCTGTTGTGCTCATCATATCTTCCTCTTGGGGTTCTCAACGAGCTCGATATATTTTGAGCCATCAGCAAGCTTGGACAACATCCTGTTGAGGCAAAACAAGATGTTCCAAAGGCATCACTAGTTATTCCACCTAGGTTGGATACCTTGAGAGTAGAGAGAAGAGCAAAAGGGGAATGTTTTAAGTGTGGAGGCAAATATGGCCCAAGCCACAATTGTCCTAAACATATAGAGTTAGCAGTGTTAAAAAAATCTGTGCAGCATTGGATCTGGAGACTGATTACAGTTCTGATGATGAGGATGCTAAAAGTGACTCTAGTGATGAGGAGCTAGTAAAAGAGAAGGAGCAGGCTATGAGCCTATCAGCTGCAGCAACTGAAGGCACTATCAGTAAAAGTACTATGAGATTATTGGGCCATATTGGCAAGACCCAAATACTCATGCTTATTGATTCTGGCAACTCAGGAAATTTTATCAGCACTGCCATGGTAAAGGCCTTGCAACTGCCTGTAGAGAATATTTCACCAGTCCAGGTTACAATTGCCAATGGGGAGCATATGTGTAGTGATACTGGAATGAACAGGTTATTGTGGGGGGGGGGGGGGTACAGGATACCAAGTTTGAAACTCTTGTCAGAGTGTTACCCTTGAAATGCTATGACATGATTCTGGGCATGGAATGGTTGGAAAACATAAATGATGGGAAAATGTTTGTTGATTGGCGCAGGAAGAAAATGAGGTTCTATCATGAAGGCAAACCCATGACACTAAGAGGAATCAATGCAAACAACACATACTGCCCACTGATTTCTTCTCATCAGTTGAATTTGCTAATGGAACAAGGAGCCGTGGCTCAACTTCTGACTCTAGAATGCAGAACTACGAGTGACACTACAACCACCATACCATCAACAGTTCAAAACATTATTAACAGTAATACAACATTATTTGAGGAGCCCACTAAATTACCACCATCAAGAGCTTGTGATCATAACATTCCTCTAATTCCCGGAGTAGTGCCTGTCCAGAAGAAACCATATAGATATGCTCCTACACAAAAAGATGAGCTGGAAAAGCAAATTCTAGACATGTTACTGAAAGGAGTAATTCAAGAGAGCAATAGTCCTTATGCATCACCTGTCATTTTGGTTAAGAAAAAAGATGGAGGATGGAGGATGTGTGCGGATTTTAGGTACTTGAATGCCTTATCAGTTAAAAACAAGTACCCTCTACCAGTGGTTGATGAATGGCTAGATGAACTAGCTGGTGCTACAATTTTCACCAAATTGGATCTGAGAAGTGGCTATCACCAGATCAGATTAGCTGAAGGGTAAGAGTACAAAACAGCTTTAAAACACATCATGGACATTGGGAATTCAAGGTCATGCCATTTGGATTGACTAATGCACCTACCACATTTCAGGCTGCCATGAATTCAATTTTTGCTCAATTTCTCAGAAAAGGGGTGATTGTTTTCATGGATGATATCATTATATACATAAACACATTGGATGCTCATTTGGAATTACTGCAGAAGGTATTCACTATTCTGACAAAGAACAAATTGTACATCAAGCCCTCTAAATGTACATTTTCTCAAGAGCAACTAGAGTATTTGGGGCATGTAATTAGTGGAGCTGGTGTTTCTACTGATCCTGCTAAGATAACAGAAATCAAGAATTGGCCTGTACCAGTCATTGTTAAACAAGTCAGAGCATTTTTGGGGCTGGCTAGTTATTATAGAAAATTTATAGCAAATTATGGAGCTATCAGTAAACCTTTGACAGAATTGCTAAAGAAACATACACCATTTGTGTGGACATCAACTACTGAAGTGGCTTTTTAGACACTCAAAGAAGCTCTTGTGGCAGCCCTGGTGTTGGCCTTACTAGATTTCAATTACACATTTGATATCCATACCGATGCATCTGGCTTGGGTATTGGTGCTATTCTATCACAGAGGGGACACCTGGTGGCTTATCTCAGTAAAGCCTTAAGCACTAGAGCACATGCTTATTCAACCTATGAAAAAGAGTGCTTGGCATTGATAATGGCAGTTGAGAAATGGAAATCTTATTTGCAACACAAGGAGTTCATCATATATACTGACCATAAGAGTCTCACACATTTGGAATCCCAACATCTCACAAATTCTATCCAACATAAAGCTTTTTGCAAATTGTTAGGTTTGAATTACCAAGTCAAGTACAAACAAGGGACTACAAATACACTTGCTGATGCACTATCTAGATACCCTCAAGAGGAAGAAGTTGCAGCTATCTCTATCACCAAACCAAAATGGTTGGAGATTGTTGTGGAAAGTTATGCTATAGATGAGAAGGCTAAAGAATTATTAACACAACTCAGCATTTCCAGCCCAAATGAGCAAGGTTATTCTCTTCATGATGAAGCGATCAAGTATCATGATAGAGTATGGTTGGGCAATCATGTAGAAGCTAAACAAGCTATACTTGTAGCACCGCATGCTAGTGGCTTGGGAGGTCATAGTGGATTCACTACCACTTATAACAAAGTGAAGGACCTGTTTTCTTGGCCTCAACTTAAGGAAGATGTGAGTAAGTATGTAGCACACTGTACTATTTGCCAGCAAGCTAAGTCAGAACATGTGGGAAAACCTGGTTTGTTGCAGCCTTTGCCAATTCCAGAGAAGGCATGGGATATTGTGAGCTTGGATTTCATTGGAGGATTACCCAAGTCAAGTAAATATGACACCATTTTAGTGATTATTGATAAGTTCACTAAATATGGTTATTTCATTCCATTATCACACCCCTACAATGCCATGTCCATAGCTCAGCTTTATGTTGACAATGTGTACAAGTTGCATGGACTACCCAAGGTCATCATCTCAGATAGAGACATGAATTTTACCAGTGCATTGTGGCAACAATTGTTCAAATTGACAGAAACTACCTTGTATACGAGTTCCAGTTATCACCCTCAAATAGATGGACATACAAAGCGTTTGAATCAATGTCTTGAAACTTATTTGAGGTGCATGACACATGCCTGTACTGGAAAATGGTCCAAATGGATCTCATTGGCTGAATTTTGATACAGCACAACATACCATTCAGCTTTGGGAAAGTCTCCTTTTGAGGTGTCTTATGGGTACAAACCAAAGCATTTTGGCTTACAAGATTTATCTTAAACCAGCCAGGATACAGTTCCTGATCTGACAAGCTAGCTGCAAGAAAAATATGATATGCAAAAGTTGATACAACAAAACCTTCTCAGAGCTCAACAAAGGATGAAGAATCAAGCTGATAAAAAGAGAGTGGAGAGAAGTTTTGAGATTGGAGATCAAGTCTATCTAAAGCTTCAACCATACATACATACATCAATTGCTCACAGGTCCAATGAGAAACTAAGCTACAAATTCTTTGGTCCTTATACAGTATTGCAGAAAGTTGGGGCTGTTGCTTACAAGTTGGATCTCCTAGATGGAAGTCAAATTCATTCAATGATTCATGTTTTATTGCTGAAGAAGGCACTCCCTGCTAACACTACTGCTCAACCAGATTTACCATCTTAGTGTACACTGATGGATCACCAGCTATTACCACTCCAGGTATTGGATACTAAACACATTCTAACCGGCAACAAACATACTACTCTTGTTCAAGTGCAATGGGCAGGATTGCCTTCCGATTGGGAGACCTGGGAGAACAAGGAGCGCCTGCTTCGCGAGTATCCTAATGCTGCTGCTTGGGGCCAAGCAGCAATTCAAGGGGAGGGGAATGTCACGACCAAGGCTACATCGAGTACTGGGCCGTGACCCACGAAGAACCCAATGTCCATGACGGCGATGTCCTGGTGGTGTCCAGTGTGTCGGGGCAGAGCTCTTGTAACCTGGGAGTTGTGAGAGGCTAGCATTATTGATCATACTGACTTGTATCGCAAGTTGCGGACCTCCTTCCCTCTCCTTGCTTTCTCTCCCGAACAAATATCTCTCTCTCTATGTATCAGACCTGTGAATTGGAGATAATAGAGTGATTCGGTGCTATTTGGCGTGTAACCATTAGCTAGGATTGTCACTTTTTTTACAGTTCTAAAATTAGATTTTGACTTAATAAAATTATTATTACATACTCAAATATTGCGCAAAACTAATTTTAAATCAGTTGAGGTCCATGTCCGAACGTACGCTGCAAATTACGACTCTACACGGGTTATCCGCACAAAATAGGACCAGCTCGTCTTTCTCCTTCCCACCAGCTGCTTGAACAAGTTCCCAACCGGCGCAAGCAATAATCTGCAGAACTTCTCGAAGCAAGCCTCGACTCTTCCCCGAAAACCCTACATCACCAAACCCACGCGGCCACCTCCTCATGGACCATCCATGGCGCTTCCCACCAGGCGGCGGCACCGACTTCTGCCCCGTCTGCACCGCGCCCCACTTCCCCTTCTGCCCGCCTCCTCCTCTCCCGCCCCACCCCTTCCCCTACGATCTCCACCCGCCGCCCCCTCCCCCGCCGCCGCACTACCACGCCCCCTTCCACCCGCCGCCGCCGCCGATGTGGGCTCCCCCGGGGCCGCACCCCTACGATCTTCTCGCCATGGAAGGCCCCCACAAGCGGATGCGCGTGGGCGACGCGCCTCCGCCTCCGTTCGATCCGTACGCCGCTCCAAATCCGCCGATGCTGGGCAGGGCTTCCGTGGAGGGACAGCGGCTGCTCGGCCTGATCCGGGAGCATGGCCATGGCCGCCCTCAGCTGCCGCCCGCACAGTGGCACGGCGAACCATACCCACCACCCGATGGTTTCGGTTATGGAAGGGACAGGGGCTATCCTCCTCAAAACTATAACAATCCATATGTGCAGGGAGGTAATTTCGCCGATTACGATATCGTCAGAAGGATGACACCTCCGCCGATGCCGTTTGATAAGCATAGTGCCATAGATTCAGGTTTTGTGCCGGTAGGAGGATCTCAGGAGAAGTATTTTGACCGTGATAACCATCACCGTCAGTTTTACCCGGATGCACCACCTGGTGCTCCACCACTTCCTTCATTGCCTCAATATGCTGAGGAAGGAAACCATTATGATTCTCGCGATTGGCGTTCTCATGCCGGTGGTGTTGTGCCGCCGCCACCAGAGCCCCCCGTGCCTTCTCCCCCAGATTACCATGCCATGCCACCTCCGCCCGCAGCAAATTCATCGTTGTTTCCTGTTCTTTCCAGTTCTCTGCCTACTACATCACTTCCTCCTAGTGATAACATCATACGACAATCCCATCCGACGCCGAACACAAATTGTTACAGTGGACCCAACCACAGCGAGGTTCATTTCCCTCCTCTCCAAGAACTTGGATGCTTTGCTTATAACACATCACTGCGCACTCAGAAGTGAAAAGTATTAATCGTTATGTTTCTGCAGGGGTTAGATTTGATATATCGACCACACTCGGAGCAGCATTTGGGGGATAGAGGACTAACACAAGCGAAACATTCTTATAACCATGTAAAAGTAAATATCATTGATGCATGTGACTTGTTCAAGCAGCCCCTTCGGGCTTCACGCCCTGATCATATTGTCATCATCATGCGAGGGCTTCCAGGTTCTTTCATAACCATCGCTAATGTTTCACATCAGTCTAATTGTTAATTGCAACAACGTTGGCAATTTGTATGCTGCTCACGACAGTTAGCTGTTTTCTAGTCAGCAAAATGACATTATAGGTGTGGGATACTATGCCATAGGAAGTTTTCAGTCTTTTGATATTTCCATAAGCAGTGGCCTAGCTGTACTTCCACTGTTCCTGTTGTCTTTTAAGAGTGGGTGTTGTCTTACATATACATGAGACCAGGATACATTATTTAGTCAGGAATTCCTGAATTTTTAATCAAACTACACTCTGGCTATGTTTGGCATTGAGGTGGATTATGATAATCCAGATTTTTCCTATTTTTCTGTTTGGCTAACCAACATTTTCTTGCTTTTGTGCCTATTTTTTCACAGAAAGTTATAAATAAGTTCAGCAACAGCAAACGGAGCCTTTATCTGATGCAATTTCAATAGAACAAACAACAATATGAATGATCAACTTCCTACTCCCTCCACCTGTATATGTGTATTTTTCTAGAGAAGTATAATCAAATTTGTCTAACTTTCTCCACCAATACATTACTATTTATATGCAAAAATATAGTATCAAATGACATGATATATTTATTACAATAGCTTCGCCCTCCTGTTGCATTTGCAATATATGTAATATTATGGTTTAACTTTGCACATTATCTTTTGTTCCTGATCGGATCAAGCTGCTTGATATCTGTGCTTCACAGCTATTATAATTCTGATATGTATAACTTGTAGGTAGTGGAAAGAGCTATCTTGCCAAGGCATTGCGTGATCTTGAAGTTCAAAGTGGTGAAAGTGCGCCCAGAATTCACTCGATGGATGACTATTTCATGATTGAGGTTGAGAAGGTCAGAAGAAACTGGACAGTGGACACACATTTATTTCTCAGCTTAAACTATTGAAATGCTCATAAGGTTCCTGCTTTTTCTATGGATAATTTGTCTTGTAACCGAAATTGTGCTAAATTTGCTCTTAAAAGGTTGAAGGCAATGAAGGTTCTAAATCTTCTACTCCATCCAAAGGACGGAAACAGTTGACCAAGAAAGTAATTGAATATTGTTATGAGCCTGAGATGGAGGAGGTGATGCAGCTCATTTGTTCTTGTTGATTACTACCTTTCTTTCATGTTGAACTTGCCAATTAGTGGGATCCGGCTCAATTAACAAACATGCAAAAAATAGTCATTGATGCAATGAACCTTATGTAAAGGAACATATTTCATATTTGTTGAAATTTGGATGTCATGGGATGTTGCCAAGAATTCACAATGCATGCCTAGAGAATAAGATATCTAAAACTAGCATTGATTGCGAGGATTATGCATTTGGTAACATCAGCATCAAGATTTATATTTTTGGAAATATGGTTTCCCTACAAAAAAAAATCCCTAGCTGGCTTGTGGATAGGAGCCTCATACATTAGCTGCCTTTTAAGAGAAAAGGCTCAACCATAATAAGTCCATTTTTTTCATTTGACAGACTTACAGATCAAGCATGTTAAACGCGTTTAAGAAGACCCTTGATGAAGGGAATTTCACATTTGTGATCGGTATGAAGTTATTTTCAGTATTGTTATGTGATGCAACATGCTTTATGACTCTAATATTCACATTGGTGGTAACTGCCATGGTGGGATTTGCCTTGCACAATCACATTGGTGGTAACTGTCATGTATGTCTTTGCCTGTAGATTTCATGGACTGTTGAATGAGTGCCCTGCTTATTTTTTCTATCATAGATCCACAGACATCTTACTTTGACAATCAAATGGTTTCCTCCACAATAAAAGCTCTGCTTTCTTTTAATAAACAATGGAAACTCCGTTTCTATTAATTTTCAAATAATTGGTTGTCAGTTTTCTGGGAGTTATGACATCGGTTTCCTAGATAGTGGTTGGGTGCCCATTTGTCTCGGGAGTTTATTTTCTGTACTGTTTAAAACATTCAATCAAGCAACATTTTAGCTGGCCGTTGCGACATACAGTGGTTATGTACCAGGAGATGCCTTTATTTTCACCAATGGCGGATGCTGGATTTTGGTAACTGACTTGTTTATTGCTGGTATCCCTGGCCGTTTTAGTGGATGACCGCAATCTGCGGGTAGCCGATTTTGCTCAATTTTGGGCAAGCGCGAAGGTAAATCCTCAGTCTCTTTTGCGTTAACTGCGAGAATTTACTTTGCTCACCTGGAGCTTTTGTTAAACATTTAAACCCTTAAGGTGTGCTCAACACCATTTTTTTGAGAACAAGAGAGGTATTCCTGTTCGAAAATCATATTTTAGGGCCAACTGCTTTTGTTTACTATTTTGAAATTGCATATTCATGTCAGTGTTGTAATTTAATTTGTTTGCCACAATGGTGGTCTTCTTTCCTTCATCCTTTTCTTCTTAAATGTGTTTTTGCTCTCTTCCGGTCTTTCTTCTAAATGGATTGCCAGTGTGCATGTGTGTTTGTTTACCACTGTGGATGTACATGCTGGCTATTTCTGTTTGCTTTACATTTTTTTACATGGTTTGTGTCATAGCCATCAAACATGTGGTTGCAAGGATTTGGTCATTGACTTCATTGTATATACCAATTATCAACTGTTGAGTTGTCTTAAGGAATTCAGTATTGTTCGATGTTTATGTGTTTTTTGGTAGTTCAGTTAGTCTTTGAAGTACCTCTGATTCTGTGGCTTGCAATTTCTTAGCAGCACTATATTCTAGAATTTAGATGGTACATGGGCAACAGTCTGTTGAAGTGTTCAATAGACTAATTTTTCACCTTCCTGGATAGCATCCTATGCATTTGAGGAGGCACTTTATTACTCTAATCATTGTTTGGATTTTCATTGTCTGAATTACGATTGCCTTTAATCTATTTTTATTGTGTTTTGGTAATTAGGTTACTGATTCTGTTTTCTTTTGTAGAGATCTGGCTATGAGGTGTACCTGCTGGAGGCACCATACAAGGATCCAACAGTAAGTTATCATAATATCACATAATAAGGAACTCTTTACTTGTTGTAAAATATGTATTTAAGCTGTACCATGCAGCTACCGGTTCTATCTTTGTTTAATTAACCAGGGAACCTCAATTCTAAGAACTCGCCAATTGTGTTTAGATATAATTTGCAAGCATATGGACTGTCCATATGCAGTGCTGATGAAACACATACCTGAAGTTGTGGGACATAGATAGATATATCAGGCTGATAAATCTTGCCAGCCCTCGCCTAATGATGCTTAGCGATATGTGAACTATATGATATAATCATTAGTGACTTTAGAAACCTTCAAGTCAAATGCATATACTTTGAATGGCTTCTAGTCCATAGGTAGAGTAGACACATCTTCAAAATGCAGTTCTACAATAGATATGATAAATATGTGCATTTTTGTGAAACTTTTCCTAGGATTGTTGCTTTGTGGTCGTTTTGGTAAAACGTGTGTTATATAAAGGTAGAGTAGCTACATCTTGAAAATGCAGTTCTACAATAGATATGATAAATATGTGCATTTTGGTGGAACTTTTCCTACTAGTATTGTTGCTTTATGGTAGTTTGGTAAAATGGGTGTTGTTATATCAAAATTTACTCTCAGATAAAATAGATTCCTTGTGTCCTGCACCTCCATTAAAAAATATGTGCTATATAGAACACTGCGCTTCCTCATCATCATTACTTAAAGACGATACAGCGTAGATTGTCTTTGATATCTTGTGAATTATATAGGGATGTGCTGCTAGGAATGTTCATGGGTTTACATTTGATGATATCAAAAAGATGGCAGCTGACTGGGAGGAGGCTCCACCACTATATCTGCGACTAGACACCCATGTATGTTCTTTAGAGTATTATTATATCTTTCAGTTAAAACCTTATATTAGATATGTATAACATAGTTCATCATGTTTCTAATCATTTGCACTTTTTATCCTCAGTCTTTATTCCATGATGACACTCTTCGTGAACATTCTATACAAGAGGTAACACTACTTCACCAGTCATTTCTGAAGAGACCAGCTTTCTCATGATCTTTGTATGTCAAATAGGTTGATATGGACACAGAAGATAGCGATGATGCCAATGACACGGCAGTTAGCACCGAGGCTGAAGGCTCAAAGAAGGCTATGCCTGAGTCAGCAGATGATGTACCTGATCGAGGTATATATTGATGACATATCCTTGGTGTTTGGTCACAATTTATGTTACCATTAAGCCAATCAATATTTTGAGGAAGCCCTGTGAAGTATATTTCTGTACTTCCAAGTGTATATATAAAGCCTTCTCTGCAAATTAAAAATAAGAAGTGCAGAAAGCCCTGTAGTTTGACTGGCTTTTCCGTGGTTGTATACATCTGGTCAACCCAGAGCTGGCACTTTAGGAATGAAACAAGTAACTGTCACATTGTCCTTATCCCAGCGATTTTGTTATCTCAGTGACAATCCAACTAACCTGAACTTGTTTGGATCTTGTGCCCATCCACACTATTGCCCGTCTAGCCTAGCCAGGCAGGATTAAGTATTTGGTAGACTTGTTAAACCTGCCTTGTCAGATACACTCTCCTGCATGGGAAGGGTGGAGGGCCTGCAAAATTGTGATACGCTAAATAGTTTCATATGGATTTATGAGATTAAAAACAACCAAACAGCTACCCTTTTAGTTATCGCCCTCATGAAGTAGGTTATCTTCTCGGAGTGTGCAGCAATCAATTGAATCTGTTGTAAAACGAGCTTAATGGGATTTGAAAGAACTGATGGATTAACTGAAGCTTGGTACTATTGCAAACCATGGTTATTACGTTGTAGCACCATCATCAATGACATCGCTGCTGTAGAATCGAAGGATGAGGCGTCTTTTTTCTGATAGAGTAACACCATACTTGTTTCTTGTATAGAATGTGTGTCCTGGCACCTTCCTTAATACCTTGCTAGATAAATTATTAGCAGTATATTCTAATCAACTTTAGCACATAGTTTTATAAGGGCTGGTTTTCTTAATACCAGGGGACAAGTGGGACTCATCAGACGAAGAAGACCTAGATGGCATTAAGGAGCTAGGACAGAGTAAATGGTCAAAAGATTTTGACGAGGATACTGAGAAGTCCAAGCATGCTGATGGAACTACACATGCTCTTTCTGGGCTGGCCCAGACATATGGCACTCTTCGAAAAACACTTACTTGGGGTGATCAGGTATGACTTTTGCTTTAGTGAAAGCTCAATACATTGTTTTGGCTTTATATGCTGATGCTTGGCTGCAGTTGTTTCTCTTCAGTGCAAGAAAATCAAAGTTATTATTAAAACTACACTTTGATTCTAGCTACTAAAACATGGATTTAATTGGATAATTTTGATTTAGTTACTGAATTAAGATACTTGATTATTCCAAAATAGAAGTGATGTCACCTGTACTTCTGCAGTTGCTTATTGCTTTGTAGTCATCTAATGTTTCTCTCCCAAAATCTGCGTTACACTGTTTGACTTCCTCTTTTTTTATGCTCTCAATCTGTTTCGTTTTTTGTAGCTTGAAAAGGGTGGTTTTTCTATCGGCGCAGCCAAAAGAGGACTCACTTCATCGTTAATCATAGGACCTGGATCAGGGTACAATTTGGTTAGTATCGACTCACTGCTAATGTTATAGCAGTTACATGACTGCACTATTTTGTTAGTAGCACCTTTCTTTCTGCTACTATTCACCGTCAGCATATTTTGCTATACCTTTTAGTATTTGTACAAATCACTTGTTTGCATATATTTCCCATACCTTTTTTCTAAAATGAGCCATCTATTTTGTTCAGTTTTATTTATCTGATCAGCTCCCTTCGGCAATTTTATTCAGCCCTCCAAGTCTTGGATTCCTGCCAGTTTGCTATATTGAAAATCACTGCTTGCAGGTCTCAAATCCCTTGGCTGAAGATAATTCCACAGGGGTGAAGGATAAAGTGAACAACGAAACAAAACGACGATTCAGTGAGCAACTTCGTGATGAAGGTCAATCCTTCAGGGCAGTTTTCGACAAGCGAAAACAGCGCATTGGGGTTTTCGACGACGGGAATGGTGAGTAATCCGTGACAGGGAAGCCTCTGATGGCAACCTGTGGAGGTATGGGCCTCTGGGTTCTCATATACGGCTCGGGGCACGCACAAGACAGCATTTGGAACTTGGAAGGCAGCTTGGAGTCCTGTTGCTCCATTGCCATATTGCAGTTCGAAGACAGGCAGCTTATTCGTACTGCCTGCTACCAGCCATCACAAGTCAAGATAGAAGGAAGCATTATTTCCTGCTTGTGCTGTTTGTGTTTGTACTCCCATTCGGACCACATGAAGAAGTTGCGAGAAGGGAGAAGCGGATCCCCTTCTCGAGTTCTTGTATCTGTAAGCACTTGCTGAGATCCTGTCAGCAATCTGAAATCTTTGTAAGTGAACCTGTCTCACCAGACCTGGCCGTGTTTATCGGTTTAATATGAAAATTGAATTGGGAGCTGTGCTCCTTTATTTTTAAAAGGACTTTGCTACACAAGGGCACCCGTTAGATTGTAGAAACCAGCAGCCGTTCCGACAGCCATCCACTTCCCTGTAACCCAATTTGCATGCGTGCATTAGAAAACAATATTGCTATAAATGCAAACTTCAAAAATTCAAAATGTTTTGTAGGTCAAACTGTTTAAGGATTGTTTTCACCGTTGGACTAATATCTTTGATACTAAATCAAATGCAAAAGTTATCCACCCGTAACACGTTAGTTATATGCTTTTTTTTTCGTATATGTGAAAAAGACAAAATTGTTGATGTCATCTCTGTTAAAAGCAAAATCTGAAAATTCAAAATGTTTTGTATGTCAAATTGTTAATTCGATTTAGGATTGTTTTCACCGTCGGACTAGTCGTGGTATGTTTTGACAACTTTTTTTTACGCAAAAGTTACCCACCCATAATACATTAGTGATCTTGACTGTAGTATATAAGTTACCAGTATATAAGACCTAAGTTACCCAACCTATAATGCACACAAAAAAGAAAAATTGGTGATGTCATCCACAAAATCACTTCTGTGTTATTCAAGATGTATTTTATAAGTTACCCACTTAGTAATTAGTTTCTGCTTGATACTAGATCCCACTTTTTTTGTTTTGCTTTTTAAAGGTTATCACCTAATTTTAAAGAGTTATATCTTTGGGATGGTAACTGTATCGTGGACAAATAGGTAACTATACGTTAAAATATCGGGTCGGTAACTCTATAAGCAGTGGGTGAGTAAATTTTAACTAGCGGGTGGAGTAACTACATAGAACTGGTGATGATACTATACTGTAAACACCTGGCCAGATAACTCTTTAATTAATAGGTGAATAACTATTACCTAAATAATATAGTAACTATATCTATATGGTTAACTCTACCCTGAGCACATGGGAAAATGGACAAAAATAACCCCTAAATTTTTTTCGCAAAATGAACTCTGGCCGAAAGTATTTCACACACACTACCCTTTTTGTAGCGCCCAACAGCTAGACGCTACACTCTACAGGATTGCGCCTATGGCATAGACGCTATGGTCCCTGCCAGCGTGGCGGCCGCCTGACCCGCCCTGGCCCCACCCAGCCGAGTAGCGCCTGGGCGTTGAGCCTGGGACGTGCAGCGCCTAGGCGCTATGCCCCAATGTGTGAGACATAGAGCCAGCCACGCGGCCTCCCTCCCCACCCCGACCCACTCCCTCCCCAGCCACCAGGAACAGAGGAAGAACAGCCAGGCGGCGGCCCTCTCTCCTCCCCCCTCAAATCCCTCAGATTGGAGGCTTCACTTGGTGGATTTCGACCCTCCCCGGCTGCTAGAGGTACCCTCCCTCTATTCCCTCCGTTTTTACCGATTGAAATCTTTCATTTTGGTGGGATTTGAGTTGAAACCCTAGAAATTTGATTTGTGAGGAAATGTTTGGAAATTTGTTGGGTTCATTGGCCAATGTTGGGTAGAATGGTGTCTAAGAAGCATTTAGTTAGGTTTAGGATTCTTGGATTATTAGAGTTTGGTTTATTGGAATGTTATGGCTATGGTTAGGGTTAGGGTTAGGGTTTGCTCATGTAAGGGATGGTGTTCTTGTTAGATAAATTGTTTCATAATGTGACTACTATATTTTTATTCATCTTGCCATGGGTAGTTAATGATCATATTCTCTTATGTGTTAGGTATGGCAAGAATTGTTCATGTTCATCACGTGGACAAGGATGCATTTTTGAAAGGCAATATAAAACCGGACCCGAATGAGCAAGACATGGTTTGAACGCAGTCCAACCTACACCGAGGTCTTGAAGCAAGTTAGGATAGAATTGAAATGGATGGACCCAAGTGATATTGTTGAGTTGGAGAGAAGACATAATGTGAGTTTGGGAATGCATGTCCGTTGGAAGACCATGCGTATCTCTTCCGAGGCCCGTTGGGTTGCATACAAGGAGGTGGTTGCGGAATCACTAGACAAGGCTCTTGAGCTATTTTCCACCAAGAAGGTTGATAGTTCATTGCCTTTGGACTTGAACCGTTGTGCCTCCCCATTGGATTCTAGGAGTCCCCCACCCTTCAACCAAGAAGTATTGAGTGACCCTCCTTTAACCCAAACATTGAGCCCAATTTCGAAGTACCAAGATGAAGTATGGGAAGAGACCAATGATGATTATGGGCAAGATGAGAATGAGGTTGAGCTTCATGACAACAATGTTGGAGATTTGGACAAATATATTACGCAAGAGAACATGGACCTGACATCCCCTATGCTCGAGGGTATGCATCGGACTCGGATGATGATGGTCCCGAAGTAGAGCTTGACGAGGAGGGGTTCACGACTATAGAGGCCGAAATCCACGATACCGTATTGGGGCGGGACCATCGAGTATCTTTATTTCGTGATGTTAGTCTCGCGGATGAGGCCACGGTTGATGGAGGCAAGGGTGTAGTGCTTGGACCAAGGACAAGTTCTTACCGAGATGGTAATGAAGAGAATAATGGGATTACTCACGGAACGAGATTCAAGACCTTGCTAGAATTTAAGCAATGGATAAAGGCCTTCTCGGTTAAGCATCATCGTCCTTACACGGTGGTGCACTCGGACTTGAAGAAGCGCTACACGGTTAAATGTGAGCAGGATAGATGTCCTTGGATTGTGCGTGCAAGACCATTGAAGGGAGGTCCCGATTGGCACATATCTAGTTGTGTATCAACTCACATGTGCCGAGGCCCAAAGGTGGATGGCAAGGATGTGAAGCACGGGCACCGACAACTCACCTCCGAGTTCATTGCTTATAGGATTTCCAATGACGTCAAGTCATTTCCAATAATGAGCATCAAGATGGTCATGGAGCTTGTGAAAGCCGTCTTTCACTACGAGGTGAAGTACGGGAAGGCATGGAAGGCGAAGCAAGCCGCATTCAAGATGTTGTACGGTGATTGGGAGGAATCTTATAACCGGATCCATAGGTTGTTGTTAGCGATGGCCAATGCTAACCCGGGCATGATTCATATCATTGAACCTTATGGGAACAAGACAAGGATAATGAACGGAAAAACCGTTCGAGTATTTGGACGTGCATTTTGGGGTTTCGAGCAATGTGTTTGGGCTTTTGAACATTGTAGGCCTGTTATATCCGTTGATGGCACCTTCTTGACCGGACAATACAAGGGCACTATCTTGATTGCAATAGCTAGCGATGCCAACAACCGGTTGGTTCCTTTGGCGTTTGCTTTGGTTGAGGTGGAAAACAATGACAATTGGGAGTGGTTCTTCCATATTTTGAGAACCAAGGTCTTACCCGCTCAAAGGGAATTATGTGTCATCTTGGATCATCATCAAGGAATTCTCAATGCGGTGATGCTTGACATTCCCGGACATGTCCCATTGCACCATCGATGGTGCATGAGACATTTTGTTTCAAACTTCTATAGAGCATGCAAGAGTAAGGACTTGTCCGATGATCTACAAGATTGTTGTCTCGCTTTCACGGAGCGCCGTTTCTCAAACTTGTGCAACAAATTGTTCCATAACAGATAACTCAATGCGAGGGGCAAAGAGTTTCTCCTTAGGAACATTGGAGATATGGGAAAGTGGGCACGATCTTTTGATGACAGTGGCTTTGTTACGGAAGTCCTCCGGTGTCCACCGAGTGAACTCTTTCCTTGGCTTCAATAGGTAAGCGGAACGAATCCGGTATTCTTCCTCCGTCTCATTCTCCATACGAGGCATCTACATGTACGAATGTATGCCTAAGGAAATGTACGGCAAACAAACCAAAGGCACTTAATGCAGTTAAGAAATGTAAGGTCGTCCCATACCTCATCCTCCGTACGAGCCACCGAGGTGGCCTCTTCCTCTTCGTCATCCTCAAGATTAGCCGTTGGGTCAGAAGTCGACTTGGACCTAGAATTTGACGGTGTTGTGTACTCAGGGTCGTGATAACCTAATAGGTTAGATAACCGACGCATCTTTTGGGCCATCCATTGTAATAAAGTAAATGAGAAGTCAAAGCGTGTAGCACAACATGCCCTATAAGTACTTCTTTCATTTTCAACCATACCTTGAGGAAGTTTTTAAGTATGCCTTCTGCCTTTTTTCCCTTCGGCCAATCGTGGAGAATGTCCTCGGTTTCTTCAGCATGTTTCTTTATCTCCTTTCACTACGGAGTAAAGAACGCAAACATGTTAGGAAATAAAGCAATGGAAGGGCAAGTAAAGTAATGGAAGGGCTAGGAAAACTTTACCGCAAAGTTGATCGAGGAAGATATCAGGATTTCGTGCCCCTCCCTGACAAGCTTGTTGTATTTGTTGTAGGCAATCTCATCGAATACGCACGGTTCTTCTAATATTTCCTCCTCGTAAGACGGTGGGCAAATGGAGACACGAGTATTTTCAAGAAACCAATGAAGGTAGTTGTCCCATGCAATTGGGCAATGAGCTCTTCCACTATTCCATTCTGTTTGTTGAGCCTGCTCCACAGATAGCAAGAACTCCATGACATACTTCCTATGATGGTGATCCCACTTCTTGATCTTTCTCTGCCTTTTCCTGTCCAACCTGCAGGACAGCAAAGAAATTTGTTACTACAACCAAATAGAAGACGACGATACAATTTAGGAAAAGGGTTTTGATGCTAACTTACCTATGAAGCTCCTTGTCGGTGTCCTTATATGCGGGAGGGTGAGCCTGGAACAACCCGAACTGCCTCATCACACGGTGTGGAAGATGGTACTCAACCGCCCAATTGCAAATTAATGGACAACACATGAGCCAAAGATTCTTTTCCTCCAAATATTTCAGGTTAAGATCAAACCCGGGAGCAACACCAAAATCGTCCCAGTAACCATAAGGCTCCCACTCCACCTGCAACATATCACAAGAACATGTTTCTTGTAGATTTCTACTAGTGGGTAAAACACTCTAGGAGGTGATGTAAAGACATAAATTTACCTGCTCGGGCGTAAGCGCATCGAACTCGTTCGTGTACTTCATGTATATGGCATCAACATCGGTAGTCATATCCGACACGACGTCCCACTTGTAAGCCCAAGTGGGTGAGCGTAGAGGGTGTCTGCCAAACTCTGGCCAAGGTTGGTAGCCCACCTCTTTCGGGCGACCTACTGGTAAACGTTCCCAGCTCCATACCGAGAGGAGAACCATAGCACCACCTATTCCGGCGTTGGCGCTTGACCTACAACAAGCATCATCCAACTGCAAGTAAAGTAAAAATGTCAGCATATGATACATGTGGATTGGAAGTGTACAAAAGGTGGCGACATGAACAAGCGATTACCTACCGGTACAAGTAGGCAAGAGTCGCCGAACCCCAGCTAATGTTGCTATGAAAGTGCGTTAGAGCCTTCAGCCACATCCACTGAGCGGTCCTACCTCCACTGTCAGCAAACAAAGTCCTGGAGAGGACATACCACACATACACACGAGCATGTGTCTCGATCACCTCAACCTC
Organism: Avena eriantha; assembly: GCA_910589775.1. Lineage (NCBI taxonomy): Eukaryota > Viridiplantae > Streptophyta > Magnoliopsida > Poales > Poaceae > Avena > Avena eriantha. Next base: position 74,301,371 of record OU342745.1, on the reverse strand, counting down.
GGCTGGCTCCGGGCAGTGCGCAAAGTTCGCCACAATCCATGCGTATGTGGTGCCTGCTGGGACTCTATCTTTACTCTTGTCTTCAAGTTCTACAGGAGCCCTCCTAATAAGTAGCTGCATCTCATTACGCCACCCGTCAGAATCTGTGTTCATACACAAAGGGTTCCCAGCAATAGGAAGCCCAAAGATCATGGAAACATCCTGAAGGGTGGGGGTGATCTCACCAGTCCGGAGGTGGAAAGTGTGCGTCTCCGGCCTCCACCGGTCGACAAGTGCGGCGAGGGCAGCTGCGTTGAGGTTCGGTGTCGACCGGGTCACAAGCGTGATAAAAGGGAGGAGGCCTAGCTACTGGATGTACGAAGTGTACCGCTCGTCGTACGGCATCTCACTCGAGGACATGCCATGAGAGCGAATCTTCAGGGGACCTAGCTTATGCATACATACAAGTCAAAATATTATGCTTCTTTACGGGTCCAACACAATTGAATCAATAGAAAAAGTAAGACAAACAAGTCCAACATGGTTTTATTACCATATACTTCTCCACCATCAAGTATGCACGGTGTTTTGTATCATAGTAATCATCAAGTAGCCACATCATCCTACAAATATATTTCAAATATCAATAAATATGTAAGTGGTTCATCATATGTGACCATTGTTTCAATTTCTACAAGAAACTACAAAGGATATGGGAGCATATTATTCATACATTTATACAAATCCATATACAACCATCATCGGTGGCCATTGTTTTAGTTTCTACAAGTAACTACGAAGGATATGGGAGCATATTATTGGAACATTTATACAAATCCATATACAACCATCGTATACAAATCAAATCAACAACACATTGTCATTCCCCAACAAATATAACTAACATACAACTACCAAATACCAAAAGACATGAACAAATCGGCCTATGCTCATGTTTCCATCTACACCTAGGGTTCCAACCAAATAAGACTAAAATGTGCAAGATTTTTTGGATGAAAAAGAGGGGATCGGAGGAGAATACCTTGAGAGGAAGATTGGATAGCAAATCCACGGAGAAATTCTTCAGATCTATTGATTTTTAGTGGTGGATTTGAGAGGAGGAGAGAGAGGAACCGCCTGGGTCTTCTTCTGTTCTTCCTAGCGACTGGGGAGGGAGTGGGTCGGGGTGGGGAGGGGGGCCGCGCGGCTGGCTCTATGTCTCAATGTGTAGCGCCTTTCACATAGGCGCTACATATTGGGGCATAGCGCCTAGGCGCTGCACGTCCCAGGCTTAACGCCTAGGCGCTACTCGGCCGGGTGGGGCTAGGCGGCCGCCACGCTGGCAGGGACCATAGCGCCTATGCCATATGCGCTATCCTGTAGAGTGTAGAGCCTAGCTGTTGGGCGCTATAAAAAGGGTTAATGTGTGTGAAATACTTTCAGTCAGAGTTCATTTTGCGAATTTGTTTTTTAGGGGTTATTTTTGTCCATTTTCCCTGAGCACATGGATAAATCCATATAAAATCGGTTGATAACTATACCAAGACTAGATGGGTAACTTTATAAGCAATGAGTGGATAACTTTTAGCTAGAGGGCAGAGTAATTACATTGAATTTGTGATGATAACTATACTATAAACACATGACCAAATAATTTTATAAGTAAAAGGTGCATAATTATTACCTGAAGACCATGGTAACTATAACGATATAAGAGAAAGTTCAATAATATAGCCAGTTGTTGGCTATAAGAAAGTGTCATGTCATATATAGCCAGCTCTATAGTCTACTTATACAATAGTTAGCTATAAAAGTCTACTATTTAATCAATATGTGACCCACATTTCACTCTCACACCCTGTCTAGGAGCACGTGCTAGAACTAGCTGTTAACTTGTAGCCCGCTTAGAGCAAGTACAATAAGGTGATGTAAGCAGGCCATAAGCAATTAAATAATATATCTTAGTCTAGTTGGAGGAGAGATAATATGAGTGAGATCTCGGCTAAGAGTCAGCTGCAGTACGTGCTCCTAGGCACCAAGTAAGAATAAAAGGTGGGCCATACTACTAGTAATTATTATAATTTGTGTTTATCTATTGTATAAGCTGGCTATTAGCTTGACTATAGGTGACGTGGACATTTCTTATAGCCAACAACCGACTCTACTATTGTCCTTGCTCTTACAATATCTCCGCTCTTCTCTCTTCTCCATATCACCAAAACTATAATATTTTATCTCTTATAGTCAGCTGACTATACCCTATTGTACTTGCTCTAACGGTGATATCTAAACCTCGATCGACGTACGGATGACAAAGTCTTGAAGGTCGTTAGGGAATCGAGGCTTCATCGCTCGTCGACACGGTTGCGTAGATGGCGACAAAGTCCTGGTATCCTAACACCTAGGCTACCACTTCCAAATCAAAATAAGTCTAGCTAACATTTAATTAACTAAAAATGAGAGGATAGCCAATGTTTCATGAGTAACAGAAGTACAAAACCCACATAAAAAGGAAGTATTTACAAATGGTAACTTAGGTAATAAAAGAGCTTTCATATAATTTTTTCATGGAGTGGGTAACTTACATAGTATAACATGGATAACTCACATGTTAGGGTGGTAACTTTTGGATTAAAAAAATTGATCGAAACATATCAACATGAGAGCTAGTTCCCAAGTTCTCGTCGTGACTAGTCTAACGGTGAAAACGGATTTTCAATCGAATAATCAGTTTGAGCTACCAAGATTTTTGAACATTCGAATTTCTGCATTAAATGTTGTTAATGTCAGTAGTTTCAGATTTAGGTACATACATGCAAGCTATGCAGAAACTAGGAAGCAATAAACGCGGGAAGGGATCACCCGCATTTAAAGTGCATGCATGGAGTTAGAAGCAATCGTGAGAAAAATCGTGTCCGCTTGCTTCTAATCCGATGATCCAGAACTGCCCGTTGGCTAAGCAAGTTTTGCGGGCCCTCATTGTCAAGATTTGTCGTTTTAAAAAGGTAATTTGAAAATTTTCTTCGTGGGATTCCTACTTTCGTGCTTAATGGCAATGTTATTTTGATGCAATGAAAATAACTATTTTTTGTGACACGGACATTTTATCTCCGTGCTTTTATCTGCGAGCACCTCCTGGAACGATTCAGGAGGACTGAGTTAAGAGCATCCCTGATGATACAAAATGGGCACCCCAAAAAAGTTTTAGGGCAGGGGAGAAGGTTTAGGGCATCCGAAAATTTTCTGCTATAGTAGATGATGTAAAAGTGGTGCCATAAAATATACTCCCTCCACCCAAAATAAGTGCTGCAGCTTTGTCTAGATTCGCATGTATGTACATACTAAAATGTGTCTAGATATGTCTAACTCTAGACAAAACCAAATCACTTATTTTGGGACGAAGAGAGTATTAGGGCTGCGTTTTGCATATACATCAATTGTTTGAAAGACAAATAAAATACACCACGGCTGTCATTTTGTATATACATATACATCACCTGTTGGTGACAAAAGTGGTGCTCTAAAATACATCACGAGTGTGGTCCCCACCAGCCTAAAAATTGCAGTAGCTGCATGGGTGATGTTCGGCCAAAATACGGGTCTGCATAAAAAATTAGGGTTAATGTTGGATTAAGCAATAATAAATGTGTTATTATTATATTTATATGTTTAAGATTATGTTTATAGTATGTGTTGTAATCATTTTAGTTACTGAATAGGAGTTCCAGAGGAAAACTTAATTACATGTGTGAAAATATAAACACCAAATAAGATTCCTAAGCTCTCCTCCGAGACTAACTCCTATATTATTCATGGTCATATTTTTATGACTACAAGCATATGTAAAGTGTTACAAGATTGCTAATGATAGATGAAAAATATTGTTATGATAGACAATATTGTTGGATAGACCCGTGATATACCGCGAAACATGTCGCCAATATGTTGTTGTCCGTATTTTCTCATGGCATGTATTATCGTTAAATATTTTTTCTTGACCATGAGCGTGACGTAGACTGACTTTGGATACCGAATGGTTGCTATCAGGTCATCAAACGTTAATTCTATAGCTAGGTAACTATAAAGGTGATCTTCAGGTGTACCATAAAGAATGTCATTATTCTAGTCAAGATTAGGAATTGATCATCCAGCGATGGAGAAATACACTCTAGACCCTCTCGGTAATATGATGTCCATCCTCGCTTGGCCAAGCATCATGACTAAAGCGGTAGTCACATGGACATTGGAATATAGAATGTGTAAGGAGCACGCCGGTAGCCAGGACAATGTAATAGTTTTGCATTGGGTTGCGTAAAGCGTCAAATCAGTATGCACATGTGAACGCATATAATACAATAGGTTCACACGGTAAAGATCTTCGTGGTTACGTGTAACATCCCGTAGTTTAAGAGATTCGAAACTGGATAGAATATAGATGTGTGCATTGCATCCATGCATATAAAATCTGGGAGAACTATTTTTATAGAACTTGTCAAAGTGATTGAAGTTCCACTTGAGATGATGATTTATGACTAGTTCATCATGCCGACCGTTTAAACTTTGAAATAATTTTTGGTAAAATTTTATTTTAGGAAGGGTAGATGTAAAACTCGTGAACAAAATTGAATCAACATACCACACATTCTCAATGAGCAAGTAATAATTTGATGCTTTAACTTATCTTCTATAAATATCATTTAACACATTTCCTGAATAATTTTTAGCACATGATCACTCCACCAAACCAATATCAAATCTATTCTTATCTTAACTTATTCTATCTTATCTTAAACCCCATCTCATTTACCAACACTTGTGAATGACAAGTAACAAGTTAATTATCGGAGCCTTAAACCAAATCTAGATTTATCTTAACCCTGGCCTGCTTATTCTTCATATTCAAACATTCCTATCTTCATAACCAAGGATGAGATATGTACTTAATACTAAGTCTTAAATATCATCCAGTGAATAGAATAGAATCTTGGTGAGTACTTTGGATACACTAGTATCCATTCCAAATCCTTATAAAGTTTGACCCATTATCAAGACCACATTATCACCATAAGTTCACTTTGGGAGTTGATGATGCGATACTTTGACAATATCCAGAGTCAACTATAGATCCTAGCCGATCTTAAGCATGACTATACCTGAACTTCTTAACCACAAGCTAGTACCAACTACACTTTAGTTGAAATAAACCTTGTTGACAACTCATTACTATTGGGCTAGTGAGTAGCCAAATCCAATCAAGACTTTTATCAAAGCATCTTATCCAAGTCAGTGGGTCAACCATTGACTATTCTCTAGAGATCCATTCATCAAACCATTTCATTATCCAATTCTTTTGATGAGTAGAATTCCTATTTAATTCTAGAGGGAAGTTAAGTGGATGACCTATACTCTATCTCAAGCTAGGGCATATATCTATTATGTCATAGTGATCTCTAAGAGAAAGTCAACTCTATGTTTCCATGCATAGTTGAGATTCATCTCTAGCAAGCTAATCCCATGAATAAACCTATGGGCATTTGTCAGTATCTCATATATTCTTGAAGCCCTAGAAATACAAGTGTTGAGCTGATCCATACCTCACACACTCTTGTGAATCAAGTATATTCTCTCATCAACAAACCTTAGTGTTATGTGGATGATCACAAGTACCTAGGGAAGTAAAACCTAAACCGTGTCCACTGATTGATATTATCAGGTAAGACAAATAAATGTCTTGGGTAAAACACACAAAGATGATCCTATGATTTTCATCATAAGAACACTTACCCGGAACCATCCTTGTCTACCAATAGAGAGTCTACTCAAACAAAATAAAAAATTCTTTATGAATATCTTAACTCAATTTTGAGTCACGCAACAGAAAACAAAGTACTTTCCAACATAAGGATATCCGTTTGAGATTTTTCTCAAATAGAAAACCCTAGTAATATTCTACATATTTCCATAACTAGAGTAGAATGTGGAAAGCTCTTGTGTGTTAACCATATAAAAACAAGGAAATATATAGAGACCATGGAAATCTTTGGAGTTAAATTTTTTCATTTTTAACAAAGACTCAATTAGGAAGTTTCATATATTCATCCCACTAAACTCTTTCATCATAGAAAATTACTTTATAAGAACCTATTCTAAGCGAAGAACTCAAATCCTTTGCAAACTATCTGAATCATATCTTAATTCCATTGAAATTATCAAGTTCAAAATATTTATTTTGAATTTTTTCATAAAAAGGAATTAATGGGTATTTTCTGTACATACACAAATATTCATGTATGTAGAAATAAATCTTAAATAAAAATACTCAACAATCGAAATACCTACAATGTTCTTTACAACATTCTAAAAATATAAATATCCATAACCATATTGAAACCAAACAAAAATTCAAACCGAATTCCAAAATACAAATCAAGTTTTAAAACAAAATATAAAATAGAAAAGGAAAAGAAAACTGAAAGAAAAAAAACCGAACGACTAAATGGACCGCGACCCACCTAACCTAGACTAAGTCACAACCCACATAAAGCCCACCCTGGCCTCACTTAATGCTCCATTGCTGATGAATGGGACCCACTAGGGTAAACGAACCAGTACGCCTCTTCTTTCCTCGTCGTCTTCGCCGACGATAGGGGAAACGACGCACCGACGAACCATCCAACAATGGACGGGTTTCCTAGCTTCATCCAACAAGGAGAATTAAAGAGTGGAACTAAAAGTAGAGAGAATTAAGTTGTTCTTCAACGTTGTTCTTCAACGATGAGCTTCATCGGAATACGCGACGAAATCCTCAAATCCAACAACAATTGGACATCGATAGCTATCCTAACATCCCCTACGTAAGATTACACACCTTTAGAGCCTTTAGGTTAGTTTGCGGAGGTTCACCAGAGGGCGCCGCCGTAGTAGGTAGTTGTAGTCATCGTCTCAAGTGACAATAGGGTCACTAGAGTAGGTTGTTATCTTATCGTGCTCGTGTGCATCTCTAGAGCCCATTGGTCATCACTACATGCTCTGTATCGACGGTTTGAGGATCGACCATCGGTGCTCCGCCATAGAGATGGTCTCCATCATCGATGCCAACGACCATCTAGACAGAGGTGTAGCTCATTCAATCGTGATGATGTAATGAGTCATTTGGTACTAGTCGCACATTCTCACATGCCATAAAATGGCCGTACCATCATCGCCAGTATCGGCTAACATTATAACTCCAGTTATGAACTCATCCCATAGACCCACTCGTCAGTTTGACCGAGTCCATGCATGTGTGGACATCGATGTGGCCTAGAACCCACCAGTCAGTCACTACGGCCGAGATTAATCTAGTGAGAAGTGTTCCACATACCCATGTGTCACTTGGACCCACCTATCATTGACTGAACTATAAACGTGTGTATAAGACATTATCCACTTTGAAAAGTTCTAGAAAATAAGTTAAACTTCTAAAATCATAACTAATTCATTATAAGTCACAAAAATACAAATAATATATCAAAATATTCAGAAATATAAAATCCATCCATCTACATCAAAATATAAAACACTTTTATGGAATAAAAATGTAATATTTAATAAAACCTTTACACAAACTTTCTTGAAATCAAAATCAAAAGGAAATTCAAATTATAATAACCAACTCAAATTTTAAATGGGAAACAAAGATAACCTTGTATTCCTTAATGAAAACAAACCACAACTTTATTTATTGAGATTTATAAATTCCAATAGAAATGCCACTATGCTTTAAGTAACAAAAATATTAAATCTTCAACAACCTTAATAGAAAAGAGTGGAAAATGGTAATACCTTAGAAATATTATTCCCCGCTTGATAATTATAATGAATAACAACTCTTCCAAATCTGATGTAGTGAATTTGAGGAGAAATCAAATACTAAAAAAGTTATAATTAACATGCCCACTTATATAAGATGAAATAACTATCCTCTCTAGTATTACTGATAATAAAATACATCATAAAAATAAAATAAAAGAAAAACAACCAAGATATTTTACTTGGAACGACTAATTGTCATAAGTAAAAGAAAAATGATAATAGAATGCTCTTAGAAGATAATTTTCTTCAAAAGTTATTCTTTTTGATAAATAAAGAAAGTTAAATTGAAATATTTCCACAAAGCTTTCAATTACTTAAAAGAATGCCTAACTAAGATTTACTACTAATTAGAGAGAATCATGCCAAGTCTTGCCACGATATTACACTTGAATGAAATATGGATTGCTTAAGTTCTATTTAATGGGTGAAGTAAACTTAAACCCAAATCAAATCCTAAGAAATCACCAACCCGACCCTAAGACAAAACCGTAAATGAAATCGATGGGGAATTAGAATCGAGGGATTTGAACACTTGTGTCTCATATATATGCATCCCATCATATTGACATATTTAAACATTAGTCCTTACCAGACTAATGATGCTATTCTTTCATTTGGATCTTATGATGACAGAAGATGCTGATTGCATAACCTTGCAATGAGAAGGCAAGTCCATTCTTACATTAACCTTACAAGATCATGCTTACATACCATGCATGTCCTTTATTTTACAGAACTCCTTTTTCAAAAAATCTATCAACTGCACTATAAGAAAAAAAATACCGTTTTATAAATGAAATGAAATGTGAAATGGTGGGAAATGGAATCATGGTTGAAATACATGGTTGGGAAGCAGTGTGGGGGACATTCCATTGTACCGAGTAAGTTATGACTTAACAACAATTGTAATCAGTCATTCAGAGCATCGTGTAACCTATGCTAACCATAGATCCTAGAATGGGACTAGTAAGTCAGCTAGACCTTCTTCCTATCATTTTTCTTATATACTTAGGCTGTATGTGATCCAAAGTGGTGATCAGCGGGTGGGAGCCCGTAACACCCCTATCCTATGCTGCAGGATAATGATTTAAGTATATTATAAGGGATGATAATTGAGCATAGATCTCTTGACTCAAACTTGTTACAAAGGGTCATAGTGGGGTCGTGGAGAGGCTAGTGATTGGCTAGTTTTTAGACTGGAGCTCAAACCAAGGAAGTCTGAACGGGTATATGCAGGCATGCATGTTGTGTAACAATGCTAAAGATGTTTGTGGATAAATAAGCACACCTCTCGAGAGTGCATAAACGTGACATGTTACTCCCAATCCTAAGAAAGGACTATGATCACAACATGGAAGGAACTCCATGAAGTTCTCACAACCCGTGAATACTAACACACATAGAATTTTAAACTAAAACTTACCTTTTCTGAAAACCCGATTTCAAAACTTGCATAAGCCTAGGATGTGTGATCTATGGCTGTAGATAGTGCATAAAACAACCTCATAGATAGTGAGTACCTCCATACTCATCCATACTTCCTCACCCTTTCTTAGGTTCTGAAGTCAATGGTGGGACTGCAAATGTAGTACTAAAAGAACTAGGAAGGAATTTACGGAAAGCCAACGTTCATTCAACGGAGCCAAAGGAATCAGTACCGTTCAATTGTGGTAGTGGAGATGAATTTAACATACACGAGTATCAATTCCCAAAGATAGGAACCATACCAGGAGCACTACAAGAAAAGTTGGCTTTTACAATGGACATTTTTCATGGTTGAAGACCCTTTTTCGTGGTTAAAAAGTCATCCACGATGGATGGCCTCCTTGGTAAAAGCCACATCACCAAAGAATCTATCATAGTTTTTTTCCCGACCGTGGTGGATTGCACCCTTCAACCACGGAAATCCGTGCCATGGTAGATCAGTTTCACCAGCCCCATTGACTTCTGACGTCATGCAAACTGCCACATGGCAAGTGCCATTAACAACCAGTTACCGTCACTAACAGTCACAAAACCATGGTGGAAGCCAAGGCCCAACCAAGGCCTGCTAATTTTTAAGTGGGCTGTCCCATGAGACAAGCCTAATAAGAAGATGGCCCGTTACTGTTTGGGCTCCCTCGGGGCCTGTGCTGATTGAAGGGTCCCATCACTTTGCAGCCTAACTATGGTGTGTTAACTTTTCGGTCAGTTAATGTTTTAGCCTGCATAAGGCCCAGCTTGGTCGATCACTGTGCAACCCATTAGAGGCATGCACCATGTCGGTCCAGCACTATTAAGGCCTGCTTTAGGCCTAACACTGTTTATAAAGCCCTTGGTCAGCCGCCCACCATAGGCACATTCATGAGAAGGTCCATTACTGTTCTGGCCTTTTACTATCCGAGCTTGCCAGACGCGGGTCGCCCACTAACGGCCCATATGTGAGGAAGTCCGCTACTGTTCTGGCATGTTACTATTCTAGTCTTTCACTGTTCGAGCCTGTTATTGTTCAAGCCTTTCATTGTTCTGGCCCATAAGGATGTAGGATTTTTACCGCATTGCGGCCTACTATGATTCTGGCCATTTACTATTCTGCATTTTTTTCACGTGAGGCCTATTATTGTTTGGGCTTTTTACTGTTTATCCTTTCACTCTTCAGGCCCATAAGGATGTCAGGCCTTTTGCCACTTTGCGGCCTGCTATGATTCTGGCCATTTACTGTTCATCGAGCCCATTCGTGGTGTCCCTTTCGGCCTTTTGCACGCGATGCCCATTACTGTTACGACCTTTTACTGTTCAGCATTTCTGAGGCCCACACCAATCACAACAATTAAAAAATGTGCATATGGACCATCAGGGAGCATCATTTACTATTCATCGTTGGTTTAGTACATTACAGTCCAATACCAAAGCGCAATCGGCCCAGTTATGGTACCGCCGGGTGGGGACGTCAACTAAATGCCTACATGGCCTATGCGATTTATAAATAGTACATCATATGCAAACTTATTAACATTATTATATATCATGAACAAACTGAAGGGTAAGAAAATTCAGCATTTTAGTTGCCAATCAAGATTGAGCCCACGGATAGCAGAGTACCTAGTTTGCTTTCTCAATCTATCAACAACATCTATCTTTGAGTGTGACTGCTACATTGGAAAACCACCTTGAGACATGATATTGTAACCCCCTCTTTGGTGGCGATAGCAAGAATTGCAGTCTGAAACTAAGTAATAACAAGTTAATACAACAAACAGGGCAAGCAAACAAACAACCATCATCATTATCAAAGAATTCTATAGGAAACAAGGCAAACAAACTACCCATTTGAACTGGAGTTTACTACATGTCCATGGTTTAATTAAACAAAATAGGACAAGCAAGCAAACATTAAACAAGTGTGCCTTTCGTGAAACGAGCAACCAAACAATGTGTGTGTATCTTAGAATTTCAGCAAATATGAACAAGCTAGGTCATTTCAACAAATATGGAAGCAGTTGCCAGATAGAAAATATAATGGCGTCATACCTGAACTTGTAGAGCAGGGAATGTAAACCACCCATGAACAACACAGTAGAGGACAATTATGTAGTTTCTTAGGAAAAAACAAAAGCAGATATGAAATACAAAGGCATCGCTTGTGAACCTATAGAACAATCTTTGCAAACCAACATGTTTAGTGTTCCATGTTTGAGCTCTATCCAAAAGAAGAGAAAATAGTTAGTGTTGCAGATTTTGAAGAACCAGATGGCAATAATAAAATTATAATGGAATTAGTAGGATAGTTGAAACGGATACTACATGACAGTGGAAGGATGCTAGGGAGGAAACCATAGTAGGAACTTAGCTGAGGATAACCTAGATACTAGAAGTCAGCAACTATGGAGCAGATAATGCAAACTAATATTTTCCAGTGACTTAGATTTTGCAAGAAACCCACAATAGTAGGAAATTACTATTGTACAAAGTAGCTTAAAACATGTGCATGACAAAATAACAAAAATGTGCATGACATCTAAATTTGTAGAGCAGGTGATGCAAACTAACATGTATAGTGAACTTGTATGTAGCACAAAGAACACGCATGTGCAGTGACTTGGTATGTAGCACGATTACAAAAATGGAGTTCATCGCTGGCTTGAACCTGATATACTGTTGACAAAGCAAAAACATGTGGGAAATTTGATTACCATGGTCGGAGGGGTGTCTAAGCATCATCCATGTCCGTGTCGATGACATTGAGGTCAGCAAGGCCCGATGGTGCTACTATTGCGGTGGATGTTGGTATCAGGGAAGCAAATCTAGGGCGGTCAATGCCGGCTTTAGCACAGTGGACGAGAGTGTTTCCCGCGCAGCTGGTCTAGAGCGGTGGACATGGAAATCGTTGAACTAGATCCCGCTGGTGGACATTGTTGGAGATATGCCCAAGAGGCAATAATAAAAGTGATTATTATTATATCTTTGTGTTTATGATGAATGTTTACATCCCATGCTATAATTGTATTATTAGGAAACACTAATACATGTGTGTTTTGTAAACATGTAAGAGTCCCTAGTAAGCCTCTTGTTGAACTAGCTTGTTGATTAATTGATGATCATGGTTTCCTGATCATGGACATTAGGATGTGATTAATAACAAGGTTATATCATTAGGAGAATGATGTGATGGACACACACCCATAGTAAGCGTAGCATAAGATCAAGTCATTAAGTTCGTATTGCTGTAAGCTTTTAAATGCATAGTAACCTAATCCTTCGACCATGAGGTTGTGTTAATCACCATCACCGGATGGGTACTTTGATGACATCAAACACCGCTTCGTAACTGGGTGGTCATAAAGGTGTCATTGGGTATTCTGAAAGTATGTGTTGAAGCGCATGGACCAAGATTGGGATTTGTCCATCCATATGACGGATAGATATGCTCTGGGCCCTCTTGGTGGAATGTCATCTAGTTAGCTTGCAAGGATGTGACTGGGTCACAAGGGATGACATATCACGGAATGAGTAAAGAGTACTTATCAGTAACGAGGTAGAACTAGGTATGGAGATGCTGATGATCAAACCTCGGATAAGTATAGCATCGCGTGACAAAGGGAATTGGTTTCGTATGTAAATGGTTCAATCGATCGCGAAGTCATCGTTGAGTATGTGGGAGCCATTATGGATCTCCAGGTCCTGCTGATGGTTATTGATAGGAGATGTGTCTCTGTCATGTCTGCATATTCACGAACCGTAGGGTGACACACTTAAGGTTCGAAGTTGTTTTAAGTAGATATGGAATATGCGTTGGAGACCGAATGTTGTTCGGAGTCTAGGATTGGATTCGGGACATCACGAGGAGATCCGGAATGGTCCGGAGAATAAGATTCATATATCGGGGATCATTTTCTGAGTTAGGAAATGTTCCGAGTATTTGTATGAGGGTTCTAGAAGGTTTTGGAATGTTCCGGAAGGTTCTGGAAGGTTTCTTGGAGTTTGCTTGAAAACCAAGGAAGGGATCAAGGAGTCCTGGTGGGTCAAGACTAGGAGTCATGGGGGAGGAGGACTCCTCCCCACTCCCCAATCCGCCGGCCCTAGAGGGAGGGGAGTCCTACAAGGACTCCCCCTCCCCATGGCGCCTCACCCCCCTTATATAGAGGGGCAGGGGCGCCCCCTCCACCCCTGCTCCATAACTCCCAATCTCTGCCGCCTCTCTCCTCCTCCTTTCTTCTGCACAGGCATAGGCGAAGCCCTGCAGAATTCTCTACTCCACCACCACCACCACCACGCCGTCGTGCTGCTGGGATTCCGTGGAGAAGATCTACTACCTCCGCTGCTCGCTGGAACGAGGAGAGGAAGGTATGCTTTGACTCCGCACGTGTGACCGACTGCGGTAGCGCTGCCGAAACGCGGCGCTGGAAGGATCGTCCACTTGACCGACTGCGGAAGCGCTGCCGGAACGCGGCGCCAGAAGGATCGTCCACTCGATCTTGAGATCGGCAAGTGATCGACTACATCAACCACGAGATCTGAATCTCGTAACGCTTTTGGATCTACAAGGGTTAGTACAGATCTATCTCGTTGCACATGTCTAATAGATTAGATCTTGGCTTTTATCTAGATTAGATCTGGGTTTTGTTCGTTCTTGCGGTAGAAATTTTTTGTTTTCCATGCTACGAACCCATCAGACATCAGTGTAGCGGCTACGGTACAGTTGGCTAGCTGTTGGCAGTGGGAAGCAGAGGTTGGGCGGTTGTTCACGCCATCAACGTGGTGAACGTGACCGCAACTCCAGTGTAGTGGCAGAGAGAGCTGGTGAACTAGATCTGGTGCGGTGGGGGTCGGTAAATAGCTCAAGCGGCTCCGGCTGCATGCCAGTGCACGCGATGGTCGTGGAGGTGAGAGCGTGAGAGAGGAGCTTGGAATTTTTGGGAGGGCCAACAGGAAATACTGCACGAATCGGGACTATAGAGGTGACCAGGAATATAATTATGGACGTGCCCCCAAGCTATCGAATTTAGTGTGCCCATTTTTCGTCCGAACAATGGGTAGAATGGGAATTTGAAAGTGCTTGAAAAGGAAGGGTTTAAAATATTTTGAGGTTGGTGGGAGATTTTGCCGCTGGATTGAGATTTTGAATTTGGCTAACGTCCATCTACTAATAATAAAAAATGGTACTCCCCGGTGTGAGATTTTTACTCAATGTTTTTGAAACAAAGGGCCGCAAAATACATCTGAGTTGGTGGGTGTTTTGCTGATCGATTATGATTTTGAATTTGGCTAGAGTTCATCTATACTAATAATAAAAAAATGGTTCTCCCCTGGTTTGAGATTTTGCATCTAAGTTTTTAAAACAGAGGAGGGTAAAATGCTTCAAGGTCAGTGGGTGATTTTGCCGCTCGATTGAGATTTTTAATTTGGAAAACAACCAATTAATAGTAGAAAAATGGTACTCTATCGGTGGGAGATTTTCCTCGAATTGTTTGAAATGGAGGGGTGCGAAATACATATGAATGGGTGGGGGAAATTTTCGCTCGATTACGATTTTTAATTTGGCTAGCGGCCAAGTAATAATAGAAAAAGGTACTAGTAGAACAATGCGCTATCTGTTCAGGAATTCAATGCCGAGCATCACATCAACTGGTTATCCATGACCATATACTTGACCAAAAATTGGATACCTCCGATTCAAACAAGATAGACAGTAAATTTTGCCGCTTGATTGAAATTTTGAATTTGGATAGCGTAGAAAAAGGTACTCCATCGATGGGAGATTTTGCCTCAAAATGTTTGAAACGGAGGGGCACGAAATGCATCTGAGTCAATGGGGGATTTATCGCTCGATTATGATTTTGAATTTGGATAGCGACAAGTAATAATAGAAAAAAGGTATTCGTATAGTAGTACACTATCTGTTGAGGAATTCAAGGCCAGCGTCACATCAACTGATCATCCATGACATAATTGCGCAGAATATTGGATACTACTCTACCTCCAATTCAAACAGGGCACATGCACAGTAAATTTTGCTGCTCGACTCAGAATTTGAATTGGTGATAGTTCAAGTAATAACTGGTCGTAGACCGTACTTCTCTCTGGTCACGAATCCAAGGCCGAGTCACATGAACTGATTATCCATGACCTTGCTCAAAGTAGCATTTTATTCCCGGACGAAGGGTAAAAAATTAGATACCATGATCTCTGATTCATAAAAATTAAGGGAGGCAGGATGATTTGCAGGTCAACTACGATTTTGAATGTCACTATAGTCCAAGTAATAAAACAAAAAATTGGTATTAGGTCGTACTTCATCTGTTCATGAATCCATCCAGACAAAATGTTGGACTCCGATTCAAAAAGGTGGTTCCATTTATCACATGACGCATATGAATATGGTGTGCAACAAAGGGATAAGGTATTGTTTTGATAACCTTATGATCAAGGATCTAGGACGGAGACACTTGTAACATAAAGATACTATATCATACTAGTACATATTGGTGCATCCGCTCATAACCAGTTTGATCACATCCACACAAACATTACACAACAATCCAACCTTATAACATATAAAGTGCCAATATTAAGTAGGATAATAATCCACAGATCACATATTCAGGTAGCATACTACTTCCATATTTGGTGCACCCTGTTCACAAATAGTACCTCTACTCCACAATATAGGCTTTTTTAGCAAGCTAAAACAACTTGCTAAAAAATTTTATATTTTGAAACAGAGGTAGTACATTATAAGGTATCGTACAAATTATAGACATGTCGCAACAAGGAAATGACCCAAGTTCATAACAAGTGCAAATTAATGCACCACCAAAATACTTTCATCATTAGGCTCTATTTCACGACCAAGGGGCTGACCTGTGCTAAATACTGAGCATCTTCATGACTTTTATTTTCTATGACATGCTCTAGGCGAATATCAATTAATTCGAATTTGGTGATCAAATGGTCATCAACTACTTTTAGGGCAGATGATATAGCTCATTTAGCCTGGAGTTGTTCCTCTAGAGCTTCAATATGCAAAGAAATGGATTTGAACTTGGACTTTGACGAGCTCGCTACGAACCCAACATTACACATCAACATGTGTTTGGCTATAACACCATGTTGTAGTACCTTTGAAAATAAATCCCCACATTCTTTTGGAGTTTTTTCTAAATAGTCTTTGCCAGGATTTGCCAGCTCCTCTTTACATTCAGCCTAGAAAGTTTTCAGTTGATTGACATGTGTAAAAGAAGATAAGTTCCTATAAATAAACATGCAGACAAGTTTGGCATGTGCATGAAATGCTATAATTGCCAATGCTGATTACACTTTAGTAAAAAGATCATATTGTCCTATATCTTTTTTTGATGTCACGTAATTACATGACTAAAAATGTGGCTCCCTATGTGTACACACTGTGAGGTGCATGATATGACAACTGTTTGTACAATTTAAAACTGAACTGACTTTAGTTGTAGATCATAAAGATAAATGAAAACAAAACTAAGAAGCAGTCCAAGCAAGGTTGCATATCAAACTTATACGTACAAATCACTCCAAATGCAACAACACAAAATGCAGAGAATACTTACATCTTTCTTTACAATGATACCATATCTATTCGTCTAGCCTGCCTCGAATTTTGCCAACAAAGTCAACTATTTTTTGGATCCCCGTTATACTTTGCCTGCATTTGGACGAGCAAAAATAAATTGCATCATGTGGTGGAAACAGAGGATGAAAAGATAAGATGCATCCAGATTCGAGTAAGCGTAGCATAAGATCAAGTCATTAAGTTCGTATTGCTGTAAGCTTTTAAATGCATAGTAACCTAATCCTTCGACCATGAGGTTGTGTTAATCACCATCACCGGATGGGTACTTTGATGACATCAAACACCGCTTCGTAACTGGGTGGTCATAAAGGTGTCATTGGGTATTCTGAAAGTATGTGTTGAAGCGCATGGACCAAGATTGGGATTTGTCCATCCATATGACGGATAGATATGCTCTGGGCCCTCTTGGTGGAATGTCATCTAGTTAGCTTGCAAGCATGTGACTGGGTCACAAGGGATGACATATCACGGAATGAGTAAAGAGTACTTATCAGTAACGAGGTAGAACTAGGTATGGAGATGCTGATGATCAAACCTCGGATAAGTATAGCATCGCGTGACAAAGGGAATTGGTTTCGTATGTAAATGGTTCAATCGATCACGAAGTCATCGTTGAGTATGTGGGAGCCATTATGGATCTCCAGGTCCTGCTGATGGTTATTGATAGGAGATGTGTCTCTGTCATGTCTGCATATTCACGAACCGTAGGGTGACACACTTAAGGTTCGAAGTTGTTTTAAGTAGATATGGAATATGCGTTGGAGACCGAATGTTGTTCGGAGTATCGGATTGGATTCGGGACATCACGAGGAGATCCGGAATGGTCCGGAGAATAAGATTCATATATCAGGGATCATTTTCTGAGTTAGGAAATGTTCCGGAGTATTTGTATGAGGGTTCTAGAAGGTTTCGGAATGTTCCGGAAGGTTCTGGAAGGTTTCTTGGAGTTTGCTTGAAAACCAAGGAAGGGATCAAGGAGTCCTGGTGGGTCAAGACTAGGAGTCATGGGGGAGGAGGACTCCTCCCCCCTCCCCAATCCGCCGGCCCTAGAGGGAGGGGAGTCCTACAAGGACTCCCCCTCCCCATGGCGCCTCACCCCCCTTAAATAGAGGGGCAGGGGCGCCCCCTCCACCCCTTCTCCATAACTTCCAATCTCTGCCGCCTCTCTCCTCCTCCTTTCTTCTGCACAGGCATAGGCGAAGCCCTGCAGAATTCTCTACTCCACCACCACCACCATGCCGTCGTGCTGCTGGGATTCCGTGGAGAAGATCTACTACCTCCGCTGCTCGCTGGAACGAGGAGAGGAAGGTCTGCTTCGACTCCGCACGTGTGACCGACTGCGGTAGCGCTGCCGAAACGCGGCGCCAGAAGGATCGTCCACTTGACCGACTGCGGAAGCGCTGCCGGAACGCGACGCCGGAAGGATCGTCCACACGATCTTGAGATCGGCAAGTGATCCACTACATCAACCACGAGATCTAATCTCGTTAACGCTTTCGGATCTACGAGGGTTAGTTCCTATCTATCTCGTTGCACATTTCTAATAGATTAGATCTTGGCTTTTATCTAGATTAGATCTGGGTTTTGTTCGTTCTTGCGGTAGAATTTTTTTGTTTTCCATGCTACGAACCCATCAGTGGTATTAGAGCCGTATCTATGCATAGATCTGTTGCACGAGTAGAACACAATGTTTTTGTGGGCGTTGATGCTTTTGTTGTCAGTGTCTTAGCGTGTACTTTGCATCTTGCGGCATGGTGGGATGAAGCGGCTCGGGCTAACATTACATGTCATCGCACATGAGACTTGCTCCACGCTTGACGTGCAACTTGCTTTGCACAAGTGGCTTTGCGGGTGTCTGTCTCTCCCACCATAGTTAAGATTCAATTTACAATGAGCATCTGACAACACTTGTATCAACGTTGTGGTCGTTGTTCGTAGGTAAGATCGGTCTTATGCGAAAGCCCCAAACCACGTAAAACTTGCAAAGAAAATTAGAGGCGTCTAACTTGTTTTTGCAGGGGTTTTGTGATGTGATATGGCCATCATGTGATTGTGATTGTATTTGATGTATGCAATGATCCTTGTTGTAATATGGCAACCGGCAGGAGCCTAATGGTTGTCTTTAATTCTGTTAAGACCTGCGTGCCTATTCATCTTGTAATAGCTTTATTCCAAGTAGTTGTAATAGTTGCTAGTGATGACGGACAACCATGAAGCGGCGCCACTGACCTTGACGCAATGCTAGTGATGATGGAGATCATGTTCGTGCTTTGGAGATGGAGATCAAAGGCGCAAGAAGAAAAGGCCATATCATATCACACTAATTATGAATTGCCTGTGATGTTAATCCTTTATGCATCTTGTATTGCTTAGATCGCGACGGTAGCATTATAAGATGATCCCTCTCACTAAATATCAAGTAATAAAGTGTTCACCCTTAGTTGGCACCGTTGCTAAGACTCGTCGTTTCGAAGCATCTCGTGATGATCGGATGTGATAGATTCTACGTGTGCATACAACGGGTGCAAGCCAGATTTGCACATGCGGAAATTAAGGTTATCTTGACGAGCCTAGCATGTACAGACATGGTCTCGGAACACGGAATACCGAAAGGTAGAACATGAGTCATATAAATGATATGATGAACATGAAGATTGTTCGCCGATGAAACTACATCTTCTCTCGTGAAGATCGGACTTGGTGTAGTGGACTTGGTTCGTGTAATCACTAAGACAATGTGAGGGATGTTGTTTTGAGTGGGAGTTCACCTAGTTAGTTTAAGAATTAAATTTGAACTCAATTTGTCATAAACTTAGTCTAAACTACTTGCAAATTGTTGTAGATTATGGCAACCCCCTCCATCAATTTCAATGCGTTCCTAGAGAAAGAAAAGCTTAAGAACAATGGAAGCAATTTCACGGACTGGTTCCGTGGACTGAAGATCGTCCTCAGGACTGGTCAGTTGACCTATGTGCTCGAAGCACCGCTAGGTGACCCACCTGCAGATAATGCCACCGATGACGAAAAGAATGTTTTCGCCACTCGGAAAAATCATTACTCCACAGTTCAGTGTGCCATCCTGTACGGTTTAGAAGCGGATCTCTAGAAGCGTTTTGAGCACCACGACCCGTTCGAGATCATTAAGGAGCTCAGGCTAATTTTTGAGACTCACGCGGCCATGGAGAGCTATGAGGCCTCCGAAAAGTTCTTTAACTGTAAGATGGAAGAGGGAAGCTCCGTTAGTGAGCACGTGCTCACCATGTTTGGGTACGCAAACAAGCTCCAAGAGTTGGGAATATCGATTCCTAATGAATTGGGGATTCACCGTCTCCTTCAATCACTGCCACCAAGTTACAAGAACTTTGTGATGAACTACAACATGCACTGCATGAACAAGACGTTGCCTGAACTGTCGTCCATGCTGAAAACTGCTGAAGTGGAGATCAAGAAGGAGCACCAAGTGTTGATGGTCAATAAGACCACCAATTTCAAGAGACAGGGCAAGCCTAAGAACAAGGGCAACTTCAAGAAGAACGGCAAGAAAGCTGCCGCATCTGCTAAGAAGCCCAAGGCTGGTCCTAAGCCTGAAACTGAGTGCTTCTACTGCAAGGGTGCTGGTCACTGGAAGCGTAACTGCCCCAAATACCTGGCGGATCTGAAGAACGGCAACATCAAGAAGAAAGGTATATTTCATATATGTGTTATAGATGCGTATCTTACTAGTAACCGTAGTAGTGCCTGGGTATTTGATACTGGTTCGGTTGCTCATATTTGTAACTCGAAACAGGAGCTACGGAATAAACGAAGACTGGCAAGAAACGAGGTGACGATGCGCGTTGGAAATGGCTCCAAGGTTGATGTGATCGCCGTCGGCATGCTCCCTCTACATCTACCTTCGGGATTAGTTTTAAATTTGAATAATTGTTATTTGGTGCCTGCGTTAAGCATGAACATTATATCTGGATCCTATTTATTGCGAGACGGTTACTCTTTTAAGTCCGAGAATAAAGGTTGTTCGATTTATATGAGTAATATCTTTTATGGTAATGCACCTGAGATGAATGGTTTATTCTTACTGAATCTCGATAGTAGTGATACACATGTTCACAACATAGATGCTAAACGAATAAAATTGAATGATAATTCTACATACATGTGGCACTATCGTCTTGGTCACATTGGAGTGAAGCGTATGAAGAAACTCCATTCTGATGGACTTCTTGAATCACTTGATTTTGAATCACTTGAAAGATGCGAAGCATGTCTAATGGGAAAAATGACTAAGACTCCATTCTCTGGTACAATGGAGTGAGCTACATACTTATTGGAAATAATACATACCGATGTGTGCGGTCCGATGAGTGTAGCATCGCGTGGTGGATATCGTTATGTTCTCACTTTCACGGATGACTTGAGTAGATATGGGTATGTCTACTTTATGAAACATAAGTCCGAAACTTTCGAGAAGTTTAAGGAATTTCAAAGTGAAGTGGAAAATCATCGTAACAAGAAGATTAAATTTCTGCGTTCTGACTGCGGAGGTGAATATCTGAGTTATGAGTTTGGCATGCATTTAAAGAAATGTGGAATACTTTCGCAGTTGACACCGCCGGGAACACCACAGCATAATGGTGTGTCCGAACGTCGTAATCGAACTCTCTTAGATATGGTTCAGTCTATGATCTCTCTTACAGATTTACCGTTATCATTTTGGGGCTATGCATTAGAGACAGCCGCATTCACTTTAAATAGGGCACCATCTAAATCCGTTGAAACGACACCGTACGAATTGTGGTTTGGTAAGAAACCTAAGTTGTCGTTCCTTAAAGTTTGGGGTTGCGAGGCATATGTAAAGAAGTTACAACCTGATAAGCTAGAACCCAAAGCGGAGAAATGCGTCTTCATAGGATACCCTAAAGAAACAATTGGGTATAACTTCTATCATAGATCCGAAGGCAAAGTTTTCGTTGCAAAGAACGGATACTTTCTTGAGAAGGAGTTTCTCTTGAAGGAGGTGACTAGAAGGAAAGTAGAAATCGATGAGGTTATTGAACCTTCTCTCGGATTTGAGAGTAGCGCAGCACCGGAAGATGTTTTTGTGCCGCCTGCACCAATTGGAGAGGAAGCTAATGATAATGATCATGAAACTTCAAACGAAGTTACTGCTGAACCTCGCAGGTCAACGAGGGTTCGTACCACTCCTGATTGGTATGACTCTGCCTTGAACGTCATGTTGGTGGACAACGCTGATGAACCTGTGACGTATGAAGAAGCTATGGTGAGCCCAGATTCCGACAAATGGCTAGAAGCCATGAAATCCGAAATGGGATCCATGTACGAAAACCAAGTGTGGACTTTGGTGGACTTACCGGATGGCCGTAAGGCTGTCGAGAACAAATGGATTTTCAAGAGAAAAACAGATGCTGATGGTAATGTTACCGTCTATAAAGCTCGACTTGTCGCGAAAGGGTTCCGACAAATTCAAGGAGTTGACTATGATGAGACTTTCTCACCAGTAGCGAAGCTAAAGTCTGTGAGGATTTTGTTAGCAATTGCTGCATATTTCGATTATGAGATTTGGCAGATGGATGTCAAAACGGCGTTCCTTAATGGTGACATTGAGGAAGAGTTGTATATGGTACAACCCAAGGGTTTTGTCGATCCTAAAGATGCTGACAAGGTATGCAAACTTCAGCGCTCCATTTATGGACTGAAGCAAGCATCCCGGAGTTGGAATCAACGTTTTGATAAAGTAATCAAAAACTTTGGATTTATACAAACTTATGGAGAAGCTTGTATTTACAAGAAAGTGAGTGGGAGCTCTGTAGCATTCCTAGTACTATATGTAGATGACATATTGTTGATTGGGAATGATATAGAACTTCTTAATAGCGTCAAAACCTATTTGAATAATAGTTTTTTAATGAAGGATCTTGGCGAAGCGGCATACATTCTAGGCATCAAGATTTATAGAGATAGATCAAGACGCCTAATAGCGCTTTCACAAAGTACATACTTGGACAAAGTTCTAAAGAAGTTTAGAATGGAAGATAGCAAGAAAGGGTTCGTGCCCATGTTGTCAGGTAAGACCTTGAGTAAAACTCAAAGTCCAGCTACGGCAGAAGATAGAGAGAAAATGAATAATATTCCCTATGCCTCGGCCATAGGTTCTATCATGTATGCCATGCTGTGTACAAGACCGGATATAGCACATGCTGTTAGTTTGACTAGCAGATATCAAAGTGATCCTGGAATGGAGCACTGGAGAGCGGTCAAGAATATCCTAAAGTACCTAAAAAGGACTAAGGATATGGTTCTTTCTTATGGAGGTGATGAACAACTTGTTGTAAACGGTTACACCGATGCTAGTTGGAACACCGATCCGGATGACTCGAAGTCACAATAGGGATACGTATTTATTTTGAATGGTGCTGTAGTGAGCTGGAGGAGTGCGAAGCAAAGCGTTGTGGCGAAATCTTCAACTGAATCGGAATACATAGCTGCTTCGGAGGCTGCACAAGAAGCCGTTTGGATGAAGGAATTCATTACTGAACTTGGCGTGGTTCCCAGTGCGTTGGACCCGATGGCCATTTACTGTGACAACACAGGTGCCATAGCTAATGCACAGGAGCCAAGGTCACATAGCAAGCTGAAGCACATCAAGCTACGTTTTCACGCTATTCGCGAGTATGTCCGAGATGGTGACATAAAGATTTGCAAAGTACACACTGATCTGAATGTGGCAGATCCGTTGACTAAACCTCTCCCTAGGGCAAAGCATGACCAACACCAAAACGCCATGGGTGTTAGGTATATTACCATGTAATCTAGATTATTGACTCTAGTGCAAGTGGGAGACTGTTGGAGATATGCCCAAGAGGCAATAATAAAAGTGATTATTATTATATCTTTGTGTTTATGATGAATGTTTACATCCCATGCTATAATTGTATTATTAGGAAACACTAATACATGTGTGTTTTGTAAACATGTAAGAGTCCCTAGTAAGCCTCTTGTTGAACTAGCTTGTTGATTAATTGATGATCATGGTTTCCTGATCATGGACATTAGGATGTGATGAATAATAAGGTTATATCATTAGGAGAATGATGTGATGGACACACACCCATAGTAAGCGTAGCATAAGATCAAGTCATTAAGTTCGTATTGCTGTAAGCTTTTAAATGCATAGTAACCTAATCCTTCGACCATGAGGTTGTGTTAATCACCATCACCGGATGGGTACTTTGATGACATCAAACACTGCTTCGTAACTGGGTGGTCATAAAGGTGTCATTGGGTATTCTGAAAGTATGTGTTGAAGCGCATGGACCAAGATTGGGATTTGTCCATCCATATGACGGATAGATATGCTCTGGGCCCTCTTGGTGGAATGTCATCTAGTTAGCTTGCAAGCATGTGACTGGGTCACAAGGGATGACATATCACGGAATGAGTAAAGAGTACTTATCAGTAACGAGGTAGAACTAGGTATGGAGATGCTGATGATCAAACCTCGGATAAGTATAGCATCGCGTGACAAAGGGAATTGGTTTCGTATGTAAATGGTTCAATCGATCGCGAAGTCATCGTTGAGTATGTGGGAGCCATTATGGATCTCC
The DNA here is from genome assembly GCA_910589775.1 of Avena eriantha. Taxonomy (NCBI): domain Eukaryota; kingdom Viridiplantae; phylum Streptophyta; class Magnoliopsida; order Poales; family Poaceae; genus Avena; species Avena eriantha. The sequence goes on along the minus strand of OU342745.1, from coordinate 74,276,834 downwards.
AGGTCCTGCTGATGGTTATTGATAGGAGATGTGTCTCTGTCATGTCTGCATATTCACGAACCGTAGGGTGACACACTTAAGGTTCGAAGTTGTTTTAAGTAGATATGGAATATGCGTTGGAGACCGAATGTTGTTCGGAGTCTAGGATTGGATTCGGGACATCACGAGGAGATCCGGAGAATAAGATTCATATATCGGGGATCATTTTCTGAGTTAGGAAATGTTCCGGAGTATTTGTATGAGGGTTCTAGAAGGTTTTGGAATGTTCCGGAAGGTTCTGGAAGGTTTCTTGGAGTTTGCTTGAAAACCAAGGAAGGGATCAAGGAGTCCTGGTGGGTCAAGACTAGGAGTCATGGGGGAGGAGGACTCCTCCCCACTCCCCAATCCGCCGGCCCTAGAGGGAGGGGAGTCCTACAAGGACTCCCCCTCCCCATGGCGCCTCACCCCCCTTATATAGAGGGGCAGGGGCGCCCCCTCCACCCCTGCTCCATAACTCCCAATCTCTGCCGCCTCTCTCCTCCTCCTTTCTTCTGCACAGGCATAGGCGAAGCCCTGCAGAATTCTCTACTCCACCACCACCACCACGCCGTCGTGCTGCTGGGATTCCGTGGAGAAGATCTACTACCTCCGCTGCTCGCTGGAACGAGGAGAGGAATGTATGCTTTGACTCCGCACGTGTGACCGACTGCGGTAGCGCTGCCGAAACGCGGCGCTGGAAGGATCGTCCACTTGACCGACTGCGGAAGCGCTGCCAGAACGCGACGCCGGAAGGATCGTCCACACGATCTTGAGATCGGCAAGTGATCCACTACATCAACCACGAGATCTAATCTCGTTAACGCTTTCGGATCTACGAGGGTTAGTTCCTATCTATCTCGTTGCACATGTCTAATAGATTAGATCTTGGCTTTTATCTAGATTAGATCTGGGTTTTGTTCGTTCTTGCGGTAGAATTTTTTTGTTTTCCATGCTACGAACCCATCAGACATCAGTGTAGCGGCTACGGTACAGTTGGCTAGCTGTTGGCAGCGGGAAGCAGAGGTTGGGCGGTTGTTCACGCCATCAACGTGGTGAACGTGACCGCAACTCCAGTGTAGTGGCAGAGAGAGCTGGTGAACTAGATCTGGTGCGGTGGGGGTCGGTAAATAGCTCAAGCGGCTCCGGCTGCATGCCAGTGCACGCGATGGTCGTGGAGGTGAGAGCGTGAGAGAGGAGCTTGGAATTTTTGGGAGGGCCAACAGGAAATACTGCACGAATCGGGACTATAGAGGTGACCAGGAATATAAATTATGGACGTGCCCCCAAGCTATCGAATTTAGTGTGCCCATTTTTCGTCCGAACAATGGGTAGAATGGGAATTTGAAAGTGCTTGAAAAGGAAGGGTTTAAAATATTTTGAGGTTGGTGGGAGATTTTGCCGCTGGATTGAGATTTTGAATTTGGCTAACGTCCATCTACTAATAATAAAAAATGGTACTCCCCGGTGTGAGATTTTTACTCAATGTTTTTGAAACAAAGGGCCGCAAAATACATCTGAGTTGGTGGGTGTTTTGCTGATCGATTATGATTTTGAATTTGGCTAGAGTTCATCTATACTAATAATAAAAAAATGGTTCTCCCCTGGTTTGAGATTTTGCATCTAAGTTTTTAAAACAGAGGAGGGTAAAATGCTTCAAGGTCAGTGGGTGATTTTGCCGCTCGATTGAGATTTTTAATTTGGAAAACAACCAATTAATAGTAGAAAAATGGTACTCTATCGGTGGGAGATTTTCCTCGAATTGTTTGAAATGGAGGGATGCGAAATACATATGAATGGGTGGGGGAAATTTTCGCTCGATTACGATTTTTAATTTGGCTAGCGGCCAAGTAATAATAGAAAAAGGTACTAGTAGAACAATGCGCTATCTGTTCAGGAATTCAATGCCGAGCATCACATCAACTGGTTATCCATGACCATATACTTGACCAAAAATTGGATACCTCCGATTCAAACAAGATAGACAGTAAATTTTGCCGCTTGATTGAAATTTTGAATTTGGATAGCGTAGGAAAAGGTACTCCATCGGTGGGAGATTTTGCCTCAAAATGTTTGAAACGGAGGGGCACGAAATGCATCTGAGTCAATGGGGGATTTATCGCTCGATTATGATTTTGAATTTGGATAGCGACAAGTAATAATAGAAAAAAGGTATTCGTATAGTAGTACACTATCTGTTGAGGAATTCAAGGCCAGCGTCACATCAACTGATCATCCATGACATAATTGCGCAGAATATTGGATACTACTCTACCTCCAATTCAAACAGGGCACATGCACGGTAAATTTTGCTGCTCGACTCAGAATTTGAATTGGTGATAGTTCAAGTAATAACTGGTCGTAGACCGTACTTCTCTCTGGTCACGAATCCAAGGCCGAGTCACATGAACTGATTATCCATGACCTTGCTCAAAGTAGCATTTTATTCCCGGACGAAGGGTAAAAAATTAGATACCATGATCTCTGATTCATAAAAATTAAGGGAGGCAGGATGATTTGCAGGTCAACTACGATTTTGAATGTCACTATAGTCCAAGTAATAAAACAAAAAATTGGTATTAGGTCGTACTTCATCTGTTCATGAATCCATCCAGACAAAATGTTGGACTCCGATTCAAAAAGGTGGTTCCATTTATCACATGACGCATATGAATATGGTGTGCAACAAAGGGATAAGGTATTGTTTTGATAACCTTATGATCAAGGATCTAGGACGGAGACACTTGTAACATAAAGATACTATATCATACTAGTACATATTGGTGCATCCGCTCATAACCAGTTTGATCACATCCACACAAACATTACACAACAATCCAACCTTATAACATATAAAGTGCCAATATTAAGTAGGATAATAATCCACAGATCACATATTCAGGTAGCATACTACTTCCATATTTGGTGCACCCTGTTCACAAATAGTACCTCTACTCCACAATATAGGCTTTTTTAGCAAGCTAAAACAACTTGCTAAAAAATTTTATATTTTGAAACAGAGGTAGTACATTATAAGGTATCGTACAAATTATAGACATGTCGCAACAAGGAAATGACCCAAGTTCATAACAAGTGCAAATTAATGCACCACCAAAATACTTTCATCATTAGGCTCTATTTCACGACCAAGGGGCTGACCTGTGCTAAATACTGAGCATCTTCATGACTTTTATTTTCTATGACATGCTCTAGGCGAATATCAATTAATTCGAATTTGGTGATCAAATGGTCATCAACTACTTTTAGGGCAGATGATATAGCTCATTTAGCCTGGAGTTGTTCCTCTAGAGCTTCAATATGCAAAGAAATGGATTTGAACTTGGACTTTGACGAGCTCGCTACGAACCCAACATTACACATCAACATGTGTTTGGCTATAACACCATGTTGTAGTACCTTTGAAAATAAATCCCCACATTCTTTTGGAGTTTTTTCTAAATAGTCTTTGCCAGGATTTGCCAGCTCCTCTTTACATTCAGCCTAGAAAGTTTTCAGTTGATTGACATGTGTAAAAGAAGATAAGTTCCTATAAATAAACATGCAGACAAGTTTGGCATGTGCATGAAATGCTATAATTGCCAATGCTGATTACACTTTAGTAAAAAGATCATATTGTCCTATATCTTTTTTTGATGTCACGTAATTACATGACTAAAAATGTGGCTCCCTATGTGTACACACTGTGAGGTGCATGATATGACAACTGTTTGTACAATTTAAAACTGAACTGACTTTAGTTGTAGATCATAAAGATAAATGAAAACAAAACTAAGAAGCAGTCCAAGCAAGGTTGCATATCAAACTTATACGTACAAATCACTCCAAATGCAACAACACAAAATGCAGAGAATACTTACATCTTTCTTTACAATGATACCATATCTATTCGTCTAGCCTGCCTCGAATTTTGCCAACAAAGTCAACTATTTTTTGGATCCCCGTTATACTTTGCCTGCATTTGGACGAGCAAAAATAAATTGCATCATGTGGTGGAAACAGAGGATGAAAAGATAAGATGCATCCAGATTCGACAACATCAATTACATACTTATTTAAAATATACCAATACAAAACATCAGGTCCTTCCCAATTGGTAGAGGTGCCCAATGATGCTATGAGATCCTGTACGACTTAGTACTCGTACTTTATTATGGCTAGAATAGTTCCTTTGAGCAATGAACTACAGAAGGAGACTTGTAAGACACATGCATAAATAGGAATTGATAATGCGATCTAGTCTCACAGTCTACTTAAAGCATATCTCATTATTTTGATCAAGCTAGTGGTGGAGAAGATCGCTCCACTGATCGTCAGTCATGTGATCCACATGAGACATTCTTGCAACATCCTTAAAACACTTGCCACATAAGTGTTACTTCTTTAGCCTATGGCGCTGCTGGCGCAAACATACAGAGAATATGCTTTTGAGAACAACCTTTAGTTCCTCTTTATTCTCATCGATCTTGAAAAATCTCCGTAGACAACAATGAGTAGCATATATAACAAACAACAAGCTAAGTAGACAAGGGACAGAGCAACGGAGTATGTCCAAGATACAAATGACTTACATGTAACTTCTTCAGTAAACCGTCAAAATCCTTAGGGGTATTTCGATGTTGTTTCCATGAAGGAAAGATGGAAATATAATTCCTCATGAAAACACCTGTGATCAATGCGATATAAGCAGATTCATATGGATCCAGTGGCCTTTTGAATCCTGCTATAAATGTGATGAGAAGTCTTGATTTAGTTATTTCAAGCATCTGTTCAAGAGTTTTCCCATCATCGCCTCCCTGGTTAATCTTCATCGTGGTGCAACTAAAAAAGCATTATATCAAAATATTAAGGTATATATATGTGTATATATTGCATATAAAACAGCATGCTGCTACTTGTCTCTGAACATGTACCAAATTTGGTTTCATGCTCATTTGAAAGGAAGTATATGTCTCTCTCAGGAGTAAAGGTCGTTAGGAGATCATTACCAGTTCATTGCTGAAAACCTGCTGTTGAATTTGGTTCTGCTGACAATTGTTGTTGGGTAACCGGATTAGCTACCGACGGCCATGGGATGTGTATTTTGTTATTTGCAGCCGCCTGTGCAATTGGAACCACTAGTGTGGGGTTAGGACGAAACTATGCTGGTGTTTTGCATTATTTTATTTTTGGCCTGGTTGTCATTTTCAACTAGATTAAGTAGAGTCCGAGATTTTGTTCTTACTCTATTCCCTGCATTGCAAGCAAATAGCTTTTGAGATTTATCATGGAACTGCCCTAGATACACCCATACTTGATGCCCTAGCTTCCTTTCTTCATCTCCCACCACCAATCGCTAAGATTTAGACTGTAGAGGGGAATCGATCTGAATGAAAGTTATGGATCAAGAGAGAGAGGGGATTATGAGAAAATAGAGTGAGAGCAAGGTGGAGGAAGATGGCCCGATCGGGAGCATATCAACCTAACTATTGAGACCTCATGAGTTGTACTCCCTCCTCCATTTCAAAATATAAGATGTTTTAGCTTTAGTGAAAGGAATGCATCTAGATACACTCATTTCACAAAGGCTAAAACATCTTATATTTTTAAAGGGAGGCTGTAGTCACTAGTGGGATGGGTCATTTGACTATTTTTTGGAGTTTCCTTTTTATTTTTCGGCGGATTCACTACTATTGAGTCAGTCTGAGACCTTCCACATAATTTCTATGTGTGCAAGGGCACAAGGGGCATAGTCGCTGGCTCCACCAATGGTGTCACATAAAAACTACTACATGCATTTTTTATTTTCATGAATTTTTTCCATTTCCTGTAATTGGTTGAAAAATTGTCGAGAAGACCATTTAGAATATTCATCATCTTGTTCTTGCAACTCACATTTTTTACTAACTAGCAAATAGCGCATGCTTTGCATGTTGGACCACTTTAGATTCTCAATACTCCTTAAAAACCTTGAGTTCTAAATATTTTTTAAATTTCACCACAATTAATCCGTTTATATCATCAAAATATTCATGACAATTTCGGTTGTAACAAAACCATGGACCCTTTTAGATCAATATCAACTAGAATGTGCATGGGGAAAAAAGAATGAGCTATGACATGCGTATACACTTGGAAATCTCTAATTCGGTCAAATTTTCTTAATATGTTTCTAATTTTCCGTTTTAGCTTATGCCATGGTGATATTTCTTATGGATTTCTTGCATGGATTTTATTCATACACGTTCTGGATTTTTTCTCACCTACACTCATATTTTGGCACACCGATGGTAAGTATTGGATAGTTTACTTTCTTTATTTGTGACTGGCGAAAATATCATGTTCCCAGCGAATTCATTTTATCCAGCAAGAAAGGTAAAGTACATTTTATTCAATATGGTACTTCATCATTTGGCCTTCATAAACAATTTATATACCACAAAACTTTATGGTAAATACTCTCTCTATCTTGAAAACTATGTCATAAACTTATCTTGATTTGCATATATATACACTAAAATTGTCTAGATACATATATATCTAGACAAATCTGTGACATTCATTTCTGAATGAATGGAGTATAACAGTTTCTATCGAACAATAAATTATATATAAATAGATATGTAAATGCAAAATTGGTGAAAATTTTCTGGATCTAGCCCCAGGACGCGCAAGTGGTTCTATTAAGAAATAAAAATTTCTCAGATGACAGTATGTTCAGAATATTATTTTCTTGTTTACCACTCTATCTTTTTAAGATATTTTTCGAAATTGTTAAATTAATAGGAAGTTTTATCTTCTATGCCTACATAAGCTACAACTTTTTCCAGCTGTCTCGAAAACATGATCTCTCACACTGGTACGCGGGCCAACAGGGTTGCTTGCTGCATGGTCTGAGCACCCTAGAAGTATCCCGGTCCTTTGAGAATTTTATTTATTATACAATACTTTCCTTTGTTAGCTTGTCACCTGACATGAGGAGAACATAGTAGTGTTGACGCCCACCGCGAACCCTTTAGTTGTTGGCTGTTAGATTATCAGATCCAATGGTACATATATCACCGTGTCATTACTGATTTTCCTCGAGTGAACGCAAGCTGTTTGATGAGAGAGATCTAACGGCTCATATTCTTCCTTATTGATACACTATATAGTGGTATATATATATGTACCTCTCTGCTCTCTATTAGATCCTATGTACTCCCTCTATTCCAAAATATAAGACGTTTTAGGTTTTGTGAAACGAATGTATTAAGATGTCTTTTAGTGCGTAGGTCTCTCTTCTCAAGAGAGAATGAACCCATCAAGTTAACACTATGCAGAATGAAGGCGATGTCTGCAAGAGTTCTACTGGGACGAGATATAAGTTATTTTGGTGAATACTACCTTATATGGTTGCAGTCCAACTAGCAGAAAACTTCCATGTGAAATTCTTAATTGTTACTAAATATTAACCACTATAAACTATAGTATTTCTTTTTGCAGTCGAAATTGTTGGCCTGCAAATCCATATTGATTGGATGAATTGTTTTAAAAATATCTTGGCTAACGCAGAATAATAGCAAACTTAAAATTGTGTTTTCTAATTTTGTCGACCAAACTATAGCACACATGTAATTAAAGTTCGATTAATTTGACAAAATCACCTGAAACTCATTTAAATGGTTAAAAGTAGTTATCCCTTGAATGTAAATTGTGGAGACTGTAATTTCACGAGGGATCCATCCTAGATTCCCAACAGTTACATCTTCCTTAGTAGTACTATCCTGTAGCTGTATAGAGACAAAGTTAGGTTCCTAATCTAGTCACCTTCAGTAGGATACCCGCTGCCATTAGCAGGACCAAAAATGAAGATGGCGGAAGAATGGAGGATCTGTATTGAGCAAGCGAGGTTGGTGAGATACAACCTGACAACGACGCCAAGGTAGCTACCGCTCGGCATGGAAGCGATATTAACTAGTACTCCCACCAAATTTGGCTCTGGCAATATCATGGCTAGTGATGCATGTCTCATTCACTAAACAACCAAATACTTACAAGCAAGTACACCATCATACCTTCATACTAGTAGTAATAAAGTTTTTTAAATTTACTGGGGCCATTTTGCAAATTATATATTGGATTTTGAACTACTCCCTCCGTTCCATAATAGTGTATTGATTTTGCAAGAAATCAGGCACCCGATTTTTAGTTACATCTCAGTCGCCTCCCTGCGATTCGTGCAACACATGAGTTTCAACTAGGTTTTAACTAGAATTTAGTGAGTTGCAACTAAGAATTAGCACAAATTTTGGTTGGAACTAAGAATTAACAAAAAATAGTACGATGACGTCAGCGACTTAGACATAACTAAAAATCAGGCGCATGAGATCTAGACTCTCCCATAGTACATAAGCCTTTTTAGTAAGATGTTTTAGCTCTCTAAATAGGCTTATATTGTGAAACAAAGGGATTATTAATTAAGGTATTCCATGTGTTAGCTCATTGATGGAGATCGACCACAGCTTCACGCTTTGCCAGCTTGGCTAGGAGTTTGTCCTTCTAGTCCTCGAGGTCCTGGATCAGTTTGAAGCTTTTGCCCAGTATCTCCACCATGCTGATGTTCCGCTGCTTTAGCTTGTCACGCTCAATCAAGTATTCCATGGCGAGATTCCGAATGAGGCTAAGCCCGACCTTGCAGACACGAGTTTCAAGTAAAATATTGTGCACTCCTTGATGAGGGCACATCTGTCCGCCGTCTTAATGCAGAAATTGCCCATCATCTTTTTCACCATAAACTCGATCTTGAAGCCAATATTCTGTTAGATGAATAGGGAGCGCAAATTCAGAAGTGTACCTAGAGAACCATCAAGGAAGAGAGACACAAAATCGCAATTCAAATGACTTTTTTTACCTCACGGCTATACCGATCAGCCTCCATCGACAATGAAGAAGATGAATTTGCAGGCAGGAGTGCTGTCAGAATCTGAAGACAACCTGACCTAAACCGAAACACTAGCAAAAGCGCATGCGTTACACAGCTCGGCCTGCAATCTCTGCTGTCCCTGCAATCTCTACTGTCCCTGCACATGGCGTCTTGAGAGTTCTTCGCACGCTATCCCGGCCCTTCCCCTACGCGACACGTGGTGCCTACAGAGAGAGGGTCATGGTCCTTTTTCCCTTTCTCTTTTAGATTCAAATACGAAAAATACGATATCTTTTAAACGAATCGTTCAAACCGAGATCCATTTTCACAGTTGTACTAGTCGTGCCGAGACCTACAAAACTAAATCCCATGTTGATAGGTTTCGACGAACTTTTTTTGCACTGCCTATTGACCCTATGTTGCACTGCCTCTAGTTGGCGGTGCACGGCACGGTGTCTAGTGGTGCACTGCCTGCGTACTGCCTTTTTGTATTACATTGCACTGTCTTCGGCGCAGTGCACGACAAAATATCCTGGCAGTGCACTACTCGTGCACTACCAGTGCCAACACCCGGATTTTTAATCCCAGATGCATGTTATGTCATACATCGTAATCCCAGGATTACCATTTTTGCGAGACATAACAGATTGAATATCACAGTACATCATCCATTACAAACCATAATAAGGTCTTACACAAATAAAGGATGTCATGATCCAGTCTTAATACAACAAGAAGCGGAATAAATAATAAGCGTAGCGGTGGGGTCCATCTTCAGGGGCACATTCAATGCTGGCGAAGACAGATAGTCCTAGTTATCATAGCCGTCCTGCTGTCCGTCATCTTGGTAGTCTCCTTCATAGACTGGCCATAGGAATAGCCAGCGACAAAGCCATGAGTACTCTTTAAGTACTCGCAAACTACCACCAACAGGTAAGGTAGTACTAGTGTAAAATGCTAACTCTAAGTTTAACTATAAAGTTAAGTTTGAAACCTAAGCTGAGTCCTGAAACAAAGAAAGATAAAATAAAGTTCTAGAATCACCTAAGTGGGGAAGCTAGTGTCATAGTCGAAACCCCGTTGTGGTCAAGTCAAGATTCATCATCCATTTCATAAGTCATTTTGAAAATATCTAACAACAAAACAGTATGGCCACTCCAACTGTCCATAACCATGGACGCGACTATTCGAATAGTTTGACAATCTGTAGAGGTGGTACACTTTCACCACAAGATTCGATACATCTGTCAGGGATAACCCTGAATCATCATACTTAGTATGCAGATAATCAAACATAACCTTCCCTTTACACACCCTAGTATAAGCACCTCTCCTATGAGCATGGCCTCCCTACCATGAACATCTGTCATCTTGGGCACTACATAGGTGGACAACATTGAGAGGTATCCTCAGCTCAAACCTCTCCCGCGAGGGAACTAATACTAATGCATATAAATTTCTGGCTAAGCCTTACCCAATTCAGGTATTGTGGTTGTACGATAAAATTGGAATGATATCGCATCCGAATCCAACCATCAGTTTTGTAAAAGGGTTAAGGCTCATGCCTCAACATTTTCATCATAATAAACCATTTTTGTTTCTCAACACATGTCAAAATATCTCAATAGAATGACTCATCATTCCAAGGTTTTCATAATTCATTTTTACCAAGTGTTCCCATCTAGAGTGAATCAAGTTTTGGTTTAGCTCTAAACTACTAGGTTAAGAGTGTTCACTAATGTGGGATGCTAAGATCAATCTCATGCCATAGAATGACATCTAAGGTTATCTAGATAGGTCAAGTTTTATACTCTTTATGCTACCTTCAAAACAAGTAAAAGACTTGGTAAAGTAAAGAAAGTAAAACTTGGAAATAAAACGTGTGGTAGGTAATAGTCAAGGTGGTATAACCAGAGTATGTCTAAAGTCTTTGCTTGGGTTATCTAGCTTAATCCTAGCTTGCTAAGTATTATACTTGCAAGTGTTAGCTTGCCTTGGTTGGTGTAGTGGTCGAAGTTTTCTTCCTTCTCCTCTTGGTAGAACTCCTCCTCCTCGAAAGCTTGGTCGGTACTATCATCTATAAATACATACGGAGTACACAATCACCAAACAATACTTAACTAGTCCACTTAGCACTCTAAGCCACACATTTGATGATTTAATATCATCACAAGCATCATAAGGTTTTATTAACTAGTTTCATTCTTTTTATTTAAGAAAAGTAATTTCTACTCATTGAGAATAACCAAGATTTAATATTCTCCACTTAGAATATGGGATCATGTGGACACATGTCATCACCACATATTCTAACATATGGAAATGTAATTTAAGGGTTGGTTCACATTTAATTAAGTTTAAGTTTATTATTTAATGATTTAAAGTGACTAGAAATGCCTATATAGCATTATTTTGGTACTAGTCCAAAGTCACTGCATGTAAACCTTAATATTATTACATATTCAGATATGTATGGTTAAATGTGATTTTTGAGAGTTGGAATTAACTCAAAAGCTATTATGGTTGATTTTATAAAAATGTTTGAAGGTGCAAATGCTTCTGTCTTGTTATTTTTACTAGGAGAGATCTCTAACTCTAAATGAATTAAATCCAACGGGCTTGGATAGATCTTTTCAGTATCTTTCTAAAAAATTTTGAAACACTCAATTTGATTCAGTAGATCTTCCTGAATGGAGTTTTGAACTAACGGACAGAAGTGAGTTCAAACTAAAATAGAAAAACCTATATTTGAATTCATGGGCTAGCGCGGGAAAGAAAACTGGCTGGCCCAGTGCCGCTCAGCGGCGTAGAGGGCGGCTGACATGTTGGTCCCGCTTGTGAGCGATACTTAAAACCCGAAATGGTACGGGGCAATCTGGGCGCTACGATTAGAACAAAGATCGACGGCTCACAGTCATCATCAACGACAGACTCGTCACCGACGTGACCGAACCCTAAACGGCTAGCGGGGGTCTACCAGGGATGTACCAGGGCTCCAGATACTGCGGCAAGGCGTGCAAACAAACTGGTGGACGACGGCGAGCTTAGGTGAGGTCGCGATAGGGTCTGCGGTGGGCGGAATCAACGACAGCTTCTCCTCCTCTGCAGCGGGCTCCTCCGGCGCAATTCCAGCGAACTATGGCTCGAGCGGCTCCGGCGAGAGGTGGGGAAGGATCAGTGAGGAGAGGGGAGTGGAGTGGTTTGAGGATTTTGTGCTGGTGATGGCTCCTTTTATAGGGCGACGAGGGGACCGAACGACACGACGGTGAGCTCGTCGGGGACGTTGATACAGGCGGCTAGAGGCATGGGCGGCGTAGGCGGATGGTGGCCTGCCTCCTGGCGGTCATCTACGACTTAAAGGCAACGCTAGGGGCGGTGGCGTTTGGTTGGGAGCGTCCCGCGCTCTGGGAGACAAAGGCGGTGCTCGACGCGGCGCACAGCGACTGTGGGTCACGCGGTGGCGAACGGCCGTGTCTAGCAGGGTGCTGGGGTCGAGGCGGAGCGGTGTGCACGGTATTGGGTCGAGGGGTGGTCTGTGGCATGCTGGCGGCTAACATGCTCTGGCGAGCTCGCAGAGAGAATGGGCGGCGGTGCTGGGGTGTGGTCTAGGGCCTGGCTAGGCTTGTGGAAGGGACAGGGAGGTGCGGTAGGGTTAGGCGGAGCTAGGGGTGGCACTAGAATGGCACGGCGTTGTCTGTGGCGCTTTGCCCATGTTTGGCCGGCGGTGACCAAAATGTGGCGGCGCTCTAGTGCTGCTGTGGCTTAGGGGTAGGCCGGTGAGGACTTGGTTGGACTCAGGGGGAACAGGGGAACCAAATGTGGGCTAAAAACTTGACAATGCATTGATCTACAAATAGTATAAGTTAGGCAGAGAAATGTTGCCTGCCACCTGTTCGACACAATGGCCGCATGAAAGTTTTATTTGAATTTTGGGTTGATTTTTTCTAGAGTTGTTTGTCACATGCTTAAGCATCTATGGTTTCTTGGGATTTGAAAATGGAGTTCATTTGAGTGGTTTTTGAATAAGTGTGATCTAGATACCTACACTAGATTCAATTTTCAAATGCAATTTAAAGTTAGTGTTTGAAAGTTTTTGGCAGATCACAAAGTGAGCCTTGGTACATCACTACTTGTACTAGCAAGGGGTGCAAAGATCCACATTTGTTTCTGTTAGGTTTTGAGTTCTAGGAACAGCCAAAGTAGGCATGTTGATTAAAATGGCACAAATGACCATTTGCTTCTTTTATTCATTTTGATTTGTTTTTCTTTGGGATTTGTTTGGGAATGATCTAGATGATGTTTATTTCACCTAAGAATCATTTTACAATCAATGGATCTCTTAAACATGGCAATTCAAATCAACTCCTAAACTATATGCACACACATATGAATGCTTTAATATTTTTAATTGGAAAAGTTTTTGTTAACTCTAAATTTGATGATTTGGATCTTGATCACTTGGATTAGAGTTTTGGGATGTTACAAACCTTCCCCCCCTAAACAAAATATCGTCCCGAGATTTACGAAAGAAAACTAGGAACTAAAGAGATCTGGGAACTCTGTCCTAATGTAATCTTCTCGCTCCCAAGTGGCTTCCTCTTCGGTATGGTTGCTCCATTGAATCTTGAGAAATTTGATACTTCTGGTCCTGGTGGTTCTGTAGGCTTCTTCCAAGATACGGATGGGCACGTCACGATATGTCAGGTCATTGTTGATCTCAAAGGCTCGATGATCGATGTTCTTGAAAACTTCAGTTTTCTCCGGCACTTCCAGGCATTTGCGAAGTAACGAGATATGGAACACATTGTGGATGGCTGACATATCCTATGGCAGTTCCAGTTGATACGATACTTCTCCTCGGCGATTCAGAATCTTGAATGGTTCGATATATCTGGGGGCTAACTTTCCTTTCAGACAGAAGTGTTGGGTTCCTTTCAATGGCAAAACCTTAAGATATACAAAATCTCCGACATTGAAAGTCAGGTCTCTCCTTCTCTTGTCAGCATAACTCTTTTGTCTGGATTGGGCGGTCTTGAGGTGCTCACGGACTTGGTGCACCTTTTCTTCGGCTTCTCAAAGAATGTCAGGTCCAAAGATCTGAGTCTCTCTTACTTGCGACCAATTCAAAGGGGTGCGACACTTCCTTCCGTATAGGAACTCAGATGGTGCCATCTGCAAACTAGCTTGATAACTGTTGTTATATGAGAATTCTGCGAAAGGTAGGCAATCTTCCCATTTTGATCCGTACTCCAACACACAAGGTCTCAACATGTCTTCTAGGATCTGGTTGACTCTCTCAGTCTGTCCATTAGTTTGTGGGTGATAAGCGGTGCTGAAATTCAACTTAGTGCCTAATCCTTCCTGGACTTTCTGCCAAAATCTCGAGGTAAACTGGGTTCCTCGATCTGATACTATTGTCTTGGGGGTTCCATGGAGACTAACAATTCTAGCAATGTACAGCTCTGCTAGTTTCGAACTTTGGTAGGTTGTTTTGACAGGTATAAAGTGAGCGACCTTGGACAGTCTATCAACGATGACCCAGATTGAGTTATTTCCCCTAATTGAAGTAGGTAAACCGGTGATAAAGTCCATTCCGATGAAATCCCGTTTCCATTCCGGAATCTGCAAAGGTTGTAACAGTCCCGCGGGCCTCTGATGCTCTGCTTTGACTCTTTGACAGATGTCACACTTGGCGATGTAGCTTCCGATTTCTCTCTTCATCTTGTGCCACCAAAATTGCTCTTTCAAATCTTGATACATCTTCGTTCCTCTAGGGTGGATAGAATAAAGAGTATCATGAGCTTCCTGCATGATAACTTGCTTCAGCTCCGAATCTGCTGGCACACAGATACGGCCTTTGTACCATAGAACTCCTTCTTCGTCTTCAGTGAATCTAGGTACCTTTCCCGTACCAATACAACGTTTGATTCCGTCGATACTTGATGGCTCAATGCATGGCGCCTAGAAAAGTGCTGGAGCGTGGTTGATGTAGAGCTCGTTGGGAACCCCAAGAGGAAGGTATGATGAGCACAGCAGCAAGTTTCCCTCAGTTATGAAACCAAGGTTTAATCGAACCAGTAGGAGCAAGGAAACACCCCAAAGGTGTTACTAGCTGAGCTTTGGCAGGGCGCACTACCGGTGCTAGTAGCAACGTGGAGACCTGCACAACACAACAACAGAACTTTGTCCCCAACTTGCGATGAGGTTGTCAATCTCATCGTGTTTTGCGGAAAACTAAGGACTAAACATATCGAATGGAAAGAAGTAAAAGTTTGCAGAAAGTAAACACAAAGTAGTAAAATATTGTAGATTGAATGTAAAAGACAAGGACCGGGATCCATAGTTCACTAGAGGTGGCTCTCCTTAAGATAGATAACATGCTGGGTGAACAAATTACAACGGGGCTATTGACAAACATCGAGAAAGCAATACATGCATATACTAATCATCTTGACTCCTTTGAGACTTGATTCAGCATTACAACATTATACATAGACCGCCATCCAACTGCATCTATGACTAATAATCCACCTTCAGGTTATCATCCGAACCCCCTTCAGTATTAAGTTGCAAGCAACAGATTATTGCTTTACGAACTGCGTGTAAAGTAAACAATACGATTGTTCTATGAACAAAGGATTGTTGTTTTCTCCCTAGTAGTAACAACACATCTAGTACCTTAGAGATTTCTGTCACTTCCCCAGATTACCAGAGGCATGAACCCACTATCGAGCATAAATACTAACTCTTGGAGTTGCTAGCATCTACTTGGCCAAGATAGCTACTAACAACGGAAAGCATGCAAGATCACAAATAACAAAGACATGATAGAATCAATAATCAATCTGAAATAGCATCTCAATATCCATCGGATCCCCACAAACACAACATGCAGAATTACAAATAGATGATCTTGATCATGAACGGAGCTCAAAAGATCTAGACATGAAAGCACAAAGGAGGAGAACCAGCCATCTAGCTACTACATGGATCCGTAGTCCAAGGATGAACTACTCATGCATCACACCGGAGGCTTGCATGGTGATGAAGAAGGCCTCCAGGGCGCCGGGAAGAGCTTCAGATCCCTCCCGATCTAGGGATGGAGATGACGGCGGCTACAGACTCTTTCGTGGATTTTTTATCGGGCACTTAGGGTTTTCATCCCGAGGGCATCTTATAGGCGGAAGGGGAGGCTGAGGGGGTGCCAGGGCAGGCCTCACTACCCCCTGGCGCGTGCCAGGCTGGGCCGCGCGGCCAGGTGGTGTGGTGGCCCCTGGCCCCTCTCCGTCTCGTACTCTGGCATCTGATGACTTCCGGAAAAATAGGCACTTTGGCTTTTGTCCCGTCCAATTCCGAGAATATTCATTTTTTGACTTTCCTGGAACCAAAAACAGCAGAAAACAAGCAGCTGACACTGTGGCTCTTGTTAATAGGTTAGTCCAAGAAATCATATGAAAAGTACTCCAAAGTTGGAACAAAACACAAGAAAGTGGATAAAACCAAGCATGGAACATAAAAAAATATAGATACATTTGCAATGTATCAACATCCCCAAGCTTAACTCCTGCTTGTCCTCGAGTAGGTAAGTGATAAAAAGAAAGAATAATTTTTGAGGTGACATGCACCATCAAAGACTTGATCAAAGTATTTGTAAAACATTCAAAGCTGGGATCATAGTACTTCAATCATAACATGAAAGACAAAGTTCTAGCAATAAGACAAAGAAACTATGATGCAACATGAAAAGGCACAAACAAAAGATTCATGAATAACAATGCTTTGCAATACGTTTGTTTGTTTCACATAAAGAAAACATAGCATAATAGTATTCAGCTTGTCCCTCATAGAGTAGCAAATATAAATGCATAGGACACCTTCAAAGTTCATAAGAGTGACTAGATACAATAGTTTAAAACAAGCAATATCAAAGTATGCATCAATCAACTAGTCTTGGGACAAAGCTTAACTCCTGCTTGTCCTCGAGTAGGTAAGTGATAAAAAGAAAGAATAATTTTTGAGGTGACATGCACCATCAAAGACTTGATCAAAGTATTTGTAAAACATTCAAAGCTGGGATCATAGTACTTCAATCATAACATGAAAGACAAAGTTCTAGCAATAAGACAAAGAAACTATGATGCAACATGAAAAGGCACAAACAAAAGATTCATGAATAACAATGCTTTGCAATACGTTTGTTTGTTTCACATAAAGAAAACATAGCATAATAGTATTCAGCTTGTCCCTCATAGAGTAGCAAATATAAATGCACAGGACACCTTCAAAGTTCATAAGAGTGACTAGATACAATAGTTTAAAACAAGCAATATCAAAGTATGCATCAATCAACTAGTCTTGGGACAATGCACATAGAACTAAGAATGGCCACTATGCTCTCAAAGTAGGTGCATAAAGGTAGAAGGTGGAGACTCAATATAATGGTGGAAGAAAGGCCTTCATAGAAGGAAGTAGGGATTCAAGTCTCATAAAGAGCTTCCAAAAATTATGGTACTTATAACTTTCAGCTCTCATTGCCCCTAGCATAAGCATCTTGAAGTGATTAAGGTTAAAGTGAACAAACTATGGTGTACATGCTTGACGAAGTATAAGTCAGAAATCTCATGTCCCTTGTATACGAGGGCCGCTCCTCATGCTACTCAAGTTTAGTCACCGGTAAGTTCTTGTCATCGTAAGTACATGTGTATCATAGAGAACCGCCAACGGGGTACCCCTTGCCCGATGATACAGAAGAATCCCCATATCAAAATGACAAGGCAAGCAGACAACGAGCATCTCAGCAATCTTCTTATTTACCATGGGAATATGGTGCTTTTTTCTCTCTTTCCTCTTTTAATAGTATCTCTTTTTTTTTCTCTTTTCTCTTTTTTTCTCAATATAGGACTCTTTTTTTATAAGAAGAATGCTTCATAGACAGCTCATTAGGGTTACGCTGCAGGTTTCCACCATGTCAGCATGGATTAGACCAGCGGCCTAGGCGTTTCTCTAACACATATACATAACTCCATGGACTTACAAGCTCCCCTTTCATTTCACACCGACGACATCCATATACAAAAGAGCATGATATCAAGAAGGTACAAGTACCAAGTGCAATATTGAAAGCGTTCCCCATGAAAGCATGGTTTTGCTAATTCCCGACAAATAAGTGCAAGCATATACAACATAGAAGACACAATGGATCAAGTTTATTAAGGGCAAGTAAAGTAAAGTGTGCCATCAAGTTCGTGAGAGCTTTAATCACTAGTTTTCTCATAACAAGTTTAATTTGGAAGGTAAACAAAAGCATGAATATACTTGGAATAGCATAAGCTAGTAGGTAGGTATGGTGGACTCTTTGGAATAACTTGGTTTAGGGAGTTGGATGCATGAGTGGAACTCATACTTTGTTGTGGAGGCTAGCAAAAGACTGGGAGTGACAAACTATGAGAGCAATAATGACCATAATCATGCAGAGCGACAAAACATGATCGATCAAAGCATAAATTGATACTACAAGTTGAAAACTAAAGGATAATAAATGCTATGGTGACTTGAGATAGTCATAACATGGTGTGAGCATGCGCCAAGTCAACCCAAATAAAGCATCAAAGGAGAATACCACTATACTATGCTTTAATATGCTAAAACAACGCATGATTCATCCAAGGCACATTAAGCAATCTCAATTGTTTATAACAAGTCATGCAACATCAAAGAATACTAAGCATAAAGCCAAAACAATATCAAGCATGGCATGACAAAGCATAGGCCATAGTCAAAAACAAGCTATTTTTACCACATAAGCATGAACTTTCCTACTCTTTTCCAAACCAAACCAAACTATTTGCAAACCAATGTATGAAAGAGGGGGTCCCACCAATTTATTCAGAAAACTAAGCAAACAAAAGCAAACGAAAAACAAAAAAAAGAAGACGCTCCAAGAAAAACACAACTGTGCATGAAACAATAAAAATGAAGCGTTTGGAAGAAACCTGGGATTTTTATTGATGAAGAAGAGGATGCCTTGGTCATCCCCAAGATTTTACGCTTGTACTTCTTGGATATTTCTTGGGGTGACACGCGTGACATCCCCAAGCTTGAGCTTTAGTCCATCCTTCATCTCATTACTCATTCCTTCCATACACCTGAAATTTTTCCTTCATACAAAGCTTCACACAATCTTTATTGGCAACATTAGTGCACTCAAGATAAATAAGTCTTAAGGTTCAGTTCTAACAACAAATAAACTTCCATTAGAACACTAGCTACTGTAGCACTTCCCTCAAAAAGCTCAATTCCCCAAAAGAACTCAAAAAGGAACCAACAAGAAGCAAATGCAGAAAATGGCAGAAATCTGTTAAAACAGACCAACAGGTAAAGACCAATTTTTTCGAAGACCTTCTGTTGCTCAAATCAAAAAGTGTTGAACTAATGAAAGTTAGATAACAACCTGGGGCAGAAGCACAAAATTTCACGCCTCAAAAAGGCGTTCAGAGATTTTACACGAATTATCTATTTTGAGACAACAACTTTACCAATCATTACTTCTCTCACATTAGAGGTTACTCTTGGCACAAAAAGCAAATAAAAAGGATAAGGAGAGGTTATTACAGAGATAATAACTTCCAAGACTCATCTAAAACTTTTGGGTTATCTCTCAATAAGTACTTTTCTTTAACGCCTTTAAGTTAGGCATAAAAGCAAGAAAGAATCAAGTGTTCTCAAATGAAGAAGCATTAAGACCAAATTTCTTGCCCTTACCTCACTTACTTTTATTCTTAACCTTGGGGAAAATGTGATTGTTTGGGGGTGAAGAAAGGTGCATGGTCCCTTTTTCCACATCTATTATTTCTCCAAGGAGTTCTAATAGGGACCTTCCAAGTATAATTTGTCCTTTTCCTGCACATTCAATAACAAGATAATCAATAGAAATCATTTTCCCAAGGATCTTTGTAAACACTCCTTCATCTATTCCAAGAGGTAATATGGTAGTATTATTATCAAGAGATATTTATTTTCCTCCTTCAGTGAGCCCCCAAGTATTTAGAGATTTATAAATATCTTTGGGCATGAGACAAAATTCAGACATGATATCACAGCAAGCTTGAAAAGTTTCAGTGTTTATCTCAATCTTTACTGTAGGGAGCCACTTTGATGGTTCAGAATTTATTGGAACATAATTGTGATGCTCCCTAAGCGTATTATAGCAATCTTTTAAGCTAGTAGTGCTAGTCTCAAGAGTGTTCAACCTAGCAAATATTTTTGCAAAAGAAATATCAGTTTGGCTAGGCAAGTTGTAAGTGAGGATTAATTTCTTTATAGCATTAATAGCATCATCCTTATTACATTGGAGGAAATCTCCTCCCACAAAAGCATCTAAAGCATATCTATAGGAAAGAGCAATCCCAAGGTAAAAACTGCTAAGGAACAAGCTTTGAGTCATTTTAGGCTCAGTTTTTTCATGTAGATCAGAGATTCTAGACCAAGCTTCCTTAAAACTTTCCTCAATTCCTTGTTTAAAAGTGAAAATAATGTCCTCGGGTGACATAGTGATTGGAGAAAGGCTAGACATAGTGGCAACTCAAGGTATGAACTAATTTTTTCGTGTGTTTTTGAATAAAGAAAGCAAACTAGTAAAACTATTTTTTTGTGTTTTTGAAAAAGAAACAAGCAAACAAAGCAAAAACAAACTAAGCAAAACAAAAATAACAAAGTAAACATATTGGTTATGAGGGACTCCCCTTGTGAAGATGTCCTTGACTCCCCAGCAACGGCTCCAGAAAAATGCTTGATGGCTCAATGCACGGTGCCCAGAAAAGTGCTGGTGCGTGGTTGATGTAGAGCTCGTTGGGAACCCCAAGAGGAAGGTATGATGAGCACAGCAGCAAGTTTCCCTCAGTTATGAAACCAGGGTTTAATCGAACCAGTAGGAGAAAGGAAACACCCCAAAGGTGTTACTAGCTGAGCTTTGGTAGGGCGCACTACCGGTGCTAGTAGCAACGTGGAGACCTGCACAACACAACCACAGTACTTTGTCCCCAACTTGCGATGAAGTTGTCAATCTCACCGTGTTTTGCGAAAAACAAAGGATTAAACGTATCGAATGGAAAGAAGTAAAAGTTTGCAGAAAGTAAACACAAAGCAATAAAAGATTGTAGATTGAATGTAAAAGACAAGGACCGGGATCCATAGTTCACTAGAGGTGGCTCTCCTTAAGATAGATAACATGCTGGGTGATCAAATTACAGTGGGGCAATTGACAAACATCGAGAAAGAAATACATGCATATACTAATCATCTTGACTCCTTCGAGACTTGATTGGGCATTACGACATTATACATAGACCGCCATCCAACTGCATCTATGACTAATAATCCACCTTTAGGTTATCATCCTAACCCCCTCCAGTATTAAGTTGCAAGCAACATATTATTGCTTTACGAACTGCGTGTAAAGTAAACAATACGATTGTTCTATGAACAAAGGATTGTTGTTTTCTCCCTAGTAGCAACATCACATCTAGTACCTTAGAGATTTCTATGACTTCCCCAGATTACCAGAGGCATGAACCCACTATCGAGCATAAATACTAACTCTTGGAGTTGCGAGCATCTACTTGGCCAAGATAGCTACTAACAACGGAAAGCATGCAAGATCATAAATAACAAAGACATGATAGAATCAATAATCAATCTGAAATAGCATCTCAATATCCATCGGATCCCCGCAAACACAACATGCAGAATTACAAATAGATGATCTTGATCATGAACGGAGCTCACAAGATCTAGACATGAAAGCACAAAGGAGGAGAACCAGCCATCTAGCTACTACATGGATCCGTAATCCAAGGATGAACTACTCACGCATCACACCAGAGGCTTGCATGGTGCTGAAGAAGGACTCCAGGGTGAATTCCCCTCTCCGACAGGGTGCCGGGAAAAGCTTCTGATCCCTCCCAATCTAGGGATAGAGATGACGGCGGCTACACACTCTTTCGTGGATTTTTGATCGGGCACTTAGGGTTTTCGTCTCGAGGGAATATTATAGGCGGAAGGGGAGGCCGAGGGGGTGCCAGGGCTGGCCTCACCGCCCCCTGGCGCGGGCCAGGCTGGGCCGCGCGGCTAGGTGGTGTGGTGGCCCCTGGCCCCTCTCCATCTCGTACTCTGGCATCTGACGACTTCCGGAAAAATAGGCACTTTGGCTTTTGTCCCGTCCAATTCCGAGAATATTCATTTTCTGACTTTCCTGGAACCAAAAACAGCAGAAAACAGGCAGCTGGCACTGTGGCTCTTGTTAATAGGTTAGTCCAAGAAATCATATGAAAAGTACTCCAAAGTTGGAACAAAACACAAGAAAGTGGATAAAACTAAGCATGGAACATCAAAAATTATAGATACATTTGCAATGTATCAATACTTTCATTCCCCTTCTAGGCTTCCTTGATTTGGCTGATTAGTGTGGGTTGAAGTTCAATGCTAGCTAAGAATCCTTTGCTAACAAGCTCAGTTCTAAACTTCTCCAACTCCTCATACAAACTTGGCTGCTTCTCCTTGATCATGGTGTTTAGCCTACCCGGCAAGCTACTAAGAGCATCCGCTACCACATTGGCTTTGCTGGGGTGATAGTGAATGTCAAGGTCATAATACTTGATTAACTCTATCCATCTCCTTTGCCTCATATTCAGCTCTTTCTGAGTGAAAATATACTTCAAGATCTTGTGATTTGAGTAAATCTCACAGGGATTACCCATTAGATAATGACGCCATGTCTTCAATGCCAAAACTACGGCTACTAATTCAAGGTCATGGGTTAGATAGTTCTGCTCATGCTGCTTCAGTTGTCGAGACAGATACGCGATGACTTTGCCTTCTTGCATCAACACACATCCAAGACCAATCTTGGATGCATCACAATATACATCAAACAGCTTCTTGATGTCTGGCATGATCAATATTGGGGCTGATATCAATCTCTTTTTCAGCTCCTAGAAACTGGCTTCACATTTGTCGGTCCATTCAAACTTCTTGTCCTTCTTCAACAATTGGGTCATGGGTCTGGCGTTGCTAGAGAATCCTTCTACGAACTTGCGGTAGTATCCCGCTAATCCGAGAAATGCACGGACTTGGGTTTGAGTGGTTGGGGCTTCCCATGCTTCGACATCTTTGATCTTGGTGGGATCAACAGAGACTCCTCCGGTAGACACAATATGTCCTAGGAATCCTACTTCTTTCAGCCAAAACTCACACTTGCTGAACTTGGCATATAACCGACGCTCTCTCAGGGTTTCTAGGATGATTCTCAGATGTTGCTCATGCTCTTCTTCTGCCATGGAGTAGATAAGG
The DNA here is from genome assembly GCA_910589775.1 of Avena eriantha. Lineage (NCBI taxonomy): Eukaryota > Viridiplantae > Streptophyta > Magnoliopsida > Poales > Poaceae > Avena > Avena eriantha. The sequence continues at coordinate 74,253,571 of OU342745.1, read as the reverse complement.
ATATCGTCGATAAACACAACTACAAACTTATATAGGAAATTCATAAAGATCTTATTCATGAGATTCATGAAATAAGCAAGGGCATTGGTTAATCCAAAAGACATAACCATATACTTGTATAAACCATGGTGAGTAGTAAAGGCGGTATTTGGAATATCCGTTGCACAAATCTTAAGTTGGTGATAACCTGTCCTAAGATCAATCTTTGAGAATACCTGGGCTCTAGTCAACTGATCAAATAGATCCTCTATCTTTGGCAAGGGGTACTTGTTTTTGATGGTGACGTCATTCAGTTTTCGGTAATCTGTGCACAGACGGTTGCCTCCATCTTTCTTGTCAACGAATAACACTAGTGATCTCCATGGCGAAGCGCTTGGTTGAATCAAGCCTGTTGCTAACATTGCATCCAACTGCTTCTTCAATTCCACTAACTCTGAGGGGTTCATGCTATAGGGTCTCTAGGCTATGGGTCCGGTTCCGGGGATTAGTTCGATAATGAACTCAATATCCCTATCCGGGGGCATACCTGGCAATTCATCTGGGAATACACCGGGGTATTCACAGACTACTCGGACTTGGTCTATGGTGGGCAGGTCTAGACTCTTGTTGCACTTGAATTGACGGGGTAAGGTTTCAAATATATGCTCTACTGTGACTCCAGAGCTACTGGTCATGGTGATGACTTTCTTAGCATAGTCTATCAGTCCTTTATGCCTTGACATCCAGTCCATACCTAGTACTACTTCCAATCCTTTGGTTCCAAGTACTATTAGGTTGGCATAAAAATCTATTCCATGTATTCTGATAGGCACAACTTTGCAAATTTTTCTAGCTTTTGTAGTTGAACCGAGAATTTGAACTATCATGACATGCTTCAAGTTGATTGGTTGGATCTTACTAGTGCATGCAAATTCTTTGGTCACAAATGAATGCGATGCTCCAAAATCAAACAACACCCTTGCTAAAACTGAGTTGACAGAAAACATACCCAACACTACATCTGGCGCTTCTTGGGCTTCTCCGGCTTTCATGTGGAAGAGACGACCATTGCGGTTGTGAGGGTTCCCTGGGGCAAACCTTCTCCCTGGTTGAACACGACGCTGCTATTGAGCAGGGTCATTCACATTGGCAGTGGCGGCAGTCTTCTTGGGACACTCATTGGAATAGTGACCCTTCACTCCACACTCGAAACAAGTTATCTTGGACTTGTCCTTTGCTGCGACAGGCACAACATTGCTGCCAGTTCTGGGTGCAGTGTTGTTGTTGTTGCTCTTGAGAGGTGCACGGTTGAAATTGCTGGTGTTGCCGGAGTGATTGTTGTTTCCTTCGGACTTCACATTGCCTCCGCTACAGTTGGGGTAGCTTGGGCGAGACATTGGGGGTCGGTTGTTCCTTGGTGCATATCCTGGTGAGGGGTTGGGACGGTACTTCTGGTGATTGTTGGATCCAGATTGCTGCATCATACGATGTTTGTGGTTGTCGTTTGCCTGATTAATCTTCCCTTCCATCTGGATGGCAGAGTCGACTAGCTCTTCGAGATCCTCGAAGCGGATGTTGACGAGTATAGTCTGCATCTCATCATGCAGTCCGTTCAGGAATCTCTCCTTCTTCTTGGCCTCCGTGTTGATCTCATCAGGTGCATATCTAGCAAGCGACATGAATCTATCACGGTACTCCACCATAGTCATTCTGCCCTGCTTCAGTTCTCTGAATTCATCCCTCATTCGGGTGACTAGACCCTGCGGCACGTTGGTGCGGCTGAACTTGATTTTGAAGGCTTCCCATGTCATCACTTGACCATGGTTCATCAAGCGGATGCTGTTCCACCAGGCTCTTGCATCTCCTGCTAAGTAGTGGGTGGCAAAGAGAACTTTCTCGTTGTCATCAAATCTGGCTACTTCTAGATTATTCTCCATCATCTGCAACCAGTTATCTGCATCAAATGGGTTCTCTGAAGTGCTAAAGATTGGGGGATTGGCATTCTGGAAGTTCTTTAGCTTGGATCCTTGATGATCCTAATTTCCATGCCCTTGGTTGTTGAGAGCTATCTGGGCAATCTGTTGTAGTGTTGCTAGATTAGCTTGGCATTCTGCCCTGCTTGCTTCTTTGTCTGCGATGAGATTCTGCAGGATCTGCAGCATTGGGTCTTGCGACGAGCTGCTCCCTCCTTGGTTTCCAAGAGTCATCTGAAGATTGATGTAGATAAAGGGGTAAGAGGGAAAGTTCTAAGGTTCATGGTTTTGGTTTCAAAGCTAAAACTTTGAGTTTGACTCAGGTTTTGCAACTAACTCCATTTCATTCATTCAAACAAGCACACGATACAAACACACACATACCACAACAAACAAGGAAAGCAGATGGTTTTAAGAACCATTCTGCAAGCTATGATACAGTGGGACCGATACATTTCATGCTACGACAGTGCTCTAGTGCATCTACTCATCGTCGATGAAGTCGGAGTCCTCATCGTCAGTGTCGAAGTCTGCGGCATCCTCCTCCAGAAAGTCATCGTCATTGCTGAGGTAAGAATCCATGTCTCCCTGGATGTCTTCACCCTCCTCTTCTTCCTCCTTTACTGCAAGCTAAGCTTCTTGCTCCTTGACGGTCTTCTCGAGGTCGGCCACCTTCTTGCGAAGACGGGCGATGGTGCGATCCTTCTTCTCGCGCTAGAGGCGAAGACACTGATGGTCCTTGACGAGCAGTGAGAAAGTCTGGGCCTTCTGCGCAGCAATGGCACGTTTCTGATTGGCAAAATCCCTAGCATTGTCCAATTCCTTCTGGCGATCGTACAACAGGAAGTCAAGGTTCTCCACTGGACGCTTCAACTCCAGGTGACTGGGCATCTCCATCGGCATTCCCATGAAGTCACGTCTTGCATAGTGAGCAAAACGGGTTCCTTGGATTTTGTTGACACTGAGGGCACATAGACGTGCGAGAGCTTCATGCATTGCCTTGGCTAATCCATCTAGCCGGTTGTTTTCTCTTACGTAGAACTGGATTCTCCCGGATGTTGGTGCTTCTATGCTTCCTCGAAGATCAGCAGTGACTAGCCACTATAAATCTCCTCCTGGGGGTCCTGGAAGTTGAGCTCCAAGAAACTCCGGATGGGGGCGTCCCAGTAACTCAGATAGTGAATCCGGGTCCCTCTCGAAGATCAGTTGGCCTCCATTGCCCAACTAGTAGAACTTGCTAAACTGAGTCTCCATCTACAAGAATTAAGGATGATGAAGTTAGTGAAGTGATCAGGTGTGTCAAATTTTATGTAGTAATATAAAAATTTGAGGAACATGAATTTTTGAGAAAGAATGAATTCCCAAGGGTAAGAGAGGAAATAGTTTTCATAAGTACTCACTTTGCTTTTGAAACTAAGTTTTTGTTCGGACGTCCATTCTAACTAGGGTCTCCTATGGTTAGGATGGCTCTGATACCAACTTGTCAACACCCGGATTTTTAATCCCAGATGACTATTATGTCATACATCGCAATCCCAGGATTACCATTTTTGTGAGACATAGCAGATTGGATATCATAGTACATCATCCATTACAAAGCATAATAAGGTCTTACACGAATAAAGGATCTCATGATCCAATCTTAATACAACAAGCAGCGGAATAAATAATAAGCGTAGCGGTGGGGTCCATCTTTAGGGGCACATGCAATGCTGACAAAGGCAGATAGTCCTAGTTATCATAGCCGTTCTGCTGTCCGTCATCTTGGTAGTCTCCTTCATAGTCTGGCCATAGGAATAGCTAGGGACAAAAGCCATGAGTACTCTTTAAGTACTCGCAAACTACCACCAACACGTAAGGTAGTACTAGTGTAAAATGCTAACTCTAAGTTTAACTATAAAGTTAAGTTTGAAACCTAAGCTGAGTTCTAAAACAAAGAAAGGTAAAATAAAGTTCTAGAATCACCTAAGTGGGGAAGCTAGTGTCATAGTCACAACCCTGTTGTGGTCAAGTCAAGATTCATCATTCATTTCATAAGTCATTTTGAAAATATCTGACAACGAAACAGTATGGCCACTCCAACTGTCCATAACCACGGACGCGGATATTCGAATAGTTTGACACTCTGCAGAGGTGGTACACTTTCACCACAAGATTCGATACATCTGTAAGGGATAACCCTGAATCATCATACTTAGTATGCAGATAATCAAACATAACCTTCCCATTACACACCCTAGTATAAGCACCTCTCCTATGAGCATGGCCTCCCAACCATGACCATCTGTCATCTTGGGCACTGCATAGGTGGACAACATTGAGAGGTAGCCTCAGCTCAAACCTCTCCCGCGAGGGAACTATACTAATGCATATAAATTTCTGGCTAAGCCTTACCCAATTCAGGTATTGTGGTTGTATGGTAAAATTGTAATGGTATCGCATCCGAATCCAACCATCAGTTTTGTAAAAGGGTTAAGGCTCATGCCTCAACATTTTCATCATCATAAACCATTTGTGTTTCTCAACACATGTCAAAACATATCAATAGAATGACTCATCATTCTAAGGTTTTCATAATTCATTTTTACCAAGTGTTCCCATCTAGAGTGAATCAAGTTTTAGTTTAGCTCTAAACTACTAGGTTAAGAGTGTTCACTAATGTGGGATGCTAAGATCAATCTCATGCCATAGAATGACATCTAAGGTTATCTAGATATGTCAAGTTTTATACTCTTTATGCTACCTTCAAAACAAGTAAAGGACTTGGTAAAGTAACGAAAGTAAAACTTGGAAATAAAACTTGTGGTAGGTAATAGTCAAGGTGGTATAACCAGAGTATGTCTAAAGTCTTTGCCTGGGTTATCTAGCTTAATCCTAGCTTGCTAAGTATTATACTTGCAAGTGTTAGCTTGCCTTGGTTGGTGTAGTGGTTGAAGTTTTCTTCCTCCTCCTCTTGGTAGAACTCCTCCTCCTCGAAAGCTTGGTCGGTACTATCGTCTATAAATACATACGGAGTACACAATCACCAAAAAATACTTAACTAGTCTACTTAGAACTCTAAGGCACACATTTGATGATCTAATATCATCACAAGCATCACAAGGTTTTATTAACTAGTTTCACTCTATTTATTTAAGAAAAGTAATTTCTACTCATTGAGAATAACTAAGATTTAATATTCTCCGCTTAGAATATGGGATCACGTGGACACATGTCATCACCACATATTCTAACATATGGGAATGTAATTTAAGGGTTGGTTCACATTTAATTAAGTTTAAGTTTATTATTTTATGATTTAAAGTGACTAGAAATGCCTATATAGCATTATTTTGGTACTAGTCAAAATCCACTGCATGTAAACCTTAATATTATTACATATTCAGATAGGTATGGTTAAATGTGATTTTTTAGAGTTGGAATTAACTCAAATGCTATTATGGTTGATTTTATAAAAATGTTTGAAGGTGCAAATGCTTCTATCTTGTTATTTTTACTAGGAGAGATCTCTAACTCTAAATGAATTAAATCTAACGGGCTTGGATAGATCTTTTCGGTAGCTTTCTAACAAAATTTGAATCACTCAATTTGGTTCTGTAGATCTTCCTGAATGGATTTTTGAACTAAAGGACAGAAGTGAGTTCAAACTAAAATAGAAAAACCTATATTTGAATTCATGGGCTAGCGCGGGAAAGAAAATGGGCCGGCCAAGTGGCGCTCAGCAGTGCAGAGGGCGGCTGATAGGTTGGTCCCGCTTGTCAGCGAGACTTAAAACCCGAAACGGTACGGGGCAATCTAGGCGCTACGATTAGAACAGAGATCGACGACTCATAGTCGTCGTCGACGACGGACTCGTCGCTGGCGAGACCGAACCCTAAACGGCCAGCGGGGGTCTACCGGGGACGTACGAGGGCTCCAGCTACTGCGTCTAGGCGGGCAAACGAACTGGTGGATGACGGCGAGCTCAGGCGAGGTCGCGGCAGGGGCTGCGGTGGGCGGAATCAATGGCAGCTTCTCCTCCTCTGTAGCGGGCTCCTTCGGCGCAATTCCTGCGAACTATGGCTCAAACGGCTCCAGCGAGAGTTGGGGAAGGATCAGTTAGGAGAGGGGAGTGGAGTGGTGTGAGGATTTTGTGCTGGGGAGGGCTCCTTTTATAGGGCGACGAGGGGACCGAACGGCATGATGGTGAGCTTGTCGGTGACATTGATACAGGTGGCTAGAGGCATGGGCGGCATAGGCGGAAGGTGGCCTGCCTCCTGGCGGTCATCTATGGCTTAAAGGCAACGCTAGGGGCGGTGGCGTTTGGTTGGGAGCGTCCCTTGTTCTGGGAGACAGAGGCGGTGCTCGACGCGGCGCACGACGACTGTGGGTCGCGCGGCGGCGCACAGCCGTGTCTGGCGGGGTTCCGGGGTTGAGGCGGAGCGGCGTGCACGGTATTGGGTCGAGGAGTGGTCTGTGGCATGCTGGCGGCTAACACGCTCTGGCGAGCTCACAGAGAGAATGGGCAGAGGTGCTGGGGTGTGGTCTAGGGCCTGGCTGGGCTTGGGGAAGGGGCAAGGAGGTGTGGTAGGGTTAGGCGGAGCTAGGGGTGGTGCTGGAATGGCACGGCGTTGTCTGTGGCGCTTTGCCCATGTTTGGCCGACGGTGACAAAAATGTGGCGACGCTCCACTGCTACTGTGGCTTAGGGGTAGGCCGGTGAGGACTTGGTTGGACTCAGGGGGAACAGGGGAACCAAATGTGGGCTAAAAACTCGACAATGCATTGATCTACAAACATTATAAGTTAGGCAGAGAAATGTTGCCTGTCACCTGTTCCACACAATGGCCGCATGAAAGTTTTATTTGAATTTTGGGCTGACTTTTGGTGGAGTTGTTTGTCACATGCTTAAGCATCTGTGGTTGCTTGGGATTTGAAAATGGATTTCATTTGAGTGGTTTTTGAATAAGTGTGATCTAGATACCTACACTAGATTCAATTTTCAAATGCAATTTAAATTTAGTGTTTGAAAGTTTTTGGCAGATCACAAAGTGGGCCTTGGTACATCACTACTTGTACTAGCAATGGGTGCAAAGATCCACATTTGTTTCTGTTAGGTTTTGAGTTCTAGGAACAGCCAAAGTAGACATGTTGATTAAAATGGCACAAATGACCATTTGCTTCTTTTATTCATTTTGATTTGTTTTTCTTTCGAATTTGTTTGGGAATGATCTAGATGATGTTTATTTCACCTAAGAACCATTTTAAAATCAATGGATCACTTAAACATGGAAATTCAAATTAACTCCTAAACTATATGCACACACATATGAATGCTTTAATAATTTTAATTGGAAAAGTTTTTGTTAACTCTAAATTTGATGATTTGGATCTTGATCACTTGGATTAGAGTTTTGGGATGTTAGAGCCAATTTGTGTTGCGTTGCACTGCCTTAGGACACAGTGCACGAGACGATGTCCTAGCAGTGCACTGGCCGTGCACTGCCTGTTTATACTTTGTTGTACTGCCTTCGGACGCAGTGCACGATGAGGTATCCTGGCAGTACACGAGTAGTGTACTGCCTTGTTGTGTTGCGTTGCACTGCCCTCGATCATAGTGCACGAGACGTTGTCTTGGCAGTGCAAGACCGGTGTACTGCCTGTTTATACTGTGGTGCACTGCCTTCGGGCCCAATGCACGGCGAGGTATCCTGCCTTTTTATGTTGTGTTGTGGTACTCTGTGTTGTACTGCCTTCGATCATAGTGCACGAGACGACCCAGTTGTAGTGCAAAGGATTTTCTCTTTTTCTTTCACGGTGCACTGCTCTTTTTTGCATATACTACTCACGTATTTTTCATCGTGGATATTTATTGTAAAACGCGCGTAAAAATAGCAGAATAACTGTACATGAGCAGAGTAGCAGCGTGGCCACATGGCGACTAAGGAGAGCAAGATGGAGTGCTGCGTGCGCAGGGCCACGCGTCGCGTCCTCTCCAGAGCGTGCACTCACGCTAGTCATCCTCTGACCTAAAACACCATTGAGAAATAATATCCTAGTAGAAAAATGAGAAAATCAAGAAACGGTCAAAGACATGGAAAATTTCCCAAGAATGGAGATTACCTGAAGGTACTGGCCTCCAACGGTGACGGTGACGATGTTTCTGTAGGCAGGAGTGCTGAGGGAATACGAAGACTGCCCGACCTAAAACACCATTGAGGAAGAACGTACTAGTAGGAAAATGAGGAAATCAAGAAATGGTCAAAGACATGAAAAGTTGTGCAAGCATAAATATTTATCTGAAGGTACCAGTCCCTGGCTGCAGCAGCTTTGAAGGACCTTGAGTTGAAGGCCTCCCGCATGCATCCGAGGGATTCGACTAGGACGCAGGGATCATGGCATCACTTGGGACTGGTAGCAACATAATTGAAGAACAACTATTCGATTTCTTGTCTTCCACCAGCTTCGTCCTCGTGGCATGAGCCCTTTTATAGCGGGCCTTGTTCCCGGTCATGCTGGTGAAGTAGCATAGCAAAAAGGAATGAAACAGATAAAGAAATTTGGTAGAGAAGAGCTACAATCATGAAGAGGAGGAGGAAGAAGGTCTAGGTGGTCTCCTCGTCTCCGCGCGATTACTATAAAACCATTGCCATTCAGATACAATATTTAATGCAGAAATGGAAGAGACAACCATGAGCAGTAGTCACCCCCAGCATGGTCTCGCCATCCACTATGACGACATTTACTGTGTGCAAAAAAAAACCCGCAAGTCCTAGTCGCAGTATTGTATGTATACTAGTTTAGTACAGTACTACTATCTTGTATACATACTCCCTACATCTACAAATAAGTGTACTTTTAGCTTTGTTCTAAGACAGTTGTAAAGTTTGACTAACTTTGTACAGAACCGTAGCAATATTTATGATACTCCATACTAAATTGGTAACACTAGATTAGTATTGAAGTATAGTTTCATAATATTGTATGTTAGATGTCATATATATTTCTACATTTATCTATAAAGATAGTCAAATTTAATAAAATTTAATATAGCAAAAACTAAAAGTACACTTATTTGTGGATAGAGGGAGTAGTGGAGAAAATAAGAGTTATCCATAAACTTGCAAGTTGTCTAGAATTAAAATTTTATTTCTCTTACCATTTTTCTCTGCATGGTGTGTAATTTAATGACACATATATGCCTCTCCATCCGGTACTCCGCTAAACTCGTGTTTATTATTTTTAAGTACATGCAAGAGAATTGTGCGTCTTCTATTAAGATATGCAGAATTTTTACAAAGATAACCACAGGGGAAAGATCACATTGTTCAACCTACAAACTTCACACAAGGGAAACTAATCCATGTCTCCTATAGAACGCAACACAAGTTTTAATGTTCTTCGTACAACTACCTGCTACGTACAAAACCAATTTTTTGGCATGTTTAAAGACTGAAAATGATCTGTTTTGCTCTAAAAATGTGTTAACACCCATTGGCAAGAGTGCTTGCAGTGCGAAGATGCACACATCTACCAGTTGTGCGAGTGTTCACACTAAACTATCTGTTTGCTACACACGCGCGAGCCTATAATTGTGACCCTCAGACAATTCCTCCATGGAACCACATGCACGTCAATAGGGTCCTACCATTGGCTCAACACTGTGTTCATACATAAATTTAGGAGATGGACTAAATTTCGAGGCACCAATGTGTGGAAATTATCGTAGACTATGATGTTGTTAAGTCCATGACCTGATTTTCCATTCGGCTTGATTATTCATGCATGTCAGTAGGCCACATATCATGGCAAGTAGTGGACACGGGAGGATGTCATGCGAAACCTTTTCTTTTGTTCAGTTTTTAAGTTGGGTCAAAATTGCAAGCACACAAATTATTATATATAGCAACATTTTGAGTTGTTCAGAACTCTCGGTGATTTTCGAGATACCGACGGACCGTGTGCACATTCACAATAGTTTCATAGTGTATAACTTTAATAGCAATCTTTGTGACACTTGCTTGAAGTTCAGGATTAACCTAACTTATGTTTAAGTGGGTGAAATGAGCCAGGAGGCTTGAAAACTCATAAAACTAGGGGTCTGTCCATAAATCTTGTTTCACTTTGTCCGTAAAACAATTCCTGCACAATTTTAGGAGTGGTATATATACCAACACGCTTCCAGCTCAAATTTAGCTTGATTTATGTAAATTCACATAAAGTCTCTCAAGTGGGTGAAATTGTTATCACATAGAAATAGAAGGACTATACTGACTAAATTTAAGAGAAATCTACCGCACCCTTCTAGTTCAAAGCTGACCTAAGTTCCACAAGTTGAAATAGAGTCATTAAGTGGGCAATCTTGGCTAGGAAGTTTGGAAAAACATAGAAAGGTGAAAGGTGCATAAAAACTTTCCATGGACTTTTGTGGCACTCAGAAACATATTGTGTGTACTAGCTTCACATCAATAAAACTATTTAACCATCTCTCTCTATGTGTGTGTTTTTGATGAATGCGTGTGTCCCGTGTCTTCTCAAGGTGTGAAACAGAGGAACCAGAGTCCCTCGGGTCATTTTGGGACTTTCGAATTGGCGCTAACCTCAGCACCCGTACAACAATGCTCATAGTATATCTTACCACTATATTATACTATCTTACCACTATATAATATATGAATAACTTTGAACTTAATTTGACCATTGGATCAAGACTAGCAAATCACAACATCGCTAACCAACCGTTGGATGTTTTATCCATTCTAGCATCTGAAAGATTCTATTGATAGTCTTTAGCACAATGAACGATATGCACAAACCTCAAAACACACCTATCAATGTTTCTAGAATCTTCTCCGTCGTTTCTCTAGAGCATGTCTAGTATTAGGTATCGAAAAGGTTGATTTCTACATGATAGAAAGTACAAGAACCAAATATACACCTGGTACTTTATGGACTTGGCTCGAAATTATAGTATTTTTAATTTTTCTTACCACTATATAATGTACGAATAACTTTGAAGATTGACCTCTAGATCAATACTGGAGAATTCCAACATATCTAACCGTTGAAAGCGAGAGATCTCTCATTTTGGAGTTGTCATACTACAAGTATGTTATTTTCCTTGCATGTATTATGCAAAGGATGGGTCGATGCGCACATTATTCATTTTATTTGGTTTTTTCTTCATTTTTTTTAGATTGGTTTCAAATTGGGGTCAAAGTTGTTAGCGTGGCCATGAACATGGCTGAATCCTTTATGTTCTGTAGTACATGGGAACTGTTTTAGAATTTTGTGTGACCAAACTATAGCACATATGTCCTTCATATTTGACCTACTCCCTCTTGCTTAATAGATGTCTACAAATTGTCTAAATTTGGATGTATCTAGACACTAATATTTAGTATAGTTACCGAGATACGCCCAAATTTTGAAAAATTTAAGACATATATTTTGAGATGGAGTTATGGAAAGGCGGAGGAAAGACAAAAAATAATGGTGCTTAGTAGAAAGCAAGAAAAAACATCAAATCTAGGTACGGTGCATCCCATGGGGTCTACTTTGTGTGAAAAGTAAATAGACTGGTGCTATTTTTTAGTTGGTGTATACAAATTTCATTATAGCTACAAATGCAGCAGTAGGTGTACTGTTTTTGCACATGCGTGGGTGTGGTGTTTGGCCATTTGCACACTGGTATAACTAAGGAAAAGATACACGCAAGGTACTGTATGAAAATATTTGATAAAAAGCAGATCAGAGTGGAGTGAATTTTGAGCAGAGACTAGAATCATCATGTTAGAGTGCATTCGTACTCAATGCATGCTGCCGGTCCTGTGTCAATTATTGCTCCTAGAACAGAATATAGGGTTCCAGATATTCTCCTACTTTCCATGCTGGTTTGGGTTTCCCCATGCTAGTCCAGCTACATTTTTGAAGTGTACTAGTGCTACTTCAAGTAGTAAATATTCAGTAGATCCTAATTCACTAACGCTGGAGGTCCACTGTATAGTGGGTCCACCGCATCCCTGTTCCCTATCGCCGCCCGCTCCGACTACTCTGCCACCCTACATGTTGCTTACACTAGTCGCCGACCGAACATTTCCAAACAAATTCAAACCCTCCCCTCCCCCTTGACGACTTTTTTACAATCAAAGCCCCCCACCCCCACCCCACCACCACCACCCCCCCCCCAAAAAACCATCACGGGCTCGATGATGAATCCACCATGGCCGAAGCAGGTCTAGGAAACTCTGTCTGCAACTAGTCGAAGTTAGATGATGATTCTCTCCATGTAATCGCTAGTCGACCTGATCCTCTTAGCATGTCCCGTTTCTTTGAGGCCATCCCATATCTATACCTTTCCCTCGAACGGGTTGCTCTTCCGAAGCCGCTCTTATTTTCCTATGATAATCGTTGCCTTGTGAACTACTGTCCATCTTCTTCCCAGCTCCCACTAATACTAAAAAGGGAGCGATTAATGCCAATATGATACCGTTGGACCGCCCTTGTATGCCAGTCCCCATAATCATCCCTGAAACCGGCTACGATTATTAGGATGGTTACAACCATGACAGGGTAGCCATGATTGATCTCGCTGGTCGTTCTGGTCCTGGAAAATCATTAGTATGTCTGGTAAATTTCTATACTAGCACCATCATTCAGGTCCTGCCACTCGAAACTGCCGGGTTTCTGGGTACACATGTAGGTTTCTTTTCATATTGAAGAGCTATTACCAGGCTACTTAAGGTACATATTGCTAGTGAACCTCAGATGTCCATCCACTGCAACAAGTGTCTTTACAACCTCATCGTAGTGTTCGATATGTTCATTGCCATCCTCGACATGGACCAATTTGTAGGGGACGATACATGGAGTGTCCTTAGGCATAGTAATCTTTCCCCAAGAAGGTATGTTGATGCTATGTGGGCAGATGAAATTATCTTCGCAGTATCGGATGATTGCTCTGTTTTTACATGGCAACCCTTGGCATACGGTAAGTTCAGTACCAAACTATACTTATTGCTATCTTTTTTTGACTTGCTTTTGTTAATGTGTTTAGCGCATCATGAGCTAATCACCACAATACATATTTATTGTCTGTTGTGTGGATTGTACATGTGTTGATGAAGATCCTATGATGGTGTAGTCCCCAATAATATATGAGGATGAGCATGCTGTGCCGAATGGCAATGTCGACGACATAGATTGTGTCTGCCTAGATTCTCGCCCGCGCTAGTTCCTGGCTTATTTTAGGCGAACACTGATGTGGATACATTTTCGGGGCTAGCGAACCAGTACGAAGGAGACGATTAGTCACAAAGGTGGGACATTAAAAGTGTATCCATTGCTTCAGTGCCACATCTTCGAGAGGGTAGCAGGATGATACGTTGCAAACGTATCTATAATTTTTGATGTTCCATGCTTGGTTTATATCTACTTTCTTATGTTTTGTCCACACTTTGGAGTACTTTTTATATGATTTCTTGGACTAACCTATTAACAAGAGCCACAGTGCTAGTTGCCTATTTTCTGCTGTTTTTGGTTCCAGGAAAGTCAGAAAATGAATATTCTCGGAATTAGACCGGACAAAAGCCAAAGTCATTATTATCCTGGAAGATTCACGGAGCCAGAAGGAGAGACGAAGAGGGGCCATAGGGTGTCCAAACCACCACTAGGCGTGGGTCCCCCCAGGCCACGCCAGGGCATGGTGTTGCCCCCCTGGCCGCCCACCGACCTTGCCTCATCGCCTATAAGATGCCTCCCGATGCAAACACCCTAAATCGTCAAGCCTCCACCCATGAAAAGTTCCGCAGTGCCGCCGCCACCGAAGGGAAGATTCGGGGGACAGAAAGTCTCTGTTCCAGCACCCTGCCAGGACGGGGAAGTGCCCCCGGAGCCATCTCCATCGATCTCCACCACCATCTCCATCACCTTTGCTGATTCCCGTGATGAGGAGGGAGTAGTTCTCTCTCGAGGCTAAGGGTTCTACCGGTAGATATGTGTTCATCTCTCTCTCTATGCATGATCATATTGTGATCATGAGCTTTGTAATCAAGTAGATCTACCTTGCTACTTAAGTGCTTTAATAGATCTCTACTCTCCACATGTGTGTGAAAGTGACAGCGTGCACACCATGGTGGCACTTAGGCTAGAGATTACAAATACTTGATATGAGTTATATTTGGAGTTGGATGTCTTTATGAAATTATGGTGTTTGTTGGAACCATCTAGTGCTCAAGGTGACAGTGTGGGGTTATCTAGATGGGAAAGGCTTACTTTGAGGTGTGCTGTTATAGCCCTACCATGGATTAGAGTGTCCAACCGGAGAGTAGTATCATAAAGAGAAGATATTTATATGAGAGTGTTCACTAGTGAAAGTATGATCTCTAGGCCTTGTTTCTAAACATTGAAACACCGTTTGCAATTAGATCTGTTACATGTTTGCTTGCTGCCATCTTTATTTCAGTTTGCCTTTAGTCTTTTGCACGCCATCAAGCTATTTTCTAGCACCGTTGTCTTTTATCCATACCACTTGTATTTCACTATCTCTTCGCCGAACTAGTGCACCTATACACCTGACAAGTGTATTGGGTGTGTTGGGGACACAAGGGACTTCTTGTATCTTGATTGCAAGGTTTCTTGAGAGGGGATACCTTTGACCACTTCCTCCCCGAGTTTGATAAACCTTGGGTGATCCACTTAAGGGAAAACTTGCTGCTGTTCTACAAACCTCTGCACTTTGAGGCCCAACAAATGTCTACAAGAATAGAAGTGCGTAGACATCAAGCTATTTTCTAGCACCGTTGCCGGGGACTGAAGAACAAGAAGAAGCTCCCACGTCAACCACGCGCAACCAAGTATTTTCTGGCGCCGTTGCCGGGGAGGTAAGGTAAAAGGTACTCACATCCTCCGGTGTGAGTGCTCGAAGTTATCTCCTTTAGATTCTGCAATTATATCTTTTTGTTTCTTGTTTTTATTTTCACTAGTTAGGCTTAATGGAAAACAACAAAAAAATTAGAGAGCTTTATAGTATTTATCTTGAGTTAGGACATGAAGTGTTTTAAGAGAAAATTAAAAAACCTATGGAACTTTATTTGCGTGCTAATAGCAATGTTATTAGTATGAATTCTTTGAACACCATTATTGCTAATGCTATGGAAAAGTCTAAACTTGGGGAAGCTAGTTTTTATGAAAATGATCTTTTTAGTTCCCCAGCTTTGGAAGATAGCTATTCTATTGCTTATGATGATACCAAACCTCCAATATATGATGATTACAATGATGAATATGATATTTTTAGTCCACATACTATTGAGGAGAAAATTAATTATGATTACAATATGCCTCCTATATTTGATGATTATGGTTATGAGAATAATAATGATTGCTATTTTGTTGAATTTGCTCCCACTACAATTAATAAGAATGACTATGCTTATAGGGAGAGTATTAATTCTTTTATGCATGTGGCTCATGATAAGAATGTTTTATGTGATAGTTATATTGTTAATTTTATTCATGATGCTACTGAAAGTTACTATGAGAGAGGGAAACATGGTTTTATGTGTCTCAACAATATTAAGTTTCCCCTCTTTATGTTGAAAGTCTTGAAGTTGCACTTGTTTTGCTTTACTACACTTGTTGCTTTGTGCTTTCATGACTTGTTTCTTTACAAGATTCCTATGCATAGGAAGTGGGTTAGACTTAAATGTGCTTTGAATTTTCTTCTTGATGCTCTCTTTTACTTCAATTCATATTTCTTAAGTGAGCATATTCTCAAACTATCATGCCTAACTTAAAGGCGTTAAAGAAAAGTACTTATTGGGAGATAACCCAAAAGTTTTAGATGAGTCTTGGAAGTTATTACCTCTGTAATAACCGCTCCTTATTCTTTTTATTTGCTTTTTGTGCCAAGAGTAACCTCTAATGAGAGAGAAGTAATAATTGGGAAAGTTGCTGTCCTGAAACAGATTTCTGTGCTTCACCATAAATATTCGTGTAAAAACTCTATACGTCCTTTTGAGGCGTGAAGTTTTGTGCTTCTGCCCCAGGTTGTTATCTAACTTTCGTTAGTTCAACACTTTTCGATTTGAGCAACAGAAGATCTTCGAAAAAATTAGTCTTTACCCGCTGGTCTATTTTGACAGATTTCTGCCATTATTTGCATTTTCTTCTTGTTGGTTCCTTTTTGGGTTCTCTTTGGGGAATTGAGATTTTCAAGGGAGGTGTTTCAGTAGCTTGTGTTTTAATGGAAGTTTTATTGGTGTTTAAACTGAACCCAAAGACTTATTATCTTGAGTGCACTAATGTTTTTAATAAAGATTGTGTGAAGTTTTGTATGAAGGAAAAATTTTAGGTGTTAAGGAAAGAATGATGTAATGAGATGAAGAATGGACTAAAGCTCAAGCTTGGGGATGCCACCCCATGTCACCCCAAGAAATATCCAAGATGTACAAGCGTCAAATCTTGGGGATGCCCAAGGCATCCCCTTCTTCATCAATAAAAATTCTAGGTTTCTTCCAAACACTTCATTTTTATTGTTTCATGCACAGTTGTATTGTTCTTGGAGCGTCTTCTTTTTCGTTTTTGTTTTGGTTTTTCGTTTGCTTGGTTTGCCTAGTTTGCTGAATAAATTGGTTGGACCCCCTCTTTCATACACTGGTTTTCAAATAGTTTGGTTTGGGTTGGAAAAGAGTAGGAAAGTTCATGCTTAAGTGGTAAAGGGAGCTTGTTTTTGACTGTGGCCTATGCTTTGTCATGCCATGCTTGATATTGTTTTGACATTATGCTTAGTATTCTTTGCTGTAGCATGACTTGTTATAAATAATTCAGATTGCTTAATGTGCCTTGGAAGAATCATGCGTTGTTTTAGCATATTAAAGCATAGTATTGTGGTATTCTCCTTTGATGCTTTATTTGGGTTGACTTGGCGCATGCTCACACCATGTTATGACTATCCCAAGTCACCATAAGCCTTTATGATTCTTTAGTTTTCAACTTGTAGTATCACTTTATGCTTTGATTAATAATGTTTTGTCGCTTTGCATGATTATGGCCATTATTGCTCTCTTAGTTGGTCGCTCCCAGTCTTTTGCTAGCCTCCATAACCAAGTATGAGTTCCACTCATGCATCCAACTCCTGAAACCAAGTTATTCCAAAGAGTCCACCATACCTACCTACTAGCATATGCTATTCCAAGTATATTCATGTTTTTATCTACCTTACGAATTAAACTTGTTATGAGAAAACTAGTGATTAGAGCTCTCACGAACTTGATGGCACACTTTACTTTTCTTGCCCTTAATAAACTTGAACCATTGTGCCGTCTATGTTGTATATGCTTGCACTTATTTGTTGGGGATTAGCAGAACCATGCTGTGATGGGGAACGCTTTCAACATTTCACTTGTACTTTGTACCTAGTTGATATCATGCTCTTTTGTCTATGGATGTCGTCGGTGTGAAATGAAAGGAGAGCTTGTAAGTCCATGGAGTTATGTATGTGTGTTAGAGAAACGCCTGGGCCGCTGGTCTAATCCATACTGTCATGGTGGAAACCTACAACGTAACCATAATGAGCTGTCTATGAAGCATTCTTCTTATAAAAAAAGAGTCAGATATTGAGAAAAAAGAGAAAAAGAAAAGAGAAAAAAGAGATATATGAAAAGAGGAAAGAGAGAAAAAAGCACCATATTCCCATGGTAAATAAGAAGATTGCTGAGATGCTCGTTGTTTGCTTGCCTTGTCATTTTGATATGGGGATTCTTCCGTATCATCGGGCAAGGGGTACTCCGTTGGCGGTTCTCTATGATACACATGTACTTACGATGACAAGAACTTACCGGTGACTAAACTTGAGTAGCATGAGGAGCGGCCCTCGTATTCAAGGGACATGAGATTTCCAACTTGTACTTTGTCAAGCATATACTCCATAGTTTGTTCACTTTAACCTTAATCACTTCAAGATGCTTATGATAGGGGCAATGAGAGATGAAAGCTAATAAGTACCATAATTTTTGGAAGCTCTTTATGAGACTTGAATCCCTACTTCCTTCTATGAATGCCCTTTCTTTTAATTTTATGTTGATTCTCCACTTTCTATCTTTATGCACCTACTTTGAGAGCATAGTGGCCATTCTTAGTTCTATGTGCATTGTCCCAAGACTTGTTGATTGATGCATAACTTTGATATTGCTTGTTCTTAAACTATTTGTATCTAGTCACTCTTATGAACTTGGAAGGTGTCCTATGCTTTTATGTTTGCTACTCTATGAGGGACAAGCTGAATGCCACTATGCTATGGTTTCTTTATGTGAAACAAACAAACGTCTTGCAAAGCATTGTTATTCATGAATCTTTTGTTTGTGCCTTTTCATGTTGCAACATAGTTTCTTTGTCTTATTGCTAGAATTTTCTCTTTCATGTTATGTTGA
The DNA here is from genome assembly GCA_910589775.1 of Avena eriantha. Classification (NCBI taxonomy): domain Eukaryota; kingdom Viridiplantae; phylum Streptophyta; class Magnoliopsida; order Poales; family Poaceae; genus Avena; species Avena eriantha. The sequence continues at coordinate 74,235,212 of OU342745.1, read as the reverse complement.
AGTACTATGATCCCAGCTATGAATGTTTTACAAATACTTTGATCAAGTTTATGATGGTGCATGTCACCTCAAAAATTATTCTTTCTTTTTATCACTTACCTACTCGAGGACGAGTAGGAGTTAAGCTTGGGGATGTTGATACGTTGCAAAAGTATCTATAATTTTTGATGTTCCCTGCTTGGTTTATATCTACTTTCTTATGTTTTGTCCACACTTTGGAGTAATTTTCATATGATTTCTTGGACTAACCTATTAACAAGAGCCAAAGTACTAGTTGCATGTTTTCTGCTGTTTTTGGTTCCAGGAAAGTCAGAAAATGAATATTCTTGGAATTGGACCGGATAAAAGCCAAAGTCATTATTTTCTCGGAAGATTCACGGAGCCAGAAGGAGAGACGAAGAGGGGCCACAAGGTGGCCAAACCACCCCTAGGCGCGGGCCCCCCTGGCCGCGCTAGGGCATGGTGTGGCCCCCCTGGCTGCCTACCGACCTTGCCTCTTCGGCTATAAGATGCCTCCCAATGCAAATACCCTAAATCATCAAGCCTCCAGCCACGAAAAGTTCTGCAGCGCCGCTGCCACCGAATGGGAGATTCGGGGGACATAAAGTCTCTGTTTCGGCACCCTGCCGGGACGGAGAAGTGCCTCTAGAGCCATCTCCATCGATCTCCACCACCATATCCATCACCGTTGCTGATTCCTATGATAAGGAGGGAGTAGTTCTCTTTCGAGGCTAAGGGTTCTACCGGTAGCTATGTGTTCATCTCTCTCTCTATGCGTGATCATATTGTGATCATGAGCTTTGTAATCAAGTAGATCTACCTTGCTACTCAAGTGCTTTAACAGATCTCTGCTCTCCCCATGTGTGTGAAAGTGACAGCGTGCACACCATGGTGGCACTTAAGCTAGAGATTACAAATACTTGTTATGAGTTATATTTGGAGTTGGATGTCTTTATGAAATTGTGGTGTTTGTTGGAACCATCTAGTGCTCAAGGTGACAGTGTGGGGTTATCTAGATGGGAAAGGCTTACTTTGAGGTGTGCTGTTATAGCCCTACCATGGATTAGAGTGTCCAACCGGAGAGTAGTTAAGAGTAGTATCATAAAGAGAAGATATTTATATGAGAGTGTTCACTAGTGAAAGTATGATCCCTAGGCCTTGTTTCTAAACATTGAAACACCGTTTGCAATTAGATCTGTTACATGTTTGCTTGCTGCCATCTTTATTTCAGTTTGCCTTTAGTGTTTTGCACGCCATCAAGCTATTTTCTGGCACCGTTGTCTTTTATCCATACCACTTGTATTTCACTATCTCTTCGCCGAACTAGTGCACCTATACACCTGACAAGTGTATTGGGTGTGGTTGGGACACAAGAGACTTCTTGTATCTTGATTGCAGGGTTGCTTGAGAGGGGATACCTTTGACCACTTCCTCCCCGAGTTCGATAAACCTTGGGTGATCCACTTAAGGGAAAACTTGCTGCTGTTCTACAAACCTCTGGACTTGGAGGCCCAACAACTGTCTACAAGAATAGAAGTGCGTAGCCATCACATCACAATGTGACAACAGCTGTCAAGGCAATCTTCCTTAGTCGGAGTTGGTTCGAAGGCATCTCCGACATATTTCTCTCTTCCTAGGTCTAAATCATCCCATTATTGGGTCTGTGAATAATGGTGTAGTGCATGGTCCTCACACTAAGAACCTATCGTCCGGGAGGTTAGGCTGCGTGTACATTACTTCTGATCGCCTAAGTGTCAGAGACTATGTTTTGGAAATTGGAGTTGCCTACCCATTTCTAAGGATTCACCACCAGAACCTGCAATCGGATGGTCTAGATAGTTGACCACACAGGCTCCCATGTGGTTCATGCCTCGTCTTCTTGGATCAAGATCGCCCTGACGATGGCTGTTGTTGCTTGAGAAGAGATGAAGTGAGGCATTGGTTCTTGGTACACATAACTTATATGGCTGGGATGATGTAATCTATTCTCCTTCTGACACTCCTTTTTTCAAAATGTTGGTTTCACCCTAGATTATTTCGTCAAATCGAGAACTTTGTAATGTTTGAACATGTGATAGTACTCCTTTTTTAAACTCATGTGCTAGTACTGGAGTAGTGTACATTGCTGCATCACTCGTTTCTTGCCAAAGAGGTAAATACACTTTTAGTCCCACTGTTTATATATGAGGTGTAAATTAGCCCCATATCTTGCAAAGTGGACAAAATTAGTCTCACAACTTGCATCCCGAGTGCAAATTAGTCCATTTCAAACAAATTTGAGTGTATTTGACCATTTTTTTACCACATAGTTAGCTTTCCTAAAGCCAAATTATTGCGATTGAGACCATAAAGTAGTACCGGCATAACCTGTGTCCTTCCATGACTTCTATTGCTTTTGATAGTTGATGCAGAATTTTTGCGTAGATCAATGTCATTTTAGGTTGGCTGGACGATGTCTGTACTGCACATGTGCAGTTCACTCAATATTGCACTGTTAGTTTTCAGTTAGCTGAAATCCGAACATATTTGATACTTTTCTTATACTCTGCATAAACCCTATGCATCAAAAGGTGTTTTTATATGTAACAATTCAACTTGAGCATTGCAAAGTACGTTGGATCAACACATGGACATATGATATTTGCATATCATGTCAGATTCCCAAGATTTTAGCTTCAACACATGGGCTTTTCTATAAACAAGGTTGCCTTGCATTGGACCCACAAATTACCCCACACTCACTTTTATAGACTAACCCGCAAACTTTCCCGGTACGGATAACTTAGCACTGTCGAATCTGTTTGCAATAGACTAAGGTGCAACTTGTGGGACTAGTTTTGCCCCATTTACAAGATGTGAGACTAATATGCACCCCAGATGCAAGAAGTGGGACTAAAAGTGTAGCTCCTTGCCAAACTAGCTTGCCATTATTATTAACCCATCCACCATGACCATTAAATTGACAAAGCCAATACATGGCTCGAATTTCCTAATTACTACCTATACCTTCTAGGCGTTTACTAGGGAGTTAGGCCAGTCAAAGTCTCCTCTAGAGAGTGGGAGCCCATGTCCAAATCAACTACTCCAACCTTCTAGACGTCTACTACCAGGAGTAGGGAGTCCGGCGGGTCACTGACTCACTATCTCCTCTAAATGAAGCTAAGGAGCGCATGCTCGTGTTGATTAATCCAGCCTTTCCCCTTGCCTCTCCCCTCCCCTCTAGGGCGGTTAACCCCCCTCTCTTCCCGGCGTCTTCCTCTTCCACACCACGCGTCGCTACTTCCGCCATATGCCCCTTTCGGATTCTCTTCTGCATCTCGCTCAGTTAGTTGCCGCCATCAATTCCCCCTCTCTTCCAAAACCCCAACCAATAAAATCTAGACGCTGCCTCGCGATTGCGTCATTGAGCAAGAACAGTGAGCATGATTCGGAGCTGTTACACAATGTTTTTACCAAAGGACCCCTTGAAGAACTCGTAACCAGATGCGACGTCATGACCGCCGCTAGCCTCATTGGTTTTACAAACTTTTTCTTGAATCTGCGAAAGCTAGTGCAACTCTGGATGCTTCACTGCCGTTTGGCCTCCCATGTGTTCTTCATTCCCCCTGATGAAGGACCGCTAGATTTGTTGGATTACTTCATAACTGATAGCCTCCCATGCAAGTTGTCACTACTGGACAAGTTCTCCTCTGATGCCATGGTACTAGGTAATACTTCTACGAAGTGGGTAGACGCAAATGGAGAGTGCCATGGCTAGCTTTAGAGGAAAGTTGGAGCTTCGCAATATGTACACTCGTCGCAAGATTCCTCTCCTAGCATTATATTTCCAAGCAACCGACCACCCAACCAAGTTCTTGTTGGATAATGATCTTGCAGCTGTAATGTAGAAGATTTCTATTTGCCAAGTTCCCATAGCTGCTGGGAGATATAAAGATTTCTCGCTTGTTGCAGTCTTCGACGTCAGAATTGCCGTCCTTCAGGGCGGTGATGATGGATGGACAATTCTTCCACTTCCTATTAGCCACACCCTAAGCCCTTACAATTATAATGATGGAATTACCCACGACGAACTAGTATTCACCATAGCTCTATGTGGCAACTTTCATGTTTGGGATCCTCTACATCCTAGTAATTATTCCTCCATATGTAGTGTACTGCCTTAATTACTCATATGCGCAAGCTATTTTACCAAATTGACTTAGGTAATGTTTCATTTAAATGAAAATATGAGTATTACCTTCGGTCCATATTAATGGCCTTAACTTTGTCTAGATACAAATGCATCTAGCATAAATACTTAACTAGATATACTACAAGAAAAGTTGGCTTTTATAATGGACGATTTTCATGGTTGAAGGCCCTTTTTTCATGGTTAGAAAGTCTTGTACGACGGATAGCCTTTGTGGTAAAAGCCCCGTCACAAAAGAGTCTACCACGGATTTTTTCTACCGTGGAGGATCACACCCTTCAGCCACGAAAACTTGTTCCATCGTAGATCTGTTTGCCAACTGCGTTGACTGGTGACGTAATGCAAACCGTTAACGGCCGGTTACCACCATTAATGGTCACAGAAACCGAGGTAAAAGCTAGGCCCAGCCAAGGCCTGCTAAATATTAAGTGGGCCGACCCATGATGAGAGCCCAATAAGAAGAAGGAATGTTACTGTTTCGTCCTGCACTATTTGAAATAGGCCCAAAATGCAGCCAACTGCGGCCTACGAACTTTCAGGCCCAGTACTCTTTAGGCCTATAGAAGGCCCACATTGTTCGAGTATTATGCAGCCCGTTAACAACCTGCGTCAAGTCGATCCGATACTATTGAGGCCTACGGTCGGCCCATCACTATTCTCGCAGCTCGTCCTAGGCCGCCTACTTACGACCCATCTTTGAGAAGGTCCGGTATAGTTCGGGCCTTTTACTGTACTGTCCGTCAACTGTTCTGGCCCACAGGTGGCCTGCAACGGTTCTAATCTGGTACTGTTATGGCCTAGCAATATTGTCGGCCTGTTACTATTTTTGTTTGGTAGAAATTTTCGGCCTGCTACTGTTCTAGCTCGTTACTGTTCTGGCCATTTACTGTTCTGGTCCATTACTATTCTGGCTTGCTACTATTCTGGCTATCACTTTTCTGGTCTGTTACTATTCTGGCCCATTACTGCTTTGGCCCGTTACTGTGCTGGCCTGCTGATGTTCTGGCCTGTTACTGTTATGGTCTGATACTGTTCTAGCCTATTATTATTACTACTTGCCACCCGAGGGAAGGCCCATTACGTTCATGGACAACTACATTTTCGGCCTTTCTTAAGACCATGGAAATATCATAAAAGGAGTATAATTATCGAGCATCTTTTAGTGTTCATGGTAGGGCCAATACAAAACGGGCAAATAATAAAGCCCTATACGGTTACCTGATCGACCTGGCTGGCGTAGTTATGGTACCGCCTACCGCCATGCATGGACGGCATCAACTAAATTCCTACATGGCCTATGTGAGTTATCTAGATATTACATCAGCTGCAAACGTCTTAAAAATATTACATAATATCAACACAAGGGAAAGAAAAATCAGCATTAGAGTTGCCAGTCAAGTTGATAGCAGAGTTCTCAATTTGCTTTCTAATTCCATCAACTGCATCTTCCTTTGAGTGTGACGAATACATTGGAAAACCACCTTGAGACATGATCTTGCAGTCCCCTCTTTGGTGGCGATAGCAACAATTGCAGCCTGAAACTAAGTAATAACAAGTTAATACAGCAAACAAGACAAACTACTCATAGCTAAGAATGAATGCATAATACAAACTTGTAGAGTAGGAATGCAAACCATGCATGAACTATATAGTAGATGATAGTTATGTCATTGCTTAGGACGGAACAGAACCAGATACGAGATATAATGGCATGGCTTGTGAACATATAGAACATGACAAACAAGCATTAGACAGGTGTGCCTACAATGAAATGAGCAATCAGACAAAGTGTTTCTTAGAATTTCAGCAAATATAAACTAGCCAGGTCATTTCAACAAATATTTATGGAATGGCATGCAGTTACTGTCGTAGCTAAGAATGAACCACATAGGAATTATAACCGCATCATACCAGAACTTGTCAAGTAGCGGAAAACATGAATGAACTATACAGTAAAGAATAATTATGCTGTCGATTAGGACAAACCATCACTAGACACAGAATATATAATGGCATCGCTGGTGAACTTGTAGGCTATGCAAACCAACATGTTCAGTGTTCCCTTTTTGACCTCTATGCAAAGAAAAACAAAATAGTTAGTGTTGCAGCTTTTGAAGGACCAGATGGCAACAAAAAAATATAATCGAACGGGTACTACAGGATAGCAGAACGATGCCATGGAGGAAATAATAGCAGGAACTTAGCTCAGGAATAACCAGATAGATTCATTAACTGTGGAGTAGAGAATCCACACTAATATTTTCCACTTACATTACATTTTGAAAGAACTACACAATAGCAAGTAATTACTGTTGTATGGAGTAGCTAAAAACATGTGCACGACAAAATAACAGACATGTGCAAGACTTGAAATTTGTAGAGCAACGAATGCAAACTAACATGTCTAATGACCTTGTATGTACTAGCATGAAGAATAGGCATGCCTAGTGACTTGTATGTACTAGCACGATTACAAAAATGCAGTTCACCGCGATAGGCTTAAACCTGCTATAGTGCTGACAAAACAAAAACAAGTTGGTGATTTGGTTACCTTGGTTGGAGAGGCGTCTAAGCATCGTCGATACCGTGCGGGTGACGTCCAGGTCAACAAGGAGGCTGCGATTGTGGTGGCTATTGGCATCGGGGAAGCAGATCTTGGGTGGTCGATGCCGATGCAGTCAACGGCAATGCCCATGTAGCTGGTCTGGAGCGGTGGACATGGAACTTGTTGAACTAGATCCCGTCTGGTGGACAACGGTGAAGCTGCTCCGGTACGGTTGGGTAGCTTTCGACGATGGGGAAGTAGAGCATGGGCGGTCGATGATGCCATAGGCACGGTCAGCGAGACCACAACTCCAATGGAGTGGCAGAGAGACCCAGTGAACTATATCCGCTGGGGTGGGCATCGATGAAGCGGTCCGGGGCGGTGCACCAGACTACAACACAGGTGGCTCCAGCCGCCGTGGAATTTCCACTGGGCGGTGCGTGCGGTGGTCGTGGAGGTGAGGGCGTGGGAGAGAAGCCTGTGATTTTGGGAGGGCCAGCGGGAAAAACTACGTGAATCGGGACTATAGAGTTGAACAGAAAAATAATTATGATCGTGTCCCCAAGCTACTGACTTTAGCATGCCCACATGTTTTCTAAACAATGGGTAGAATAAGAATTTTAAAGTCAAAAGTTTTTGAAATGGAGAGGCGTGAAATGCTTCAAAGTCGGTGTCTGATTTTGCTGCTCGATTGAGATTTTGAATTTGGCCAATAATAGAAAAATGGTAATCCCCCGGTGGGAGATTTTTCCTCAAAGTTTTTGAAACGGTGGGGCGGAAAATGCTTCAAGGTTAGTGTGTGATTTTGTCGGTCAATTGAGATTTGAATTTGTCTACCGGACAAATAATAATAATAGAAAAATGGTACTCTAGGTGGGAGATTTTGCCTCAAAGTTTTTGAAACGGTGGGGCGGGAAATGCTTCAAGGTTGGTGTGTGACGTTGTTGCTCGACGGAGATTTTGAATTTGGCTACAGGACAAATAATAATAATACAAAAATGGTACTCCACGGTGGGAGATTTTACCTCAAAGTTTTTGAAATGGTGGGGCAGGAAATGCTTCAAGGTCGGTGTGTGATTTTGCCGCTCGATAGAGATGTTGAATTTGTCTATCGGATAAATAATAATAATAGAAAAATGGTACTCCACGGTGGGAGATTTTGCCTCAAAGTTTTTGAAATGGTGGGACAGGAAATGCTTCAAGGTTGGTGTGTGATTTTGTCGCTCGATTGAGATTTTGAATTTGGCTACATGACAAATAATAATAATAGAAAAATGGTACTCCCCAGTGGGAGATTTTGCTTCAAAGTTTTTGAAATGGTGGGGCGGGAAATGCTTCAAGGTTGGTGTGTGATTTTGTCGCTCGATTGAAATTTTGAATTTGGAAAGAGTCCAAGTAATACTAGAAAAATGGTACTCCATCGGTGGGAGATTTTGCCTCAAAATGTTTGAAACTGTGGGGCGCGAAATGCATATGAGTCGGTTGGGATTTTGCCGCTCGATTTTACGATTTTGAATTTGCTAGCGACGAAGTAATAATAGAAAAAGATAGTTGTAGACTAGTACACTATGTGGTCAGGAATTGAAGGCCGAGAGTCACATCAACTGATCATCCATTGCATAATTGCGTAAAGTATTGGTAAATTTTGCCACTCAATCGAGATTTAGAATTTGCCTAGCGTACAAGTAATAATTGGAAAAAATGGTACTCCCTCTGTTTAGGAATAAACAAAATGGTCACATCAATTGATAATCAATAACAACCATATCCGATAGAAAAAATAATGTTGACTCCATCTGCGGAATTGTTTGCGCTGTAGTTTTTTACCCTCGATTAAGATTTTGAATTTGGCTATAGTCCTAGTAACAAAAATTACGAGCGAACCCCACCACCCAACCCAGCAATTTCACAATCGCCATTGGTTATTAGTACAATAGGTCAAATGGAATTTCGTAGTATTCGAAAGATGAAACATGGGGACTAAGTATTTCGGTGTAGGTGGGAACTTTTGCCTCTCGATTCAGAATTTGAATTTCGTGACAATCCAAGTAATAACTGCTAGTAGACCGTACTTCCCTCTATTCATGAATCCAAGGCCTAGTCACATCAAATGATCATCCAGGACCTTGCTCAAAGTAGCCTTTTTCTGGAAGGAGGGGTAGAAAATTGGATACCATGATCTCGGATTCAAAAATATTACGGGGGGTGGCAGGAGGATTTGTCGCTCGAGTACGGTTTTGAATGTGACTAGTCCAAGTAATAAAACAAAAAAATTATATAAGGTATTTTTTTGCGGGTCGCCCTCCATCTGCTCATCAATCCATTCATACGTGAAAGAAAATGTTGAGCTCTGATTCAAAAATGTAGTTCCATTTACCACATGACGCGTATGAATATGGTGTGCAACAAAGGGCTAAGGCATTGTTTTGAGAACCTGAACCTTTCGATCAATGATCCAGGACAACAACACTTATAACATAATGTATTGTATCATACTAGTACATATTGGTGCATCCATACATAACCGGTTTGATCGCATCCACACGAGAAAATTGCAGCTAACACCAACATTTGTGGCATTTGTTGCACAAAACACAGAAACAATTTATTTTTTGCATCTAGCATAGTTTGTGGCTTAATTTTTTGCACCTAGCCCAAATGAACTGCTTAACTTGTTCACATGTTGGTAAAATAAATTGTGGAGGATGCAATTTTTTACTACAGTTCTACTTGTAACTATACTTTAAAATATGAAAAAGTGTTTTAAGAATAAATGAATTATGAAAAATTGACAAGGATACATACACATGCATTCTACATATGTGTTAAGAGCATCTCTAAACTAGTCCCAAAAATTTAGAGGAGAAAAAGGCTCCCTATCCTTAAGAAGAGAAAATATACTCCTCTAAGTTTTGCCGCGGAACCGATCCCCATTAATTTAGAGGAGTAATTTTTTTGAGCAAAGTTTGCAAATTTTAGTGCATGAATACATGGAAACATGTCACATAAAGATTCATGGTTTATATATATATTGATAAATTAGTCATACATAGTAATAGCATCATCCTAATTTGCTAAAATCTCACGTTAGCTCATACTCAACAAGATGAATAAGGGAGAAGCTCAATGTTCATAAACCATTATTCATACATGCAAGCTCCATTTATCCATAGATTTCCCGCATTGGAGTGCATTACTAGCAAAGTCTACCTATTCATAATTGATACTAATGACCTTGCATCTCCATTAGTTCTTTCATTGAAATTGGCATGTATTTCTTCCCAAAATAGTTGGAAAGGCTGGTCGGCTCCAACAATTGTTTGATGATTGCAAGAAAATTACAAATCATTTTCGTCATCCTCGGACCATGGAGCTTCTCGGTTCTTCACCTTGCTATGAAGAATCATCTAGATTAGAAAATTGATGAGCTTTAACCAAATATGCTACGAAGAACCCTGGAGCTTATCTCTTCCCCACCTTGTTCCAGCAGTGCCGGTATGGGAAGGTTCCGGTGCGGGTCCAAGGGATGGTGTCGGTGCGGGTGCCGGATCTGGAGCAAGTGGCGGCACGGGTGCTCGTGGCGGCTCTTCTGCGAGCTCGACCGGGGAGTTGCAACGACGTGTAGTCATGCCGGATGGTGCTTGGCCTCGAGGATCTCGTATCCCGGCGAATCCTGGCCACGGTTCGTCGAATCCGGCGAAGCTCAGAGACACATTTGTGGCTGGGGAAAATGGCTCGTGGCGGCTGATTCCGGCGATGTAGGCTACTAGGAGAAGCATAGAGGGTAGCTGGCCATGACAGAGGATAGATCTGACGAAGGGTGTGGGGAGGGCAGCTGGCCGGCAGCGGACGAGCGAGTGGGGGAGAAAAAATAAAGGAGTCGAGGTTGCGGTGGCAAGTCCTATATTTATTCTCCTCTAAACGACAATAGGGGTTCGGTTAGGTTTTGTGCGGCTTCGGCCATTAGAGGAGTAAATTTACTCCTCTATTGCCATTTTGGGGATGGGTTAGAGATGCTCTAACAAGGTTAAGATGTTTATTTGGGCCAGGTGCAAAAAATTAAGCCACAAACTATGCTAGCCACAAAAAGGTCTTGTTTCTGTGTTATGTGCAACAAATGCCACAAAGACGGGTGTTAGATACAATTTTCTCCATCCACACATATATTAGTACACAACAATCCATCTTGGCAGCATATAAAGCACCAATATTAAGCAGGCTAGCAATCCATAGATCACGCATTCAGGAATCATACTACTTTCATATTGGTGCATTATGTTCACTAATAGTACCTCCACTCCAAATTGATACTATAAGGACCTTTAGCAAGCTAAAATAGCTTTGCTAAAAAGGGATATATTTTGAAACAGAGGTAGTACATTATAAGGTACCATACAAATTATAGACATGTTGCAACAAGGAAACAACCCAAGTTCATAACAAGTGCAGACTAGTGCACTAACAAAATACTTTCAGCTCAGGTTCCATTTCACGACAAAGGGACTGACCTGAGCTATTAGTGCTCAACCACAAATACTGAGCATCTTCATGAATTTCTCCTTATTTTCTATGGAGTGCTCCATCCAAATTAAAATTTCTTCTAACTTTGTGATCAAACATTCATTGTATACACTTAGGACAGATGATAACAATTGTTCATCTTGGAGTTGTTCCTCTAGAACTTGAATATGCAAAGAAATGGCCTTGGAGTTGGACTTGAACTTGAACGTGGACTTTGACGAGCTCGCTAGGAACCCAACATTGCACAACTACATATTCTTGGCTATAACACCTCACTGTAGTACCTTAGAAAATAAATCCACACATGCTTTTTGAGTTTTTACTGAATAGTTTTTCCTAGGATTTGCCAGCTCCTCTTTCAATTCAGCCTGGAAAGTTTTCAGTTGATAGACATGTGTAAGATAAGTGAATTTACTATTGAGAAAATGCAGACATGTTTAACATGTGCATGAACTGCTATAATTAGCAATGCTGATAATGCATCTTACACACTTCAGTAAAAAGATCATTTTGTCGTGTATGTTTTTTGAGGTCATTTACTAATAGGACTAAAAATGTGGCTTCCTGTGTACACACTGTGAGGTGCATGATATGCCAACTGTTTGTACAATTCGTAACTAAAACTGACTTTCGTTGCAAATTATGAAGGAAAATGAAAACAAAACTAAGAAGCAATCCAAGCAAGGTTGAATATGAAACTTATATGTGCAAATCACTTCAAGTGCAACATCACAAAATGCAGAGAAGACTTACAACAACTTTCTTTACAATGCCACCATATCTATTCGTTTGGCATCCCTCAAATTTCTCCAACAGAGTCAACTATTTTTTGGATCCTCGTTAGACTTTTTCTGCATTTGGACAAGCAAAAATAAATTGGATCACATGGTGGAAACAGAGGATGAAAGATAAGATGCATAAGATTCCACAACATCAATTACATACTTATTTAAAACATACAATACAAAACAACATGTCCTTACCAATTGGTAGAGGTGCCTAATTATGCTGCGGGATCCTGTAAGACTTAGTACTCGTACTTTCTTACAGCTAGAACAGTTCCTTTGAGCGATGGCCTACAAAATGAGACTTGTAAGACACATGAATAAATAGGAATTAACAATACGATCTAGTCTCAATCTTCTCCAAGCATACGTCATTCATTTGATCAAGCTAGTGGTGGAGAAAATCACCCCACTGATCGTCAGTCATGTGATCCATGGGAGACGTTCTTGTAACATCCTTAAAACACTTGCCAGAGAAGTGTTGCTTCTTTAGCCTGTGGCGCTGCTGGCGCAAACATGCGGAGAATATGCTTTTGAGAACAACCTTTACTTCCTCGCTATTCCCATCGAACATGAAAAATCTCTATATACAACAATGAGGAGCATATATAACAAACGACAAGCTGAGAAGACAAGGGGCAGATCAATGGAGTATGTCCAAGAGACAGATGACTTACATGTAACTTCTTCAGTAAACCTTCAGAATGCTCGGGGGTATTTAGGTGGTGTTTCCATGAGGGAAAGATGGGAATATCATTCCTCACGAAGGCGCCTGTGATCGATGCTATATAAGCAGATTCATGTGGATCCAGTGACCTTCTGAATCCTGCTATACATGTGATCGGAAGTCTTGATTTAGTTATTTCAAGCATCTGCTCAAGATTTTTCCCCATCATCGTCCCCCTTGTTAATCTTCGTCGTGTTGCAACTAAAAAATTTACATCAAAATATCAATGTATACATATTATATATAAAATGGCATGCTACTACTAGTCTCTGAACACCTAACAAATTTGGTGTCATGCTCCTTTGCAAGGGAGTATATGTCTCTGTAAGTACTAAAGGTCGTTGGGAGATCATTACTAGTTCATTGCTGAGAACCTACTGTTGAAACTGGTTCTGCTGTCAATTCTTCCTGGGTAACTGGATTGGCTACTAGCGGTTGTGGGATGTGTATTTTTTATTTGCAGGCACCAGTGCAACTGGACCAACTTGTGCAGGATTAGGACAAAACTTTTTATGTTGATGTTTTGCATTATTATTTTTTTGGCCTGGTTGTCATTTTCAACTAGATTAAGTAGAGTCCGAGACCTTGTTCTAGCTCCGTTTCCTGCATTGGAAGCAAATAGCTTTTGAGATTCATGGAATCGTGTGAAAAAAGAGGAAATTATTAGGAGTACTTGCAACAGTTAACAGCTCAAAAAGCAATGATTCCCATCACAACTCTTGTACAGTAACTTACTTCCGCTATGAGTACTCTAACCATATGTCACCCTGAGTGAGAAGAAAACACATGGAATATTTTTAGGCTAGTCATAGTGCAAATAACTTCATGAGTAACTAAGGGTCCAACTCAACAAAATTGCTTATGTGGCAGGGAGTTAATAACATATACCAAGGTGAAATGAGTCTATTACCTAATAAATGAACTACTCCTCTATTAACATAGACTAATAACTTATGAATGTTATAGTTATGTTACTCTCCACAATGACTAGCCTTTAGGGGAGGCCCCTACATACACATAGGGGAAGGGGAGGGGGAATGTAGGCGTGCTGCCGGATTTTCTCTAAACTTACAAGTTTTGTTCATCCTTGTTCTCTTCTCTGGTTCATTTTTCATTTTTATTGCACTAGACATTGTGTATAGTACTAGACTCACCTTAGGGAATATTTGTCTTACTCAACTACTCTAGTGTTTAGACATATATCTAAGTCTTCTAGCATCCGTAATGTAGAGGTGAATTTTTTCCACAAGGTAGGACCCACATATCTTATCATATTGCTTCATGCAAGAGAGAGGAGAGAGGGAAAATTGTTTTTCTATTCCTTATGGGAAACCCACAAGCTTGAGGTGCACCTTAGGATGCAAGACATTTTTATTTTCTCCATAATGTATAAGGTGAACTATAGGCTTTTTTGCACACTGTGGATGCCCGACTCAGCATTTTTAGTACGCTGCATACGCTCTAGGAGGAGGTGTCGATCTAGAAAAGAAAATGCACCATCAGTGTCAGGGACCACCAAGCTATTGTATGGAATACTTTGGGTCATACGCACAGCTACCCCTATAGTCTACGTAGGGACACCCAATGATTTCTTACATAGGCATTCGCGCTAGAGCCTTCGAAGTGAAGGTATCTGCTCTGGCCCATTGATTTTGGATTGGACGGACAAGATTGCTAGACGCTAAACCGTGTCTCCCTGGATGATGTTCGTACTATTACTACTACTACATAAAATACACTTCTAAAACAACCCTTGTACTGTGCTTATAAGTTAATAGTCTGATTTCATTAGAAGTCTGGTTATGACTGCAAACTACCGTATGTGTGAGCTGCGTTGATTAGCGAGAGTCATCGGCGGACGGTGGCCTTGACCGCACAAAAAGGGTTTGTCACTCAATAAATTAATTGGAGGTTGTGCGCACATGCATGCAACTTAGTAACTAGAATGTGATCAACACATATACGGAGAGAGAGAGTGAGAGTAATATGATCAACTAAATAGAATCCACTCATTACTACATGATCCATGCAACTTAGTATCCTAATACAGTATCATGCACGTAATCATGTAAGTACATTTTTTTGAGCTGCATGCATTCACTCCTGAAAATGGAGTACATTAGTAAAACTTTGAGCTCGTGGAGCACCAAAATCACATGCCCCCCATCTAGCCCAATTAATTGTGTGATACTACTACATTGTGACCTACACATCTACCCCTATAGTCTACTCTGGGACACCCAGCGATTGCTTGCATAGGCATCCGCGCTAGAGCCTTTGAAGGGAAGGTTACCCCTCTGGCCCGTTGATTTTGGATGGACAGACAAGATTGCTAGACGACCAAAATCACGTGGTCCCCACGCCCTCACACCCCTCCATTTCAAACAGGGTGAAATTTCTCGCGCCCCTCCATTTCAAACAATACTAATTAATAGTATTTCCCTCTCCGGTCGGTACTAGTACAAATATATTTCAAAAAATGATTCTTACCCACACACATAAAGAAAAATCCTCAAAAAAAAACCCAGTCCCGCTCGCACTCTCTTGCCTCTTCGACCATCGCCTCGAGTGGCCGGAACCTCCCGCATCACTTCTCTAGCTGGCTTTGCCCCCCAGAACTCGACACCATGCACTCCTTACCCACCAGTATATCGGAGATGCGTCAACTGTGGTCCCATCCAATGCACCATTGTCACTTCACCGACGTCTAGCGTACCAGATCCAGGTCAACAAGTCTGTTCACTACACATGTCTTCCTTTCCCCACTTTCCCACCCACGGTGCTGAATCCGTCAACGACTGCCCAAGATCTGCTTCAACACCACCGACATCCACCCCAACCATACCGTACCAAAGCCGCCATGTAGTGCACCGATTCTGCCTCAATGCGACGCTCTCGTCTACCATGCTCAAACTGGCATCAAGCACCCATGATCTGCTTCCCCGATGCAAATAGCCGGCGCAACCGCACCACCCTCGGTGACATGGATGTCACCAGCGCGGGTAGTGATGATGCTTATAAGGCTATCCAACCATGGTAATCAAATATGCAACTCTTTTTTGTTTTGTCAGCAGTACAGCAGGTTCAAGCCTGTCGTAGTGAACTTCATTTTTGTAATCATGCTACACGCCAAGTCAATGCGCATACTAGGTCACTAGATATGTTTCTTTGCATTCACTTCTCTACAAATATTAAAGTCATGCACATGTTCTTAGCTACTCTGTAGAACAGTAATTGCCTGCTATCCTGTAATTCTTGCAAAATATAAAGTTAGTGGAAAATATTAGTGTGGATTCCCTGCTCTACAGTTACTATTGCTGTCTGGTTCGTCCAGAGATAAGTTCCTTTTATTATTTCCTCCTTGGCATCGTTCTGATATCTTGTAGAACCCATTTAAAATCTTCATACTAATTCAATTATAATTTTGTTGTTGCTATCTGGTTCTTCAAAAGTTGCAACACGAACTATTTTATTTTTCTTGCATAGAGCTCAAAATGGAACAATGAACATGTTGAAGGAAATATGCCCTGAGAGGCAATAATAAATTTGTTATTATATATATTTCTTGTATATGATAGATGTTTATTTTGCATGCTATAATTGTATTGATAGGAAAAATCAATACATGTGTGTTTAATAAACAAAAAGGGTTCCTAGTTATGCCTCTCTTATAGACTAGCTTGTTGATTAGCAAGATGATCAAAGTTTCCTGATCATGGACATTGGATGTTGTTAATAACAAGGTCACAGCATTTGTGAAATGATGTGATGAACATTCATCCGAAGTATAGCATTACGATCAAGTCATTATGATTATATTGCTATAACATCATACAAAGTAGTCTTAGTCCTTAGACCATGAGATCATGTTAATTGCTAACACCGGAAGAGTATCTTGATAACATCAAACGTCACACCGTAACAGGGTGACTATAAAGATGGGTTCAATACTACGGAGGTGTTATGTTGAGGCTCATGGATCAAGAGTGGAATTTGTCAATCCAGATGACGGATAGATATACTCTGGGCCCTCTCGGTGATATCACATTAAGATAGCTTGCAAGCAAGTGATGTGAATGTTATATCACGGGAACAAGAAAAGAGTGCATGTCGGTAACGAGATCAAACTAGGTATTTGGATACCGATGATCGAATCTCGGACATGTATTATATCATGAGACAAAGGGATTAAATTGCTGACATTAAAGGTTCTCACAATCACAGAAGTCATCGTTGAATGTGCAGGAGTCAGTATGGATCTCCAGGTCCCGCTTGTGATTATTGATCTGAGAGAAGTCTCAATCATGTCTGCATTATTCGCGAACTGTAGGGTGACACACTTAAGGGTTGCCAGACACCATTTAGGAGCACATATGTTCCAGACAAAAGGTTTGCAAAGCGCAGGAAATGTTTCGATAGAAACATGAATTGTTTCGATAGAAACCGGAATTGTTTCGGGTGAAATTGCAGAAAGTGGTTCTGCATGTAATATTGAAATGTTGCAACGGGTTTTATGTGAATGTTTGTTAATTAAAGTAATTAACAAAATTCTGAATAAAATAAATAAAATAGTTTTATTAAATGAGAGAGCATTAAATTTGGAGAAATTTAATGCATTTAAAGTGGAGACTTTAAAGGAGAATGTTAAGGGGCATTTTAATGTGGAGGGGTTACCACCACATGAATGGGGGAGGTGAGGGGTCACCCCCCCATGCGCCGGCCATGGAGAGAGGGGGCACCCCCCCTCCTCCTATAAAATGCCATCCATTCCCTCCTTCATCCTCACACCTCCTCGTGAAGGATCTCTCTCCCCCTCTAGATATTCCCCCATGGTCTCGGATTAGCGAGATACATGTTTCCGGTGGCCTTGCGTCTAGAAGGAGTTGCTGCTTCCGCTGATTCGCTGGAGCGAGGAGGTGGAGGTTGTCCGGTGGCTTGAACGTGTGTGCGAGGACGGATGCGCTGCTGATTTGCGGCGCTCGGACTTCCACACGATATTGAGATCGGCAAGCGTACGACTACATCAACCACGAGTTCCTACTCGTTAACAAAACTCGTTGTCTTCGAGGGTAAGTTCTCCATGGATGTATGTCCACCCGTTGCTCTGTTTCTAGTAGATAGATCTTGGTGTATAGTTCTCATCGTAGGAAATTTTTTGTTTTCTATGCTGCGGACCCAACAGTGGTATCAGAGCCTGATCTATGCGTAGGTGCTTTGCACGGGTAGTACACATATGGTTGATATGTGGGCGATGATGATCATGTTATTGCATCTTCTATGTACTTTGGATATTGGTGGCATAGTGGGATGAAGCGGCCCGGACCAACCTTACATGTCATCGTACATGAGACCGGTTCCACGACTGACATGCAACTTGTTTTGCATAAGTGGCTGGCGGGTGTCTGTCTCTCCTACTATAGTCAATATCTGATTTACAACGAGTTTCTAATAACTTGGTTATCCTCGTTGTGGTTCATGTTCGTAGGTAGGACCGGTTCTATCTCTGAAAGCCCTAAGCCATGTAAAACTTGCAATTGATAAATTAGAGGCGTCTAGTTTAGATCGTTGCTGGGCTAGTATCTTGATATGGTATTGTTGTAAGTAGATGTATGATAGATACTCTTACAACTCACTTAACGTGTAAGTTCCATAGACCTTGGCCTTACACACAAAGGAATGATAGAGATCATACCACGATGCAAATGATAGAGATCAAATGCATGGACTATATCACCTCACTTCACACATTAGATGTTAGCATCTTATATTGCTAGTTTGGCGCTTTTGGTAGCATTATAAGATGATCCCTCATTTAGATATCAAGATAAAATGTGTTCTTCCTTAAGTATGCACCGTTTTGTGGATCGTGTTTTGAGGCATCACGTGATGATCGGGTGTTCTCGACTCTACGCTTTCATACAACGGGTGTAAGATAGTTTTACACACGCGAATACTAAGGTTCTTACTTGACGAGCCTAGCATGTATAGACATGGCCTCGGAACACGGACCAAAAGGTTAAGCATGAGTCATATAGTTGATATGATGCCTATATAGATACTCGCCTTTGAAGCTACACTGACTCACGTGATGATTGGACTTGGTGTAGTGGATTTGGTTCATGTAATCACCAAAAGGACACGAGGGATGTCGTTTTTGAGTGGGAGTTCATTAGTAATTTGGATTAGTTGAACTCAATCTATCATAAACTTAGTCTAAATATATTTTACAAATTCTGTTGTAGATGGCACCACCTGTTTTTAATTTCAATGTGTTCATGGAGAAAGAGAAGCTTGCTGCGAATGGTAGCAACTTCACCAACTGGGCTATGAATTTGAGGATTCTCCTCACTGCTGCACAAAAGCAATATGTGCTAGAGGCGCCGCTAGGCCCCCACCAGCTCCTGATGCCCCTGACGAGGAAAAGAACGTCTATATAACTCGTCAGGAGGACCACAACTTAGTTCATTGCGGCATACTGTATGGGCTAGAGCCAGAACTTCGAAAACGTTTCGAAAATGGCAATGCCTTTGATACCATGGGAGAATTGAAAATGATTTTCGATACCCATGCTGCCGTAGAGAGTTATAATGCTTCTGAAATGTTCTTTAGCTGCATGATGGAAGAGAACAACTCCGTTAGTGAGCACGTACTCAAAATGTCTGGGTATGCCGATAAGCTTGTGTCCTTGGGAATAACGATTCCCATTGACTTAGGCATACGTCGTGTTCTCCAATCTCTGCCACCTAGCTACAAGAGCTTCATGATGAACTATAATATGCAGGGCATGAAGAAGTCTCTTCCCGAGCTTCTGTCAATGCTTAAGACTACAGAAGTGGAGATTAGGAAAGAACATCAAGTGTTGATGATCAATAAGACCACCGGTTTCAAGAAGGACACGAAAGGCAAGCAGAAGGGAAAGAAGGGCGGCAAATCTGTTGCCGCGCCTGAAAAGAAACCCCGAGCTGGCCCTAAGTCTGACACCGAGTGCTACTATTGCAAGGGGACTGGCCATTGGAAGCGCAACTGCCCCAAGTATTTGGCGGACAAAAAGGCCAGCAAGGCAAACAAAGGTATATGTGATATACATGTTATTGATGTGTACTTGACTAGTACTCGCAGTAGCACCTGGGTATTTGATACGAGATCGGTTGCTAATATATGTAACTCGGTTCAGGGGCTGCGGAACAAGCGACAACTAGCAAGGGATGAGGTCACGATGCGGTCGGCAATGGATCAAGAGTTGATGTGATCGCCGTCGGAACGCTGCCTGTTCATATGCCATCGGGATTAGTTATAAACCTAAATAATTGTTATTTGGTGCCTGCACTGAGCATGAACATTGTATCCAGATCATGTTTGATGCAAAGTGGTTATTCGTTTAAATCTGAAAACAATGGTTGTTCGATTTATATGAATAATATCTTTTATGGTCATGCACCTGTGTTGAATGGTTTATTTCTATTGGATCTCGATAGTAGTATTACACATATTCATAATGTTGATGCTAAAAGGATTAAACTTGATAATGATATATCTGCATATATGTGGCACTGCCGTCTAGGTCATATTGGCGTTAAACGCATGAAGAAACTCCATTCTGATGGACTTTTGGAATCACTTGATTTTGAATCATTTGATACATATGAGCCATGCCTTATGGGATAGATGACTAGAACGCCGTTTTCCGGTTCAATGGAACGGGCGACAGATTTATTGGAAATCGTACATACTGATGTGTGTGGACCAATGAGTGTGTCGGCGCGAAGTGGATATCGTTATTTTGTTACTTTCATGGATGATTTGAGTAGATACGGGTATATCTATTTGATGAAACACAAGTCTGAAACTTTTGAAAAGTTCAAAGAATTTCAGAATGAAGTGGAAAATCATCGTAATAGAAAGATCAAATTTCTACGGTCTGACCGTGGAGGAGAGTATCTTAGTTAAGAAATTAGCACACACATGAAAGAGTGTGGAATAGTTTCACAACTCACGCCTGCCGGAACACCACAACCGTAATGGTATGTCAGAACGCCGTAATCGTACTTTATTGGATATGGTTCGATCTATGATGTCTCTGACTGACTTGCCACTGTCATTTTGGGATTATGCACTGGAAACCGCTACATTCACTTTAAATAGGGCACCATCCAAATCCGTTGAAAAGACACCGTATGAATTATGGTTTGGAAACAAACCTAAGCTGTCATTTCTTGAAGTTTGGGGATGTGATGTTTATGTGAAGAAACTTCAACCGGATAAACTCGAACCCAAAGCGGAAAAATGTGTCTTCATAGGATACCCTAAGGAAATGATTGGGTATACCTTCTATCACAGATCCGAGGGCAAGTTCTTTGTTGCCAAGAATGGATCCTTTCTTGAGAAGGAGTTTCTCGTGAAAGGTGTGAGTAGTCGGAAGGTAGAACTCGAAGAGGTTATTGAACCTTCTCTTCATGAAATGGCGAGTAGCGCAGCACCAGAAGTTGTTTCGGAGTTGACTTCACCTAATGAAGAGAGAGCTAATGATATTGATCATGAAACTCCGAAAGAGGACACTACCGAACCTCGCAGGTCAAGCAGGACACGTGCAGCTCCTGAACTGTACGGCAATCCTGTTATGAATTTCATGATTGATGAAATAGATGACACTGCGACGTATGAAGAAGCGATGATGAGCCCTGATTCCAACAAATGGCTAGAAGCCATGAAATCCGAGATGGAATCCATGTACGAAAACCAGGTTTGGACCTTGGTGGACTTACCTCACGATCGAAAGGCCGTTGAGAATAAATGGATTTTCAAAAGAAAAACTGATGCTGATGGTAATGTAACCATCTATAAGGCTCGACTTGTCGCAAAGGGGTTTCGACAAATTCAAGGAGTTGACTACGATGAGACATTCTCTCCCGTAGCGATGCTTAAGTCGGTTAGGATTATGTTAGCAATTTCTGCATATTTCGATTATGAAATATGGCAGATGGATGTCAAAACTGCGTTCCTCAATGGTAATATTGAAGAAGAGTTGTATATGATACAACCAAAGGGTTTTGTCGATCCTAAGGATGCTAATAAGGTGTGCAAACTTCAGCGATCCATCTATGGACTGAAGCAAGCATCACGGAGTTGGAATCTCCGCTTTGATGAGGTGATCAAAGAGTTTGGATTTGTCCAAACTTATGGAGAGGCTTGTATTTACAAGAAAGTGAGTGGGAGCAATGTGGCATTTCTGATATTATATGTGGATGACATATTATTGATTGGAAATGATATAGATCTTTTAAACAGTGTTAAAAGTTATCTAAACAGCAAATTTTCGATGAAGGACCTTGGTGAAGCTTCATATATATTAGGCATTAAAATCTATAGAGATAGATCAAGACGCCTAATTGGGCTATCGCAGAGTACATACATTGATAAGATATTAAAGAAGCTTAATATGGACGAAAGTAAGAAGGGGTTCTTACCTATGTTGCAAGGCAAGACATTGAGTAAGACTCAAAGTCCGGCTACGGCGAAAGAAAGAGAGATGATGGATAAGATCCCCTATGCCTCGGCCATAGGCTCTATTATGTATGCCATGCTATGTACAAGACCGGATGTGGCACATGCTATTAGTTTGACTAGTAGGTACCAATCTGATCCAGGTTCGGAACACTGGATAGCGGTAAAGAACATCCTCAAGTACTTGAGAAGAACTAAGGATATGTTTCTTATATACGGAGGTGAAGAAGAGCTAGTCGCTAAGTGTTATGTCGATGCTAGCTTTGACACCGATCCGGATGATTCTAAGTCTCAATCCGGATACGTATTTCTCTTGAACGGAGCAGCAGTTAGTTGGAGGAGTTCCAAACAACCTGTGGTGGCTGGATCAACAACGGAGGCGGAATATGTTGCTGCTTCAGAAGCGACGCAGGAGGCAGTTTGGATGAAAGAGTTCATTACAGAACTAGGTGTGGTTCCCAATGCATTGGACCCAATGGTGATCTATTGTGACAACAATGGAGCCATAGCCAACGCAAAGGAACCAAGGTCTCACAAGAATTCCAAACATATTAAGCGCCGGTTTCACTCCATCCGCGAGCATGTCAAGGATGGAGATATAAAGATTTGTAAAGTGCACACGGACCTAAATGTAGCAGATCCGTTGACTAAAGTACTCCCTAGGGCAAAACATGATCAACACCAGAACTCCATGGGTGTTAGATTTATCACTATGTAAAGTAGATTATTGTCTCTAGTGTAAGTGGGAGATTGAAGGAAATATGCCCTGAGAGGCAATAATAAAGTTGTTATTATATATATTTCTTGTATATGATAGATGTTTATTTTGCATGCTATAATTGATTGATAGGAAACACCAATACATGTGTGTTTAATAAACAAAAAGGGTTCCTAGTTATGCCTCTCTTATAGACTAGCTTGTTGATTAACAAGATGATCAAAGTTTCCTGATCATGGACATTGGATGTTGTTAATAACAAGGTCACATCATTTGTGAAATGATGTGATGAACATTCATCCGAAGTATAGCATTACGATCAAGTCATTATGTTTATATTGCTATAACATCATACAAAGTAGTCTTAGTCCTTAGACCATGAGATCATGTTAATTACTAACACCGAAAGAGTATCTTGATAACATCAAACGTCACACCGTAACAGGGTGACTATAAAGATGGGTTTAGTACTACGAAGGTGTTATGTTGACGCTCATGGATCAAGAGTGGAATTTGTCAATCCAGATGACAGATAGATATACTCTGGGCCCTCTCGGTGATATCACATTAAGATAGCTTGCAAGCAAGTGATGTGATCACTAGAATGTTATATCACGGGAACGAGAAAAGAGTGCATGTTGGTAACGAGATCAAACTAGGTATTTGGATACCGATGATCGAATCTCAGACATGTATTATATCATGAGACAAAGTGATTAAATTGCTGACGTTAAAGGTTCTCACGATCACAGAAGTCATCGTTGAATATGCAGGAGTCAGTATGGATCTCCAGGTCCCGCTTCTGATTATTGATCTGAGAGGAGTCTCAAACATGTCTGCATTATTCGTGAACCGTAGGGTGACACACTTAAAGGTTGCCGGACACCATTTAGGAGCACATATGTTCCAGACAAAAGGTTTGCAAAGCGCAGGAAATGTTTCGATAGAAACAGGAATTGTTTCGATAGAAACCGGAATTGTTTCAGGTGAAATTGTAGAAAGTGGTTCTGCATGTAATATTGAAATGTTGCAAGGGGTTTTATGTGAATGTTTGTTAATTAAAGTAATTAACAAAATTCTGAATAAAATAAATAAAAGAGTTTTATTAAATGAGAGAGCATTAAATTTGGAGAAATTTAATGCATTTAAAGTGGAGACTTTAAAGGAGAATGTTAAGGGGCATTTTAATGTGGAGGGGTTACCACCACATGGATGGGGGAGGTGAGGGGTCACCCCCCCATGCGCCGGCCATGGAGAGAGGGGGCACCCCCTCCTCCTATAAAAGGCCATCCATTCCCTCCTTCATCCTCACACCTCCTCGTGAAGGATCTCTCTCCCCCTCTAGATATTCCCCCATGGTCTCGGATTAGCGAGATACATGTTCCCGGTGGCCTTGCGTCTAGAAGGAGTTGCTGCTTCCGCTGATTCGCTGGAGCGAGGAGGTGGAGTTTGTCCGGTGGCTTGAACGTGTGTGCGAGGATGGATGCACTGCTGATTTGCTGCGCTCGGACTTCCACACGATCTTGAGATCGGCAAGCGTACGACTACATCAACCACGAGTTCCTACTCGTTAACAAAACTCGTTGTCTTCGAGGGTAAGTTCTCCATGGATGTATGTCCACCCGTTGCTCTATATCTAGTAGATAGATCTTGGCGTATAGTTCTCATCGTAGGAAATTTTTTGTTTTCTATGCTGCGGACCCAACACATGTTGGTTTGCTTAGACTATTCTATAGGTTCACAAACGATGCCATTATTTCCTTATATAGTGTTGGTTCATCCTAAGCAATGACATAATTGTCCTCTACTATGTAGTTTACTTGTGGTTTGCATTCCTTCTCTAGAAGTTCTCTTATGATGCCATTATAATTTCTATCTGGTTGATTCTTAGCTATGACAGTAACTGCATGCCATTGTGTTGCTCACCGCAAATTATGAGTCACTCAATGTCTCTTTCATTCTAGGAGGTACCACTGCTTCCATATATATTTGCTGAAATGACCTAGCTAGTTTATATTTGCTGAAATTCTAAGAAACACTTTGTTTGATTGCTCATTTCATTGTAGGCACACTTGTCTAATGTTTTTTTCATGTTCTACAGGTTCACAAGCGATGCCATTATATCTCGTATCTGGTTCTTGTTCGTCCTAAGCAACGACATAACTATCCTCTACTATATAGTTCATTCGTGGTTTCCATTCCTGCTCTATAAGTTCTCGTATGATGCGGTTATAATTTCTATCTGGTACATTCTTAGCTACAACAGTAACTGCATGCCATTGTATAGCTCATCACAAATTCTGAGTCACCCAATGACTCTTGCATTCTAGGCTATACAATTTCTAATGGGCCGCACATTGTTGGACCAACGTGGGTCTTCTATAGGCCGAAACAATATTGGGCCTGAAAGTTCGCGGGCCGTGGCTGGCTGCATTAATGGGCCCATCTCAGTGCTGGACAAAACAATAACGTGCCATCTTCTTACTGGGTTGTCCTCATGGACTGGCCCACTTAATAACTAGCAGGCCTTGGCTGGGACATGCTTCTACCATAGTTTCTTTGACCGTTAATGGTGGTAACCAGTCGTTAATAGTGTCTTTCATGTGGTAATTTGCATGACGTCAGCAGTCAACACAGCTGGCGAACATATCTACGATGTAACAATTTTTCGTGGCTGAATGGTGCGATCTGCCATGGTCGGAAAAAACCATGGTAGATTCATTTGTGACGGGGCTTTTACCACGAACGCCATCCATCGTAGAAGACTTTTTAACCACGAAAAACGGGCCTTCAACCACGAAAATTGTCCATTGTAAAAGCCAACTTCTCTTGTAGTGAGTTCTAAAAAATTCAAGTTCTTAGCTATGCAAGAACTTGGCATGGTGGTGTTCCTATATTTGGTAGGAGTACATGGGTGCTTCTTGGCATGATGAACAATATTTTTCCACTAGGAGTTTCCCCCGGTTGAAAAAAATCTAGGAGCGAGAAGAGACCGAGAACATAGAGGAGGCAGCGCGAGAGCAGTGAAGAGGAAGATTTGAGGGTAGTGTGATGTCAGAGCAAAGTTGCGATGGGTTCCTGACACGAGGTACGGGGTACAGTGAGTACTAGTAAATTTGAGGACCTTTACTATACACTAGTGAGTTGCAAGTGCCTTGCACGTGATAATCTGATAATAGAAGTGTGACATATCATTTTTATATAAAATTATAATAGGTGAAGCTCAAAAAATAATTATAATTTCGAGCCACGTCTATAAAGTATCGGGTGTGTTTGGTTCTTGTACTTTGTATCATGTATACATCAACCTATTAGCTACCTAAATACTCGACATGCTCTAGAGATATGACAAAGAAGATTCTAGAATTATGGAAAAGTGTGTTTTGAGGTTTGTGCATAGCATTCATTGTGCTAAATACTATCAATATAATCTTCTAGATGCTAGAATGGATTGAAGATCCAACGGTTAGCAATGTTGAAATTCGAGAGTCTTGATTCAAAGGTCAAAGTTATTCATACACTATATAGTGGGAAAATAAGATAAGAAAGAATATCAATAGTATCTTCTAGATGCTAGAATGGAAAATAAGATCCAACATCTGGCAATGTTGGGATTCACAAGTCTCGATCTAACGGTTTATTCAAAGTTATTCGTACACTATACAGTGGTAAGATAAGATAAGAAACACTATCAATAGTATTGATCTTCTAGATGCTAGAATGAAAAAGAAGATCCAATAGCTGGCAATGTTGGGATTCATGAGTCTTCATCCAACGGTGAATATTCAAAGTTATTCATACACTATATAGTGGTAAGATAAGATATGCACGCAAAAAATTGTGAAGCAAGTATAGTAGTACGAAAGGTATGGCTCAACTCCTCGCTGGAGAAGGACCTAACTATATTTCCTTGCTTATATTTAGGGTCCTTTGTGCTAAATATATGGACCTCTATGTAATTTTCTCTTTTTTGAGGTCTTCATGTAAACCGTACTCCCACAAACTGTGTCAAATTTTAACTACAAGTAACTGCGATAAATAGATTCCTCTTAAAATTTTCTAAATTTTTTGTGAAGCTAACTAGGAATTCAGTACATTGGAAACCACCAAAAGTTCTAAAAAAATCAAGTTCTTTCTATGCATCCGCATCCCAACAAAATTGACACCGTTTTGATAACATTCAAATAAAGAATAAATAGTACAAATTGACATAAAGTCATTCAAGTGTGCATAGTTAGCTAGGAAGTTTAAAACTCATAAAACATGGGAATTGTAAGGACAACATGTTCGTTCAGATCCATATTCTTTGGACTTTCTTTAAGGGCAATAATAGTCTTGTCATTATCACTCAGAAAATTGAGACTTGAATGTTCTTTCCTGATAGTTGAAAACTCACAACGACAACATTTGTTTACTACAAAACAAATCTACTACGCTTACGTGTAGCTCAAGTTTGACATGATTTCGTTAAATTGTCAAGATGCAAAATCTTAGCAATAAGTTGAACATGTCGTCAAAACTCTCGGTGGTTTCTAATATATTAATTGAACCCATGATGGGTCCCTCCAAAATATTTTTCATAAAACTTTCAAATCAGCCTATTTACTTGTAGTAGTTCAAATTTAGCCTAATTTCGATAAATCAGCATAAATTCATTCAAGTGGACAAAATTAATTAGCTAGGAAGTTTGAAAACTCATAAAGCATGGGAATCGTAAGTACAACATGTTGGTCCACTATATATGTCTGAAAACTTGGTTGTGGCATTTAGATCCATATTCTTCCGACTAATTTCTTTATGGAAAAGAACAATATCATCATCATTCGAAAAATTGACAATTGAATGTTCTTTCCTAATAGTTGGAAATTCACACCGACGATATTGTTTACTAAAATAAGTCGCACCCATCTACCTTCGAAAATATGCATTTTGATGGCTTTTGGAAACAAACAACTAACTGGATGCTTTGTAATATTGGCTACCATGCATGAACATTACTAATTATTCTTTGGTTTCAATACAAACTTAATGACAAAGTTCAATCCATTAGCTACATCGCATGTTTAATTATGATATAGTTCCCACATCTGGTAGATTGGGTTCATCTTGTTGTAAATAATCTGTTTTGCTAGTGGGAGTTTCCAAATATCAAGAAAATGTTTAGGATAATTTTCCGTGTGACATGAGTGTTTTTTCTATATAGAATGTATGAAGCATATATATGACTCGAAATACCACAACCCTAGTTTCAGACAGAGTAGCCGACCATGTTCTTATTCACGGTTCCCAAGTTCCATGAGTTTTCCAACTTCTTGTTAACTAAACTCTGGCCACTTAAATTACTTTATGTCGATTTATCAAGATTACCAATTTTCCGAGTCACAAGAATGTTTATTCAATTTATAGGAACATAAAAAACATTATTGTCTAAGTGACAAGAATGTTTTTTCTTCAAACCATGCACAAAAAGTATGGCCTAGAATGCCACAAAACCTAGTTTTCAGACATATTGTGGACCATGTTTCACTAAAGGTTACCAAGTATAATTACGAGTTTTGAAGTTTCTTATCCTACCATGCAATCGAAATTAGGTCAAATGTGAACTACAAGTAAGCATGATAGATTGCTCTTAAAAACTTACAAACATCCTTTGAGTTTGTATGGTACTGAGGCGGTCAATACATAAAAAACCAACCAGAGTTTTGTAGGATTCAAGTTCTTGCTATGAATATGCATGTTGACAATTTGATCTTCACTAGCTATGAAAGAACATTAATGAAAACCCAAAAAAATGAAGCCTTCCACATGACGTCCTCTTTGTGTACTACTACCTATAATAAAAAATAATTAATAATGTGAGTCATCATAGCTTACGAAAACTGATCCACAATTTGGCATACTATGTATGAATATTCCTGGGCTCCAAGACGAACGATAAAGGTAACATCCATATTTACATCATACTTTATGGTAATGTTCCCATATATCTGGTAGATGTGTGCCTCTTGGCATTGTGAAAAATGGTGTCAAGCGGAATTTCCAATTATAGGAACAAGAAATTTTTATCAATTTTTGAAGAGACAAGTTTTTTTTCTGTAAAGCAAGCACGGAGAAAATGCATGACTCGGAGTGCCACAACAAAAACCCTCGTTTTCAGACAAATTTTGGACCATGATTCACTTACAATTGATTACCAAGTTTTATGAGTTCTCAAGCTTCACAACGAACTTCACCCACTTAAACGAATTTAAGTCGATTTGTCAATATCAGGTAAAATTTGAACTATGAGTGAGTGGTAGCAAGATTGCTCTTAATGTTATGCAACTATCTTTTGAAAGTACCCACCAGGGTGTCAATATATCAAAAACCAATGAATTTGTTGAAAGATTCAACTTTTAGCGCTAAGAATTTGCATGTAGAAAAATTTGACCTTGTTTCAAAAAAAAAAACTCCGCGCGGCGTCCTCTAACTTGTACTACTTGCCATGATAAATGATAACCATGAGTATTAACAACTTTCCAAAAAAACAAACTGCTTCAAAATATGGCCTACCATGTATGAAAATTCTTAGGCTTCAGGCCGAATGATAAGGGTAAATAGCCACACTTTATGGTAATGTTCGGTCCCATATTTGGTAGATGGGTGCATCTTGGCATGGTGAACAAAAAAGCTTCCAACAAAGAGAAAATTACATCCAAGTCCATATATTTAGTACAAAGGGCCCTAAAAATAAGTAGGGAAAAGCAGTCGGGGCTAACTCTCCTTCTCGACCCACTAACTGAGGCATACTGTTCATACTCGAACTACTACTTGCTTACCAAAAAAGAAATCAGTGCGGTGCTCACTTTTGCCAAATCTTGCCGATGAACTGCATTGAATGAGATGGGACACTTGGGAAGCAAGTGAAAATTTGAAACTAGAAAAGTTTGATTTGCTAATGCTTTTTGCTGCCACCCCAACCCAAGGCCCAAAGTGGTTCCTTCCTATGCACACCAACGCAACATAGGTGAAAAACACACCGGAGACAGACACATAGTCATCGTACCATGGCTAGGGTTGCAAGCGGGATGCTACGAAAGTACGGCTTCTAGTTCATTTTGAGGTTTACTAGTTTAACTTTTCACAAAAAGATGTACTCCTATAGAATCTTCAAATGAACTAGAAGATAGACTTTCTCGGGATCCCGCTCACAACCCTAACCATGGCACACCTTCTCAACACCATGCTGCAGATGAGGGAGAGATCAGCTGTCAGGTGTGAATGGGTTGCCAAGAAGATACATACTCTTCTTTTCAGAGTAATACTAGTATGAAAATAGAAGTTGTAAATAGTAAATAATATGTCTAGTCGAACTAACTTGACGATACTATACTGCAACATGAAGTGACATGGTTAATTTTGTGCACAACAGCATGCTAGTCTATCACGCTAGCCGACGTCCTCCATGCAGCCGCTTCCTACAGCAGAAGAAAATAAAAAACCTCTTTCAAAGAGCCATCTCATCTCCCCCCTCTCCGTTTAGTTTGTCCCTACTCGCTGATGCTGCATGGCCACATCTCTAGCCGACGCTTCACACATTTCCCTCGCCATCTTGCCCGCTGCATCACTCCCTCCAGGCCACCACCCCTCTCCTCCAAAAACCACCAACAACTCTACATAGATCCACCCTCGCCCTCAATCCATCCGAATGTGATGGCGGATTCGAGGTGCAACCCGTGGCACTATAGCTAGAGCAAGGTCGGCAACGACGTCTTCAACAAAATCTCTATGCATTTGTACACTACCAATGCCGTTAGGCTGGTCGCATGCTCCAATGAGCTATACCACCAGGTCGATGGTGGAAAAGGTAGCTGATGGCCCAACGACCGTTGTTGGTCATTGGTCTCCTACAATGACGTATATGAGCACAAGATCCAGTGCTACTACTCCCCGTGTGCAGTCTGCACGGAGCCAGGATGCGAGTTCATCACCCAACCATCGATTGTGCACAAGCTCTGTGACCACTTGAAACTTTCCCACAAGAGGCATTTGCCCGAAGTAACCTACCTCTACAAGAACTGGTTCTCGATTGAGCTGGTGCCCGTACCAGGCTCGGAGAGAGCAAAGATCATCAACATCAGGAAAGAGGGCATGGAATTTTTCGCCCGAATTGAAGGGTACACCATGGCCATCGTCCTATCCGTCAGGTACGTCAAGTCAGCGGTGTGCAAATCTTTGCAGTACAAGGTGATGTTATGGTCGCTACCATCATGGCATAAGATCCATTCGGTCGAAATGGCAGCAACATCTGAGCTAATGATCAGGTCTCCGTTGGCTTAAGTCATGCTGAAAAGGCTCATGCCGTACTTGTCGAATTAGTGGTGTTAACTGCAAGCTTCTCCATTGGTCGTCGGAATTCCCCTGGATTACAAGTATATCAACAACTAGTTTCAAGTGTGAGTTAACACATATAAATCATCTTTTGATGATCCTAATATGAATATATGTAATGTCGTAATAATTAATTACTTTATGTTGGTGACAAACCCAATTGGTATCGACTGTCCAGCCATATAGGTCTTCATATTCAATGCTCATTGCCATACTCCCGTGGAACTGCGTGGTTCCTGGCTATGGTTTCCTCTCCCTGCCATTTGTACTCCTCTCCCACCTCAGAGAAGCCCATTCCATGAGGTTATGCATTTTCCGCTCTGGTAGGAAAGGCAGGTACGTCTCTAAGCCGGTGCCAACACCAGGCTCACATAATGTAGATATCGGGGTAACTAGCAACGATAGAACAGTGTCAAGCGTTCTATTTACGGGCGTGACAAAGTCATCTTGATATCCATTGTGTGCATTAGGCCGGCGGCGTGCTTGTCGCTGCAGTATAGGGTGAAGTTGAGCTCTACGCATCCAAATGGCTTGTGTGAGGATGTACTTTTTGTGTAGCCTAAAGCCACTTGCTCTTTATGGGTTTTTGGTCTAATCTAGTCGCTCGTTGTCGGAATTGACCATCAGAGTTCAACGAGGAATGCAAGCTTTGTATCGACATGATTCTTTAGAGAATAACTCATCTTAATCTTCTTGTGATGATCCTAACGTGAACCCATGTACTCCTTGACAAGATTTTCTTATCATTTTGGGACATGTGGTTCCTAGCTTAAGGCAGTTCTGAGTATTTTGTATGTAGTTCTGCTACTGCTAATCTATTTTGTAGTAGGAGTAATACCTATGTACTTGTACTTGTTCAGACCGATGGATCTAGTGCAGAATATGGTCTCTCTTTCCTTTTGAATCATGGCCTTGCTACATCTACCAAATTTCAATGTCTGCATTGTTAAATCTGTCAATTCTTTTGGTCATTATCTATACTGCTAAATCGGTCACTTTGAAATGCTGCTAAATCTGTCAAGTGCTGCTTATTATGAACTGGGAATCTGTTTATATTTTTATGTGTTATTTTTTTACTGCTGAATCTTTCAAATGCTAGTGAATCTGTCAAATGTTCTGTTGTTGCTATTACTAAAGTATTTTATAGAACTAATACTGATGTACTGGTACTTGTTGAGATCAAGGCTAGTAGGTGGCCAGTCTTGCTTTTCTTTTGAAACATGGCCTTGTCACAACCTAGATGAGGCTTGGGTATTTTGGGTTGCATATATTACTCTTGGTCGTTAGTTTTGCATGCTCCAATTATAGAGTGTGTTCGGAGAAAAGGGCAAACTGAATCAAGAACTGATTATCATTGTACAACTATTGAATTCCAGTGTCTGTATTGCTGAATCGGCCACTTTGAAATGCTACTGAACATGCCAAGTGCGGCTGATTATGAGCTAGAATCTGTTGATATTTTACTATCTCATTTTGTACTACTGAATCTTTCAAATGCTAGTACTAAATCTGTCGAAAGTTTTGTCGTTTCTAACTGGCTATTTGCACTAGAGCATTTTTTTCTTTCTGTCACCGAAACCGTCGGATGTGTTTTGGACAGATATGAGAGGGGTAAAGATACAGTGTGATTTTACCAAGTGAAGTCATAGGGTATCAGTCTAGTTTTGGCATAGGGGGATGGTGTGTCCATGGTTCTTTTGACTTTTCGCAAGAATATCTGTAAAAGAATTATCGCCTTTCCCACTCCCCCTGTGAGGTCTTTGGTTTGAATCTAGATGAGGCAAATCACAATGCAGTTTTTATTAATCGAGAGAAGAAATCTAGCCCATTTAGTCCCTCTTTAGCCTAGAACATTTTAATTTGGCCTTTTTGGGTTAGGGGACTACTAACCATAGTCCAGAGAAATTTGAGAAAGGAGCCCATGGAGCATAAACCAGAACATTTTAATTCTGCCTATTAGGGGTCAGGGGACTGCTTACCAAAGCACAAACAAATTTGAGCAAGGAACCCATGGAGCATAGCCCTGGACATTTCAATTCAACCTTTTAGGGGTCAGGGGACTGCTGAGCACAGCCTAGTGAAATTTGAGAAAGCAGCCCATGGAGTATAGCCCATGTAGAGCAACCCATGTATAAAATAACCAAACTCTTTTTAATGCAGCCTTTTGGGCATTCCACCACACCTCTCAAAATAAAAAACTCTGCCTACCCATGTTTTTAAGAAATTACTCCATTATGTGGCATTTTATAAATTGAGATGCCAGGAGCGCTGCCCTTTTATATGTTAAAAGAGATAAACATGGACACAAAATATTTTTAAGAAGACTAATACATAAGGTGTAGTACTAATAAACATTTAATGATATCTTTTGTATAAATATAATTGGTGTAGTGGTAATGCACTCAGTTTATGTCTATTTAATTTGAAGGTCTTTAGTTCGAATCCCCTGTGCGTACATATATATCTTGGGTTTACATTTTTATTCTAGCAATATCGCATTACGGAGAGGCTGACATCACAGACCCACTAGCCTGCAGCATCCCTCGAGTTTAATGGGAGAGTTTGAAAAAAAGTTAAATACTTGTACATAGAGGCTAGCATCCGAGACCCACCAGCCAGAACACACTAGGATGCATCAGGGACCCACAAGGCAGAACATACCAAAGAGGCTGACAATTGGGCCCTAGCAGACCATACATGGCTGCCACATCGAGCAACGTTGCCAAGGTCAAAACAGCGGACACGGCCAAAAAAAGTCCATCCTACACACATTTCAACTACAGAGATATTGACATGTGGGACCCACCAGCAAGTGTCGTGGTATTACCGACAAGTACGCCATGGAGGGGTCCTCATAGAGCTATTTAGAGAGGTGGGGGAAGGCAGTGAGTTGATAGGTACGAGGTAACATAGATTACTTAGGTTCAAGTCCCGTGACGGTGGTGGAACTCTACTCCTACTATAAATCACTATAATGGCAATACGCCGAGTTACAGGGATCGGTTTGTTGTGTAAGGCGTTGCTCTAAGCACTATGATTGTTGCCCTAAAGGTTCCCACATGTCCGACTTATAAAGGCACCAGAACCTAGGGTTACACGGAAAGGACCTTTCCGGATAGGTTACAGAGTCATACACTAATACTAACTAGTCTTTCTGTCTTGTACTCCAAGGCTCCGAGTAGGTCAGTGACAACATCATAGCCTTCCTTGATCCAGCATGGGCCTCCCTTCTGGATTCGTCTAACTAGGCCACCCAGCAGGCTATGGGCCATGCTACTAACTGTGGGCCACCCGGGTTATCCGAATTAGAGACATGCAATGGTGATGCACATTTAGCATATCCCCAACAGTAGCCCCCGAAGAACTTTGAGATATTGCACCATCTTGCACTTTGGTCTTGATTGCTCCGTTTAGGTGATGTCCGCAATTCGTCAAGCAATATCTCGAAGGTCTCCCAAAGAACCCTGCAATCCTCTTCGTCTTCATCATGTAAGACAGAGATTCTTCAAGTATTATCTGCCAGAGTCAGACAGTGTCCATCTTCAATGGAATCTTCAGATGTGACTTCTCCACTGCAACAGTCAATAGGATGACATAGGCTATAGCCTACGTTACCTCGAAACTCACATATGGTAGTGAATTAATCATTAGCAATTTTCCTGCGTGCAAAATCCGAAACGTTAAGCGGAAAACGGGGGACTTGGTGAAATTACCGTGCATGTCCGCACACACATTATCGACGCAGTAGCCATTAGATTTCTCCTGCACGAATCTTGATGACAGGTGCTATAAATATTTACTGCATCCAGAGTAATCTCTTTTACCCACATTCCCCCCCACATCATATTCTTCCTCTTGCCGCGTGACTGTTCGAGCTCCCAGTAAGAAAACCCTAGCCAAAAATCTTCTCCTCCTCATCCTCCACCAATCCGTCCAGTTAGCACCAGCAGTGCTCCATCAATGGTGTTGACTCCCGAGGCTTCAATCGAGCCATCCAAGGGAGTGTCCGTCCCGTCGGAGGGGGTGATGGTGCCTGTCCACCGGCGACGACAAAACTCGGCCGGCGCATGGTGGAGGAGGAGGGAGACTCCCACAAACCGCATGAACTCATCACTGAGGGATATCTCCCTATGACGAAGGGGTTGATCTGGCGGCCAGCACTAGCCAGCGAAGTGGTCCCTTCTCCCCAAGTCGGAGAGAAAGTATACCTCAAATCTCAACTGGTACGTGGCGTTAGCCTTCCAGTCTCTGACTTCTTCCTTGAAATCCTCCAGCACTTCCGGGTTCTTGCCCACAATCTTTCTCCCAACAACATCCTTGTACTTAGCAATTACGTACCTTTCTTGGAAGGATACCTATGAATCAATCCTAGGTTAGATCTATTTATTTATTTCTTCACCGTCAAGAGAGAGTCCGGGGAGTGCAAGGATGAACTGCGGAACCATTAGCTTCAAGATCTGTCCTAATCAGCAGTTTCCCGACATCGTCGGCCACGAGTCCTAGAAAAACTGGCAATAGACATATTTCTATGGCCCATATATACCTATGGTCGGACACGAAGACTCGTACCCCGACTTTGTCAATGGAGCCGCCGAGGCCCCCACCTAGAGATCCCAAGGCCCCCTCTTGTCCTACGTCGAAGCCTCTTGTGCCGTAAGGTGGATAGAATGGCTGGTAGACGGAGGGTTAAGCAGCCTAGACCTTGCCATGTGCTGGTTCACAAGGCGGATCCAACCTATGCAGCACCGCGCCGAGCTAATGCACAATTACTCCAAGGATAGGAAAGATCCCATGCGGATTTGCAAGGAGAACTTCTCCAAGGACTCCATCAAGCTCCGGCTAAAGGAAATCTTCAAGGTGAAGGACAAGAAGCGTGGCTTCAACATCACCGTCAACATATACGAATGCGGAAAATGCCCAGAGGTAACTATGTTTCCTTCATAGGAATATGCCCGAGAGGCAATAATAAAGTGGTTATTATGCTATTCCAGGTTTATAATAGATGTTTATTTTTCATGCTATAATTGTGTTAATAGGAAACACTAATACATGTGTGATTTGTAAACATAAAAGGTTCCTAGTAGCGCCTCTCTTAATACTAGCTTGTTGATTAACTAATGATCACAAGTTTCCTAATCATGAACATTGGATGTTGTTAATAATAGGGTCATATTATTGGAGAATGATATGATGAACAGTCACCCGAAGTAGATGTAGAAATATGATCATGTCCTCAAGTTTATATTGCTATCACAGTTGTAGTAACTCAATGACCTTATACCATGAGATCACGTCAATCACTTTCACCGGAAAGGTATTTTGATTCCATCAAACATCACACCGTAATAGGGTAATTATAAAGGTGTGAGATTTGTCCATCCAGATGACGAAGATATATACTCAGGGACCTCTCGGTGTTATCACATTGACATAGTTTGCAAACAAGTGATTTGATCACTAGAATGTTATATCATAGGAACGAGAAAAAGAGTACTTGTCAAGAACACGATTAAACAAGGTATGAATGATACCGAGTGATCGAATCTTGTACAAGTAAAATATCACGAGACAAAAGGAATTTGATTACAGCGAGAAAGGTTCAGACGATCATTGGATTTTCGTGGAACTAGTGGGAGTCATATTATGGATCACCAGATCCCGCTAATGATTATTGATCAGAGAAAGTCTCGATCATGTCTACATAGTTCTAGAACTAGTAGGGAGACACACTTAAGGTTAGTCAACACAATTGAGTGGATAGGGAACACATGATAAGATAATGGACATCAAAGGAATTTGTTTTGTCGAATCTACCAAAATGGTTTAGGGGTATAGAAACAAAGCAAGGAAACAAAATGTTACTGTGTTCATTAAATAAAGTACGCATTAAATGAAGTGTTCATTAAATTGAGTACTCATTAAATGAAGTGTTCATTAAATGAAGTACTCATTAAATGAATTGTTCATTAAATTGAGTTGCATTTAAACAAGAGAATTAAAGTGCATTAATTGAAAGACCTTTCGTTTTTTGAGTGGAGAATAAATGGAGGAAGTGGAAATAGATTATTTGTGAGTGGAGAGTCCACCCAAATGAATGAGGGAGGAGAAGGGGCACCCTCTTTGGCTACTAGCCATGGGTGGGGGTTGCCTCCCGCCCCCTAGGTGGAGACCTCCTCCTCTCACACGCTTGCCCACTCCTCTCATATGCCCTTTAGTTTGCATCTTCTCCCTCTTGCTAGCCTTGTCCATTGCCACTAGAAAAGGTTCTTAGGCAAAGCCCTGCTCGAGAACTTCCCCTCCACCATATCTACCATGGCGTAGCACTATTGGAGTTCCCGGGGATCCGCTACTTCCGCTGCCCAGCTGGAGCGAGGGTTCAGGAGTTGTCAGCACACCATACGTGTGACTGATTATGGAGGTGCTGCCCCCATGTGGTGTTGATCATCTGCGCGTCCTTGAGGATGGTCGTGTACAATCTACATCAGCCATGTTTGATTGTGGGAACATTATCCCGCATTACGGTCTTCGAGGGTGAGTCCATCTGAAACCGTTACATGTATCTCTTAGATATGATGTTCGTGCTTGCAACCATATGATTTTTTTGTTTTCTATGCAATGAACCCCATCAATGGTATCAGCGCTGTGTCCATGCATATATTATTTGTACGGTTAGAACATATAGAGATGTGGGCGTTGATAGTCTTATTGTTTCATACTTGTGTAAATTTTGATCATGGTGGTATGTTGGGATGAAGCGGCCTGGACTAACTTTACATGTCCTCGCACATGAGACTTGTCCCACACTTGACATGTAACTCGTATTGCATAAGTGGCTCAGCGGTTCCTGTCTCTCCCAACATAATCGTGATCTAATTTACAACGGTTTGCAAATAACTTGATTGTCAATGTTGTAGCTAAAATTTGTAGGTAGAACGATTCTTTCCTAGAAATCCCACAGCCGTGTAAAAATGCAAAAATAAATTAGAGGTGTCTAACTTGTTTTTGCAGGCATGTGATGTGATATGGTCTATTATACAAAAACTGTTGTATGCAATGTTTGTTATTGTAAAACAATCAACAGGAGCCATATGGTTGTTATTTTATTTTATGGCCTGCGTGCCGAAAACATGGAAATCCATGTAATTAGATTACTGGAGAACAACCATGGTGGTGGATCCATGGACCTTGGTGACACGTCATAGGAATGATGGAGATCATACCAAGATGCACAAGATGGAGATCGAATGTGAGAAGGACCATATCATATCATATTATATATGCTTGTGATGTTTATCCGTTGAAGCATATTATTTTGCATTGATTTGATCGCATCGATAGTATTTGATTGCCTAAGTATCATTATAAGATGATCCCTCCCACTAAATATCAAGATAATAATATGCTCTTCCTTAGTATGCACCTTTAAGAAAGTTCGTCATCTCGAAGCACCACATGATGATCGGGTGTGATAGATTCTACGTCCGCATACAACGGGTATAATACAGTTTTACACACGCGAGTACTAAGGTTCTTACTTGACTAGCCTAGCATGTACAGACATGGCCTCAGAACATGAACCGGAAGGTAAAGCACGAGTCATATGGATTATATGATGCCCATAAGATGCTCGCCGTTGGAGCTATGCCACCACTCGTGATGATCAGTCGTGATGTAGTGAATTTGGTTCGTGTAATCACTAAAATGACTAGAGGGATGTCATTTTGAGTGGGAGTTCTCATAAGTAATTTTGAATTTACTTGAACTCTATCTGTTTTAAACCTAGTCTAAATAGTCTTTGCAAATACATTGTAGATCATGGAACCCCATGCATTCAATTTTAATGCATTCCTTGAGAAAGAAAAGATGCAATACAATGGATCTAACTTCACCAACTAGCACCCCACTATGAGGATTATCCTCACGGGCATGAAGAAGTCCTATGTGCTGGATGGTCCGTTAGGTGACTCCCCTGTAGCTAGTGCGACTCAAGGAGAGCACGACACGTATGACGTGAAATTTGATAACTACACTCTTGTGCGGTGTGTGATCCTCCAGTCGCTGGAGCCTGAACTTCAAAAGAGCTTTGAACTTACCGATGCTGATATCATTATGGAGGAACTCAAAACTATGTTTGCGGACCAAATCCATGCTAAGAGATATGAGATCTCCGATAAGTTCTTTAGCGCTAAGATGGAGGAGCACAACCCTTTGAACGAGCATGTCATTAAGATGATGGGATATGCTCAACATCTTGAGACACTAGGATGTGAGATTCCAGCTGATCTCACGAGAAACAAGGTTCTGCAATCGCTCCCACAAAGTTACAAAGGGTTTGTAATTAATTACAAGATGAATGGTGCGTACTAGTCGCTCACTAAACTCGCAGCTATGCTTAAGACTTTCGAGGTACACATAAAAAAGGAACATCAAGTCTTGATGGTCAATAAAACCACTAGTTTCAAGAAAAGAGGCAAGAAAGGAAAGCCTAAAGGTAACTTCAAGAAGGATAGCAAATATGTTGCTGCTCTTAAGAAGAAGACCAAGGGAGGCCCTAAGCCCGATACTAAGTGCTATTACTACAAAGGGGATGGTCACTGGAAGCAGAATTGCCCAAAGTACTTGGAAAATAAGAAGGTCGGGAAAGTGAACAAAGGTATATGTGATATCCATGTTATTGATGTGTACCTAACTAGTAGTCAAAGTAGTACCTAGGTAATTGATAACAGTTCAGTTGCTAATATATGTAACTCGAAACAGGGGCTAAGGAATAGTTAACCACTAGCGAAGGATGAAGTGACGATGCGCGTAGGCACTGGATCGAAGGTTGATGTGATCGCCGTTAGGATGATGACACTTCATCTACCATCGAGATTGACAATAAACCTAAATAATTGCTATTATGTGCCTGCGTTGAGCATGAACATCATGTATGGATCATGTTTAATGCAAGACGGTTATTCATTTGTATCCGAGAACAATGGTTGTTCCTTTCATATGAAAAATATCTTTTATGGTCATGCACCTATGTTGAATGGTTTATTTGTTTTGAATCTTGATATTAGTAATACACATATTCATAATGTGAATGCCAAAAGAATCAAGTTGAATGATGACATTGCTACATATATGTGGCATTGCCGTTTACGTCATATTGGTGTTAAACACATGAAGACGCTCCATTCTGATGAACTACTAGAATCACTTGATTATGAATCATTTGAGACATGTGAGACATGCCTTATGGGCAAGATGACTAGAACTCCATTCTCCAGAACAATGGAGCGTGCGACCAACTTGTTCTAAATAATACATACTGATGTATGTGGTCCGATGAGTGTGTCGGCACATGGCAGATATCGTTATTTTGAAACCTTCACGGATGAGTTAAGTAGATAATGGTATATTTACTTAATGAAACACAAATCTGAAACATTTGAAAAGTTCAAGGAATTTCAGAGTGAAGTAGAAAATCATCATAACAGAAAGATCAAGTTTCTACGATCAGATTGTGGAGGAGAATATCTTAGTTACGAGTTTGGCACACACATGAGACAATGTGGAATTGTTTCACAACTCACTCCCGCCGGAACACCACAATGTAATGGTGTATCCGAACATCATAATCAAACTTTATTAGATATGGTATGATCTATGATGTCCCTTACCGATTTGCCACTGTCATTTTGGGGTTATGCATTAGAGACAACTGCATTCACTTTAAATAGGGCACCATCAAAATACGTTGAAACCACACCATATGAATTATGGTTTGGAAATAAACCTAAGCTGTCATTTCTAAAAGTTTGGGGTTGTGATGCTTATGTGAAGAAACTTCAGCCTGATAAGCTCGAAGCCAAAGCACAAAAATGCATCTTCATAGGATACCCAAAAGAAACAATTGGGTACACCTTCTATCACCGATCTGAAGGCAAGGTTTTTGTTGCCAAGAATGGATCCTTTCTAGAAAAAAGAGTTTCTCTCGAAAGGTGTGAGTAGTGGGAAGGTAGAACTCCATGAGGTTATTAAACCTTCTCTTCCTGAAGTGGCAAGTAGTGCAGCGCCGGAATCTGTTTCAGTGTTGACTCCACCAATGGAAGAAGGAAATGATGATGAGGTACCTCCCCCTTCTCATGAAACTCCGATAAGGAACACTACCGAACCTCACAGGTCGGGCAAGTTACATATAGCTCCTGAACTATATGGTGATCTGATGTCTACACACTTCTATTCTTGTAGACAGTTGTTGGGCCTCCAAGTGCAGAGGTTTGTAGAACAGCAGCAAGTTTCCCTTAAGTGGATTACCCAAGGTTTATCGAACTCAGGGAGGAAGTGGTCAAAGGTATCCCTCTCAAGCAACCCTACAATCAAGATACAAGAAGTCTCTTGTGTCCCCAACACATCCAATACACTTGTTAGGTGTATAGGTGCACTAGTTCGGCGAAGAGACAATGAAATACAAGTTGTTGGATATAAGACAACGGTGCCAGAAAAGAGCTTGACGAGAGGAAAAGACTAAAGGAAAAAAGATGGAAGCAAGGAAACATCTAACAGATCTAGTTGCAAACGGTGTTTCAATGTTTAGAAACAAGGCCTAGGGATCATACTTTCACTAGTGAACACTCTCATACAATTATCTTCTCTTTATGATACTACTCTGAACTACTCTCCAGTTGGACACTCTAATCCATGGTAGGGCTATAACGCACTCCTCAAAGTTGCCTTTCCTCATCTAGATAACCCCTCACTGTCACCTTGAGCGCTAGATGGTTCCAACAAACACCACAATTTCATAGAGACATCCAACTCCAAATATAACTCATAACAAGTATTTGTATCTCTAGCGTAAGTGCCACCATGGTGTGCACACTATCACTTTCACACACATGGGGAGAGCCAGAGATCTATTAAAGCACTTGAGTAGCAAGGTAGATCTACTTGATTACAAAGCTCATTATCACAATATGATCATGCATAGAGAGAGAGATGAACACATAGCTACCGGTAGAGCCCTTAGCCGCGAGAGAGAACTACTCCCTCATCATCATGGGAATCAACAACGGAGATGGAGATGGTGGTGGAGATCGATGGAGATGGCTCTGGGGGCAATTCCCTTTCCCGGCAGGGTGCTGGAACAGAGACTTTCTATCCCCCGAATCTCCCCTTCGGTGGCGACGGTGCTATGGAACTTTTCATGGCTGGAGGCTGGATTCTTTAGGGTTTCTGCATCAGAGGCTTCTTATAGGTGAAAGGGCGATGTCAGAGGGTGGACCAGGGGCCCACACCACCTGATGGTGTGGCCAGGGGGACCGGCGCCACCACATGGTGTGGCCAGCCCCTGGCCCCTCTCCGTCTCATCTTCTGGCTCCGTGACTCTTCCGGTAAAATATTGACTTTGGCTTTTGTCCTGTCTAATTCTGAGAATATTCATTTTCTTGCTTTTCTGGAACCAAAAATAGCAGAAAATAGGCAACTGGCACTATGGCATCTTGTTAATAGGTTAGTCCCAAAAAGTGTATAAAAATACTCCAAAGTGTGGACAAAACATAAGAAAGTAGATATAAAACAAGCACGGAACATCAAAAATTATAGATATGTTTGCAACCTATCATGATCCAATCCTAATTTTTTTGGTAGATGGAAGTGATGACCCTGTGACGTATGATGAAGCGATGATGAGCCCGGATTCCAACAAATGGCTTTAAGCTATGCAATCCCATATGGAATTCATGTACGAAAACCAAGTTTGGACTTTGGTGGACTTACCTCACGACCGAAAGGCTATTGAGAATAAATGGATTTTCAAAAGGAAAATGGACGCTAACGGTAATGTGACCGTCTATAAAGAATGACTTGCCACGAAGGGGTTCCAACAAATTAAAGGAATTAACTACGATGAGACTCTCTCACTGGTAGCGATGCTAAAGTCTGTTAGGATTATGTTAGCAATTGCTGTATTTTTCGATTATGAAATCTGGCAGATAGATGTCAAGAGAGCGTTCCTTAATGGAAACATTGAGGAAGAGTTGTATTTGATACAACCAAAAGGTTTTGTCGATCCTAAGGATGCTAACAAGGTATGCAAACTACAGATCCATTTATGGACTGAAGCAAGCATCCCGGAGTTGGAATCTCCAATTTGATGAAGTAATCAAAGGTTTTGGATTTGTCCAAACCATCGAAGAAGCTTGTATTTACAAGAAAGTGAGTGGGAGATCTGTAGCATTTCTAATATTATATGTGGATGACATATTGTTTATTGGAAATGATATAGAACTCTTGAAAAGCATAAAGGATTACTTAAATAGTAAGTTTTCGATGAAAGATCTTGGTGAAGCTGCGTACATATTAGGGATCAAGATCTATAGATATAGATCAATACTCTTAATAGGATTGTCACAAAGCACATACCTTGTCAAGATTTTGAAGAAGTTCAGAATGGACGAAAGTAAGAAGGGGTTCTTACTTATGTTGCAAGGTACTATTTTGAGTAAGACTCAAAGTCTGGCTACATCAACAGATAGAGAAATGATGGACCATGTCCCCTATGCCTTAGCCATAGGTTCTCTTGTGTATGCTATGTTATGTAAAAAACCAGATGTGGCACATGCGGTTAGTTTGACTAGCAGGCACCAACCTGATCTAGTTTTGGAACACTCGAAGGCAGTTAAGGATGTCTTTAAGTACTTGAGAAGAACTAAAGACATGTTTCTCGTATATGGCGGTGAAGAAGAGCTCGTCGCAAGGTGTTACGTTGATGCTAGCATCAACACTGATCCACATGACTCTAAGTCACAATGCGGATATGTGTTTTTAATGAATGGTGCAGCGGTGAGTTGGAGGAGATCCAAGAAACCAGTGATAGCAAGATCTACAATGGAGGTGGAATATATCTCTGCTTCAGAAGTAGTGGCGGAAGCAGTTTGGATGAAGGAGTTCATTTCTGAACTGGGTGTGGTTCCAAGTGCTTTGGATCCAATGGTAATCTATTGTGACAACAATGGTGCCATAGCCAATGCTAGGGAACCAAGGTCTCACAATAACTCCAAGCATATAAAGTTCCGGTTTAACTCCATCCGGGAACATGTTTAGGATGGCGATGTAGAGATTTGCAAAGTAGACATGAATCTGAATGTAGCATACATGTGTACTAAAGCTCTCCCAAGGGCAATACATGATCAG
Organism: Avena eriantha; assembly: GCA_910589775.1. NCBI lineage: Eukaryota > Viridiplantae > Streptophyta > Magnoliopsida > Poales > Poaceae > Avena > Avena eriantha. The sequence continues at coordinate 74,190,677 of OU342745.1, read as the reverse complement.
CACCAGAACTCCATGGATGTTAGATTTATGACTATGTAAATTAAATTATTGACTCTAGTGCAAGTGGGAGACTAAAAGGAATATGCCTGAGAGGCAATAATAAAGTGGTTATTATGCTATTCCAGGTTTGTAATAGATGTTTATTTTTCATGCTATAATTGTTTTAATAGGAAACATTAATACATGTGTGTTTTATAAACATAAAAGGTTCCTAGTAAAGCCTCTCTTAATACTAGCTTGTTGATTAACTGATGATCACAGGTTTCTGATCATGAACATTGGATGTTGTTAATAATAGGGTCATATCATTGGAGAATGATATGATGAACAGTCACCCAAAGTAGATGTAGCAATATGATCATGTCGTCAAGTTTATATTGCTATCATAGTCGTAGTAATTCAATGTCCTTAGACCATGATATCACGTCAATCACTTTCACTGAAAGGTATTTTTGATTCCATCAAACATCACACCGTAAGAGGGTGATTATAAAGGTGTCACCAAGTACTTCTAAAGTGATAGTTGAGTCTTGTGGATCAAGAGTGTGATTTTTCCATCTAGATGATAGAGAGATATACTCAGGGCCCTCTCGGTGATATCACATTGACATAGCTTTCAAGAAAGTGATTTGATCACTAGAATGTTATATCACAGGAACGAGAAAAATAGTACTTGTCGGGAACAAGATTAAAAAGGTATGGATGATACCAAGTGATCGAATCTCAAACAAGTAAAATATCGCGAGACAAAAGGAATTTGATTATGGCAAAAAAGGTTCAGACGATCATTGGATTTTCATGGAACTAGTGGGAGTCATTATGGATCTCTAGATCCCGCCAATGATTATTAATCGGAGCAAGTCTCGATCATGTCTACATAGTACTCGAACCATTAGGGAGACACACTTAAAATTAGTCGATGCAATTGAGTGGATAGGGAACACAAGAGAAGATAATGGACATCACAGGAATTTGTTCTGTCAAATCTGCCGAAATGGTTTTGGTGTATCAAAACAAAAGAAGGAAATAAATGTTAATGTGTTCATTAAATGAAGTATTCATTAAATGAAGTACTCATTAAATTAAGTGTTCATTAAATTGAGTTGCATTAAAACAAGAGAATTAAAGTGTGTTACTTGAAAGTCCTTTCGATTTTTTGAGTGGAGAATAAATGGATGAAGTGGAAATTAATTTTTTGTGAGTGGAGAGTCCACCCACATGAATGAGGGAGGAGAAGGGGCACCCTCTTTGGCCGCCTGCCATGGGTTGGGGCTGCCACCCCTATAAAAGGAGGTGGAGACCTCCTCTTCTCACACACTTGCTCACTCTTCTCATATGCCCTTTGGTTGGTATCTTCTCCCTCTTGCTAGCCTTGTCCATTGCCACTAGAAAACGTGCTTAGGCAAAGCCCTGCTTGAGATCTTCCCCTACACCATCTCTACCATGGCGTAGCACTGTTGGAGTTCCCGGGGATCCGCTACTTCCTCTGCCTGGCTGGAACGAGGGTTCGGGACTCATCGGCACACCGTACTTATGACTGATTATGGAGGCGCTACCCCCTTGTGGTGTTGATCATCGGCGCGTCCTTTAGGATAATCATGTATACTCTACATCAGCCACGTTTGTTTGTAGGAATGTTATCTCGAGTTACATTCTTATAGGGTGAGTCCATATGAAACTGTTACATGTATCTCCTAGATATGATCTTGGTGGTTGCAACCGTAGGAATTTTTTTGTTTTCTATGCAATGAACCCCATCACAATCCCTGTACTTATACTTTGTATGTTTCAGGAACATATCTGGAGTTGGTTTGAAGCGGACCTCCAAAGATGTTGGAGGTTCCAAAAATATTAGCGATATTTTGACCAAGTCGTAGCCCGTTGTTGGTCCCCTTACTCCCGCCGCCAAGCCTACAACAAGCTCCACTAGAACTTCGTCCCCCGTCATCCCTCAGACCTCCGTCATGGAGACAAACATCAACCCAACACCAAATGTCTCAGGCACTGCCGGCATGGATGCTGCTCCCAGCAGCCAAGCGACGCAGGAGAGCACCTCCTCCAAAGTGGCTGAATCTCCAGCTAAGGATGCCACCGAGAAAGGGAAGAAGCTAGCGGAGAGAGCAGAAGCAGCAGCAACAGTAGCAACGGTCAAGCCGGGAGCCACTATGCCTTCAACTACTATTATTATGCAGGAGACGGCTAGGGCTTCATCTATGCCTCTAGCTTCTACAACTCCTTTGCCTCTGACTCCTCTGACATTGAGCCTAAATGATCTTATTTAACAGGAAAATTCCATTTATATCAATGCCCAGACTTTCCATGGCGCATATGCTCATTTGGAAAACAATCTCAATATTATTGCAATCGTAAGTCTTTGATCTTTACATTTCACTTTGTAATTGTATCCCACTATAGCCTCGGAGCTCTTAGGCGGAAAACGAATAGTTATTGTCCTGAGTGCTCCAAAGAACTAAGTGTAGAACTTGATAGTGTAACCCTGAGTTTCTAGTTAGAATGCTTAATTCCGGCTAGATACTCTAAGAGAGAACACACATGAATTAAAATCTGGTACCGTATCCCCCGAGCCTTTAGTTGAAACTGAGAAGTTCCGACTAGATGCTCTAGAGAAACTAAGTATGTTCTTGTTTTTGTAGAATGAGAATACCCGGAGGAAGGCTACAATGAGAAATATGCCAAGGTGTAGGAATCACTGGACATTGAAAAGGGTAAAACAACCTTTATGAAGGAGCATATCACAAATAGAAAGCGTCTATTTTCCTCCAACAGCTTCAAATCTACCACTTGGAACCATTTCATCTGAATTCTCACAATGTTCTCTTTGTTCCGCCTTACAGAGACCATTGCCAAGGCAAAGAGCATCATCGAGAAATCGAAGCATATCTAGCAGCTCGACGATGAGAACAATATTCTGAAGAAAGATCTGGCTGATGCCATCAAAGGCCATGAGGAGGCAATGAAGGTTATGCAAGAATCTACTAGCACCGAGATGCAACACTTGAAGAACGAGATTGAATGCCTCAAGGAACAAAACCAAGTGGCCGTAGAGCAGAATGCTCGGGGCCTTGAGGTGTACAAGAAGCTTCAGAAGGATCATGACATCTTGGCGGAAACCTCCCAACAAGCCGAATCCAGCATCTTTGGTAACTTTCCTCCATCTTCATCAATTATTTAAGTCGAATAAATGTACATTATTGTTGTGCTCATGACCCTTATCTCTTACGAAAACATAGCTCCCATTGGTTTAACCAATATGGGTGAAGTTGCTCTGAATTCAAAGAACTGCACGATTCTTGCCAGCAACTTCGTCAACACTACCATTACCCAGGCCAAGGAGATAACAAAGCCGCTGGACATTACCATTAAGGTGGCAGATTCTGCTGCCAAGTATTCGGAAATCCTGCACTGAGCCCCCGAGAAAGTGAAGAGCTGGAAAGCATCTTGTGTCCGGGCTGGTGCAAGGATGGCCCTATCCTTGGTCAGGGCACATTACGACAAAGCTGACATAGACCTAGTGACCTCTGGCATGGTGAAGTTTGACGAGGAAGGGCGCAAAATTGACAGTGATGCTATCTGGAACTCCCTCGCCTGCTATGACACCAGGGTTTCCAAGATGGTTAAGACATATGTCTTTATGCCTGCCAAATATCACCAGTAGCTTCAGACTCTAGCCTCCGATCCTCCGAGTTAGATGATCTCGCCAAGTCTGATTCTCTTGTGGCTCATGATGTAGCCTCGAAGTCCCCTGTAGTAGAGCTATAAATGCTTGTTGTATTAAATGTGTCTCTATAATATTTTTTGTATGTATGCGGAAAACTTTGTAGAAGTAAGGCAAAAAACTTGGTTGAAGCCTCCTACTACTTATCTATATCTAGCATGTATATATTTTTAAGCAAGTGCTGGCTTATCCATTATTTTGGTTTGTATGCTTGACCTTTTGTGAGACGGAAGACTCGCAACACAGAACCATGTTCTTAGGTGATTATGTTTAATAGCACCGTCAAGAACCTAAGAACAAAATCGCCGGCTTTGAGTGCCGAAAAGTCACTACTCCGGAATCCACATAAAAACGACAAAGACATGTAGACCGGAAAACTTAAGCTAACGCCCATAGGCGGAATTTTCACAAGTGCAAATGCAAACTTGCGCATAAAGGGTTTACATGATCCAAAAATGAACACTAAAGGAGGTAAAAGACTCCACAAATATGAGTGAACCAAATGCTTTATTTCATTGATCATATAAGGTACTTATTACATAACATAAAATATGCTAAGTGAAAAAAGGACATAGATGTGCTATGTTCCATGGCCGATCACTCTCTGAGAAATTATCATGGAGTCACGCTACTTATGCTTGTGTTCTTTTGTCCTATCTTTCAACTCGCGAATATCGACAAGGTAATAGGAACCATTGAGAAGTGCTTTGCTTATGATGAATGGTCCTTTCCAAGGCGGGGATACTTTCTGTGACTTTTGCTGCTTAAGACAAAACAACATATCCTTCTCTTTAAACGAGCGATGCCTAACACGACGACTATGGTTGTTGCATAGCTTCTGTTGGTAGCTAGCGGATCTTTGGCATTCCAGGACATGTTCTTCCTCGAGCAGGTCCACAGAAAGGTGTCTGGATTCTTCATCGTCATCTTCGTCGTTGGTGGCGAATCTTGGTGCATCATGGAGGATGTCAGATGGTAGGACTACTGCTCCATAGACCATGAAGAAAGGGGTCAAACCGATAGATCTGTTGGGTGTTGTTCGCAAACTCCACAAGACAGATCGTAACTCCTCTGCCTAGGCTCCATCTAATCTATGTAGTGGTGCCTCTAAACGTGGCTTGATTCCTTGCAGAATTAGTCCATTGGCTCTCTCTACTTGCCCATTTGACTATGGATGTACCACATATGCTAGGTCAAAGCGGATGCCTTTTTCATGACAATACTCCTCAACTTCTCCGAGTGACAAGTTGCTGCCGTTGTTGGTGATGATGCTATGTGGGAGACCAAATCTCACCACTAGATCCCGGATAAATTTTAGGGTTGTTGCCCCATCGAGCTTTCTAATGGGTTTAGCTTAAATCCATTTAGTGAATTTATCAACTACTACTAACAAATGCGTAAATCCGCAAGGTGTTGTTTGCAAAGGCCCAACCATGTCAATCCCGCAGACTGCGTACAACCAAGTAATTGGTATTATTCACAATTCTTCAGCTGGAAAATGTGGTTGCCTTGCATAAAACTGACACCCAACACAAGTCTGCACTAGCTTGTCGGCGTCCACCTTGGCGGCCAGCCAGTAGAATCCTTACAGGAAGGCTTTAGCGACCAGCGATCAGGGGTCGTGATGCCCGCAATCTCCGAGATATATTTCTCTAAGGATATCCATACCTTGCTACTGGGAGATGCACCGTAGGAATACTCCTGTGGTACTTCTTTTGTATAATTGGTCGTAGATTATGACGTAGCCTTTTTGCTCTGCGTACTATCTGTCGGCTTTCGACTTCATCGGTAGGCAGTGTTCAATCTTGAAGGTAATCCATGAATGGTTTCATCCAAGCTGGAGAGGTCACTGTTACTATATCCACAAACGAGTCCACTATATCCGGGTTGTCGGGGTCCACTCCTTTCACGGATGGTGTTTGCAGATGCTTCAGGAAAACACCGGGCGGAATTGGTCGGCAAGCTGATCCAAGCTTAGAAAGCAGATATGTCTCCTCATTGTCCTCCCTTTTGAAATACTTGACTTCGTATCCATTGAAGCACTTGGCTATCTCGTCTATTTATCGTCATATGCCGCCATCATAGGGTTCCGCGTGTTCTAGGTGCTAGCCACCTGCTGGGCAACCAAGTTGGAATCTTCGCAGCAAACTACACGCTTGATGCCAATATCCTTGGGCACACGAAGTCCATGAATGAGGGCCTCATATTCCGCCATGTTGTTGGTAGCATTGAAGTGGATCTATAGGACATACTGTAGCTTCTCCCCTGTTGGTGATTGCAGTAATACACCAACCCCCGAGCCATTGAGTAACTTGGATCCATCAAAGTGCATAACCCAATACTCTAGATCTAGCACAGGAGTGTCTTCCGGTAGTTCTATCCAATCTGCAATAAAATCCGCCAATGCTTGAGATTTGATAGTTTCTCGCCTCTTGTAGGTGATTTCAAAGGTGGCAATCTTGATACCCCCACTTTGCCACCCTTATTGTAGCGTCGCTGTTGTTGATGATGTCGGACAGTGGAGCTTTGCTCACCACTATGATAGGGTGCTCCTGTAAGTAGTGCCTTAGCTTCCACGAAGCAAGGAAAACTCCATAAGCTAGATTCTGGTAGTGCGGGTAATGCTGCTTGGATTCTGTCAAGACCTCGCTTACATAGTAAATTGGTCACTGAACTTTGTGCTCGTGTGTTGGATCCTTGTGCTCCACCATGACGACGATGTTGATAACCCGGTTGGTTGCCGCTAGGTATATTAACATAGGCTCCATTGACTCTGGTGTTGCAAGTATTTGTGTGGAGGAGAGTATTCTCTTCAAATCCTGAAGTGCTGCATTTGCGTCGTCCATCCATACGAATTTGTCTGCCTTCTTGAGTAACTTGTAGAGAAGCATAGCCTTCTCGCCAAGTCGGCTAATGAACCGGCTTACTGCTACGATGCAGCCTGTGAGCCATTGCATGTCCTTTAAGCACGTTGGGCGTTTGATGTCGAGGATGGCCTTGATATTCTCCAGGTTAACCTCAATTCTGCGATACGAAACGATGAAGCCTATGTTTGAAATATGCCCTAGATACAAATAGTAATAAGGATTATTACCACATTTCATAAAGTTTATGATTAAGTTTTATATCATGTTATAACTGTATTGAAAGGAAACGTCAATACACGTGTGATATATAAACAACTAGGAGTTCCCGGTGAAACTCTAGTCACTGGTTCATTGGTCAATAGATGATCAAGGTTTCCTGATCATGTGGCATTTATGCTAGTTGGAAATGGAGTCACCTCATTATGAGAATGAGATGATGAACTAATACCCAACCTAAACATCATGACCCAATCATGTCACGAAGTTCAAGTTACGATGATTAGAATAGAACTAGTGTACTATTTCTTAGACCGTGCGGCCATATCAATCACTGTTACCCGAGGGTACTTTGATAGCATCAAATGTCACACGGTTAAACGGTGATCATAAAGGTGTGTTCATGTATTCTGAGGGACAGTTGAGGCAATATGCATCCAGAGTGGGATTTGTCCATCTGCGTGACGGAAAGATACTTGAGGGCCCACTCGGAGAAGTTATATCCAATAGCTGCGCCGCATGTGATTTGATCAGGGGGATATCACTTGTCGGAACGAGTCAAGTAGAATTTTTCGGTAACGAGATTGAACATAACATGGTGATGTCATTGATCAGATCTCGAACAATGCAAGTATCAAGAGACAAATGAGAGACACGTCGTTCATGGTTCAAACGATGAAAGATTTCGTGGAATGCACATGGGTCACATGGCCATCCAGGTCCCTCTGTTGATCATTGGTGCATGAGGGTCCTGACCATGTCTGGAGTGTTATCGAACCATGGGGTATCACACTTAAGGGCTTGATGATGCTTAGAGAGTGTTTTTAGGATAGGTAGAATCATAGAAGAAAAGAGAAGAGAGAAAACCAGAAGGGTTTTGGTAAGTTCGGAGGATGTCCGGAATGAGAGGGAATGGTTTCCACATCAACGGGGATTGAATAATATGTAAATATATGTTAATTATTGAATTATACATGTATTTATAATTATTTAATATTTAAATATGATTTAATGAGGCAGCCCACCTAATGGGCCAAATCCTGGACGGGAAAAGGCCCAAGGGGGCCGCATCCCTAGAAGGGGGTGGCCGGTGGCCCTAGTGGGCTTGCCCCCCACATGGGGCCCATGGTGGGGATGGCCAGAGGCGCCTCCCCCACCTCCTCCCTTGATTAGTCCTACCTCCGGACTTTGAGGGAGGGAGTGCATCCCCCCTATATAAAGAGAGGTATTTTGGCTAAATAGATACACAATAATCAATAAAAGGTTCGCTCTCTTTTGGGGAGACCTTCTAGTTGATTCTCTCTCTCTCCGGTGACCATGGTCCCAAGTTTGAATCATGCGATCGAGAGTCTTCTTCACCGCAGAGCGCCATCGCGCTGCGGGATTTGGATTCAAGAGCTCTACTTCCGCAACTCCTACTGGATCGGGGAAGCGGGAGCCATCGCCATACACCATATGCATGTAACTCCCTGCGAGGTGCAACACTTGGGGCACTAGGAGTCGTTGGAGCGGCAGGAGCAGCCGGGACTTCAACACGACCTTGAGGTCGACTTCGGTTCGTCTACATCAACCACGCTCTCCCGAGCATTGACAATGCTTTTCGGTCTACAAGGGTAAGTTCTCAAAAAGTCCCTCCCATTACTGCATTACTAATAGATAGGACCTGGCAACAGGGGTTCAAGGGCATAGGGTAAAATTTATTGTTTTCATACACGAACCCCTACAACCTAACAATTTGTCGGCTGGGACCTGCTGACTCATGGTTGATATCGAGCTCGTTGGGGAACCCTAAGAGGAAGGTATGGTGAGCACAGCAGTAAGTTTCCGTCAGTTATGAAACCAAGGTTATCAAACTAGTAGGAGCAAGGAAACACCTCCAAGGTGTTGTTTCCAACTTGCAATCCTACACAACACAACCACAGAACTTTTCCCCAACTTACAGTGAGGTTGTCAATCTTACCGGTTTTGCTGGAAACAAAGGATTAAACGTATTGTGTGGAAGAAAGTAATAGCTTGCAGAAAGTAAACAGAAAACAGTAAACAGTTGTAGATTGATGGTAAAAGAAAGCACCGGGGTCCATAGTTCACTAGTGGTGGTTCTCCTTAAGATAGATGACATGTTGGGTGGACAAATTACAGCGGGGCAATTGATAAACATCGAGAAAGCATACATGCATATACTAATCATCTTGACTCCTATGAGATTTGATGGGGCATTACAACATTATACATAGACCGTAATCCAACTGCATCTATGACTAATAATCCACCTTCAGGTTATCATCTGAACGCCCTCCAGTATTAAGTTGCAAGCAATAGATAATTGCATTAAGCATTGCGTGTAAAGTAAACAATACGATTGTTCTATGAACAAAGGATTGTTGTTTTCTCCCTAGTAGCAACATCACATCTAGTACCTTAGAGATTTCTGTCACTTCCCTAGATTACTAGAGGCATGAACCCACTAGCGAGCATAAATACTCCCTCTTGGAGTTGCTAGCATCTACTCGGCCAAGATATCTACTAACAACGGAGAGCACGCAAGATCACAAATAACAAAGACATGATAGAATCAATAATCAATCTGAAATAGCATCTCAATATCCATCGGATCCTTGTAAACACAACATGTAGGATTACAAATAGATGATCTTGATCATGAACTGAGCTCACAAGATCTAAACATGGTAGCACAAAGGTTCCCTACCAACCATCTAGCTACTACATGGACCCGTAGTCCAAGGATGAACTACTCACGCATCACACTGGAGGCTTGCATGGTGATGAAGAAGGCCTCCAGGGTGAATTCTCCCCTTCGGCAGGGTGCCGGGAAGAGCTTTAGATCCCTCCCGATCTAGGGATGGAGATGACGGCGGCTACAGATTCTTTCGTGGAATTTTGATCCGGTACTTAGGGTTTTTGTATAGGAGGCATCTTATAGGCGAAAGGGGAGGCCGAGGGGGTGCCCTAGGTGGCCACACCACCCCCTGGCACGGGCCAGGCCTGGCCGCGCGGCCAGGTGGTGTGGGCGGCCCCCGGCCCCTCTCCATCTCGTATTATGGCTCCGTGTCCTCCTCGGTGAAATATTAACTTTGAAATATTAAATTTTTCCTTCATACAAAACTTCACATAATCTTTATTAGCAACATTAGTGCACTCAAGATAATAAGTCTTAAGGTTCAGTTCTAACACCAAATAAACTTCTATTAGAACACTATCTACTGTATCACTTCCCTCAAAAAGCTCAATTCCCCAAAAGAACTCAAAGAGGAACCAACAAGAAGCAAATGCAGAAAATGGCAGAAATCTGTCAAAACAGACCAGCAGGTAAAGACGAATTTTTTCGAAGACCTTCTGTTGATCAAATCAAAAAGTGTTGAACTAGCTAAAGTTATATAACAACCTAGGGCAGAAGCACAAACAATTACCTAGATCAGATTCAAAGTTAATATTTCACCGAGGACACGGAGCCATAATACGAGATGGAGAGGGGCCGGGGGCCGCCCACACCACCTGGCCGCGCGGCCAGGCCTGGCCCGTGCTAGGGGGTGGTGTGGCCACCTAGGGCACCCCCTCGGCCTCCCCTTTCGCCTATAAGATGCCTCCTATACAGAAACTCTAAGTACCGGATCATACAAAACTTCACACAATCTTTATTAGCAACATTAGTGCACTCAAGATAATATGTCTTTGGGTTCAGTTTCAACACTAATAAAACTTTTATTAAAACACAAGATATTTTAGCACTTCCCTCAAAAATCTCAATTCCCCAAAGAGAACTCAAAAAGGAATCAACAAGAAGCAGATGCAAATAATGGCAGAAATCTGCCAAAACAGACCAGCAGGTAAAAACAAATTTTTTCGAAGACCTTCTGTTGGTCAAATCGCAAAGTGTTGAACTATCGAAAGTTAGATAACAACCTGGGGCAAAAGGACAAAAATACACACCTCAAAACAACATACAGAGATTTTACACGAATTTTTACAGTGAAGCACAAAAATCTATTTCGGGACAGCAACTTTCCCAAGCATTACTTCTCTCTCATTAGAGGTTACTCTTGGCACAAAAAGCAAATAAAAAGGATAAGGAGCGGTTATTACAGAGGTAATAACTTCCAAGACGCATCTAAAACTTTTGGGTTATCTCCCAATAAGTACTTTTCTTTAACGCCTTTAAGTTAGGCATAAGAAGCAAGAAAAAGAATCAAGTATTGCAAATGAAGAAGCATTAAGATTGATACCAGAAATATCTTCAACAAGGCAAGGTATCTCATCCAAATGAGTTCTAGAGGATAATATCTCAATGCTCTTGGGTTCACTACTTTCATCAAACGGGTTTTCAGTAATAATCCAATCAAGATTCTTTTCTATGGCTTCATGCATTGCTACAAGTGAAAGGTATTGGTATCTTAATTTCCTCCCTATTAGGTTCGGTTTTGTTCATCTTTTCTCGTGTACCAATAACATCTACACATGAGCCTAGCATATTAAAACGATCAAAGACTTTTCTAGCTTCCTTAGCAACATCATAGAATTCTTTAAGCAAGGTTTCCAGGATAAAATCTCGCTTTTTAGGGTCCTCAATTTCTTTAAGTTTAAGAAACATTACTTGCATTAAGGGGTTAAGGTTAACAAACTTAGCTTCCAACATGTGAACTAAAGAAGTTGCAGCAATTTCATAATTTGGAGCAAGTTTTGCAAGGGACCTATCCTCATGCTTACTAACATGATTAAAGAATTCTTTAATATTATCTTTTCCAATTATAGAGCCACTACCTATTGAAAGGTCTTTTAGGGCGAATTTAGGGATCAACATGGTGAGCTAAGAAAGAGGTAACAACTATAGAAAAACTTAATTTTGTGTTTTTAATAAAGAAACCAAACTTAGTACAACTATTTTGTGTGTGTTTTTGATAAAGAAACAAGCAAACAAAACAGAAATAAAATAAGCAAAACAAATAAAACAAAGTAAAGAGATTGGTTATGAGGGATGTAACATCCCAATTTCAGCAACCCTGATTAGTTGTCCAGACTGCAAAAAAGGGGAACAAAAACTTTTTCTTGTTTAATGGTGAAGTGTTTGACTATTGTTGAATATGTTTATGCTTATGAATGTGTACTAGAAGATATACTCCTTACCTCAACACCAGTTGACAAAAGCTACCTCCCAAAACTGTCTTGGCTTATTTTCCATATTCTCAAATGTTCTGGCATTTCAAAACCTGAGCCAAGATAACTTTACAACCTCCACCCTTTTTAGTAGCTTCTATTTCCCCAAACTATGGAGAGCAACCTATTATAATCTCCTTATGTTTTCAAGGCAGACCTTCAACTAATCTTATCTCTAGGTTTCCCAAAAACCTCTTTTTAAAGCTTTTGAATTATACTCTTGGTAGAGATACCAAGTACTCTCACCTGACTCCAACCACAACCTTTTCAAAATACCCATCCTTACCTCGAGCTAGGCTTGATGGTAACCCCAGTAGTAGGTTTGCTTTGTTGTAAGATGAGTTGCCTTGATCTGCTGCTTGATTTGTCTGCTTAGGAGATAGTATGAGCTACTCTAGGAGCTCATCACTAGGATCAAGATGTTTCCAAATCACCACACCCTAAGAAAGAATACAAAGCTGGATCTGATCTCTAACTACTAGGGATACTCTAAAACCCCTAACCAGACCCCTTCTGATGTGATCCCTTCTAGAAGCTTCCAAGTCAGTGAAGACCAGTATCAAGCAAGGATCCTTCCTACTCAATCTACACTTCAACATCATCCACTTCATGATTCTTTGGTACCTTGCAACCCATCAAAATCATCACCACCCACATTCTAGGCAAAAACCCTAAGTCTGCCAAATTTGGCCAAGTTTGGAAAACTATTTCCAACATCACCTTTTTGAATGCCTCCTTTTCTCAACTCTTGTGAATTTTTGAAAATGCATTTGAACCACCTTTTTAACCATACTAAGGACTAACAAAGCCCACTCTCTCCATTGGTTAGATCATTCCCCAAACCACTTGTTCTTGATGGTTTTGCAGGCAAGAAAATAACTATTCCTGCAAATCTAGTCAACATGCCTATTTGGCAGAAGCTCACACCCTCATCCAACATTCTAAGGACCAAATATTTGCATGGTTGTGTTCTACTCATATATTTCTATCAATATCTACTTCACTTGTTCCAATTGAATCTTTGTGCTTCTTAAACCCACAAGGTTTTGAAGGCTAGTTGATAATCTGCTTTGGCAGGGTTATTTTATTCAAGGTTGGAGATCATTTCCTGGAACCCTCAACCAAGATCAAGCTAAAAACTCTATACCATTGTGATATACATCACTTGGTATATCCATCCATCTATTCCAGGCCCCAAGGAGAGCTCTATGCTCCAAGATCCAGCAAGGTTTTGTTGGTATGACAACAACTTTACCCCAGATCCCCTTTTCCTTGTTTTCCACCAAAATCACCTTGACTTCTCAAATACCAAGGTTGCAAATGCTTGTCACACCTTGTGTACATCATCTACATTGATCACCAAGATTTACCAAATTTTATCCATAATTATTATGGCTCCAAATCTATTTAATTCCTTTAATAGACAAAATCTTCAAAACCCCTTTCCCAATGGAAAGTTTGGTTTTTGCCAAAACACTTCTCCAACCTTTTGCTCAATTCGGATCCATATATCATACTCTATCTTTCCACATCAAAAATAAATATTTTTGAATAACTTTATTATTTCTTTTTGCCTATTTTCTTAAATGGCAAAAATGGAATAGTACTTGTTTGAAATACTTTTAAGCCACAATAAATCCTGGGAAAATTCCCCTAAGTGTGTATTCTCATTTGGGACCATCTCGAACCAAAAACACACCTGGTACAATTAAAAAATACCAAATAAATTCATGAAAACCATTTCTGCACTATTTGGAATAATTGATATAAAGTGCATCTAGAATTCTCTGAAAAATCCCAAATAAATCTTGGAGATGTATCCTAACCCTACCCATCTACCAGCATCCTTATCTCAAGTTGCCAAGATAAAAAATCAAGATATAACCTTTGATCATTCCTTATGGAAAATTGAGACATTTAACCTTTTTGTATCAAAAGCCAAAGCCAAACCCCATCCAAGCTTGCTAAGCAATTCTCCACAGCACCCTAACACTCCATGGTCATGTGCACTGTAGAACTACTGTAGCTATGCCCCCTCCTTGTCTTTAGTGCTTGGAAGAAATACTAGAGAGAGAGACACACACATAGAGCCAAACCTTGCTCACTCATTGTGCTACAGCATCCCTCCCTCCCCTGCACGACACCAGAGCCCACAACCTCTCTCCACCTCCCAGCTTAGCCAATGAGCAAGCCATGGACCCATCCCTAACCCTTTGTGAACTTGATGCACCATACACCCTCCCCCTCAAGTTAAAAGGGGCAGAGGCTGCCCTGCCTCTTCTTCGGCCCTCATTTGCCCTCTCTCAGCTCCCAGAGCTTCCCCACCCTTTCCTCCCTTCTCTACCGACCCCTATAGGGAGAACCACCCCTTTTTGCCATTGGTGAGCTTAAACTCATAGCACCACCACCCTTGCTCCCCTCTCCCTGCATGTTGCCTCCTCACATACCCCTACCCCTGATCTACCATCCCTGAGCTCCACAGCCTCTCCCCTTATAACATCCCAAAACTTTAATCCAAGTGATCAAGATCCAAATCATCAGATTTAGAGTTAACAAATACTTTTCCAATTAAAAATATTAAAGCATTCATATGTGTGTGCATATTGTTTAGGAGTTGATTTGAATTGCCATGTTTAAGTGATCCATTGATTGTAAAATGATTCTTAGGTGAATTAAACATCATCTAGATCATTCCCAAACAAATCCTAAAGAAAAACAAATTAGAATGAATAAAAGAAGCAAATGGTCATTTGTGCCATTTTAACTACCATGCCTACTTTGGCTATTCCTAGAACTCAAAACCTAACAGAAACAAATGTGGATCTTTGCACCCCTTGCTAGCACAAGTAGTGATGTACCAAGGACCACTTTGTGATCTACCAAAAACTTTCAAACTCAAATTTTAAATGGCATTTGAAAATTGAATCTAGTCTAGGTATCAAGATCACACTATTTCAAAAACCACTCAAATGAACTTCATTTTCAAATCCCAAGCAACCAGAGATGCTCAAGAATGTGATCAACAACTCCACCAAAATGCAGCCCAAAATTCAAAAAAAATAGTTCATGCGGCCATTGTGTCGAACACCTTGCAGACATAATCAAATTAACCTAACTATTACTGTTTTGATCAATTCTTCTCGAGCTATTTGGTTTGCATTGATCATTCTTGTCTCCCCTGAGCCCAACCAGACCAAAATCCACCCTAGTTCTAGCCCCTGGCGCCAGTGCAACGCCGCCCCGAAGCCATGCTCGCCGACCAATGTTGCCAACACAACAACAGACCGCCAGCCCCTCTTCGCCGCTCTAGGAAGCTAAGCGCCACCCTACCGCAGCCCACGGTCCACCCCAAGGCCACTGCCAGCCACTGGACCACTCCCCAGCCTTGCCGCCCATTCTCTTTGCGCGCAACCAGAGCGCCCTCACCGCTAGCATGCCAGAGATCGCCCCTCGACCCAATATCGTGCACGCCGCTCTGCCTCGACCCTAGCACCCCGCCAGACACGGCCACGGCGAGCACCGCCTCTGTCTCCCAGAGCACCGCGCCTAGCACCGCCTCTGTCTCCCAGAGTGCGGGACCCTCCTGACCAAACGCCACCGCCCCTAGCCGCGCATTCAAGCCATAGAGCACCGCCAGGAGGCAGGCCACCGTCCGCCTATGCAGCCCATGCAGCTAGCGGCCTGTATCAACGTCACCGACAAGCTCGCCGTCGTGCCGCTCGGTCCCCTCGTCGACCTATAAAAGGAGGCCACCCCAGGACAAACTCCTCGCACCATCTCACTCCCCTCTCTCCACTAATACTTCCACTCCATCCCCGGAGCAAGGCGGGCCGCCGTTCGCCGAAATTTTGTCGGAGCTTGCCGCAGCAGAGGAGGAGAGGCGCTATCGATTTTGTCCACCCCAGGAGCCGCCGCGACCATGCCTAGAACCTCCGTCGACCACACGTTCGATCACCCCCATCGCCAAGTTTAGTTGGAGCCCTGGTAAGCCCCCACGTACCCCCACCGAGCCGCTAGGGTTATCTCTCGCCGGCGACCTGTTTGCCGGGGACGACGATCGTCAGCCGTCAATCCATCTTTTAATCGTAGCGCTGAGAGTGCCCCGTACCGCTTCACGTTTGATGTGCCGCTGACCTGCGGGACCGCCTTGTCAGTCGTCATCCGCGCCACTGGGCCGGCCGGCCCATTAGTTTTCCCGCGTGACCCAATTAGTTCAAATATGGGTTTTTCTATTTTAGTTTGAACTCACTTCTGTCCCTTAGTTCAAAAATCCATTCAGGAAGATTTACTGAGCCAAATTTAGTGATTCCAATTTTGTTAGAAAGCCACTGAAAAGATCTATCCAAGCCCATTGGATTTAAGTCATTTAGGGTTAGAGATCTATCATAGTAAAAATAACAAGACAGAAGCATTTGCACATTCAAACCTTTTTATAAAATCAACCATAATAGCTTTGGAGTTGATTCCAACTCTCAAAAATCACATTTAACCATACCTATCTTAATATGTAATAGTATTAAGGTTTACATGCAGTGACTTTGGACTAGTACCCAAAATAATGCTATATAGGCATTTCTAGTCACTTTAAATCATTAAATATTAAACTTAAACTTAATTAAATGTGATCCAACATTAAAATCACATTCCCATATGTTAGAATATGTGGTGATGACATGTGTCCACATGATCCCATATTTTAATTGGAGAATATTAAATCTTAGTTAATTTTAATGAGTAGAAATTACTTTTCTCAAATAAAAAGAATGAAACTAGTTAATAAAACCTTGTGATGCTTGTGATGATACTAGATCATCCAATGTGTGACTTAGAGTGCTAAGTAGACTAGTTAAGTATTGTTTGGTGATTGTGTACTCCGTATGTATTTATAGACGATAGTACCGACCAAGCTTTCGAGGAGGAGGAGTTCTACCAAGAGGAGGAGGCAGAAAACTTCAACCACTACACCAACCAAGGCAAGCTATTGTTAGAAAGATAGAATTAAGTTAGATAACCTAAGCAAGATTGCATTAGGCTTGCTTTGGTTATACCAATTTGACTATTACCTACCCCAAATTTTATTTCAAAGATTTTACTTCTTTACTTTATTAAAGTACCTTACTTGTTTTGAAGGTAGCATAAAGAGTATAAAACTCGACCTATCTAGATGACCTTAGATGTCATTCTATGGCATGATATTGAGATTAGCATCCCACCTTAGTGAACACTCTTAACTTAGTGGTTAGAACAAAACTCAAAACTTGATTCACTTTAGATGGGAACACTTGGTGAAGATGACTTGTGAAAACCTTGCAATGATGAGTCATTCTATTGAGATGTTTTGACATGTGTTGAGAAACACAAATGGTTTATGATGATGAAAATGTTGAGGCATGAGCCTTAGCCCCTTTTACAAAAAATGATGGTTGGATTCGGATGCGATACCATTCCAATTTTACCGTATAACCACAATACCTGAATTGGGTAAGGCCTAGCCGGATGTTTATATGCATTAGTATTAGTTCCCTCACGAGAGAGGTTTGAGCTGAGGCTACCTCTCAATGTTGTCCACCTATGCAGTGCCCAAGATGACAGATGGTCATGGTTAGGAGGCCATGCTCATAGGAGAGGTGCTTATACTAGGGTGTGTAAAGGAAAGGTTATGTTTGATTATCTGCATACTAAGTATGATGATTCAGGGTTATCCCTGACAGATGTATCGAATCTTGTGGTGAAAGTGTACCACCTCTGCAGAGTGTCAAACTATTCGAATAGCCGCGTCCACGGTTATGGATAGTTGGAGTGGCCATACTGTTTCGTTGTCAGATCATTTCAAATTGACTTATGAAATAAATGATGAATCTTGACTTGACCACAACAGGGTTGTGACTATGACACTAGCTTCCCAACTTAAGTGATTCTAGAACTTTATTTTATCTTTCCTTGTTTCTAAACTCAGCTTAGGTTTCAAACTTAGCTTTATAGTTAAACTTAGTGTTAGCATTTCCCACTAGAACTATACTACTTGCTAGTGGTAGTTTGCGAGTACTTAAAGAGTACTCATGGCTTTTGTCCTTGGCTATTCTCATGGCCAGACTAAGAAGGAGACTACGAAGATGACGGACAGCAGGACGACAATGATAACTAGGACTATCTGCCTTCGTCAGCCTTGCCTGCGCCCCTAAAGATGGACCCCACCGCTACGCTTATTATTTATTGCGCTACTTGTTGTATTAAGACTGGATCATGAGATCCTTATTTGTGTAAGACCTTATTTATGGTTTGTAATGGATGATGTACTATGATATCCAATCCGTTATGTCTCGCAAAAATGGTAATCCTGGGATTGCGATGTATGACATAATAGGCATCTAGGATTAAAAATCCGGGTGTTGACAAGTTGGTATCAGAGCCATCCTGACCATAGGAGACCCTAGTTAGAATGGACGTCCGAACAAAAACTTAATTTCAAAACCAAAGTGAGTATTTATGAAAAACTATTTCCTTTCTTACCCTTGGGAATTCATTCTTTCTCAAAAATTCAAGTTCCTCAAATTCTTACATTACTACATAAAATTTGACACACTTGATCACTTCACTAACTTCCTCATCCTTAATTCTTGTAGATGGAGACTCAGTTCAGCAAGTTCTACCAGTTGGGCAATGGAGGCCAACTGATCTTCGAGAGGGATCTAGATTCACTGTCTGAGTTATTGGGACGCCCACATCCAGAGTTTCTTGGAGCTCAACTTCCTGGACCCCCAGGAGGAGATTTATAGTGGCTAGTCCCCACTGATCTTTGAGGAAGCATAGAAGCACCAACGTCCGGGAGAATCCAGTTCTCTGTAAGGGAGATCAACTGGCTAGATGGATTAGCCAGGGCAATGCATGAAGCTCTCGCACGTCTATGTGCCCTTAGTGTCAACCTAATCCAAGGAACCCGTTTTGCTCACTATGTAAGGAATGACTTCATGGGAATGCCGATGGAGATGCCAAGTCATCCGGAGTTGAAGCGTCAAGTGGAGAACCTTGACTTCCTGCTGTACGATCACTAGAAGGAATTGGACAATGCTAGGGAGTTTTCCAACCACAACCATGCCATTTCCGCCCAGAAGGCCCAGACTTTCTCACTGCTTGTCAAGGACCGTCAGTCTCTTCGCCTCCAGCGCGAAAAGAAGGATCGCACCATCGCCCGTCTTCGCAAGAAGGTGGCCGACCTCGAGAAGACCGTCAAGGAGCAAGAAGCTCAGCTTGGAGCAAAGGAGGAAGAAGAGGAGGGTGAAGAGGAGGGTGAAGACATCTAGGGAGGCATGGATTCTTACCTCGGCAATGATGATGACTTTCTGGAGGAGGATGCTGTGGACTTCTACACTGACGATGAGGACTCCGACTTCATCGACGATGAGTAGATGCACTAGAGCACTATCGTAGAATGAGATGTATCGGTCCCATTGTATCATAGCTTGCAGAATGGTTCTTAAAACCATCTATTTTCCCTTTGATGTTGTGGTGTGTGTGTGTTTGTATCGTGTGCTTTGCTTGAATGAATGAAATAGAGTTAGTTGCAAAACCTGAGTCAGACTCAAAGTTTTAGCTTTGAAATCAAAACCATGAACCTTAGAACTTTCCCTCTTACCCCTTTATCTACCTCAATATTCAGATGACTCGTGGAAACCAAGGAGGGAGAAGCTCATCGCACAACCCAATGCTACAGATCTTGCAGAATCTCATCGCAGGCAGGGAAGCAAGCAGGGCAGAGCGCCAAGCTAATCTAGCAACACTACAACAGATCGCCCAGATGGCTCTCAACAACCAAGGGCATGGAAATCAGGAACATCAAGGATCCAAGCTGAAGAACTTCCAGAATACCAATCCCCCAATCTTTAGCACTTCAGAGAACCCATTAGATGTAGATGACTGGTTGCAGATGATGCAGAACAATCTAGAAGTAGCCAGAGTTGATGACAATGAGAAAGTTCTCTTTGCCACCCACTACTTGGCAGGAGATGCAAGAGCATGGTGGAACAACATCCGCTTGATGAACCATGGTCAAGTGATGACATGGGAAGCCTTCAAAATCAAGTTCAGTCGCGCCCACGTGCCGCAGGGCCTAGTCACCAGAATGAGGGATGAATTCAGAGAGTTGAAGTAGGGAAGAATGACTGTGGTGGAGTACCATGACAGATTCCTGTCACTTGCCAGATATGCACCTGATGAGATCAACATGGAGGACAAGAAGAAGGAGAGATTCTTGAACGGACTGCATGATGAGATGCAGACGGTCCTCATCAACATCCGCTTCGAGGATCTCGAAGAGCTAGTCAACTCTGCCATTCAGATGGAAGGGAAGATTAACCAGGCAAACGACAACCGCAAAAGTCATATGATGCAGCCATCTGGATCCAATAGTCACCAGAAGTACCGTCCCAACACCTCACCAGGATATGCACCGAGAAACAACTGACCCCCAATGTCTCGTCCAAGCTACCCCAACTGTAGCGGAAGCAATGTGAAGTCCGGAGGAAACAACAACAACCCCGGCAACACCAGCAATTTCAACCGTGCCCCTCCCAATAGCAACAACAACAACACTGCCCCTAGAACCGGAAGCAATGATGTGCCTGTCGCAACAAAAGACAAGTCTCAGATCACCTGTTTCGAGTGTGGAGTGAAGGGTCACTATTCCAATGAGTGCCCCAAGAAGACTGTCGCCACTGCCAATGTGAATGCCCCAGCTCAACAGCAGCGTCCTGTTCAACCAGGGAGAAGATTTGCCCCAGGGAACCCTCACAACCGCAACAGTCGTCTCTTCCACATGAACGCCGAAGAAGCCCAAGAAGCGCCAGATGTAGTGCTGGGTATGTTCTCTGTTAACTCAGTTTTAGCAAGAGTATTGTTTGATTCGGGAGCATCGCATTCATTTGTCACCGAAGAATTTGCATGCACTAGTAAGATTCACCCAACCAACTTGAAGCATGTCATGATAGTCCAAATCCCCGGTTGAACTAAAAAAGCTAGAAAAATTTGCAAAGTTGTGCCTATCAGAATACATGGGATAGATTTTTATGCCAACCTTATAGTACTTGGAACCAAAGTATTGGAAGTAGTACTAGGTATGGACTGGATGTCAAGGCATAAAGGACTGATAGACTGTGCTAAGAAATCCATCAGCATGACCAGTAGCTCTGGAGTAACAGTAGAGCATATATATGAAACCTTACCCCGTCAATTCAAGTGCAACAAGAGTCTAGCCCTGCCCACCATTGACCAAGTCCGAGTAGTCTGTGAATACCCGACGTATTCCCAAATGAATTGCCAGGTATGCCCCCGGATAGGGATATTGAGTTCATTATTGAATTAATCCCCGGAACCAGACCCATAGCCTAGATACCCTATAGCATGAACCCCTCATAATTAGTGGAATTGAAGAAGCAATTGGATGCCATGTTAGCAACATGCTTGATTCACCCAAGCGCATCGCCATGGAGATCACCCGTGTTATTCGTCGACAAGAAAGATGGAAACAACCGCTTGTGCACAGATTACAGAAAGCTGAATGATGTCACCATCAAAAACAAGTACCCTTTGCCAAAGATAGAAGATCTATTTGATCAGTTGACTGGTGCCCAGGTATTCTCAAAGATTGATCTTAGGACTGGTTATCACCAACTTAAGATTCGTGCAACGGATATTCCGAAGACCGCCTTTACTACTCGCTATGGTTTTTACGAGTATACGGTCATGTCTTTCGGATTAAGCAATGCCCCTGCTTATTTCATGAATCTCATGAATAAGATCTTTATGAATTTCCTAGATAAGTTTGTCGTTGTGTTTATCGACGATATCCAATCCTTTATGAATTTCCTAGATCTTTATGAATTTCCTAGATAAGATCTTTATGCCAAGTTTAGCAAGTGTGAGTTTTGGCTGAAAGAAATAGGATTCCTAGGACATATTGTGTCTGCCAGAGGAGTGTCTGTTGATCCCGCCAAGATCAAAGATGTCGAAGAATGGGAAGCCCCAACCACTCAAACCCAAGTCTGTGCATTTCTCGGATTATCGGGATACTACCGCAAGTTCGTCGAAGGATTTTCAAGCATCGCTCGAGCCATGACCCAATTGTTGAAGAAGGACAAGAAGTTTGAATGGATTGACAAATGTGAAGCCAGTTTCTAAGAACTAAAGAAGAGATTGATTTCAGCCCCAATACTGATCATGCCAGATATCAAGAAGCCGTTTGATGTATATTGTGATGCATCCAATATTGGTCTCGGATGTCTACTGATGCAAGAAGGCAAAGTCATCGCTTATCTGTCTCGACAACTGAAGCGGCATGAGCAGAACTATCTGACCCATGATCTTGAGTTAGCAGCCGTAGTTCTGGCATTGAAGACATGGCGTCATTATCTGATGGGTAATCACTGTGAGATTTACTCAGATCACAAGAGCTTGAAGTATATTTTTACTTAGAAGGAGCTGAATATGAGGTAAAGGAGATGGATAGAGTTAATCAAGGATTATGACCTTGACATTCACTATCACCCCGGCAAAGCCAATGTGGTAGCGGATGCTCTTAGCAGATTGCCTTGCAGGCTAAATACCATGATCAAGGAGAAGCAACCAAGTTTGTATGATGAGTTGGAGCAGTTTAGGACTGAGCTAGTTAGCAAAGGATTCTTAGCTAGCATTAAACTTCAACCCACTTTGATTAGCCAAATCAAGGAAGCCCAGAAGGGAAATGAAAGTATCTACATAATCAAACGGAGTATTGGTACAAGAAATGTACCTGGATTCACCGAAGACGAAGAAAGAGTTCTGTGGTACAAGGACGTATCTGTGTGCCAGCAGATTCGGAGCTGAAGCAAGTTATCATGAAGGAAGCTCATGATACTCTTTATTCTATCCACCTCGGAGGAACGAAGATGTATCAAGATTTGAAAGAGTAATTTTGGTGGCACAAGATGAAGAGAGAAATCGGAACCTACATCGCCAAGTGTGATATCTGTCAGAGAGTCAAAGCAGAGCATCAGAGGCCCGCGGGACTGTTGCAACCTTTGCAGATTCCAGAATGGAAATGGGATTCTGTCGGAATGGACTTTATCATCGGTTTGCCTACTTCTAGTAGGGGAAATGACTCAATCTGGGTCATCGTTGATAGACTGTCCAAAGGTATCTCACTTTATACCTGTCAAGACAACCTACCAGAGTTCGAAGCTAGCAGAGATCTATATTGCTAGGATTGTTAGTCTGCAACCCCCAAGACCATAGTATCAGATCGAGGAACCCAGTTTACCTCGAGATTATGGCAGAAAGTTCAGGAAGGATTAGGAACCAAGTTGAATTTCAGCACCGCCTATCAACCGCAAACTGATGGACAGACTGAGAGAGTCAACCAAATCTTAGAGGATATGCTAAGAGCTTGTATTTTGGAGTACGGATCAAAATGGGAAGACTGCCCGACTTTCGCAGAATTCTCATATAACAACAGTTATCAAGCTAGTTTGCAAATGGCCCAATTTAGTTCCTATACGGAAGAAAGTGTCGTACCCCTTTGAATTGGTCGCAAGTAGGAGCGAGTCAGATCTTTGGACCCGACATTCTCTGAGAAGCCGAAGAGAAGGTTCACAAAGTCCGTGAGCACCTCAAGACCGCCCAATACATACAGAAGAGTTATGTTGACAAAAGAAGGAGAGACATGACTTTCAATGTCGGACATTTTGTATATCTCAAGGTTTCGCCATTGAAGGGAACGCAGCGCTTTAGTCTGAAAGGAAAGTTAGCCCCCAGATATATCGGGCCCTTCAAGATTCTGAACCGTCGAGGAGAAGTATCGTATCAACTGGAACTGCCAGAGGAGATGTCAGCCATGCACAATATGTTCCATATCTCGTTACTTCACAAGTGCCTAGAAGTGCCGGAGAAGACTGAAGTTTTCAAGAACATCGATCACAGAGCTGTTGATATCAACAAGGACCTGACATATCGTGAAGTGCCCATCCGCATCTTGGAGGAAGCCTACAGAACCACCAGGACCAGGAGTATCAAATTTGTCAAGATTCCATGGAGCAACCAAAACTTTAATCCAAGTGATCAAGATCCAAATCATCAGATTTAGAGTTAACAGATACTTTTCCAATTAAAAATATTAAAGCATTCATATGTGTGTGCATATAGTTTAGGAGTTGATTTGAATTGCCATGTTTAAGTGATCCATTGATTGTAAAATGATTCTTAGGTGAATTAAACATCATCTAGATCATTCCCAAACAAATCCTAAAGAAAAACAAATTAGAATGAATAAAAGAAGCAAATGGTCATTTGTGCCATTTTAACTACCATGCCTACTTTGGCTATTCCTAGAACTCAAAACCTAACAGAAACAAATGTGGATCTTTGCACCCCTTGCTAGCACAAGTAGTGATGTACCAAGGCCCACTTTGTGATCTACCAAAAACTTTCAAACTCAAATTTTAAATGGCATTTGAAAATTGAATCTAGTCTAGGTATCAAGATCACACTATTTCAAAAACCACTCAAATGAACTTCATTTTCAAATCCCAAGCAACCAGAGATGCTCAAGCATGTGATCAACAACTCCACCAAAATTCAGCCCAAAATTCAAAAAAAATAGTTCATGCGGCCATTGTGTCGAACACCTTGCAGACATAATCAAATTAACCTAACTATTACTGTTTTGATCAATTCTTCTCGAGCTATTTGGTTTGCATTGATCATTCTTGTCTCCTCTGAGCCCAACCAGACCAAAATCCACCCTAGTTCTAGCCCCTGGCGCCAGTGCAACGCCGCCCCAAAGCCATGCTCGCCGGCCAACGTTGCCAACGCAGCAGCAGACCGCCAGCCCCTCTCCGCCGCTCCAGGAAGCTAGGAGATGATGTCTACGTACTTATATTCTTGTAGACAGTTGTTGGGCCTCCAAGTGCAGAGGTTTGTAGAACAGCAGCAAGTTTTCCCTTAAGTGGATCACCCAAGGTTTATCGAATTCAGGGAGGGAGTGGTCAAAGGTATCCCCTCTCAAGCAACCCTGCAATCAAGATACAAGAAGTCTCCTGTGTCCCCAACACACCTAATACACTTGTCAGGTGTATAGGTGCACTAGTTCAGCGAAGAGATAGTGAAATACAAGTGGTTCGGATAATTATAAGTGGTAATGGTGCTAGAAAATAGCTTGATGGCGTGGAAAAGACTAAAGGCAAACTGAAATAAAGATGGAAGCAAGCAAACATGTAATAGATCTAATAGCAAACGGTGTTTCAGTGCTTAGAAACAAGGCCCAGGGATCATACTTTCACTAGTGAACACTCTCATATAAATATATTCTTCTTTATGATACTACGCTGAACTACTCTCTGGTTGGACGCTCTAATCCATGGTAGGGCCATAACAACACACCTCAAAGTAAGTCTTTCCCATCTAGAAAACCCCACACTGTCACCTTGAGCACTAGATGGTTCCAACAAACACCACAATTTCATAAAGACATCCAACTCCAAATATAACTCACAACAAGTATTTGTAATCTCTAGCCTAAGTGCCACCATGGCGTGCACACTGTCAACTTCACACACATAGGGAGAGCAGAGATCTATTAAAGCACTTGAGTAGCAAGGTAGATCTATAAATTACAAGCTCGTGATCTCAAGAAGATCATGCATAGAGAGAGAGAGATGAACACACAGCTACCGGTAGAACCCTTAGCCTTGAGGAAGAACTACTCCCTCCTCATCATAGGAATCAGCAATGGTGATGGAGATGGTGGTGGAGATCGATGGAGATGGCTCTGTGGGCACTTCCCCATCCCGACAGGGTGTCGGAACAGAGACTTTCTGTCCCCCGAATCTCCCCTTCGGTGGTGGCGGTGTTGCGGAACTTTTCGTGGATTTCTGATTGGCGATTTAGGGTTTTTGCCTCGGGGACTTCTTATAGGCGAACGGGCAAGGTCGGTGGCCAACCAGGGGGCCCACACCACCTGGTGGCGTGGCCAGGGGTACCCACGCCTTGGGGTGGTGTGGCCACCCTGTGGCCCCTCTCCGACTCTCCTTCTGGCTCTGTGAGTCTTCCGGGAAAATAGGAACTTTGGCTTTTGTCCCGTCCAATTCTGAGAATATTCATTTTCTGACTTTCTTGGAACCAAAAACAGCAGAAAACAGGCAACTGGCACTGTGGCTCTTGTTAATAGGTTAGTCCAAGAAATCATATGAAAAGTACTCCAAAGTATGGACAAAACATAAGAAAGTAGATAAAACCTAGCATGGAACATCAGAAATTATAGATACATTTGCAATGTATCAGGCGCCACCCTACCTCTCCCCACGGTCCACCCCACGGCCACTGCCAGCCACTGGACAACTCCCCAGCCTCGCCGCCCATTCTCTCTATGCGCAGCCAGAGCGCGCTAGAGAGCCCTCACCGCCAGCACGCCACAGACCGCCCCTCGACCCAATACCGTGCACGCCGCTCCGCCTCGACCCCAGCACACCGCCAGACACGGCCGTGCGCCGCCGTGCGACCCACAGTCGCAGAGCGCCGCGTCGAGCACCGCCTCTGTCTCCCAGAGCGCGGGACGCTCCCGACCAAATGCCACCGCCCCTAGCCCATGCCGCTAGCGGCCTGTATCAACGTCACCGACGAGCTCGCCATCGGGCCGCTCGGTCCCCTCGTCGACCTATAAAAGGAGGCCACCCTAGCACAAAATCCTCACACCATCTCACTCCCCTCTCTCCACTAATCCTTCCACCCCATCCCCGAAGCAAGGTGGGCCGTCGTTTGCCGGAATTTTGCCGGAGCTTGCCGCAGCAGAGGAGGAGAGGCGTCGTCGATTTCGTCCACCCAGGAGCCGCCGCGACCATGCCTAGAACCACCGTCGACCGCACTTTCGATTGCCCCCATCGCCAAATTTAGCTAGAGACCTGGTAAGCCCCCACGTACCCCCACCGAGCCGCTAGGGTTAGCTCTCGCCGGCGACCTGTTCGCCGGGGACGACGATCCTCAGTCGTCGATCCATCTTTCAATCGTAGCGCTGAGAGTGCCCCGTACCGCTTCGCGTTTGATGTGCCGCTGACCTGCGGGACCCCCCTGTCAGTCGTCATCCGCGCTGCGGAGAGCCACTAGGCCGGCCCATTAGTTTTCCTGCGCGACCCAGTTAGTTCAAATATGGATTTTTCTATTTTAGTTTGAACTCACTTTTGTCCCTTAGTTCAAATATCCATTCAGGAAGATTTACTGAGCCAAATTTAGTGATTCCAATCGTGTTATAAAGCCACTGAAAAGATCTATCCAAGCCCGTTGGATTTAAGTCATTTCGAGTTAGAGATCTCTCCTAGTAAAAATAACAAGACAGAAGCATTTCCACATTCAAACCTTTTTATAAAATCAACCATAATAGCTTTAGAGTTGATTCCAACTCTAAAATATCACATTTAACAATACCTATCTGAATATGCAATACTATTAAAGTTTGCATGCAGTGACTTTGGACTAGTACCCAAAATAATGCTATATAGGCATTTCTAGTCACTTTAAATCATTAAATATTAAACTTAAACTTAATTAAATGTGATCTAACATTTAAATCACATTCCCATATGTTAGAATATGTGGTGATGACATGTGTCCACATGATCCCATATTTTAATTGGAGAATATTAAATCTTAGTTAATTTCAATAAGTAGAAATTACTTTTCTCAAATAAAAAGAATGAAACTAGTTAATAAAACCTTGTGATGCTTGTGATGATACTAGATCATCCAGTGTGTGCCTTAGAGTGCTAAGTAGACTAGTTAAGTATTGTTTGGTGATTGTGTACTCCGTATGTATTTATAGATGATAGTACCGACCAAGCTTTCGAGGAGGAGGAGTTCTACCAAGAGGAGGAGGCAGAAAACTTCAAACACTGCACCAACATGGGCAAGCTATTGTTAGCAAGCTAGAATTAAGTTAGATAACCTAAGCAAGATTGCATTAGGCATGCTTTGGTTATACCACTTTGACTATTACCTACCCCAAGTTTTATTTCCAAGCTTTTACTTCTTTACTTTATTAAAGTACCTTACTTGTTTTGAAGGTAGCATAAAGAGTATAAAACTTGACCTATCTAGATGACCTTAGATGTCATTCTATGGCATGAGATTGAGATTGGCATCCCACCTTAGTGAACACTCTTAACTTAGTGGTTAGAACAAAACTCAAAACTTGATTCACTTTAGATGGGAACACTTGGTGAAAATGACTTGTGAAAACCTTGGAATGATGAGTCATTCTATTGAGATGTTTTGACATGTGTTGAGAAACACAAATGGTTTATGATGATTAAAATAATGAGGAATGAGCCATAGCCCCTTTTACAAAAACTGATGGTTGCATTTGGATGCGATACCATTCCAATTTTATCGTACAACCACAATACCTGAATTGGGTAAGGCCTAGCCGGAAGTTTATATGCATTAGTATTAGTTCCCTCGCGGGAGAGGTTTGAGATGAGGCTACCTCTCAATGTTGTCCACCTATGTAGTGCCCAAGATGACAGATGGTCATGGTTGGGAGGCCATGCTCATAAGAGAGGTGCTTATACTAGGGTGTGTAAAGGAAAGGTTATGTTTGATTATCTGCATACTAAGTATGATGATTCAGGGTTATCCCTGACAGATGTATCGAATCTTGTGGTGAAAGTGTACCACGTCTACAGAGTGTCAAACTATTCGAATAGCCGCGTCGGTGGTTATGGACAGTTGGAGTGGCCATACTGTTTCGTTGTGAGATCTTTTCAAAATGACTTATGAAATAAATGATGAATCTTCACTTGACCACAACAGGGTTGTGACTATGACACTAGCTTCCCAACTTAAGTGATTCTAGAACTTTATTTTATCTTTCCTTGTTTCTAAACTCAGCTTAGGTTTTAAACTTAGGTTTATAGTTAAACTTAGTGTTAGCATTTCCGACTAGAACTATACTACTTGCTAGTGGTAGTTTGCGAGTAATTAAAGAGTACTCATGGCTTTTGTCCCTGGCTATTCTCATGGCCAGACTATGAAGGAGACTACCAACATGACGGACAACAGGACGGATATGATAACTAGGACTATCTGCCTTCGTTAGCATTGCCTGTGCCCCTGAAGATGGACCCCACCGCTACGCTTATTATTTATTCCGCTTCTTGTTGTATTAAGACTGGATCATGAGATCCTTATTTGTGTAAGACCTTATTTATGGTTTGTAATAGATGATGTATTGTGATATCAAATCTGTTGTGTCTCGCAAAAATGGTAATCCTGGGATTGCGATGTATGACATAACATGCATCTGGGATTAAAAATCCGGGTGTTGACACCCCTGCTCTGTACTGCCCGAGAAGGACAGAACAAGAGCTCTCGACCCCTTCTCCCTCATCGAGCTAAGATCCCTCCTCACGGCCTCTCTCTATCAGCAAGTCACCATTCCGTACTCCCCTCATGATTCTGGCTCTAATCCTAGTCTCCCTTTCGATAGGCAGCCACCACCTTCGCCTCTCCTGCGAGCTCCGGCGAGATCCTCCTCGGGCATTCTTGCGCGAGCTCCCTCCCGATGTCGAACCCCGCCTTGCCGCCCCTCGATCTACTCGCCGTCGAGCGCCACGTTGCACTGGACCTTCCTCGACGCCTCTTGAGCCCCAGGTGAGCACCCAGAACCCTCTCGTCGTCCTTCCTAGGGTTCATCCCCTCCGCCGTTATCGGGAGGTAGACGGAGAGCCCTAGCCGTTGATTTGGATCTAATCCAGCAGCCAGGAACTCCCCATACCGCTTCGGCGCGCCAGCGGCGCTGACCGCCGGGCCCCGCCTAGCTGGTTTGAACCCCGGCCTCCCGCGCGCCCGCCTAGCGAGCTGGGCCACATCCGCCTCCCTCGGCCCATCTCTGGCCAGATCTCGGCCCAACTATCCCCTGCCCATTTTCTTTATTCTTTTGTCCAGATCCAGAAATTTGACCTTTAGTTTAAATCGAAATGAAAATGGAAAACGACCCAAAATGCCTAGATCTAAAATTCTCTAGATACCCCATGTTTTCCTCAACATTCCGTACAATAATTGAACCAAAATTTTGTCTATATTAATCCTAGTAATTCAAATACCAGAAGGTGTCCCTTTTACTAATTAATTCCTTTTGTGGGTTTTACAACTCCAAACAGGATAAACCCAAGTTCCCCTGGTAGGTACTGCATGTCCCTACCTCATGACTTTGGCCTCCCTCCAAGTCGAACCATTAAACTCCTATAGCAAAAATAACAAGATCCATCTAATTATGACTTTAGAAATTTTCCTAAGCTATACCATGAGTTCAATTGACCCAATTCCAACTCTCCTGGACGAAATACATTAATATCTATCAAAAACCAGGAGATAAGAAATTTATTGATCTTCTGAGGAATTTTAATGAATTAAACATTTCCTTCTATAGTTTTACCACTAGATAAATCATCACAGCACCTTTGTAACTCCAAAAAGGGTGAGTACAAATTCTACAGAAAGGTATTGTAATTACCTACCATGTGCCCTTAGAGCCATCTCAAGAGCTTCTGTAGATTAAATCTTGTGAAAAAGACAAAAGCCCTCCAGAACTGTCTTTGGGAATTTCCTGAGGGCATTCTGGTAATTATCTTGACCTGATTCCAACTCTCTGTGAATCAGTACCTCAAACCCTACCTACCCAGCCAAGGAAATAGTTTTTGGAGCTCCAGAACCTTTCTGGTGATTTATTCACCTAAACTAGACGTTATTTCACTAGAAAAATCATAACTAAATATAGGAATTTGATAAAATCATGAAACCACTTTTCTTGGTCTTGTTATTTCAATACCTATCTGTAGATATCATTTTTGTATATTGATATCATACAGAACCAATCCTTGGCCTCAAACCCCTTATTCAAGTGGTATTTGACAAATAAATCACAAATGCAAATCCACTAAGGCAATTAAAGTAATTCCAAATGCTATGATCTCAAACTATACAAAACCTACTGAATTCAGTAATGTGCTATATGTTTGTTTGTTGTATGTATGTCTGCTTGTATGCCTAGTGTTGATTGTGTCATTTGTTTGCTTGCATGTGATCCATTACGACGATAGCTGCGATGAAATCGGAGATCAGACGAGGTGGTTATTATTGGTATTATGGGTATTCTAAGAAGAATTCCAGGGACAATTATGCCATATTACTGATCTCAGGCAAGCCACCTTCTTGCTCATAAGACTTGTCCTACTATCTTACTTATGCATGTTTTATCTACTTCTTTATGAAAATTGCATTGTTTTACTATATGATGATCTCTACTTGGTAGTGGCTTGGCTTCTCCAAACCATTACGCTTTTGTACTATTAAGTACAACCCTCTTGATGACACCCATTTAACCCTAGTATGATAGATGGTGTGTTACACCATACCCCTCTAGAGACCCCATTTTAGCCGAAGCAAAACTAGAGGATGGGAAGACCCCCGAAAAAGTTTTACCAAAAGTTTTATGATAAAACCTTGGTGAGGTGGGACCTCCCAAGAGATGTTGAGAAAGAAAAATGTTTTGTTTTACAAAATGCGGAAGGAAATATGGAGGAAAAAGGATTACGAAAACGCACCCGGTTCTTTGCAGTTTTGCTAGAACAATTAACCCGTGCAACCACATTACTCTGGAATGGGACAGGGTTGGATTTGATGTTTGTCTATTCTGGTATAAGCTGCCTCGCAACTACTACAGGGGGATATAACAATCCCTGGAGGGTGGCCTTCTCTGGCAGGGTTCATGTAAAACATCGACCAGGAGAAGGAACGAAGAGTCTACGGGCCTCCACGCGTTAGTATGAGCCCCTCATTGAAAGCGCACACTTGGGAAGTGGAAAAAGGCCCTCCGGTTGGCTTGAGAACTATATAGGGCGTCCCGGTGTTGAGGGGAACAACACTCATAGGGTAGGCACTTATATTGGAGTGGGCATCCGGAGAGTCTTGATCGGTTACTTGACCCACGATCGGTGTAGAACAGGGTAGTGTACCCGGATGGTGTGGGAAAAGTGTGCAACCTTTGCAGAGTGTAAATCTATTCGAATAGCCATGTCTACGGTCATGGATGGTTGGGAAGGTTGCTGTAGAGCGGTGCTGGTTTTGTTTTCAAAAAGGATTTCAGAAAAGAAATGGCTTTGGAAATGTTTTGACCATGGGATGGTCGTAAAGGAGAAAGGTTTTGACCATGGGATGGTCGGAAGGAGGAGAAAGGAGTTTGGTCATGGGACGACCTGAAGATGGGAACAAATGGGTACCCCAATCCTAGTGTTTACAAAACTTTTCAAAAGGTTTCCAAAAAGGCTTTACAAAAGTTTTTAACAAAGATATGGAGATGCCATATCTACAAGAGAAACTATTTTAGAAAAGAACCCCGCTTGGAGCCCTCCTACTACCACAGCCATATTGCATATCCTCTTATTATTATTATTCTCTTAAGGTGGTTTGCGAGTACATTCAAAGTACTCACTGGCATTGTCCCTGGCTATTAACTTGGTCAGATATCAAGAAGAGGATGAAGTTGATGGCTATGCGGGCTAGGACGTTCTCCCAGTCAGTTGCCTGTAGGTTAAGGCATGGCTCGGGCTCTACGCTTCATGAAGTTCCGCTGATGACTATTGATGTAGCCATAATGGCATGTAAGGTATGACATGTATCCTCTTAAGTCATGGATGTTTACGTTGATACTTGTCGGTTATGTGCCACGACTAACTGATCATGGGATAGTGGTGTATGTATAACAGGGATTCTCGGAGGATTAATCCGGGGGCCCAAACAGACTTGGTATCAGAGCCATCATGAATGTAGGAGAACCTTAGTTAGCATGGTCGCTAGACAGAAACCTTATTTTGAAAACCCCGGCTTTCGAAAACTAGTTTCTCAATGAGTTTCAAAAATTTCTACTTCTTCTCTTACCCTAAGTAAATGCTTTTGAAAATGGTTTTCTCTAACTCTCGTCCAAACTTCAAACCTGCGGATTTTAAATAACTAGGATCTTGAATCCGGTGAAGACAATGAGAATAAGATGAAGACAAGCAACTACCAGCAAAAACAAGGAGACTACAATATCGCTCTACTAGCGGAATCCTGACAATCAGAAGACATCGGGTGTTGCACTATCAAGAAACGTCCAAGATACGACGAAGGCTTCATCTGCAAGATAGTGACTCTGACTTGAAGAAAGACGATATCTGGGGTCAATAGTCCTAAGAATAGGATTCCCCTACATCATAAGTAGTTAACTCCTTGGTCCCTAATGTTGACTGTGTTTGCTTGCCTAAGAGCATTATGTGTGGCTTGATGTGTGTTTTCTGCCGAGGACATTGCGATTCTCTCGCCCTGTTCGCCTTGTTTGCAAGTTCTGGTTTTCTTTGACCTCCTTAAAAATGTGACTCGAGGAGCGATAACCCACCTAGTAACTCAGGAAACCCCTATGTGAGCTGTCGGTAATGAGACCCAGACTAACCTCGAGAGTATATGAGAGGAAAAGCATCGGAAGAATTAGGAGTTTGATCTCGTCAAGTCAGAACCACTAGAAGACTTCACCTCAGCAGGATGGCATACCCCGTCCAACTCACCTCTCAATACTCGTCTATGACATAGCACTCCGTTATTATTGGCCTATTACAGCAAGAAATCCCATTGAAACCGGAAGTCAATCCCCGAAGGATCTTCAATATCCACAAGAAACCACCAGAAATGTCTACCAACACAAGAAGTGAAGACCTAACTACGCTGACCTCCGGTATATTAGACCTTCCAACCACCTCAGGAGACTAACTATTCTAGTCGACCCTACCCAACCCATCGGGAAGTTCCTCACCAGAAGGATAAACTAATCCAAAAACCCGAAGACGAGGATGCATGAAGACAAAGAGTCCACTCCGCCCTCAAGCAGAAGCAACACAAGCGATTCAAGTGAAGACCTCTTCTCCGACGTTGACTGCATCAACCCTGACTAAAGACTAGCTCGGAGAGTCATAAACCGCTAGCTTGCCCTGAGCTAACTCCATAAGGCTTCGTTAGGAAACCACACTCGCCAAGGTTTATAGAATAGGGCGTCACTCCAAGACCTCAGCTCAAGATTCAGGGAAGATACAACCTTCCTCTAACATCAAGTCAGCACTTCCAAGAAAGAAGATCCAAACCCTTCTCGATGAACCTTAGTGAAGCTCTAAGGTGGAAAGACTACGTCTTTCCACTCAATCTCCAAAAGACTGTCTACCAAAAGATACTCGAGAAAAAGTACCAGATCTGACGTCTTCCGCCAAGCATCAAATCCCGAATCATCAGATGAGGAAATCACTAAAGATTTACGAAGCCCCTCTGCTACTTCAGCTGAAGATCATCCTAAATAACCACAGATTCATTAACCATGTTAGTTCTAAACCGTTTTGGACAATCCGCTAATTCAACTACTCTGATAGGCTAAGTACGAATAAAAGTAATATATAAGCCTCATAACACCTAGTTCACGGACGCCGTCAAAAGGTTTCAACTCTAGGCAGAAGATTGCGATATCCACCTAACATCATCTGATGACTCCAAGAAGGAAGGACTACGTTAACTCCTAGCCACCCTAGTTTAACCCTAAGGGGGAAAGACTGTGTCTTTCCCACAATAATAGAGTAACTCTTCGCCAGAAGCAAACTCAAGAGTTTCGACCCTAAAATCGTTAAATAGGATACGCTACGCCCCTAAGGTAGAGCCATGGATCCTTAGAGAGAGGTACACCAGGCCATAGATTCCATCCTCCGATGAGTACTCCGTGAAGTTTAGCATCGAGATAATCTGCCCAGTCTAAGCCCTTGAGATATAGAGTCCGGAAGGAAAAGAAGGTCATCCCTCGCAATCAGGACTGGACTCTGCTAAACTCTCAGTGCATCCCGGAAGACTGAA
The DNA here is from genome assembly GCA_910589775.1 of Avena eriantha. Taxonomy (NCBI): domain Eukaryota; kingdom Viridiplantae; phylum Streptophyta; class Magnoliopsida; order Poales; family Poaceae; genus Avena; species Avena eriantha. The sequence continues at coordinate 74,155,754 of OU342745.1, read as the reverse complement.
GACCCAACTTCATCGATGTAGTAACCACTTCCAAGGACGGGTACCGTAAGATAGCACGTTTGAAACCAGTAGCACTAACCTTGACTCAAAATCCCCTGATCGTACTCTCCTGAATCCCGGGACAAGATTCTTTTAAGGGGGAAAGGTTTGTAACATCCCAATTTCAGCAACCCTGATTAGTTGTCCAGACTGCAAAAATTAGGGGGAACAAAAACTTTTTCTTCTTTAATGGTGAAGTGTTTGACTGTTGTTGAATATGTTTATGCTTATGAATGTGTATTAGAAGATATACTCCTTACCTCAACACCAGTTGACAAAAGCTACCTCCCAAAACTGTCTTGGCTTATTTTCCATATTCTCAAATGTTCTGGCATTTCAAAACCTGAGCCAAGATACCTTTACAACCTCCACCCTTTTTAGTATCTTCTATTTCCCCAAACTATGGAGACCAACCAATTATAATCTCCTTATGTTTTCAAGGTAGACCTTCAACTAATCTTATCTCTAGGTTTCCCAAAAACCTCTTTTTAAAGCTTTTGAATTCAACTCTTGGTATAGATACCAAGGACTCTCACCTAACTCCAACCACAACCTTTTCAAAATACCCATCCTTACCTCGAGCTAGGCTTGATGGCAACCCGAGTAGTAGGTTTGCTTTGTTGTAAGATGAGTTGCCTTGATCTGCTGCTTGATTTGTCTGCTTAGGAGATAATATGAGCTACTCTAGGAGCTCATCACAAGGATCAAGATGTTTCCAAATCACCACACCCTAAGCAAGAATACAAAGTTGGATCTTATCTCTAGCTACTAGGGATCCTCTAAAACCCCTAACGAGACCCCTTCTAAAGTGATCCCTTCTAGAAGCTTCCAAGTCAATGAAGACCAGTATCAAGCAAGGATCCTTCCTACTCAATCTACACTTCAACATCATCCACTTCATGATTCTTTGGTACCTTGCAACCCATCAAAATCATCACCACCCACATTCTAGTCAAAAACCCTAAGTCTGCCAAATTTGGCAAAGTCTGGAAAACTATTTCCAACATCACCTTTTTGAATGCCTCCTTTTCTCAAACCTTTTGCATTTTTGAAAATGCATTTGAACCATATTGTTAACCATCCTAAGGACTACCAAAGACCACTCTTGCCCTTGGTTATATCATTCTACAACCCACTTTTTCTTCATGGTTTTGCAGGCAAGAAAATAACTTCCTGCAAATCTAGTCAACATGCCTACTTTGACAGATGCTCACACCCTCATCCAACCTTCTAAGGACCAAATCTTTGCATGGTTGTGTTATACTCATATAGGTCTATAAAATATCTACTTCACTTGTTCCAATTGAATCTTTGTGCTTCTTAAACCCACAAGGTTTCGAAGGCTAGTTGATAATCTGCTTTGGCAGGCTTATTTTATTCAAGGTTGGAGATCATTTCCTGGAACCCTCAACCATGATCAAGTTCAAACCTGTCAACATCCGGATTTTTAATCCCAGATGCCCGTTATGCCATACCTCGCAATCCCAGGATTACCATTTTTGCGAGACATAACGGATTGGATATCACACTACATCATCCATTACAAACCATACATAAGGTCTTACACAAATAAGGATCTCATGATCTAGTCTTAATACAACAAGCAGCGGAAATAAAAGATAAGCATAGCGGTGGGGTCCATCTTCAGGGGCACAGGCAATGCTGGCGAAGGCAGATAGTCCTAGTTATAGTAGTCGTCCTGCTGGCATCATCTTGATAGTCTCCTTCATAGTCTGGCCATGATAATAGCCAGGGACAAAAGCCATGAGTACTCTTTAAGTACTCGCAAACAACCACTAACAAGTATTATAGTTCTAAGTTAAAATGCTAACTCTATGTTTAACTATAAAGTTACATTTGAAACCTAAGCTGAGTTCAGAAGCAAAGAAAGGTGAAGTAAAGTTCTAAAATCACTTAAGTTGGGAAGCTAGTGTCATAAACACAACCCTGTTGTGGTCAAGTCAAGATTCATCATTCATTTCAAGTTATTTGGAAAACATCTGACAACGAAACAGTATGGCCATTCCAACTGTCCATGACCGCGGACGCGGCTATTCGAATAGTTTGACACTCTGTAGAGGTGGTACACTTTCACCACAAGATTCGATACATCTGTCAGGGATAACCTTGAAACATCATACTTAGTATGCAGATAATCAAACATAACCTTCCCTTTACACACCCTAGTATAAGCACCTCTCCTATGAGCATGGCCTCCCAACCATGACCATCAGTCATCTTGGGCACTACATATGTGGACATCATGAGAGGTAGCCTCAACTCAAACCTCTCCCACGAGGGAACTAATACTAATGCATATAAATTTCTAGCTAAGCCTTACCCAATTCAGGTAGGGTGGTTGTACGGTAAATTTGGAATGATATCGCATCCGAATCCAACCATCAGTTTTATAAAAGGGTTAAGGCTCATGCCTCAACATTTTCATCATCATCAACCATTTGTGTTTCGCAACACATGTCAAAAAATCTCAATAGAATGACTCATCATTCCAAGGTTTTCATAATTCATTTTCACCAAGTGTTCCCATCTAAAGTGACTCAAGTTTTTGATCTACTCTAAACTAATGAGTTAAGAGTGTTCACTAAGGTGGGAAAGATGGGTTCAATCTCATGCCGTAGAATGACATCAAAAGGGTTCTAAATAGGTCAAGTTTTATACTCTTTATGCTACCTTCAAAACAAGTAAAGAACTTTGTGTAAACTAAGGGAGGTGAAGCTTGTAAATAAGACTTGGGGTACTAATAGTCAAAGGAGTCTGATCAAAGCATGCCTAAGGCATCTTTGCTAAACCATCTAGTTTGATCCCTAGCTTGCTAAGCACTAAACTTGCAAGTGTTAGCTTGCATTGTTAATGGTGGCTTGCCTTAGTTGGTGTAGTGGTTGAAGTTTTCTTCTTCTTCTTCTTGGTAGAACTCCTCCTCCTCGAAAGCTTGGTCGGTACGATCGTCTATAAAGACATACGAAGTACATAATCACCAAACAATACTTAACTAGGCTAAATAGCATTCTAAGACACACATTTGATGACCTATTATCATCACCAGCATCACAAGTGTAATTCAATAGTTTCATCCTTTTTATTTTAGAAAAGTAATTTCTACTCATTGAAAAATTAACTAAAATTTAATATTCTCCATTTAAAATATGGGATCATATTGACACATGTCATCACCACATATCTTAACACATGGGAATGAGAATTAAAGGTTGGATCAATATTACTTTGGTTTAAGTTTATTAATTAATGGTTTAAAGTGACTAGAAATGCCTATATAGCATTATTTTGGTACTAGTCCAAAGCCACTACATGTAAACTTTGATATCATTACATATTTAGGTAGATATGATGAAATGTGAATTTTGAGAGTTGGAATCAACTCAAAATCTAAATTGGTTGATTTTATAAAAATGTTGCAAGGTGCAAAAGCTTATGTTTTATTATTTTTATTAGGAGAGATCTATAACTCTAATTGAATTAAATCAAACGGTTTTGGATAGATCATTTCAATACCTTTCAGGCAAAATTGGTTTCATGCAATTTGGATTTGTAAAACTCCCAGAATTGAATTTTAAACTAGTGGACAGAAACTAGATTTAACTTAAAAAGAAAAATCCAATTTTGAACGGTTGGGCTAGCGCGGGAAAGAACATGGGCCGGCCTAGTGGAGCTCCGCGGCGCGGGGCTCAGCTGACAGGGGGTCCCGCTTGTGAGTGGTTCTTAACACGCGAAACAGTACGTGCGCTGTGGGCCGTAGGATTAGAAGGGGGATCTACGGCTGAGGGTCGTCGTCGACGACGAACAGGTCGCCGGCGAGAGTTTGCCCTAGCGGCTCGGTGGGGGTCTACCGGAGACGTACTAGGGCTCCATCGAGGTAGGTGAGGCGGGCAAACAAGCTGGAAGACGACCGCGAGGCGTGGCGCGGTTGTGGCGGAGCTTGGGGTGCCCTAAATCGCAGGCGCCCTTCGCCTCCTGCTGCGGCGGCTCTGGCTCCAATTCCGGTGAGGCAGAGCTTGATTGGCTCCGGCAAGAGAGAGTAAAGGATCATTGGGAGGAGGGGAGTGAGTGGGTGTGGAGAAAAGAGGTTGGGGAGGCCGACTTATATAGGCCCGATGGTGAGACCGAACAGTGTGGGCAGGCGACTCCGGCGAGGGCGGCATAGGGTGCTAGCGGCGTGGCTCGAGGTAGGGGGCGGTGGCCTGTCGCCTAGCGGTGCGCTGAGGCTTAAAGGCGCGGCAAGGCGGGCTCTGTGCTGGTCGGGAGCGTGCAGTGCACTGAGCGGCAGAGGCTGCGGGTTCAACGGCGAGCGGTGGCTGGGGTGAGTTGGGCGGCCAGCGGGGATGTCTGGGGTGTTCCCTCGGTCATGGCGGAGCGGTAGGCGCGGGCTGCGGCCGAGGGGTGGTTTGTGCACGCGGGGACAGGGCGTGCTCTGCGGGCGGCATCGGCATGGTCGACCAGCTCCGGGCACGGCGGTTCCTGGCCTTTCTGCTCTCTGTCTCTGGCCTGGGGATGGTTGGACGGTGGCAGTGGACCACTGGCTAGCTTGTAGACTTGGCGAGAGAGGGGAGAGCGGTCTGCTGCTGCGAGTGCATAGTCGGCCGGCGAGAGGTGGCTCGACATGGCCTTGTAGTGCAGCTAGGAGGTAGAGGGGGTCTTGGTGTTGGTCTGGTTAGGCTTGAGGGAGACAAGAATGATCAAAGCACTTCAAATTGCTAGACAAGATCAAGCCCAAAACAGTAATAGTTAGGCCACTTTGATCTTGTCCACAAGGTGTTTGATAGAATGGCCAAAAGAGAAAAACTTTTGAATTTTGGTTTCAAAATTTTTGGGTGTTCTCCACTAGTGCTAGGTAGTCTCTGGTTGCAAGGGGTTTGAAAGTGGAGCTCATTTTTATGGTGACGAGGGTTTAACTCATCAATGCCCATTGTTATGGACTTGGGTTTTGGAGAAGGAGGGAGCGCTGGAGACATCTATCGGCTAGCAAACAAGCACACAGGGGACAAAGGATTTACCCAGGTTCAGGCCTCGTAGAGGTCCCTACTCCTGCTTGTCTGCTCGTGGAATTATCGAAGGAGTCGAAAGTTACAATGGTGCGCAGGTGCAATCTGGCGAAGGTTGTGGAAACTAGGGTTGCGTGTGTCCTCCTCGCCGCCCCCTCCTAGCCTTTATATAGATAGGCTAGGTCTCGGGTAGCAGGTCGAGTCGGTTACAAGTTAGGGTTTTTCCCTTCAAACTTTCTATCTTTAGCTTCTTCTTGTCCTTCAAGCAATCGAGAGTCCGCAGGTTACTCAAGTCCTTTCATCTTGGCCTTGGCAACACCGTGGGCCTGTACGTATTTGGACCGCATATACCAAGCTCGAGTACCTGTAGGGTATACCCATGTCAGTAGCCCCCGAGTATCTCGTGGAATCGCAGATTCGACTGGGGACTTTTTTGAAGTCTCTGAGTTCCTGAACAAGTACATTTTCGACTGCTTTTATTTATGTCATAGGGATTGTTGATATACGTGCCTGATATAGCCGAAGTATCGGTATAAGTTAACCACCTTAAGGTGAAACAACGCAATCTAGTCGAACCCGAGTCCCCGGACTCGAATCCGGAAAAGTGCTGGCATAATTCGACTCAGGCCGCGGAGGTCTTACAGGAGTTGAATTCCAGTTATATGGGTGGGAGCACTCGACGCGTCCGTCAAGGCATTATCATCGTGCCTGTAGGCACGGATATATTTTTGGTAGTGCGCAATTAAATGCGTTGCCAGGCCTTATTCAGGTCTTACCTTCACGCTGTAAGGGCGGCATCCAAATTTTATCATCGCGGAGATGATTCGGGCGACCCAGGCGACGTAGTCTCTTTGTAGGGAAAATTATGAGGCGGTGTCGCCATGAGCTGCGAGTGCGGATGTTATCAACACACAGTTTTTATGCAAATAATCATAGGGTGCGCGACCAGCGCTCCCTACGGGAGTAGCCCCCGAGTGCCTGGTTGAGTCGAAGACTCAGGCAGGGACTAAAGAATTTTTGCGACTGCTGTCATCTTTTGCTTGTTTGTTTCAGTCGAAGACTCAGGCAAGGACTAAAACACTTTTGTGACTGCTGTCGTCTTTTGCTTGCTTGTTTCAGTCGAAATTGTTTCCGGCGCTCCCTATGGGAGTAACCCATGTCCATAATCGAACCGTGTTTCGAGTGGTTGGGTTTGATTGTGATTGCCCACATTCCTGCAATAAGAAAAGAAAAATCTTAGGGTGCGCGGCCAGCGCTCCCTATGGGAGTAGCCCCCGAGTGCTTGGTGGAGTTGAAGACTCCAGCAAGGACTAAAGTAGTCGAAGTTTTCCGTTGCGTAGCTTTGATGACGTCAGTGTTGACGCTTGTATGACCTCAGTTACCCGCGTGAGCGAGTTTGATGGGACGTGACGAGCGGTGGGTCCCACCTCCTGACTTTGATTTGACTGGGCGTGCATAATCTTATTTTTAACTACGCCTCCTCGATTTCCGCACGTAATGGGAGAAGTGGGGGGACGGTTCGCGCTTCCTCTTCTCCACGTGTCCAACGCGATGCGTGCCACGTGTCCAGTAGGGTTTTTGTGAGCCGTTGGATTGCATCTCCTAGCGGTTAAGTAGCGGCACGACAGCGGTAATTTTCCATCTGCGCTCTTTCTTCCTCGCTGCCATCGCCATTGCTGTTGTTCTTCTGCTTTTCCCTACGCTCGTCTCCTCCACAGCGCTGGACCACCTCCGCTCGTTTCCAAGCTACTTTCTGCGCTCTCATCGCCGCCGCGCAATGGGGAAAAAGAAAGGAGGCGCTGCCGCTGATTCCATGGCCACCGTTGCCGCGGCGAAGAAGAAGGGTGGCTCCGCTGCTGCGGGCACCAGCGCCGCCGCCGGCGGGAAGAAGAAGGTCGCGGGCACCCGCGTGACCAATGGTGCATGGCTCCCCTCCATCATCAAGGCGTCGGATCTCCGTCTTCTTTGCCAAGACGGAGCTATCTCTGCAGTAGTCGCCGATGCGCGCATCCCCAGCGGTGAGACCATTCTTGCTCCTCCCGCTGGTTTTCGAGTGATGTTTCTCGCATTCGTCATTCGCGGCCTCTCCTTGCCTCTCCACCCCTTTCTTAGGGGTCTTCTTTGTTTCTATGGGCTCCAGCTCCATCAGCTGTCCCCAAATTCTATCCTCCACATCACCTGCTTCATCACTCTTTGCTAGTGCTGGCTCGGAATCGAGCCACACTTTGGTCTTTTCAAGCGCTTATTCAAATTGAAGCGTCAGTACGCATCTGGCTCTTTAGTTTATGACGTAGGTGGTTGCGGAATCCACGTCGACCCATCCGCCACCTACTTTGATATCAAGCTCACCAAGTCCGTCCAGGGATGGAAGGACAAATGGTTCTATGTCCGCGATCAGAAGGCCAAAGATGAGCACTTTGGACTCGCGCCCTTCGATCCCGTGACTCCCTGCAAGAAGATGCGTTCTTGGAAGAACGTAGTGATGCTTGGCGAACTTGCGGAGACAGACGTGCTATATCAACGCGTATGTGACCTCAAGAGTCGCATAGGCACAGAAGAGGGAGGTTGCACCCTTATCAGAACTTGGCTGCGCCATCGCGTCCAGCCTCTCCAAGCTAGAGTCCATCCCATGTTTCAATGGGGTGGCACTGATGATGCCACTCGCGTGTCTGCCGATGGCATGTCCGCGAGTGAGGTGGATAAGAGGGTTCGATTGGTCACGAAGTACACTGTCAAGGATGTGCTTCCGAGTGAACCAGTCGTTCCTCCATTTGATGCTTCGAATCCCCCTCCTGAGGTACAGTTGTGCTACGCAGTACCTTATTTTCGCGATTGCTTTTCTGTTGCTTACTTGTTCTTTTTTGCTGATCTTTGCTGTTTGTATGCAGGATTGGGCGGTGTCGCCCTGTATGCCTCCTCTCCCCGAGGGCATTATTCCTAGCGAAGCTTTGGAAGAGGATGAGTCTGAATCGACTATCCCTTCTGATGTGGAAGAGGAAGCCCCCGAGTCCGAGAGCCTAGATACTCGCAAGCGTTCGCGCAACGAGGATTCCGACGCGTCGACTCCTTCGACTCCAGAAGGCATGGCTGTTGGCTCGGAGTCGCCAATTCCAGCCGTTCCCATGAGGGTTGTGGCACCGTCTTCTCGCAAGAAGATGTGATTGCCCAAGGAGTCTTCGCGGAGTCGGCGGAGGCCACGTTTGATCTTGACAAGTTTGACTGGTAAGTTTGCGAGTTCATTCATTCTTTTCTATTTTCTTCTTGTTGGCTTTGCCCTGGAGTTTGCCCTTTCTCAATGTGGATTTGGTCTTGTAGTCAAGAGGCATCGTCATCTTCTGGCGACGTCGAGTTTTTGAAGGAATCAGGAGTCATGACCTCAAGGGCCAAGGTAGAGGTCGAGCGCGCTCCTTCCCCTCCGGCGGCGGCCCACTCCAGGCACAATTCTTCGAGCTCTCCTCACGTAGGGGAGCATCGAATAGTTGCTCGGATGACGGTTCAGCAAACTTCTTCGGAGTCGCTAGAGGACCATGTAACTATATCTTTCCTTCTTTTTAGTGTGGCAGTCGACGTTCTCTGTTGCCCTCTCTGATTCCTTGTTTTGTGCGACAGCTCCTTGTAAAGGAAGCCGCGCAAGTGGCGGAGCAGGTGATGACAATGTGCTGCCAGCATGCAATGCTGGAGACGCGTCACCCCGTGGTCGAAAGTGAGTGTTCTACACTTATTCTTTTTTGTCTTCTCCTTTTTGGTGTAGTTAACTGATAGTCAACTTTTGATTGCCTTGTAGGTGAACATAATGCCTTACTCCGCAATGTCGCCACTTTGGAGAAGACGTTGGCCACGGCTGTGAAGGGGCGTGACGAGGCAATCGCGGCTCGTGATGAGGCACAGAGGCGCGAAGAGGATCTGCGTGCCTCCTTTGCGACCAGGGAAAAGTTGTTCGAAGAGCAACTGTTCTCAGTCGCCAAGGCCCTCTCAGGTACCTTCGTTGGTAGATATTTTATTGTTGTCTTCCTCTATATCTAGAGTTTTGCTGGTAGCGCTAAAGGTTTGATCCATGTGTGTGTTTTCTGTGCAGATGCTGGCGACTTGAGCTTTGACCCGCAGGCCCTTCGTCACGATGACGCTCTGGCAGGTGCGGTGTCTGCAGTCGAGGACCGAAGCGCCGCCATCCAAGATACATTGTCCAAGGCCAAGGTCACCCTCAGTCGCCTCCGGGAGGAGTTGATGCCGAAGGCGGAGCTGGTCGATAATATGGACGAGCTGGTGGAGTCACTCGCCGGGGGTGTGCCTGCTACCTACAAGAACTCCCTCCACGCGGCTGGCGCGACCATGTCACTCGCCATGGTGCAAGCCCATGGAGTCGAGATAGATCCCTCTGCGGTGTCGAAGGCGATGCCTATTGGCGCAGACGATCAGCAGGTAGTCTTCGCTCCTTTCGCGACTGCTTGTGCCAAATATGGCCATTCCTTGACAAATACCGTTGCGAAGTATTCGGAGGAGCTCCAACGTGCGAAGAAGGCGGCGAAAGCTTCGGCCTCAGGGGCCGGCGGAAAGTTAGTGCCGTCTGATACTGCCACGGACTTGATGAAGCCCCCAAAGCCGTCGAAGTCGAAGAAGCCAGCTGCTCCATAGTTAGCTTTTGTAATAGTTGATGAGTTGTCCTTTTGTTCTAAGAACATGCCTGCTAGCGAGTGTGTTTGTGAATACTTATGCCTATCTTGAATGCATCTGTTCCCCTTGCTTTTGTGTTAATTTGGTCACCTTATTTGCCTCTGTCTTGACTTGTGGTAGGGTACGTCAAGTGATACCGTGGGGGAAACCTAGGACTCGCCATCTCTAGATGAGACAGTGGCACCACCGCGCTCCAGGGTATAGGAGCTGTCCTTGCTGTCGCGACTTCGTGACCGCGTGAAGCAGCTGGAGCGTGAGTTGCCCCTGATCCGCGGTAACGCAGACGTGTGGAAGTCGAAGGCGGAAAAAGCCGCTGCCCGCGAGCAATATCTGCTTGGCGAGGTGACATAGCTAGGCGACCAGTTTAAGTGTTAGTTTGCTCATTCTCATCTTTTCCTTTGTAGTTAGTCGCAACGGTACGTTGTACTCATGCTATTGATGCTGCTTCGTGTAGTTGTTAGCGCGCGTCATCCGCAGGAGGAGAAGGATAGAATTGCCATTCACCTTCATGATCTCACCCAGGAGCAACTTCAAGAGAGTGGATACTTCTGGGTAGATCATGATCGTGCGACTGCCTTGGCACCCTTGCAGGATCGCGCTTCGCGAGTGCTGCTCTTCCTGAAGAAGTCGCAGTCATGCTTGAAAAGCATTTATCGGGTGATGTTCCCGCTGGACGACACTCTGTCAAGCCTACGGGCTCTTCTTGCCAAATTTCAAGATCTGTCCGCGGTTCGCGAGTGCGTGCGGCAGCAGTTGGTGGCTGGTGCCAAGGCTGCCCTCTCAATGGTGCGATTGCACATGCCTGACGTGGATATTGCCACCATTGCCTCTGGGCTGCCAGTGCCACCAGCAGGATCTGCCTGGAATATGGTGCCGCACTATCAGGCGGTGGACCGAGGAACAAACCAATGTTCTTCTGTTGCAAGAGTAGCCAAATATGTATCCTGCACATAAGTGTACTTGTGATGTAAAGTTCGTATAGATGTTGTAGATAATTTATTGTCGAATGTGTATAAAGAGCGTTGTAAGCGTGAGGTGTGTTGCACTATGCCAGTCCTTTTCGTTAGCCTGGCCATCTTTTTCTTGGTCCCTTGTCAACCTGCCAGGTGCGTTGCAGCTGGGTTGAGTTTGTGTTAAGGGGTTCGATTGATGTGCCAGCTACTTAGGATATCGCTTTTTGGTTCGAAGAACAGATGTATGTGGGGTGGCGTAGCCCCCGAGTATAAAAATTGACAAGGTAAAGGAGAACACGGAGTTTTGGAGCACTTAGCTTTTATTTATTCGAAGAACAGTGCGAGGTACAATGTGCGGCTAAGTAGCCTTGGCTGAGTAGCCTTATTTGTGATGTAAAAAGTAAATCTACTAGGGGTAGAAGCGTCGCGGTTGTGCGACGTTCCAAGGGTTGGAGTATGCGACTCCTGTCTCTAGATCTTTAAGGCGATAGGCGCCACCTGGGATTACTTCTGTAATCGCGTACGGTCCTTCCCATGGGGACTCGAGCTTGAGATGCCCCTGCTGCTTCAGTCGCGGGACCAAGTCACCTTCGACGAAGGATCTGGGGCGAAGCCTTCTACTGTGGTAGTTGCGCAGGTTCTGCTGGTAGATCGTTGATCTTTCCGCGGCGATTTCCCTTGCTTCGTCAAGGAGGTCGACAGAATCCTCGAGTGCGAGGGATGAATCTTGTTCGCTGTAAGCGACCACGCATGGCGCTTTGTACCGTACCTCAGCTGGTAGCACTGCCTCTGCTCCGTGCACCATAAAAAATGGCGTGTAGCCTGTGGCGCTGTTTGGAGTTGTACGTAGGCTCCATAGTACAGATTGCAATTCATCTGGCCAGCAGCCCGCGGCTTGTTCGAGTGGTCGGAGGAGTCGCTTCTTGATGCCGCTGCAGACGAGCCCGTTTGCTTTTTCCACCTGATCGTTGGTCTGTGGATGCACTACTGAGGCATAGCTGATGTTGATCCCCAGGTTCTCGCAGAATTCTTGGAACTCCTTGGATGTGAAGTTCGTTCCGTTGTCGATGATGATTCTGTGCGGCACGCCGAAGCGGTAGACGATGGACTCGAAGAACTTGACTGCGCTGTGCCCCGATTGCTTGGTCACCGGCATGACCTCAATCCACTTGGTGAATTTGTCGACTGCGACCAAGAGGTAGACGTAGCCTCCTTGCGAGGACCTTGGGAGCTTGCCAACCATGTCGAGCCCCCACTGTGCGAAGGGCCAGGCCAATGGAATAGGTCGTAGCTCTGCGCCTGGTGCGTGTGGCTTGTCCGCGAATCGCTGGCAAGCATTGCATTTTTGGACTATGTCCTTGGCGTCGCGCATGGCCGTGGGTCAGTAAAATCCTGCTCGTAGAGCTTTGGCGACAAGGGCGCGACTGCCAGCGTGATGCCCGCAGGTCCCTTCATGGATGTCGAGGAGAACTGCTCTTCCATCGGCCATGGAGACGCATCGTTGTAGTACTCCTGTGATGCTGCGCTTATACAGTTCGCCGTTGATAACGGCGAATGCCTTGGAGCGCCATGCTATGTGCCGTGCATCTGTCGGGTCGTCCGGTAGTCTCTTGCTGAGGAGGTATGTAATGTACGACTGTGTCCAAGATTGCTCGATCATCATGACGCTCTTTGGTCCCTCGAGTCCTGTCTCCAGCTCCAAGTCATCGAGTGCCATTGGCTCATTGGGTGGCGTAGGCCCCGAGTCCGTTGCTGCACTTGTTTTCTTCTCTGCGGCCTTTTGCTTGATGGAGCGTTCGCATATGCGCTCGAGAAATACCCCAGGTGGTATGGGGGCACAGGTAGAGCCTATGTTGGCGAGTGCGTCTGCCTCCTCGTTGCTTTCGCGACCTACGTGTCGCAGCTCGCAGCCATCGAAGTCTCCCTCGAGTGTATCGTAGAGGTCACGGTACGCGATCATGTTGTCGTTCAGTGCGTCGCACTCATGCATTGTTTGGTTGCCGACCAGCTTGGAGTCGCCATATATGATGAGTCTCTTCGCGCCGCAAGCTTTTGCCATCCTCATCCCGTGCAACAGGGCCTCGTATTCAGCCTCGTTGTTTGAGGCTGTGAACTGCATTCGCAGGATATATTTCAGCTTTTTCCCTTGAGGTGATGTCAGTATGACACCTGCGCCTGCTCCGTCTTTCTGCTTGGACCCATCGAAGTGCATTGTCCAGAGGTAGGACATATCTGGCTTATCCGGGAGTTTCTTTTCCATCCAGTGCACGAGGAAGTCAGGGAGAACTTGCGACTTGATTGCGTCGCGCTTTTCGTATGTGATGTCTCGTGGAGACAGTTCTATTCCCCAAAGCGCGACTCGCCCCGTGGCGTCGAGGTTATTGAGGATATGTCCCAACGGGGCGTCGCTGACTACCACGATTGGGTGTTCCTGGAAGTAGTGGCGCAGTCGCCGGGCGGTCATGAAGACGTCGTACGCCAGCTTCTGGTAGTGCGGGTACCGCTGTTTTGTTGGCGTGAGGACCTCGCTGAGGTAGTATACCGGGCGTTGTACGCCATGGACCTTGTTTTCCTTAGCTCGGTCGACAACGAGCACTGTGCTAACCACCTGGTTGGTGGCGGAGATGTACATCAACCGTGGTTCCCTTTCTCGTGGAGTCACCAGTACTGGCGAAGTGGATAGCAGGCGCTTGAGATCTTCGAATGCTTCTTGCGCTTCATTGGTCCACTCGAATTTGTCAGCTTTGCAGAGGAGCTGATAGAAGGGCAGCGCCTTTTCACCCATCCGACTGATAAATCGACTGAGTGCCGCGATTCGTCCGGCTAGTTGCTGGACGCCTCTTATGTTCTTTGGCTTCTCCATGGCTAGTATGGCCTTTATCTTTTTTGGGTTTGCCTCGATCCCCCTCGCGGAGATGAGATACCCAAGTAGCTGCCCAGATGGTACGCCGAAGGCGCATTTGTCCGGATTGAGCTTAATCCGGTAGCGATCGAAATTGGCGAAGGTTTCGCGCAAATCGTCGATTAGAGAGGCTTCCTCCTTGGTCTTGATTACTATGTCGTCAACATAGACTTGGATGTTGCGACCCAGTTGCTCCTTGAGGCAAGCCTGCATGCACCGCTGGTAGGTGGCTCCCGCGTTTTTTAGCCCGAAGGGCATTGAGTTGTAGTAGAACACACCGAAGGGCGTTGTAAACGATGTTTTCTCCTGGTCTTCCTCCTTCATTCGAATTTGATTATAGCCTGAGTAGGCATCGAGTAAGTAGAGGAGCTCGCATCCAGTGGTGGAGTCGATGATCTAGTCAATCCATGGTAGCGGGAAGTGATCTTTTGGGCAGTGCTTATTTAAAGAAGTGAAGTCCACGCACATCCGTAGGATATCCGTGTCCTTTTTTGGTATCAGCATCGTATTGGCGAGCCAAGTGCTTTCCTTTATCTCGCGTATGAATTTGGCCTCGAGGAGTCTGTTGATCTCCATTCCGACTGCCTGCGCTCGTGGCTCAGACAGTCGCCTGATTGTTTGCTTGACTGGCCTTGCGTCGGGGTTGACGTTGAGTGCGTGCTCGACGAATTCCCTGGGAACTCCTGGCATGTCCGTAGGATACCAGGCAAAAAAATTCCAGTGCTCACGGAGGAATTCGACAAGCGCGAGTTCCTATGCGGGACTCAAGTTGTTGGCGATGAGGGCCGTCTTGGCGGGATCCGATGGATGGACCTGCACCTTCTTTGTGTGCACAGATGAGTCCAAGGAGAGATCAGGTGAGCTTGGCCTACTCAGGGGAGGCAGACTATTGTCTATCGTCTCTTTCAGTCTTGCGAGTTCCTCCTGCATGCCGAAGGACTGGGAGATTCTGTTGAATTCCCTATCACAGGCATCAGATCGCTCAAAGCTCCTGTTGATCGTTATGATGCCGTTGGGACCTGGCATTTTCATCTGCAGGTAGGCGTAGTGGGTTACCGCCATGAACCTAGCGAATGCGACGCGCCCAAGGATGCAATGGTATTGTGAGGGCCAGTCAACGACCTCAAAGTCGATGTGCTCGCGCCAGAAGTTCTTCGGCGTGCCAAAGATGACGTTGAGGTTGATTTTCCCCAGGGGGTATACGCCTTTCCCTGGGACGATGCCGTGGAACATTGTGTCCGATGCCTCCAAGCAGGTTATAGGGATCCTCATTGCTCGCAAGGTACTCGCGAATATGAGGTTTATGCCGCTTCCTCCATCCATGAAGATGCGACTCATGTCGAAACCTCCAATTTGCGTCTCGAGTACGAGGGGGCAATGACATGGGCGAGGTATCTGAGGCGGGTGGTCGCGTTTGTCGAAGGTGATGCACGACTCACTGCCACTGAGGTACTCAGTGGTGGATGGTGGCGAGTGCGTGGCCAAGTTGACTTGGCGAGTGATGGCCTTCTGCACCCTATTGGAGGGTCCCCCCTTTTGGATCATCATGGTACCCATGGCCCGTGGGTACGGTTCGCCCCCGTTGTGCTGGTCCGGTGTGGCTCCGTTCGGGGGTGGCCCAGGTGGTGGTGGTGGTGCGCCATGTGCCATGGCGCCTGGAGCGGCTCTATAGCCTCTTTCGACTGCATTGCGGTTCATCCAAACCAATCCCTCGTGTAGCTTGAGGACCTCGCGGCAGTCCTTGAGGAGGTGGCTGGACTTTCTTTTGCCATCATGCTTGTCGATGTAGAAATGTATCATGCATGGCCCGGACAGTTTGTCCTCGATGGAGGTCGCGGGTGCCTCATCGCGAGCGCGGCGTTGCCACACTTGCGTGGTTTTCCCGGAGTCGCGGTATCAGCCGCTGTGGTATCCGCTGTTGCGGTTATCGTCGCGTCTATCGGCGTAGCCGGCCGCGACCATGTTGACGTCGTCACGGTCGTCGTAGATGCGCATGCGGCGTTTGCCTCGGCGGTCACGTCTGCGTTCGACTTCTGCCTCCTCGTCGGAGTGAGCGCGATTCTTCAGCGAATCTTCTCCATCAGCCCACCGATTCATGATCTCCATCAGGTGGTCGATGTTCTAGGGCTTTGAGGAGCCTAGCTCCTCCCTGAGTTCCATGCGGCGGACACCACCGTTGAATGCATCCATCGCGCGATCTTCCGAGATGTTTTCCGCGGAGTTCTTGATGATGGACCACCTTTTGATGTAAGAGCGCAGCGATTCGCCAGATCTTTGCTGGCAGCATCTTAGCTCTTCGATTGATGCGGGTCGCTTGTACGTGCCCTTAAAGTTGCGCACGAAGCTGTAAACCAGCTCATCCCAGCTGCGAATGGATCCGCGTGGGAGGTTATTGAGCCATGCTCGAGCGGCGCCCTGCAGCTGTAGCTGCAAGCATTGCATGGCAGTACTTCGACTGCCTCTGTGGAGTCTAACGGAGGAGATGTGATCCTCCGGCCAGATTTTAGGGTCCTATAGACCGTCGAATTTCGGATTCTCTGACGGGAGTTTAAACCCTTTAGGCATTCGCTTCTGCCTAATGGATCTGCTGAAGCATCTGGCGCCGCAGCGCTCCCCATCTTCCTCTTCCGAGTCAGTCGACCGAGCACGTCGTGCCCTTGACTTGTCAATCTTGCGCTGCGTGAGGTCGTCGCGCGCATCGTAGTCGTGGTCGTGTCGCCGTGAGCGGCAGCGTCGAGACATGTCGTGACTGTCATCGCTGGATGACGACGAGGAGTGGTGCTTTGCTAGCGCTTTGCCCTTTTTTGGGTCTAGTACTGGCTCCTTGTCAAGGGCGGCCTCGATTAACCCCAAACCCGCGATCGTAGATTGGTGCATGGCGGTTTGGGGATCTCCAGCTGGCGGCTGGTTATTGAGGAGGAACATGGTGGCTGCCATCACCGCAGCCTGCGGCGTCCTGGGAACCACGTTGCCTCTCGTGTCGACTGTCATAGAGCCAAAGTCGAGGACTTTCGCGGCCTCTATGCGCTCTTGTTCGGTGAGGTGAGCCATCCGCGACTGCCTCTTCTTGGCGAGGTACTCGTTGCCTCTTGAGGAGGATCCTCCGTAGGAGGAGAGCCCAGCATGACGAAGGCTCGATTCGTCCGCTGCCTTTTTGCGCACCTCAAGTTGCGCAATTGTTTGCAGTTGGCACTTGAATTCTTCCTTCAGGAGCTAGTGATAGCTGTGCCCCGCAGGCCTTCGCGGCAGCGATCCCACTCTTGCTCGTTGAGCTTGATTACGACACGTTCACCGGTTTGCTCATTGATTATGCTGGGAGGTTCGACTGCTCCTCCGTTGTTGACGGGAGCGCGATTGCCGCCGTTGCCACCGTTGCCGGCGTTGGGTGGATCGGTCCCGTTACCGGTGTTACCACCGTTGCCGCGATTGGCGGAGGTGTCGCCTGCGTTGATGACGGCGCACATGAAGTAATTGGGGAAGCTGTTGCTTCCACAACTTTCAGATCCGGATACGTAGGTTCCATCTTCGGTGGCCAGATCGCTCAGATCGGAGTCATGGCTGTTGTCACTGACCGTGTTCTCGACTGCCACCAGAGCGTTGAGCTCGCTGAGGGTGCCGATCGATGGAGGGAACCATGATGCCGGGGAAATCGCCGGTGCTTTCGGCTGATCAGGCATACGAAGCGTGCCCATCTGACCAACTTGGAAGCAGAAGCTCCCAATCGCCAGGCTGATTCCGTCGCCCACGGACTCGAAAGCCGGGCGGGTGGCCGGCGTGTGGACGGTGAAGTCGAAGGCGCCGAATAGCTGGCGAACTTCCGCTGTTGCGGAGTTGTAGATCGCGGTTGATGGGGTCGAAGAAGCCGCAACACGAGCACTCCCAATTCCCACAGACGGCGCCAATTGACGAGGGTTTAACTCATCAATGCCCATTGTTATGGACTTGGGTTTTGGAGAAGGAGGGAGCGCTGGAGACATCTATCGGCTAGCAAACAAGCACACAGGGGACAAAGGTTTACCCAGATTCAGGCCTTGTAGAGGTCCCTACTCCTGCTTGTCTGCTCGTGGAATTATCGAAGGAGTCGAAAGTTACAATGGTGCGCAGATGCAATCTGGCGAAGGTTGTGGAAACTAGGGTTGCGTGTGTCCTCCTCGCCGCCCCCTCCAAGCCTTTGTATAGATAGGCTAGGTCTGGGGTAGCAGGTCGAGTCGGTTACAAGTTAGGGTTTTTCCCTTCAAACTTTCTATCTTTAGCTTTTTCTTCTCCTTCAAGCGATCGAGAGTCCGTAGGTTACTCGAGTCCTTTCATATTGGCCTTGGCGACACCATGGGCCTGTACGTATTTGGAGCGCATATACCAAGCTCGAGTACCTGTAGGGTATACCCATGTCAGATGGTTTTTCAAATAGGGGTGATCTATGCATATGCATTGGATTCAATTTTCACATGCCATTTAAAATAAGTAAAAGAATGTTTTTAGCAGATCAAAAGGTGGGCCTTGGTACCTCAGTATGTGTACTAGCAAGGGGTGCAAAGATCATGAATTGTTTCTGTTAAGAAATGAGTGCTAGGAACACTCAAAGTGGTGTAGTGGATTAAAATGGCCAAAATGACCATTCCTCCTTTTTAATTCTTTTTGATTTGATTTTCTTTGGAAAAAGTTTGGGAATGATGTAGATGATGTTTGAATCACCTAAGAAACATTTTACAACCAAAGAATCACAGAATCATGGCAATTCAAATCAATTCCTATTTTAAATGCTCATACACATGAATGCTTTCATTTTTAATTTGGAAAAGTTTTTGTTAACCCCAAATTTTGATGATTTAGCTCTTGATAAGCTTGGATTGAAGTTTTGGGATATTTAAAACCTTCGCCCCTTAAACAAAATCTTGTCCCGATATTTACAAAGAAAACTAGGAACTAAAGAGATCTGGGAACTCTGTCCTAATGTAATGTTCGTGCTCCCAAGTGGCTTCCTCCTCGGTATGGTTGCTCCACTGATTCTTGAGAAACTTGATACTCCTGGTCCTGGTGGTTCTGTAGGCTTCTTCTAAGATACGGATGGGTACTTCTCTATAGGTCAGGTCATTGTTGATGTCCACAGCTCTGTGATCGATGTTCTTGAAAACTTCAGTCTTCTCGGGCACTTCCAGACATTTACGAAGTAACGAGATATGGAACACATTGTGGATGGCTCACATCTCTTCACGTAGTTCTAGTTGATACGATACTTCTCCTCGACGGTTCAGAATCTTGAAGGGTCTGATATATCTGGGGGCTAATTTTCCTTTCAGACTAAAGCGTTGAGTTCCCTTAAATGTTGAAACCTTGAGATATACAAAATCTCTGACATTGAAAGTCAGGTCTCTCCTTCTCTTGTCAGCATAACTCTTCTGTCTGGATTGGACGGTCTTGGGTGCTCACGGACTTTGTGAACTTTCTCTTCTACTTCTCGAAGAATGTCGGGTCCAAAGATCTGACTTTCTCCTACTTGCGACCAATTCAAAGGGGTACGACACTTTCTTCCGTATAGGAATTCAAATGGTTCCATCTGCAAACTAGCTTGATAACTGTTGTTATATGAGAATTCTGCGAAAGGCAGGCAGTCTTCCCATTTTGATCTGTATTCCAACACACAAGCTCTAAGCATATCCTCTAGGATCTGGTTGACTCTCTCAGTCTGTCCATCTGTTTGCGGGTGATACGCTGTGCTGAAGTTCAACTTGGTTCCTAATCCTTCTTGGACTTTCTGCCAAAATCTTGAGGTAAACTAGGTTCCTCGATCTGATACGATGGTCTTGGGGGTTCCATGCAGACTAACAATCCTAGCGATGTATAGCTCTGCTAACTTTGCACTCTGGTAAGTTGTCTTGGCAGGTATAAAGTGGGCTACCTTGGATAGTCTATCAACTATGACCCAGATTGAGTCATTCCCCCTACTAGAAGTAGGCAAACCGGTGATAAAGTCCAGTCTGATGGAATCCCATTTCCATTACAGAATATGCAATGGTTGCAACAGTCCTGCAGGTCTCTGATGCTCTGCCTTAACTCTTTGACAGATGTCACATTTGGCAATGTAGCTTCCAGTCTCTCTCTTCATCTTGTGCCACCAAAATTGCTCTTTCAAATCTTGATACATCTTTGTTCCTTCAGGGTGGATAGAATAAAGAGTATCATGAGCTTCCTTCATGATAACTTCCTTCAGCTCCGAATCTGCTGGCACACAGATACGTCGTTTGTACCACAGTACTCCTTCTTCGTCTTCAGTGAATCCAGGTACCTTTCCTGTACCAATACGACGTTTGATTCTGTCGATACTTTCATTCCTTTTTAAGCTTCCTTGATTTGGCTAATTAAAGTGGGTTGAAGTTTAATGCTAGCTAGGAATCCTTTGCTAACTACTTCAGTCCTGAACTGCTCCAATTCTTCATACAAACTTGGTTACTTCTCCTTGATCATGGTGTTAAGCCAACATGGCAATCTGCTAAGAGCATCTGCCACCACATTGGCTTTGCCGGGGTGATAGTGAATGTCAAGGTCATAATCCTTGATTAACTCTATCCATCTTCTTTGCCTCATATTCAGCTCCTTCTGAGTGAAGATATATTTCAAGATCTTATGATCTAAGTAAATCTCACAGCGATTACCCATCAAATAATGATGCCATGTCTTTAATGCTAGAACCACAGCTGCTAGCTCAAGATCATGGGTCGGATAGTTCTGCTCATGTTGCTTCAGTTTTCGAGACAGATACGCGATGACTTTGCCTTCTTGCATCAATACACATCCTAGACCAATCTTGGATGTGTCACAATACACATCAAATGGCTTCTTGATGTCTGGCATGACCAATATTAGGGATGATATCAATCTCTTCTTCAGCTCTTGGAAACTGGCTTCACATTTGTCTGTCCATTCAAACTTCTTGTCCTTCTTCAACAATTGGGTCATGGGTCGGGCGATGCTTGAGAATCCTTCTACAAACTTGTGGTAATATCCTGCTAATCCGAGAAATGCATGGACTTGGGTTTGAGTGGTTGGGGTTTCCCATTCTTTGACATATTTGATTTTGGCGGGATCAACAGAGACTCCTCCGGTAGACACAATATGTCCTAGGAATCCTACTTCTTTCAACCAAAACTCACACTTGTTGAACTTGGCATATAACTGATGCTCTCTCAGGGTTTCTAGGATAACTCTCAGATGTTGCTCATGCTCTTCTTCGGACTTGGAGTAGATAAGGATGTCGTCGATAAACACAACCACAAACTTATCTAGGAAATTCATAAAGATCTTATTCATGAGATTCATGAAATAAGCAGGGGCATTGGTTAATCCAAAATACATAACCGTATACTCGTATAAACCATAGCGAGTAGTAAAGGCGGTCTTCAGAATATCCGTTGCACGAATCTTAAGTTGGTGATAACCAGTCCTAAGATCAATCTTTGAGAATACCTGAGCTCCGGTCAACTGATCAAATAGATCCTCTATCTTTGGCAAAGGGTACTTGTTCTTGATGGTGACATCATTCAACTTTCTGTAATCTGTGCACAGACGGTTGCCTCCATCTTTCTTGTCGACGAATAACACTGGTGATCTCCATGGCGATGCGCTTGGTTGAATCAAGCCTTTCTCTAACATGGCATCCAACTGCTTCTTCAGTTCCACTAACTCTGAGGGGTTCATTCTATAGGGTCTCTGGGCTATAGGTCCGGTTCCGGGGATTAGTTCGATAATGAACTCAATATCCCTATCCGGGGGCATACCTGGCAATTCATCTAGGAATACGTCAGGGTATTCACAGACTACTCTGACTTGGTCTATGGTGGGCAGGGCTACACTCTTGTTGCACTTGAATTGACGGGGTAAGGTTTTGGAGACATGCTCTACTGTGACTCCAGAACTACTGGTCATGGTGATGGCTTTCTTAGCACAGTCTATTAGTCCTTTATGCCTTGACATTTAGTCCATACCTAGTACTACTTCCAATCCTTTGGTTCCAAGTACAATTAGGTTGGCATAAAAATCTATCCCATGTATTCTGATAGGTACAGCTTTGCAAATTTTTCTAGCTTTGGTTGTTGAACCGGGGATTTGAGACATGCTTCAGGTTGGTGGGGTGAATCTTACTAGTGCATGCAAATTCTTCGGTGACAAATGAATGCGATGCTCCCGAATCAAACAATACTCTTGCTAAAACTGAGTTGACAGAAAATATACCCAGCACTACATCTGGCGCTTCCTGGGCTTCTTCTGCATTCATGTGGAAGAGACGGCCGTTGCGGTTGTGAGGGTTCCCTGGGGCAAATCTCCTTCCTGGTTGAACACGATGCTGCTGCTGAGCTGGGGCATTCACATTTGCATTGGCTGCAGTCTTCTTGGGACACTCATTGGAGTAGTGACCCTTCACTCCACACTCCAAACAAGTGATCTGTGACTTGTCCTTGACTGCGACAGGCACAACATTGCTGCCAGTTCTGGGTGAAGTGTTGTTGTTGTTGTTGTTGTTGTGGTTCTTGGGAGGTGCACGGTTGAAATTGTTGGTATTACCGGAGTTGTGATTGTTTCCTCCGGACTTCACATTGCCTCCGCTATAGTTGGGGTATGGGCGAGACGTTGGGGGTCGGTTGTTCCTTTGTGCATATCCTGATGAAGGGTTGGGATGGTGCTTCTGGTGACTGTTGGATCCAGACTGCTGCATCATACGACGCTTGCGGTTGTCGTTTGCGTTGTTAATCTTCCCTTCCATCTGAATGGCAGAGTCAACTAGCTCTTCGAGATCCTGGAAACGGATGTTGACGAGGACAGTCTGCATCTCATCATGTAGTCCGTTCAAGAATCTCTCCTTCTTCTTGGCCTCCGTGTTGATCTCATCAGGTGCATATCTGGCAAGTGATAGGAATCTGTCACGGTACTCCACCACAGTCATTCTTCCTTGCTTCAATTCGCATAACTCATCTCTCATTCTGTTGACTAGACCTAGCGGCACGTGGGTGTGGCTGAACTTGACTTTGAATGCTTCCCATGTCATCACTTGACCATGGTTCATATTGCGGATGTTATCCACCAAGCTCTTGCATCTCCTGCCAGATAGTGGGTGGCGAAGAGAACTTTCTCATTTTCATCAACTCTTGCAACTTCTAAGTTGTTTTCCATGGTATGTAGCCAGTCATCAGCATTTAATGGGTTCTTAGATTGGTTGAAGATTGGGGGATTGGTGTTCTGAATTTTTTTGAGTTTGGATCCCTGGTGATCCTGATTTCCATGTCCTTGGTTGTTGAGGGCCATCTGGGCGATCTGTTGAAGTGTTGCTAAGTTGGCTTGGCGTTCTGCCCTGCTTGTTTCACGGTCTGTGATGAGATTATGCAAGATCTGCAGCATTGGGTCTTGCGATGAGCTGCTCCCTCCTTGGTTTCCATGAGTCATCTGAAGATTGAGATGGATATAGGGGTAAAAGGGAAATTCTAAGGTTCCTGGTTTTGGGTTTTTTAAAGCTAAAACTTTGAGTTAGACTCAGATTTTTCAACTAACTTCATTTTCATTCATGCAAGCAAGCACACGATACAACACCACCACAACAATCAAAGGGAAAACCGATGGTTTGAAGAACCATTCTGCAAGCTACGATACATTGAGATCGATACATCTCATGCTACGACAGTGCTCTAGTGCATCTACTCATCGTCGATGAAGTCGGAGTCCTCATCATCAGTGTAGAAGTCCACGGCATCCTCCTCCAGAAAGTCATCATTGTTGCTGAGGTAACAATCCATGTCTCCCTGGATGTATTCACCCTCATATTCTTCTTCCTTTGCTGCAAGCTGAGCTTCCTGCTCCTTGATGGTCTTCTCGAGGTCGGCCACCTTCTTGCGAAGACGGGAAATGGTGCGATCCTTCTTGGCACGCTGGCGGCGCAGAGACTGGCGGTCCTAGACAAGCAGTGCGAAAGTCTGGGCCTTCTGGTCGGCAATGGCACGGTTCTGGTTGGCTAACTCTCTGGCATTGTCCAGTTCCTGCTGTCTGTCATGCAGCAAGAAGTCAAGATTCTCCACTTGACGCCTCAACTCTGGATGACTTGGCATTCCCATGAAGTCATGTCTTGCATAGTGGGCAAAACGGGTTCCTTGGATCTTGTTGACGCTGAGGGCACATAGACATGCGAGAGCTTCATTCATTGCCCTGGCTAATCCATCTAGCCAGTTGTTCTCTCTCACGGAGAACTGAATTCTCCCAGAAGTTGGTGCTTCGATGCTTCCTCTAAGATCCACGGTGACTAGCCACTGTAGGTCTCCTCCTGGGGGTCCTAGAAGTTGAGCTCCAAGAAACTCCAGATGTGGGCGTCCCAGTAACTCCGACAGTGAATCCAGATCCCTCTCGAAGATCAGCTGACCTCCGTTTCCCAACTGATAAAACTTGCTGAACTGAGTCTCCATCTACAAGAATTAAGGATGAGGAAGTTAGTGAAGTGATTAGGTGTGTCAAATTTGAAGTAGTAGTGTAAGAATTTTGGGGAACATGAATTTTTGAGAAAGAATCCACAAGGGTAAGAGAGGAGATAGTTTTTCATAAATACTCACTTTGGTTTTGAAACTAAGTTTTTGTTTGAATGTTCATTCTAACTAGGGTCTCCTATGGTCAGCCTGGCTCTGATACCAACTTGTCAACACCCGGATTATTAATCCCAGATGCCCGTTATGCCATACCTTGCAATCCTAGGATTACCATTTTTGCGAGACATAACGGATTGTATATCACAGTACATCATCCATTACAAACCATACATAAGGTCTTACACAAATAAGGATCTCATGATCCAGTCTTAATACAACAAGCAGCGGAAATAAAAGATAAGCGTAGCGGTGGGGTATATCTTCAGGGGCACAGGCAATGCTGATGAAGGCAGATAGTCCTAGTTATCGTAGCCGTCCTGCTGGCCATCATCTTGATAGTCTCCTTCATAGTCTGGCCATGATAATAGCCAGGGACAAAATCCATGAGTACTCTTTAAGTACTCGCAAACTACCACTAACAAGTATTATAGTTCTAAGTTAAAATACTAACTCTATGTTTAACTATAAAGTTATGTTTGGAACCTAAGTTGAGTTCAGAAGCAAAGAAAGGTGAAGTAAAGTTCTAAAATCACTTAAGTTGGGAAGCTAGTGTCATAAACACAACCCTGTTGTGGTCAAGTCAAGAGTCATCATTCATTTCAAGTTATTTGGAAAACATCTGACACCGAAACAGTATGGCCATTCGAATAGTTTGACACTCTACAGAGGTGGTACACTTTCACCACAAGATTCGATACATCTGTCAGGGATAACCCTGAATCATCATACTTAGTATGCAGATAATCAAACATAACATTCCCTTCACACACCCTAGTATAAGCACCTCTCCTATGAGCATGGCCTCCCAACCATGACCATCAGTCATCTTGGGCACTGCATAGATGGACATCATGAGAGGTAGCCTCAGCTCAAACCTCTCCTGCGAGGGAACTAATACTAATGCATATAAATTTATGGCTAAGCCTTACCCAATTCAGGTAGTGTGGTTGTACGGTAAATTTGGTATGATATCGCATCCGAATCCAACCATCAGTTTTATAAAAGGGTTAAGGCTCATGCCTCAACATTTTCATCATCATCAATCCTTTGTGTTTCTCAACACATGTCAAAACATCTCAATAGAATGACTCATCATTCCAAGGTTTTCATAATTCATTTTCACCAAGTGTTCCCATCTAAAGTGACTCAAGTTTTTGATCTACTCTAAACTAATGAGTTAAGAGTGTTCACTAAGGTGGGAAAGATGGGTTAAATCTCATGTCGTAGAACGACATCAAAAGGGTTCTAAATAGGTCAAGTTTTATACTCTTTATGCTACCTTCAAAACAAGTAAAGAACTTTGTGTAAACTAAGGGAGGTAAAGCTTGTAAATAAGACTTGGGGTACTAATAGTCAAAGGAGTGTGATCAAAGCATGCCTAAGGCATCTTTGCTAAACCATCTAGTTTGATCCCTAGCTTGCTAAGCACTAAACTTGCAAGTGTTATCTTGCATTGTTAACGGTGGCTTGCCTTGGTTGGTGTAGTGGTTGAAGTTTTCTTCTTCTTCTTCTTGGTAGAACTCCTCCTCCTCGAAAGCTTGGTCGATACGATCGTCTATAAAGACATACGGAGTACACAATCACCAAACAATACTTAACTAGGCTAAATAGCATTCTAAGACACACATTTGATGACCTATTATCACCACAAGCATCACAAGTGTAATTCAATAGTTTCATCCTTTTTATTTTAGAAAAGTAATTTCTACTCATTGAAAAATTAAGTAAAATTTAATATTCTCCATTTAAATTATGGGATCATATTGACACATGTCATCACCACATATCTTAACACATGGGAATGAGGATTAAAGGTTGGATCAATATTACTTTGGTTTAAGTTTATTAATTAATGATTTAAAGTGACTAGAAATGCCTATATAACATTATTTTGGTACTAGTCCAAAGTCACTGCATGTAAAATTTGATATCATTACATATTTAGGTAGATATGATGAAATGTGAATTTTGAGATTTGAATCAACTCAAAAGCTAAATTGGTTGATTTTATAAAAATGTTGCAAGGTGCAAAAGCTTCTGTTTTATTATTTTTATTAGGAGAGATCTATAACTCTAATTGAATTAAATCCAACGGGCTTGGATAGATCATTTCAATACCTTTTAGGCAAGATTGGTTTCATGCAATTTGGATTTGTAAAACTCCCAGAATTGAATTTTAAACTAGTGGACAGAAACTAGATTTAACTTAAAAAGAAAATTCCAATTTTGAACGGTTGGGCTAGCGCGGGAAAGAACATGGGCCGGCCCAGTGGTGCTCCGCGGCGCGGGGCTCAGCTGACAGGGGGGTCTCGCTTGTCAGTGGTTCTTAACACGCAAAACGGTATGCGCGCTGTGGGCCATAGGATTAGAAGGGGGATCTACGGCCGAGGATCATCGTCGACGACGAACAGGTCACCGGCGAGAGTTTGCCCTAGCGGCTCGGTGGGGGTCTACTGGAGACGTACCCGGGCTCCAGCGAGGTAGGTGAGGCGGGCAAACGAGCTGGAAGACGACGGCGAGGCGAGGCGCGGTTGCGGCGGAGCTTGGGGTGCCCTAAATCGCAGGTGCCCTTCTCCTCCTGCTGCGGCGGCTCCGGCTCCAATTCCAGCGAGGGAGAGCTTGATTGGCTCCGGCGAGAGAGGGGAAAGGATCAGTGCGAGGTGGGGAGTGAGTGGGTGTGGAGAAAAGAGGCTAGGGAGGCCGGCTTATATAGGCCCAACGGTGATACCGAACGGTGTGGTCAGGCGACTCCGGCGAGGGCGGCACAGGGTGCTAGCGGCGTGGCTCGAGGTAGGGGCGGTGGCCTGTCGCCTGGCGGTGCACTGAGGCTTAAAGGCGCGGCAAGGTGGGCTCTGTGCTGGTCGGGAGCGTGTAGTGCACTAAGCGGCAGAGGCTGCGGGTTCGACGGCGAGCGGTGGCTGGGGTGAGTTGGGCGGCCAGCGGGGATGTCTGGGGTGTTCCCTAGGTCATGGCGGAGTGGTAGGCGCGGGCTGCGACTGAGGGGTGGTCTGTGCACACGGGGACAGGGCATGCTCTGCGGGCGGCGTCGGCATGGTCGACCAGCTCCGGGCGCGGCGGTTCCTGGCCGTTCTGCTCTGTCTCTCGCCTGGGGCTGGTTGGACGGTGGCAGTGGACCACTAGCTAGCTTGTAGACATGGCGAGAGAGGGGAGAGCGGTCTGCTGCTGCGAGTGCATGGTCGGCCGGCGAGAGGTGGCTCGGCATGGCCTTGTAGTGCAGCTAGGAGGTAGAGGGGGTGTTGGTTTTGGTCTGGTTAGGCTTGAGGGAGACAAGAATGATCAAAGCACTTCAAATTACTAGACAAGATCAAGCCCAAAACAGTAATAGTTAGGCCACTTTGATCTTGTCCACAAGGTGTTTGATAGAATGGCCGAAAGAGAAAAGTTTTGAATTTTAGTTTCAAAATTTTTGGGTGTTCTCCACTAGTGCTAGGTAGTCTCTGGCTGCAAGGGTTTTGAAAGTGGAGCTCATTTTTATGGTTTTTCAAATAGGGGGGATCTATGCATATGCATTGGATTCGATTTTCACATGCCATTTAAAATAAGTAAAAGAATGTTTTTAGCAGATCAAAAGGTGGGCCTTGGTACCTCAGTATGTGTACTAGCAAGGGGTGCAAAGATCATGAATTGTTTCTATTAAGAAATGAGTGCTAGGAACACTCAAAGTGGTGTAGTGGATTAAAATGGCCAAAATGACCATTCCTCCTTTTTAATTCTTTTTGATTTGATTTTCTTTGGAAAAAGTTTGGGAATGATGTAGATGATGTTTAAATCACCTAAGAAACATTTTACAACCAAAGAATCACAGAATCATGGCAATTCAAATCAATTCCTATTTTAAATGCTCATACACGTGAATGCTTTCATTTTTAATTTCGAAAAGTTTTTGTTAACCCCAAATTTTGATGATTTAGATCTTGATAAGCTTGGATTGAAGTTTTGGGATGTTACAAAACCTCTACACCATTGTAATCTACATCACTTGGCCTATCCATCCATCTATTCCAGGCCCCAAGGAGAGCTCTAAGCTCCAAGATCCAGCAAGGTTTTGTTGGTATGAGAACAACTTTACCCCAGATCCCTTTTTCCTTGTTTTCCACCAAAATCACCTTGACTTCTCAAATCCCAAGGTTGAAAATGCTTGTCACACCTTATCTATATCATCTACCTTGATCACCAAGATTTACCAAATTTTATCCATAAAATTATGGCTCCAAATCTATTAGATTACTTTAATAGACAAAATCTACAAAACCCCTTTCCCAATGGAAAGTTTGGTTTTTGCCAAAACACTTCTCCAACGTTTTGCTCAATTGGGATCCATATATCATACTATATATTCCCACTTCAAAAATAAATATTTTTGAATAACTTTATTATTTCTTTTTGCCTATTTTCTTAAATGGTAGAAATTGAATAGTAATTCTTTTAAATACTTTTAAGCCACAATAAATCCTGGGAAAATTCCCCTAAGTGTGTATTCACATTTGGGACCATCTCGAACCAAAAAGACACCTGGTCCAATTCAAAAATACCAAATAAATTTGCTGAAAACCATTTCTGCACTATTTGGAATAATTGATATAAAGTGCATCTAGAATTCTATGAAAAATCCCAAATAAATCTTGGAGATGTATCCTAACCCTACCCATCTACCAGCATCCTTATCTCAAGATGTCAACATCAAAAATCAAGATATAACCTTTGATCATTCCTTATGGAAAATTGAGACATTTAACCTTTTTGTATCAAAAACTAAACCCAAACCCCATCCAAGCTTGCCAAGCAATTCTCCACAGCACCCTAACACTCCCTGGTCATGTGCACTATAGAACTACTGTAGTTATGCCCCCTCCTTGTCCTTAGTGCTTGGAAGAAATACTAGAGAGAGAGAGAGACACACATAGAGCCAAACCTTGCTCACTTATTGTGATGCAGCAGCCCTCCCTCCCTTCTGCACGACACCAGAGCCCACAACCTCTCTCCACCGCCTAGCTTAGCCAATGAGCAAGCCATGGACCCAGCCCTAACCCTTTGTGAACTTGATGCACCATACACCCTCCCCCTCAAGTTAAATGGGGCAGAGGCTGCCCCTGCCTCTTCTTCGGCCCTCATTTGCCCCCTCTCAGCTCCTAGAGCTTCCCCACCCTTTGCTCCCTTCTCTACCGACCCCTAGAGGGAGAACCACCCCTTTTCGCCATTGGTGAGCTTAAGCTCGCAGCACCACCACCCCTGCTCCCCTCTCCCTGCATGTGGCCTCCTCACGTACCCCTACCCCTGATCTACCATCCCTGAGCTCCCCAGCCTCTCCCCTGCTCTGTACTGCCCGAGAAGGGCAGAACAAGAGCTCTTAGTCCCTTCCCCCTCATCGAGCTAAGCTCCCTCCTCACAGCCTCTCTCTATCAGAAGGTCACCATTTTGTACTCCCCTCGTGATTCCACAGCCACCGTCGCCGCCTCTCCTGCGAGCTCCAGCGAGATCCTCCTCAGGCGTTCTTGTGCGAGCTCCCTCCCGATGTCGAACCCCGCCTTGTCGCCCCTCGATCTGCTCGCCGTCGAGCGCCACGTTGCACTGGACCGTCCCTGACGCCTCCTGAGCTCCAGGTGAGCACCCAGAACCCTCTCGTCATCCGCCCTAGGGTTCATCCCCTCTGCCGCTATCGGGAGGTAGACGGAGAGCCCTAGCCGTTGATCTGCATCTAATCCAGCAGCCAGGAACTCCCCATACCGCTTCGGCGCGCCAGCGGCGCTGACCGTCGGGCCCCTCCTAGCGGGTTTGAACCCCGGCCTCCCGCGCGCCTGCCCGGCGAGCTGGGCCACATTCGCCTCCCTCGGCCCATCTCCGGCCAGATCTCGGCCCAACTATCCCCTACCCATTTTCTTTATTCTTTTGTCCACATCCAGAAATTTGTCCTTTAGTTTAAATCGAAATGAAAATGGAAAACGACCCAAAATTCCCAGATCTAAAATTCTCTAGATACCCCCATGTTTTCCTCAACATTCGTATAATAATTGAACCAAAATTTTGTCTAGATTAATCCTAGTAATTTAAATACCAGAAGGTGTCCCTTTTACTAATTAATTCCTTCTGTGGGTTTTACAACTCCAAACAGGATAAACCCAAGTTCCCGTAGTAGGTACTGCATGTCCCTACCTCATGACTTTGGCCTCCCTCCAAGTGGAACCATTAAACTCCTGTAGCAAAAATAACAAGATCCATCTAATTATGACTTTAGAAATTTTCCTAAGCTATAACATGAGTTCAATTGACCCAATTCCAACTCTCCTGGATGAGATACATCAATATCTATCAAAAACCAGGAGATAAGAAATTTATTGATCTTCTGAGGAATGTTAATGAATTAAACATTTCTTTCTATAGTTTTACCACTAGATAAATCATCACAGCACCTTTATAACTCCAAAAAGGGTGAGTCCAAATTCTACATAAAGGTATTGTAATTACCTACCATGTGCCCTTAGAGCCATCTCAAGAACTTCTGTAGATTAAATTTGGTGAAAAAGGCAAAAGCCCTCCAGAACTATCTTTGGGAATTTCCTGAGGGCATTCTGGTAATTATCTTGACCTGATTCCAACTCTCTGTGAATCAGTACCTCAAACCCTACCTACCCAGCCAAGGAAATAATTTTTGGAGCTCCAGAACATTTCTGGTGATTTATTCACCTAAACTAGATGTTATTTCACTAGAAAAATCATAACTAAATATAGGAAATTGATAAAATCATGAAACCACTTTTTTTGGTCTTTTTATTTCAATACCTATGTGTAGATATCATTTTTATATATTGATATCATACAGAACCAATCATTGGCCTCAAACCCCTTATTCAAGTGGTATTTGACAAATAAATCACAAACGTAAATCTACAAAGGCAATTAAAGTAATTCCAAATGCTATGATCTCAACCTATACAAAATCTACTGAATTCAGTAATGTGTTGTATGTTTGTTTGCTGTATGTATGTCTGCTTTTATGCCTAGTGTTGATTGTGTCATTTGTTTGCTTGCATGTGATCCATAACGACGATAGCTGCGATGAAATCGAAGATCAGACGAGGTGGTTATTATTGGTACTATGGGTATTCTAAGAAGAAGTCCAGGGACAATTATGCCATATTACTGATCTCAGGCAAGCCACCTTCTTTCTCATAAGACTTGTCCTAGTATCTTACTTATGCATGTTTTATCTACTACTTTATTAAAACTGCATTGTTTTACTATATGATGATCTCTACTTGGTAGTGGCTTGGCTTCTCCAAACCATTACGCTTTTGTACTATTAAGTACAACCCTCTTGATGACACCCATTTAACCCTAGTATGATAGATGGTGTATTACACCATACCCCTATGGAGACCCCATTTTAGCCGAAGCAAAACTAGAGGATGGGGAGACCCCCAAAAAAGTATTACCAAAAGTTTTATGATAAAAACTTGGTGTGGTGGGACCTCCCAAGAGATGTTGAGAAAGAAAAAGGTTTTGTTTTACAAAATGCTGATGGAAATATGGAGGAAAAAGGTTTACAAAAACACACCTGGTTCTTTGCAGTTTTGCTAGAACAATTAACCCGTGCAACCACATTACTCTGGAATGGGACAGGGCTGGATTTGATGTTTGTCTATTCTGGTATAAGCTGCCTCACAACTACTACAGGGAATATAACAATCCCTGGAGGGTGGGCCTTCTTGCAGGGTCCATGTAAAACATCGACCGGGAGAAGGAACGAAGGGTCTGCGAGCCTCCACGCATTACTATGAGCCCCTCGTTGAAAGCGCACACTTGGGAAGTGGGAAAAGGCACTCCGGTTGGCTTGAGAACTATATAGGGCATCCCGGTGTTGAGGGGAACAACACTCATATGGTAGGCACTTATATTGGAGTGGGCATCCAGAGAGTCTTGATCGGTTACTCGACCCACGATCGGTGTAGATCAGGGTAGTGTACCCGGATGGTGTGGGTAAAGTGTGCAACCTCTGCAGAGTGTAAATCTATTCGAATAGTCGCGTCCACGGTCATGGACGGTTGGGAAGGTTGCTGTAGAGCAGTGCTGGTTTTGTTTTCAAAAAGGATTTCAGAAAAGAGATGGCTTTGGAAATGTTTTGACCGTGGGATGGTCGTAAAGGAGAAAGGTTTTGGCCATGGGATGGTCGGAAGGAGGAGAAAGGATTTTGATCGTGGGACGACCTGAAGACGGAAACAAATGGGTACCCCAATCCAAGTGTTTACAAAACTTTTCAAAAGGTTTCCAAAAAGGCTTTACAAAAGTTTTTAACAAAGATATGGAGATGCCATATCTACAAGAGAAACTATTTTCGAAAAGAACCCTGCTTGGATCCCTCCTACTACCACAGCCATATTACATATCCTCTTGTTATTTTTATTCTCTTAAGGTGGTTTGCGAGTACATTCAAGGTACTCACTGGCATTGTCCCTGGCTATTAACTTGGTCAAATATCAAGAAGAGGATGAAGTTGACGGCTATGCGGGCTAGGACGTTCTCCCAGTCAGTTGCCTGTAGGTTAAGGCATGGCTCGGGCTCTACGCTTGATGAAGTTCCGCTGATGACTATTGATGTAGCCATAATGGCATGTAAGGTATGACTCCCCTTGTGAAGATGTCCTTGACTCCCCGATAACAGTGCCAGAAAAGTACTTGCTGACTCGTGGTTGATATCGAGCTCGTTGGGGAACCCCAAGAGGAAGGTATGATGAGCACAGTAGTAAGTTTCCCTCAGTTATGAAACCTAGGTTATCGAACCAGTAGGAGCAAGGAAACACCTCCAAGGTGTTGTTTCCAACTCGAAATCCTGCACAACACAACCATAGAACTTTCCTCCAACTTACAGTGAGGTTGTCATTCTCACCGGTTTTGCTGAAAATAAAGAATTAAACGTATTGTGTGGAAGAAAGTAATAGCTTGCAGAAAGTAAACAGAAAACAGTAAATAGTTGTAGATTGATGGTAAAAGAAAGGGTCGGGGTCCATAGTTCACTATTAGAGGTTCTCCTTAAGATAGATGACATGTTGGATGAACAAATTACAGCGGGGCAATTGATAAACATCGAGAAAGCATACATGCATATACTAATCATCTTGACTCCTATGAGATTTGATTGGGCATTACAATATTATACATAGACCATAATCCAATTGCATCTATGACTAATAATCCACCTTTAGGTTATCATCCAAACCCCCTCCAGTATTAAGTTGCAAGCAACAGATAATTGCATTAAGCATTGCGTGTAAAGTAAAAAATACGATTGTTCTATGAACAAAGGATTGCTGTTTTCTCCCTATTAGCAACAACACATCTAGTACCTTAGAGATTTCTGTCACTTCCCTAGATTACTAGAGGCATGAACCCACTATCGAGCATACATACTCCCTCTTGGAGTTGCTAGCATCTACTCGGCCAAGATATCTACTAACAACGGAGAGCATGCAAGATCACAAATAACAAAGACATGATAGAATCAATAATCAATCTGAAATAGCATCTCAATATCCATCGGATCCCCGCAAACACAACATGTAGGATTACAAATAGATGATCTTGATCATGAACGGAGCTCACAAGATCTAAATATGGTAGCACAAAGGAGAAGAACCAACCATCTAGCTAATACATGGACCCGTAGTCCAAGGATGAATTACTCACGCATCACACCGGAGGCTTTCATGGTGATGAAGAAGGCCTCCAGGGTGAATTCTCCCCTCCGACAGGGTGCCGGGAAGAGCTTCAGATCCCTCCCGATCTAGGGATGGAGATGACGGCGGCTACAGACTCTTTCGTGGAATTTTGATCCGGTACTTAGGGTTTCTATATCAGAGGCATCTTATAGGCAAAAGGGGAGGCCGAGGGGGTGCCCTAGGCGGCCTCGCCACCCCCTAGCACATGCTAGGCCCAGCCACACGGCCAGGTGGTGTGGATGGCCCCTGGACCCTCTCCGTCTCGTATTCTGGCTCCGTGTCCCCTCGGTGAAATATTGACTTTGGTTTTGTCCCGTCCAATTCTGAGAATATTCATTTTCTGACTTTCCTGGAACCAAAAACAGCAAAAAATAGGAAGTTGGCACTATGGCATCTGATTAATAGGTTAGGCCAAGAAAGTGTATAAAAATACTCCAAAGTGTGGACAAAACTTAAGAAAGTAGATATAAACCAAGCATGGAACATCAAAAATTATAGATATGTTTGCAGCGTATCAAGACCCTGAAGACACAGTTCTTGGGGTTAAGCATCATGTTAAACTCCCAGAGGTTGTCAAAGGTTTCTTGTAAGTCGGGGATGAGATCGTTTGATTTCTTTGACATCACCGCAATGTCGTCCACATAAGCGTGTACATTGCAACCTATCTAGTCATCTAGGAAATGCTGCATTGTCCGCTGGTAGGTAGCACCGGCGTTTTTCAACCCAAAGGGCATCATGACATAGCAGTATGTGATGTAAGGTGTGATGAACGAAGTGGCCAATTGTTTCAACTTTTGCATCTTGATTTGGTGGTATCCTGAGTATGGATTGAGAAAACATAGAAGTTCCAAGCCATTTGTCGAGTCAATGACTTGGTCAATGTGAGGCAAAGAAAACGGATCCTTCGGGAACGATTTGTTCAGGCCGGTGTAATCAATGCACATTCTTAATTATCTGGTTCCCTTTTTGGGGACAAGTACAAGATTGGCCACCCACTGGGTGTGAATAACTTCTCGGATAAAATTAGCCTTAAGTAGCCTATCTAGCTCCTTGCCTATAGCTCGTCGTTTTTCATCACCCAAGCATCGTATAGGTTGGTTTACCGGTTTGCTTTAGGATCGATGTTTAAGCTGTGCTCGGCGAGTTCCCTAGGTACACCCTTCATGTCGGTAGGTTGCCAAGCGAAAAATGTCCCTATTCTCATGGAGGAACTCACGAGCACACTTTCCTATTTGGGATCCAGGTCTATGCCAATGGAGGTGGCCTTGGAGGTGGTCTTGATGGCGGCCTTGAATGCGGGCTAGGAGTCAGAAATCTGCTTCTTCGAAGCCGACATCTCCGAGGCGTCGATCTGGTGCTAGATCTCCTGGAACTCTTCACCGTAGAGGACTGCTTCATCGAAGGCGGCTTTACTCAGCTCGCACTCCCTTGCCTTGGTGAAGCTTCCGGCAACAGTGATGATGCCTTTTGGTCCGACTATCTTGATCTTGTTGTATATGAAACATGTCCTAGCGAGGAAGGAGTGGAAGATGTCGCGTCCAAATATGACGTGGTATACGCTCTTGAAGGGCGCCACTTCAAAGGTCATGCACTCTTGGCGGTAATTATTAACATCACCAAAGGCGACCGGGAGGGTGATGCTTACCAAGGGAGTTAGCTTGCCGGCCAAGAACGATGCCATGGAACACGGTGTTTCTCCACCTTAGATGGGTTTCTGTCAAGTTCATCTTGTGCAGTGTATCCAGGTACATGATGTTGATGCTGCTTCCACTATCCACAAGGCACTACCGTCAATCAGGGGGTTGATGACCATGGCATACGGGTTCTCTATTGGGATGATCTCTGGGTGATCTTCTCTATCCCAAGTGATTGGAATCTCCGACCACCTGATGTACTAGGGGACTCCAGGGAGGGTGGCTATTAGTATCCTTAGATTGGTTTTCTGGGCCCGGATAGTGGGAGTGCCAAGGAAAGTGTGGTAGACTAGAGTCTTCTTTTCAAAGGGGTTCTTGCCCTTGCCATCGCCTTTGTCGGCGGGCTTGGGTTCCATGTATTCATCCATATCATCTGAATCCTTGGACTCTTCCTCCTTCTTGTTTCCCTTTCCCTTTCTGTGGGGTTTGTTCTTCCAACTTCGCTTGTAGCCGGACTCAGGGTCTTCCTTGAGATTGTTGACAAACTTGCATTGGCGGTTGGTATGGGTGGCTTTACCATTTGCTTCAAGGTGTAAGAAACACGGCATATCCCGTTACTCCTCGTATGTTTAGGGGATGCGGGGCGTTGCATGTGTAGAGTCACTCCGCTGCTGCGCACGACTAGCCCCCCGGCCATGATCACATTGTTCGCCATCGCCTCTGCCAGCGAAAGTCGTGCCGACCATGTCGGTTGTCTGCTTGTCTTCTGGTGGATTCTTCCACTTTTTATTGTTGTTCTTCTTTCCCTGGGTGGGAATAGCCAGCACCAGCAACGATCCACGAGCATCATCGTCGGTAGGGCTGATACGTCGTAAACATATCTATAAATTTTGATGCTCCATGCTTGTTTTATATCAACTTTCTTATGTTTTGTTCATACTTTGAGGTATCTTTATACATTTTCTAGAACTAACCTATTAACAAGATGCCGCAGTGCCAGTTGCCTGTTTTTTGCTGTTTTTGGTTCTAGAAAATCTAGTAAGGAAATATTCTCGGAATTGGACGAGACAAAAGCCAAAGTCAATATTTTACCAGAAGGAACACGGAGTCCGAAGGGCAGCCGAAGTGGGGCCACGAGGCGGCCACACCATAGGGTGGCGCGGCCCCCTGGGCGCGCCAGCCCCTTACGTGGGCCCCTCGGGCGGCCACCGACCTTGCCCCTTCGCCTATAAAAGTACCCCGATGCAAAAACCCTAAGTACCCGATTAAAATTCCACGAAAGAGTCTGTAGCCGCTGCCATCTCCATCCCTAGATCAGGGGGACCCGAAGCTGTTCTCGGCACCCTGCCGGAGGGGAGAGATCATCTTGGATGCCTTCTTCATCACCATGCCAGCCTTCGGAGTGATGCGTGAGTAGTTCACCCTTGGACTATGGGTCCATACAGTAGCTAGATGGTTGGTTCTCCTCCTTTGTGCTATCATATTTACATCTTGTGAGCTCCATTCATGATCAAGATCATCTATTTGTAGTCCTATATGTTGTGTTTGCGGGGATCCGATGGATATTGAGATACTATGTCAGATTGATTATTGATTTTATCATGTCTATGTTATTTGTGATCTTCCATGCTCTCCGTTGTTAGTAGCTATCTTGGCCAAGTAGATGCTTGCAACTCCAAGAGGGAGTATTTATGCTCGATAGTAGGTTTATGCCTCTAGTAATCTGGGGAAGTGATAGAAATCTCTAAGGTTGTAGATGTGATGTTGCTACTAGGGAGAAAACAACAATCTTTGTCCATGGGGAAATTGTATTGTTTACTTCACACACTTTTCTTAATGCAATTATCTGTTGCTTGCAACTTAATACTGGAAGGGGCTCGGATGATAACCTGAAGGTGGATTATTAGTCATAGATGCAGTTGGATTACGGTCTATGTATTTTGTTGTAATGCCCAATCAAATCTCATAGGAGTCAAGATGTCTAGTATATGCATTGTTATGCTTTCTCAATCTGTCAATTGCCCCGCTATAATTTGTTCACCCAACATGCTATTTATCTTAAGGAGAAACACTTCTAGTGAACTGTGGACCCCAGTCCATTCCTTTACCATTGATATTCCATCTACTGTTTACTGTTTACTTTCTGCAAGCAATTACTATCTTCCGCACTATACGTTTAATCCTTTGTTTTCAACAAAACCAGTGAGATTGACAACCTCACTGTAAGTTGGGGAAAAGTTTTGTGGTTGTGTTGTGCAGGATTCCAAGTTGTTAGCAACACCTTGGAGTTGCTTCCTTACTCCTACTGGTTCGATAACCTTGGTTTCATAACTGAGGGAAACTTGTTGTGCTCATCATACCTTCCTCTTGGGGTTCCCAACAAGCTCTACATATCTTGAGCCATCAAGCACTTTTCTGGCGCCGTTGCTGGGGAGTTAAGGACATCTTCAATCTCTTACTCCTCTTCAATCACTTTTCAGGGAGAAAGAAGATTCTTGCAAGGGGAGTCTCTCACAACCAATCTCTTTACTTTTTTTTGTTTTTCTTAGTTTATCAAAAACACAAAAAATTAGTTGTGCCGGTTTGATCCTTTTTTTCAAAAAAACACATTTTTTTTCTTTCTGTAGTTGTCACCTTGTTCTTAGCTCACCGTGTTGATCCCTAAGTTCACCCTGAAAGACCTTTCAATAGGTAGTGGCTCTATAATTGGGAAAGATAATATTGAAAAATTCTTTAATCATGTTAGCAAGCATGAGGATATTGAGGATAGATCCTTAGCAGAACTTGCTCCAAATTAGAAAATTGCTGCAGCTTCTTTAGTTCACATGTTGGAGTCTAGGTTTGTTAACCTTAACCCCATGATGCAAGTAATGTTTCTTAAACTTAAAGATATTGAGGATACTGGAAAGAGAGATTTTATTCTAGAAACTTTGCTTAAAGAATTCAATGATGTTGCTAAGGAAGCTAGAAAGGTCTTTGATCGTTTTAATATGCTAGGCTCATGTGTAGATGTTATTTGTACACTAGAAAAGTTGGACAAAACCAAACCCAAAAATGGAGAGGAAATTAAAATACCAATACCTTTTAAACTTGTAGGAATGCATGAAGCCTTAGAAAAGAATTTTGATTGGATTGTTCCTCAAAACCTGTTTGATGAAAATAGTGAACCCAAGAGTATTGAGAGAGGATCCTCTAGAACTTATTTGGATGAGATACCTTGCCTCGTTGAAGATATTTCTGGTATCGATATTAATGCTTCCTCATTAGAAAATACTTGAATGTTGCTCCTATGCCTAGTTGAAAGGCGTTAAAGAAAAGCACTATTGGGAGATAACCCAAGTTATTTTTAATTTTGTAACATCCCAAAACTCCAATCCAAGCTTATCAAGATCTATATCATCAAATTTGGGGTTAACAAAAACTTTTGCAAATAAAAAATGAAAGCATTCATATATGTGTGCATTTAAAATAGGAGTTGTTTTGAATTGCCATTATTGTGTGATCCTTTGCTTGAAAAATGTTTCTTAGGTGATTTAAACATCATCTACATCATTCCCAAACTTTTCCTAAATAAAATCAAATCAAAAAGAATTAAAAAGGAGGAATGGTCATTTTGGCCATTTTAATCCACTACACTAATTTGAGTGTTCCTAGCACTCATTTCTTAACAGAAACAATTCTTGATCTTTGTACCCCTTGCTAGTACACATAATGAGGTACCAAGGCCCACCTTTTGATATGCTAAAAACATTCTTTTAACTATTTTAATTGGCATTTGAAAATTGAATCCAATGCATATGCATAGATCACCCCTTTTTCAAAACCCATCTTTTTGAGCTCCACTTTCAAAACCCTTGCAACCAGAGACTACCTAGCACTAGTGGAGAACACCGAAAAAAATTGAAACCAAAATTCAAAACTTTTTCTCTTTCGGCCATTTTGTTAAACACCTTGCTGGCAAGATCATTATGGCCTAACTATTACTGTTTTGGGCTGATTTTGTCTAGAAATTTTGAAGTGCTTTGATCATCTTTGTCCCCCTCAAGCCTAACCAGACCAACCCCAACATCTCCCCTACCTCCTAGCTGCACTGCCATGCCATGTCGAGCACCAACTCGCCGGTCGACCATGCACTTGCAGCAGCAGCCCTCTCCAGCTTCTCTCACCATGTCTAGCAAGTTGCATGTGGTCCACCTCCACCGTCCAACCAGCCCCGGGTCAGAGACAGAGAGCAGAGCGGCTAGGAACCGCCGCGCCCAGAGCTGGTCGACCATGCCGACGCTGCCCGCAGAGCATGCTCTGTCCCCACGTGCACAAGCCGCCGCTCGACCACAGCCCGCGCCTACCGCTCCGCCATGACCTGTAGAACACCCCAAACACCCCCGCTGGCCGCCCAACGCCCCACAGCCACCGCTCGCTGTGGACACCGCCGCCTCTGCTGCTCAGAGCTCCACCTCGCCCAGACCGCATACCACCGCCCCTACGGCCGCATTCAATTCCTAGAGCACCGCCAGGAGACCGCATGTCGATCGCCATCCTCCGCCATGCCTCTAGTCGGCCGTAGCCATGTCGCCACCGTCGCCCGTCCATACCCTTCGGTCTCACCATCGGGCCTATAAAAGGAGGCCTCCCCAGCCTCTTCTCTCCACACCAATCCACTCTCCTCACCTCTCTAAACCTCACCCACCTCTAGCCGGAGAAAGGGGAGCAGCAGCTCGCCGGAATTGGAGCCGGAGCCGCCGCCTCTGGAGGAGAAGGGCGCCTGCGATTTAGGGCACCCCAAGCTCCGCCGCAACCGCGCATCGCCTCGCCGTCGACCACCAGTTCGCTTGCCTGCCTCGTCGACCCTACTGGAGCCCTGGTATGTCCCCAGCAGACCCCCACCGAGCCGCTAGGGTTCGAGCTCGCCGGCGACCTGTTCGTCGTCGACGACGACCGTCAGCCGTAGATTCCCCTTCTAATCCTACGGCTCATAGCGCGCGTCCCGTTTTGCGTGTTAAGACCCACTGACAAGCGGGACCCCCCTATCAGTTGAGCCTCGCGCCGCGGAGCACCACTGGGCCGGCCCAAGTCTTTTCCCGTGCTAGCCCAACCGTTCAAATCTGGATTTTTCTTTTTAGTTAAATCTAATTTTTGTCCACTAGTTTAAAATTCAATTCTGGGAGTTTTACAAATACAAATTGCATGAAACCAATTTTGCCTGAAAGGTATTAAGATGATCTATCCAAGCCCGTTGTATTTAATTCAATTATAGTTATAGATCTCTCCTAATAAAAATAATAAAACAGAAGCTTTTGCAACTCGCAACATTTTTATAAAATCAACCAAGTTAGCTTTTGAGTTGATTCCAACTCTCAAAAATCACATTTCATCATATCTAAATATGTAATAATATTAAGGTTTACATGCAGTGACTTTGGACTAGTACCAAAATAATGCTATATAGGCATTTCTAGTCACTTTAAATCATTAAATAATGAACTTAATCCAAAGTAATATTAACCCAACCTTTAAATCTTATTCCCCCATGTTAGAATATGTGGTGATGACATGTGTCAACATGATCCCATATTTTAGGTGGTGAATATTAAATCTTAGTTAATTTTCCAATGAGTAGAAATTACTTTTCTAAAATAAAAAGGAAGAAACTATTGAATTAAACTTGTGATGTTGTGATGATAATAGATCATCAAATGTGTGTCGTAGAATGCTATTTAGCCTAGTTAAGTACTGTTTGGTGATTGTGCACTCCCTATGTATTTATAGACGATAGTACCGACCAAGCTTTCGAGGAGGATGAGTTCTACCAAGAAGAAGAAGAAGAAGAAAACTTCAACCACTGCACCAACCACGGCAAGCCACCATTAACAATGCAAGCTAACACTTGCAAGTTTAGTGTTTAACAGGCTAGGATCAACTAGATGGTTTAGCAAGGATGCCTTAGGCATGCTTTGATCACACTCCCTTTTTGACTAGTAATACCCCAAGTCTTAGTTACAAGTTTTACCCCTCTTAGGTTATACAAAGTTCTTTACTTGTTTTGAAGGTAGCATAAAAAGTATAAAACTTGACCTATTTAGAACCCTTTAGATGTCATTCTATGGCATGAGATTGAACCCATCTTTTCCACCTTAGTGAACACTCTTAACTTAGTAGTTTAGAGTAGATCAAACACTTGAGTCACTTTAGATGGGAAATCTTGGTCAAAATGAATTATGAAAACCTTGGAATGATGAGTCATTCTATTGAGATGTTTTGAAATGTGTTGAGAAACACAAAGGATTGATGATGATGAAAATGTTGAGGCATGAGCCTTAACCCTTTTATTAAAACTGATGGTTGGATTCGGATGCGATACCATTCCAAATTTACCGTACAACCACATTACCTGAATTGGCTAAGGCTTAGCTGGAAATTTATATGCCTTAGTATTAGTTCCATCATGGTAGAGGTCTGAGCTGAGGCTACCTCTCATGATGTCCACCTATGAAGTGCCCAAGATGACTGATGGTCATGGTTGGGAGGCCATGCTCATAGGAGAGGTGCTTATACTAGGGTGTGTAAAGGGAAGGTGCATACTAAGTATGATGATTCAGGGTTATCCCTGACAGATGTATCGAATCTTGTGGTGAAAGTGTACCACCTCTGCAAAGTGTCAAATTATTCGAATAGCCGCGTCCGCGGTTATGGACAGTTGGAATGGCCATACTGTTTCGTTGTCAGATGTTTTCTAAATGCTTTGACTTAATGATAAATCTTGACTTGACCACAACAGGGTTGTGTTTATGACATTAGCTTCCCACTTAAGTGATTCTAGAACTGTACTTTATCTTTCTTTGCTTCAGAACTCATCTTAGGTTTCAAACTTAACTTTATAGTTAAGCATAGAGATAGCACTTTAACTTAGAACTATATACTTGTTAGTGGTAGTTTGCGAGTACTTAAAGAGTACTCATGGCTTTTGTCCCTGGCTATTATCATGGCCAGACTATGAAGGAGACTATCAATATGATGGCCAACAGGACGGCTATGATAACTAGGACTATCTGCCTTCGTCAGCACTGCTTGTGCCCTTGAAGATGGACCCCATCGCTGTGCTTATCTTTTAATTGCGCTGCTTGTTGCATTAAGACTGGATCATGAGATCCTTATTTGTGTAAGACCTTATGTATGGTTTGTAATGGATGATGTACTATGATATCCAATCCGTTATGTCTCGCAAAAATGGTAATCCTAGGATTGCGAGGTATGGCATAACGGGCATCTAGGATTAAAAATCCGGGTGTTGACAAGTTGGTATCAGAGCCATCCTGACCATAGGAGACCCTAGTTAGAATGGACGTTCAAACAAAAACTTAGATTCAAAACAAAAGTGAGTATTTATGAAAAACTATCTCCTCTCTTAACCTTGTGGATTCTTTCTCCAAAAATTCATGTTACTCAAATTTTTTACATTACTACTTAAAACTTGACACACTTGATCACTTCACTAACTTCCTCATCCTTAATTCTTGTAGATGGAGACTCAGTTCAGCAAGTTTTACCAGTTGGGAAATGGAGGTCAGCTGATCTTCGAGAGGGATCTAGATTCACTATCGGAGTTACTGGGACGCCCACATCCGGGGTTTCTTGGAGCTCAACTTCCAGGACCCCCAGGCGGAGACCTACAGTGGCTAGTTACCGCAGATCTTAGAGGAAGCATTGAAGCACCAACTTCTGGGAGAATTCAGTTCTCCGTGAGAGAGAACAACTGGCTAGATGGATTAGCCAGGGCAATGCATGAAGCTCTCGCACGTCTATGTGCCCTCAGCATCAACAAGACCCAAGGAACCCGTTTTGCCCACTATGCAAGACATGACTTCATGGGAATGCCAATGGAAATGCCGGGCCACCCCGAGTTGAGGCGTCAAGTGGAGAACCTTGACTTCTTACTGCATGACAGATAGTAGGAACTAGACAATGCCAGAGAGTTAGCCAACCAGAACCGTGCCATTGCCGACCAGAAGGCCCAGACTTTCGCACTGCTTGTCCAAGACCGCCAGTCTCTTCGTCGCCAGCGTGCCAAGAAGGATCGCACCATCGCCCGTCTTTGCAAGAAGGTGGCCGACCTCGAGAAGACCATCAAGGAGCAGGAAGCTCAGCTTGCAGCAAAGGAAGAAGAAGATGAGGGTGAAGACATCCAAGGAGACATGGATTCTTACCTCAGCAACAATGATGACTTTCTGGAGGAGGATGCCGCGGACTTCTACACTGATGATGAGGACTCGGACTTCATTGACGATGAGTAGATGCACTAGAGCACTGTCGTAGCATGAGATGTATCCATCTCCTTGTATCGTAGCTTGCAGAATGGTTCTTCAAACCATCTGTTTTCCCTTTGTTTGTTGTGGTGTGTGTTGTATCGTGTGCTTGCTTGCATGAATGAAAATGAAGTTAGTTGAAAAACCTGAGTCTACCTCAAAGTTTTAGCTTTGAAAACCCAAAACCATAAACCTTAGAATTTCCCTCTTATCCCTATATCTATCTCAATCTTCAGATGACTCGTGGAAACCAAGGAGGGAGCAGCTCGTCGCAAGACCCAATGCTACAGATC
Organism: Avena eriantha; assembly: GCA_910589775.1. Classification (NCBI taxonomy): domain Eukaryota; kingdom Viridiplantae; phylum Streptophyta; class Magnoliopsida; order Poales; family Poaceae; genus Avena; species Avena eriantha. The sequence continues at coordinate 74,111,598 of OU342745.1, read as the reverse complement.
TTGTAGAATCTCATAGCAGACTGTGAAGCAAGCAGGGCAGAACGTCATGCCAACTTAGCAACACTTCAACAGATCGCCCAGATGGCTCTCAACAACCAAGGAGATGGAAATCAGGATCACCAGGGATCCAAACTCAAAAAAATTCAGAACACCAATCCCCCAATCTTCAACCAATCTGAAAACCCATTAGATGCTGATGACTGGTTACAGACCATGGAAAACAACTTAGAAGTTTCCAGAGTTGATGAAAATGAGAAAGTTCTCTTTGCCACCCACTATTTGGCAGGAGATGCAAGAGCTTGGTGGAATAGCATCCGCAATATGAACCATGGTCAAGTGATGACATGGGAAGCATTCAAAGTCAAGTTCAGCCGCACCCACGTGCCGCAAGGTCTAGTCAACAGAATGAGAGATGAATTCCGGGAATTGAAGCAAGGGAGAATGACTGTGGTGGAGTACCGTGACAAATTCCTGTCACTTGCCAGATATGCACCTGATGAGATCAACACGGAAGCCAAGAAGAAGGAGAGATTCTTAAATGGACTACATGATGAGATGCAGACTGTCCTCGTCAACATCCGTTTCTAGGATCTCGAAGAGCTAGTCGACTCTGCCATTCAGATGGAAGGGAAGATTAACCAGGCAAACGACAACCGCAAGCATCGTATGATGCAGAAGTCTAGATCCAATAGTCACCAGAAGTACCATCCCAACCCTTCACCAGGATATGCACCAAGGAACAACTGACCCCCAACGTCTCGCCCAAGCTACCCCAACCGTATCGGGGGCAATTTGAAGTCCGGAGGAAACAATCACAACTCCGGTCATGCCAATAATTTCAACCGTGCCCCTGCCAAGAACCATAATAACAACAACAACAATACTGCACCCTGAACTGGCAGCAATGTTGTGCCTGTCGCAGTCAAGGACAAGTCCCAGATCACTTGTTTTGAGTGTGGAGTGAAGGGTCACTACTCCAATGAGTGTCCCAAGAAGACTGCAGCCAATACCAATGTGAATGCCCCAGCCCAGCAGCAGCGTCCTGTCCAACCCGGAAGGAGATTTGCTCCAGGGAACCCTCACAACCGCAACGGTCGTCTGTTCCACATGAATGCAGAAGAAGCCTAGGAAGCGCCAGATGTAGTGCTGGGTATGTTTTCTGTCAACTCAGTTTTAGCAAGAGTATTGTTTGATTCGGGAGCATCACATTCATTTGTCACCAAAGAATTTGCATGCACTAGTAAGATTCGTCCAACCAACCTGAAGCATGTCATGATAGTTCAAATCCCCTGTTCAACAACCAAAGCTAGAAAAATTTGCAAAGTTGTACCTATCAGAATACATGGGATAGATTTTTATGCCAACCTAATTGTACTTGGAACCAAAGGTTTGGAAGTAGTACTAGGTATGGACTAGATGTCAAGGCATAAAGGATTGATAGACTATGCTAAGAAAGCCATCACCATGACCAGTAGTTCTGGAGTAACAGTAGAGCATATCTTTGAAACCTTACCCCGTCAATTCAATTGCAACCAAAGTGTAGCCTTGCCCACCATAGACCAAGTCAGAGTAGTCTGTGAATACCCCGACGTATTCCCAGATGAATTGCCAGGTATGCCCCCGGATAGGGATATTGAGTTCATTATTGAACTAATCCCCGGAATCGGACCTATAGCCCAGAGACCCTATAGCATGAACCCCTCAGAGTTAGTGGAACTGAAGAAGCAGTTGGATGCTATGCTAGATAAAGGCTTGATACAACCAAGTGCATCGCCATGGAGATCACTAGTGTTATTCGTCGACAAGAAAGATGGAGGCAACCGTCTGTGCATAGATTACAGAAAGTTGAATGATGTCACCATCAAGAATAAGTACCCTTTGCCCAAAATAGAGGATCTATTTGATCAGTTGACCGGAGCTCAGGTATTCTCAAAGATTGATCTTAGGACTGGTTATCACCAACTTAAGATTCGTGCAACGGATATTCCGAAGACCGCCTTTACTACTCGCTATGGTTTATACGAGTATACGGTTATGTCTTTTGGATTAACCAATGCCCCTGCTTATTTCATGAATCTCATGAATAAGATCTTTATGAATTTCCTAGATAAGTTTGTGGTTGTGTTTATCGACGACATCCTTATCTACTCCAAGTCCGAAGAAGAGCATGAGCAACATTTGAGAGTTATCCTAGAAACCCTGAGAGAGCATCAGTTATATGCCAAGTTCAGCAAGTGTGAGTTTTGGTTGAAAGAAGTAGGATTCCTAGGACATATTGTGTCTACCGGAGGAGTCTCTGTTGATCCCGCCAAAATCAAATATGTCAAAGAATGGGAAACCCCAACCACTCAAACCCAAGTCCGTGCATTTCTCAGATTAGCGGGATATTACCGCAAGTGCGTAAAAGGATTCTCGAGCATAGCCCGACCAATGACCCAATTGTTGAAGAAGGACAAGAAGTTTGAATGGACGGACAAATGTGAAGCCAGTTTTCAGGAGCTGAAGAAGAGATTGATATCAGCCCCAATATTGGTCATGCCGGACATCAAGAAGCCATTTGATGTGTATTGTGACGCATCCAAGATTGGTCTAGGATGTGTATTGATGCAAGAAGGCAAAGTCATCGCTTATCTGTCTCGACAACTGAAGCAGCATGAGCAGAACTATCCGACCCATGATCTTGAGCTAGCAGTTGTGGTTCTAGCACTGAAGACATGGCGTTTGCCCGCCTCGTCGACCCCGCTGGAGCCCTGGTACATCCGTATCTTAGAAGAAGCCTAGAGAACCACCAGGACCAGGAGCATCAAGTTTCTCAAGATTCAGTGGAGCAACCATACCGAGGAGGAAGCCACTTGGGAGCGCAGAGATTACATTAGGACAGAGTTCCCAGATCTCTTTAGTTCCTAGTTTTATTTGTAAATCTCGGGACGAGATTTTGTTTAAGGGGGGAAGGTTTGTAACATCCCAAAACTCCAATCCAAGCTTATCAAGATCTATCTCATCAAATTTGGGGTTAACAAAAACTTTTGCAAATAAAAAATGAAAGCATTCATATATGTGTGCATTTAAAATAAGATTTGTTTTGAATTGCCATGATTGTGTGATCCTTTGCTTGAAAAATGTTTCTTAGGTGATTTAAACATCATCTACATCATTCCCAAACTTTTTCTAAATAAAATCAAATCAAAAAGAATTAAAAAGGAGGAATGGTCATTTTGGCCATTTTATTCCACTACACTACTTTTAGTGTTCCTAGCACTCATTTCTTAACAGAAGCAATTCTTGATCTTTCTACCCCTTACTAGTACACATAATGAGTTACCAAGGCCCACCTTTTGATCTGCTAAAAACATTCTATTAACTATTTTAATTGGCATTTGAAAATTGAATCCAATGCATATGCATAGATCACCCCTTTTTCAAAACCCATCTTTTTGAGCTCCACTTTCAAAACCTTGCAACCCGAGACTACCTAGCACTAGTGGAGAACACCCAAAAAATTTGAAACCAAAATTCAAAACTTTTTCTCTTTCGGCCATTTTGTCAAACACCTTGCTGGCAAGATCATTATGGCCTAACTATTACTGTTTTGGGCTGATTTTGTCTAGCAATTTTGAAGTGCTTTGATCATCTTTGTCCCCCTCAAGCCTACCCAGACCAACCCCAACATCTCCCCTACCTCCTAGCTGCACTGCCATGCCATGCCGAGCACCAACTCGTCGGCTGACCGTGCACTTGCAGCAGCAGCCCTCTCCAGCTTCTCTCACCATGTCTAGCAAGTTGCATGTGGTCCACCTCCACCGTCCAACCAGCCCCGGGTCAGAGACAGAGAGCTGAGCGGCCAGGAACCGCCGCACCCAGAGCTGGTCGACCATGCCGACGCTGCCCGCAGAGCACGCTCTGTCCCCGCGTGCACAAGCCGCCGCTCGACCACAGCCCGCGCCTACCGCTCCGCCACGACCTGGAGAACACCCCAGACACCCCCGCTGGCCGCCCAACGCCCCACAGCCACCGCTCGCTGTGGACACCGCCGCCTCTGCTGCTCAGAGCTCCACCTCGCCCAGACCGCATACCACCGCCCCTACACCTCGTCGACCCTGCTGGAGCCCTGGTATGTCCCCAGCAGACCCCCACCGAGCCGCTAGGGTTCGAGCTCGCCGGCGACCTGTTCGTCGTCGACGACGACCGTCAGCCGTAGATTCCCCTTCTAATCCTACGGCTCATAGCGCGCGTCCCGTTTTGCGTGTTAAGACCCACTGACAAGCGGGACCCCCCTATCAGTTGAGCCTCGCGCCGCGGAGCACCACTGGGCCGGCCCAAGTCTTTTCCCGTGCTATCCCAACCGTTCAAATCTGGATTTTTCTTTTTAGTTAAATCTAATTTTTGTCCACTAGTTTAAAATTCAATTCTGGGAGTTTTACAAATCCAAATTGCATGAAACCAATTTTGCCTGAAAGGTATTAAGATGATTTATCCAAGCCCGTTGTATTTAATTCAATTATAGTTATAGATCTCTCCTAATAAAAATAATAAAACAGAAGCTTTTGCAACTCGCAACATTTTTATAAAATCAACCAAGTTAGCTTTTGAGTTGATTCCAACTCTCAAAAATCACATTTCATCATATCTATCTAAATATGTAATAATATTAAGGTTTACATGCAGTTACTTTGGAGTAGTACCAAAATAATGCTATATAGGCATTTCTAGTCACTTTAAATCATTAAATAATGAACTTAATCCAAAGTAATATTAACCCAACCTTTAAATATTATTCCCCCATATTAGAATATGTGGTGATGACATGTGTCAACATGATCCCATATTTTAGGTGGTGAATATTAAATCTTAGTTAATTTTTCAATGAGTAGAAATTACTTTTCTAAAATAAAAAGGAAGAAACTATTGAATTAAACTTGTGATGTTGTGATAATAATAGATCATCAAATGTGTGTCTTAGAATGCTATTTAGCCTAGTTAAGTACTGTTTGGTTATTGTGCACTCCCTATGTATTTATAGACGATAGTACCGACCAAGCTTTCGAGGAGGAGGAGTTCTACCAAGAAGAAGAAGAAGAAAACTTCAACCACTGCACCAACCACGGCAAGACACCATTAACAATGCAAGCTAACACTTGCAAGTTTAGTGTTTAACAGGCTAGGATCAACTAGATGGTTTAGCACGGATGCCTTAGGCATGCTTTGATCACACTCCCTTTTTGACTAGTAATACCCCAAGTCTTAGTTACAAGTTTTACCCCTCTTAGGTTATACAAAGTTCTTTACTTGTTTTGAAGGTAGCATAAAAAGTATAAAACTTGACCTATTTAGAACCCTTTAGATGTCATTCTATGGCATGAGATTGAACCCATCTTTTCCACCTTAGTGAACACTCTTAACTTAGTAGTTTAGAGTAGATCAAACACTTGAGTCACTTTAGATGGGAAATCTTGGTCAAAATGAATTATGAAAACCTTGAAATGATGAGTCATTCTATTGAGATGTTTTGACATGTGTTGAGAAACACAAAGGATTGATGATGATGAAAATTTTGAGGCATGAGCCTTAACCCTTTTATTAAAACTGGTGGTTAGATTCAGATGCGATACCATTGCAAATTTACCGTACAACCACATTACCTGAATTGGGTAAGGCTTAGCTGGAAATTTATATGCCTTAGTATTAGTTTCCTCACGGGAGAGGTCTGAGCTGAGGCTACCTCGCATGATGTCCACCTATGCAGTGCCCACGATGACTGATGGTCATGGTTGGGAGGCCATGCTCATAGGAGAGGTGCTTATACTAGGGGTGTGTAAAGGGAAGGTTATGTTTGATTATCTGCATACTAAGTATGATGATTCAGGATTATCCCTGACAGATGTATCGAATCTTGTGGTGAAAGTGTACCACCTCTGCAGAGTGTCAAACTATTTGAATAGTCGCGTCCGCGGTTATGGACAGTTGGAATGGCCATACTGTTTCGTTGTCAGATGTTTTCTAAATGCTTTGACTTAATGATGAATCTTGACTTGACCACAACAGGGTTGTGTTTATGACATTAGCTTCCCACTTAAGTGATTCTAGAACTTTACTTTATCTTTCTTTGCTTTAGAACTCAGCTTAGGTTTCAAACTTAACTTTATAGTTAAGCATAGAGTTAGCACTTTAACTTAGAAATATATACTTGTTAGTGGTAGTTTGTGAGTACTTAAAGAGTACTCATGGCTTTTGTCCCTGGCTATTATCATGGCCAGACTATGAAGGAGACTATCAAGATGATGGCCAACAGGACGGCTATGATAACTAGGACTATCTGCCTTCGTCAGCATTGCCCGTGCCCCTAAAGATGGACCCCACCACTACGCTTATCTTTTATTTCTGCTGCTAGTTGTATTAAGACTGGATCATGCGATCCTTATTTGTGTAAGACCTTATGTATGGTTTGTAATGGATGATATACTATGATATCCAATCCGTTATGTCTCGCAAAAATGGTAATCCTGGGATTGCGAGGTATGGCATAACGGGCATCTGGGATTAAAAATCCGGGTGTTGACAACTTTCAGTAAGTTTTTCTTTTGTTGAGTCTTGGAAGTTATTTCTTCAGTAATAACCTCTCCTTATCCTTTTTGTGTGATTTTTGTGTCAAGAATAACCTCTAATTAGAGAGAAGTAAGACTTGGGAAAGTTGCTGTCCCAAAACAGATTTTTGTGCTTCACTATAAAAAATCGTGAAATATCCCTGTACATTGGATTGAGCTTTAATTTTCTGTGCTTATGCAACATGTTATTATCTAACTTCCGTTAGTTTAGCACTTTTCGATTTGAGCAACAGAAGGTCTTTGAAAAAATCGGATTTACCTGTTGGTCTGTTTTGACAGATTTCTGCCATTATTTACATTTGCCTCTTAATCTCTTTCTGTTTGAGTTCTCTTTGATCACTTGAGCTTTTAGAAGGAATTGCTACAGTAGATTGTGTTTAAATGGAAGTTTTTGTTGTATTGAAACTAAACCCAGAGACTTATTATCTTGAATACACTAATGTTGCTAATGAAGATTGTGTGAAGTTTTGTATGAAGGAAATTTTGAAGTATAGGGAAGAATAATGTGATGAGATGAAGTATGGACAAAATCTCAAGCTTGGGGATGCCACCCGTGTCACCCCAAGAAATATTCAAGAAGTACAAGCGTCAAAGCTTGGGGATGCCCAAGGCATCCCCTTCTTCATCAATAAAAACTCAGGTTTTCTTCCAAAACACTTTATTTTTATTGTTTCATGCATAATTGTGTTGTTCTTGGAGCGTCTTTGTTTTTGTTTTTAGTTTTATTTTGTTTGGTTTGCTTAAATCAATTGGTTGGACCCCTGCATTCATATGGTGTTTCAAATAAGTTGATTGGTGTTGGAAAAGAGTAGAAAGCTTCATGCTTATAAGTGGTACAAAAGGAGTTTGTTTTGACTGTGGCCTAGACTTTATCATGTCGTGTTTGATGTTGCTTTGACCTTATGCTTAGTGATTATTGCTGTAGCATGACTTGTTCCAAACAACTGAGATTGCTTGATGTGCCTTGAAAGAATCATGCGTTGTTTTAGCATAGAAAAGCATAATATTGTAGTATTCTCCTTTGATGCTTTATTTGGGTTAACTTGGCACATGCTTACACCATGTTAAGACTATGAACCAGTAACCTTAGCCACTACGATCATTTAGTTTTTGACTTGTAATATCACCTTATGCTTTAATTAATAATGTTTTGTCGCTTTGCATGATTATGGCCATTATTGCTCTCTTAGTTGGTCACTCCCAGTCTTTTGCTAGCCTCCACCCGTACCAAGTATGAGTTCTACTCATGCATCCAACCTCCAAGAAAACCAAGTTATTCCAAAGAGTCCACTATAAATTCCTATGCATGGTGTGTACACCATTCCAAGTATATTCATACTTTTATATACCTTCCAAATTAAACTTGTTATGTGAAAATTAGTGTTAAAGCTCTCACAAACTTGATGCCACACTTTATTTTCTTGCACTTAATAAAATTGAACCATTGTGTCCATCTATGTTGCTCATATGCTTGCAATTTATAAGTTGTGAATTAGCAGAACCATGATACCATGGGGAACGCTTTCAACATTGCACTTATTATTCAGTTGATATCATGTTCTTTTATTTATGGATCCCGATGGTGTGAAATAAAAGGGGAGCTTGTAAGCTCATGGAGTTTCTATGTGTGTTAGAGAAACGTCTGGGCAGCTAGCCTAAGCCATTCCTAATCATGGTGGAAACTTGCAGCATAACCATAGTGAGCATTCTGTGAAGCTGATGGCCCAAAATATAACGAGCTCGTTGGGGAACCCCAAGAGGAAGGTATGATGAGCACAGCAGCAAGTTTTCCCTCAGTACGAAACCAAGGTTATCAATCCAGTAGGAGCAAGGAAACACCCCAAATGTGTAGCTAGCTGAACTTTGGCAGGGCGCACTACCGGCGCTAGCAGCAACGTGGAGACCTGCACAACACAACCACATAACTCTATCCCCAACTTGCGATGAGGTTGTCAATCTCACCAGTTTTGCTAAAAACAAAGGATTAAATGTATCGAAGGGAAGGGAGTAATAGTTTGCAGAAAGTAAATACAAAACAGTAAACAGTTGATTGTGGATTGAAAGTAAAAGAAAGGACCGGGGTCCGTAGTTCACTAGAGGTGGCTCTCCTTAAGATAGATAACATGTTGGGTGAACAAATTACAGCGGGGCAATTGACAAACATTGAGAAAGCATACAAGCATATACTAATCATCTTGACTCCTTTGAGACTTGATTGGGCATTACAACATTATACATAGACCGCCATCCAACTGCATCTATGACTAATAATCCACCTTCAGGTTATCATCCGAACCCCCTTCAGTATTAAGTTGCAAGCAACAGATAATTGCATTAAGCAAAGTGTGTAAAGTAAACAATACGATTGCCCCATGGACAAAGGATTGATGTTTTCTCTCTAGTAGCAACATCACATCTAGTACCTTAGAGATTCCTGTCACTTCCCCAGATTACTAGAGGCATGAACCCACTATCGAGCATAAATACTCCCTCTTGGATTTGCTAGCATCTACTTGGCCAAGATAGCTACTAACAACGGAAAGCATGCAAGATCACAAATAACAAAGACATGATAGAATCAATAATGAATCTAAAATAGCATCTCAATATCCATCGGATCCCCGCAAACACAACATGGAGAATTACAAATAGATGATCTTGATCATGAACGGAGCTCACAAGATCTAAACATGATAGCACAAATGAGGATAACCATCCATCTAGCTACTACATGGACCCGTAGTCTAGAGATGAACTACTCACGCATCACACCGGAGGCTTGCATGATGATGAAGAAGGCCTCTAGGGTGAATTCCCCTCTCTGGCAGGGTGCCGGGAAGAGCTTCAGATCCCTCCCGATCTAGGGATGGATATGACGGCGGCTATAGACTCTTTCGTGGATTTTTGATCGGGTACTTATGGTTTCCGTATCAGAGGCAATATATAGGCGGAAGGAGAGGCCGAGGGGGTGCCTAGGGCGGCCAGACCACCCCCTGGCGCGGGCCAGGCCTGGCCGCACGGCCAGGTGTTGTGGCCAGGCCCCAGCCCCTCTCCGTCTCGTATTCTGGCTCCAAGTGTCCCCTGGTAAAATAATAACTTTGCCTTTTGTCCCGTCCAATTCCGAGAATATTCATTTTGTGACTTCCTGGAACCAAAAACAGCAAAAAACAGGCAGCTGGCATTGTGGCTCTTGTTAATAGGTTAGTCCAAGAAATCATATGAAAAGTACTCCAAAGTGTGGAAAAACACAAGAAAGTAGATAAAACCAAGCATGGAACATCAAAAATTATAGATACATTTGCAATGTATCAGAAGCATCCTTAATAAAAACCTATGCAAATAGCAAATAAAAAGATCGTTGAGATGCTCTTGTCTATTGCCTTGTCATTTTGATATGGGAAAGCTCCTGTGTCATGGGGCAAGGGGTACCTCGTTGGTGGTTCTCCATGATACACATGTACTTACAATGACAAGATCTTACTTGTGACTAAATTTGAGTAGCATGAGGTTCGATACTCGTAAGCAAGGGGCATGAGATTTTCAACTTATACCTTGTCAAGCATATCCTCATATTTGTGTCACTTTAACCTTAATCACCTCAATATGCTTATGATAGGGGCAATGAGAGCTGAAAGCTAATAAGTACCATAATTTTTGGAAGCTCTTTATGAAACTTTAAATCCTTGCTTCCCTCTATGAAGGGCCTTTCTCTTTACTTTTATGTTGAGTCTCCATCTTCTATCTTTATGCACCAACTGAGAGAGCATAGTGGTCTTTCTTAGTTGATTGATTCATAACTTTCATATTGCTTGTCCTTAAATTATTTGTATCTAGTCACCCTTATGAACTTTGAAGGTGTCCTATGCATTTATGTTTTGCTATACCATGAGGGACAAGCTGAATACCACTCTTATTATGTTTTCTATATGTGAAACAAACAAACATCTTTCAATGCATTGTTATTCATGATCTTTTGTTTGTACATTTTCATGTTACAACATAGTTGCTATGTCTTATTGTTAGAACTCTATCTTTCATGCTTATGTTTAGAGTACTTTGATCCTAGCTATCAATGCTTTAAAAATACCTTGATTAATATTGTGATGGTGCATGTCACCTCAAAAATTATTCTTTTTATCACTTACCTACTCGAGGACGAGCAAGAGTTAAGCTTGGGGATGCTTGATACGTCGTAAATGTATCTATAATTTTTGATGCTCCATGCTTGTTTTATATCAACTTTCTTATGTTTTGTTCATACTTTGAGGTATTTTTATACATTTTCTGGAACTAACCTATTAACAAGATGCCGCAGTGTCAGTTGCCTATTTTCTGCTATTTTTGGTTTCAGAAAAGCTAGTAAGGAAATATTATTGGAATTGGACAGGACAAAAGCCAAAGTCAATATTTTACCAAAAGGAACACAGAGTCCGAACGGCAGCCGAAGTGGGGCCACGAGGTGGCCACACCATAGGGTGGCGCGGCCCCCTGGGCGCGCCAGCCCCTGGTGTGGGCCCCTCGGGCGGCCACTGACCTTGCCCCTTCGCCTATAAAAGTACCTCGATGCAGAAACCCTAAGTACCCGATCAAAATTCCACGAAAGAGTCTATAGCCACCGCCATCTCCATCCCTAGATCGGGGGATCCGAAGCTCTTCTCGGCACCCTGTCGGAGGGGAGAGATCATCCTAGAGGCCTTCTTCATCACCATGCCAGCCTTCGGAGTGATGCGTGAGTAGTTCACCCTTGGACTATGGGTCCATACAGTAGCTAGATGGTTGGTTCTCCTCCTTTGTGCTATCATATTTACATCTTGTGAGCTCCATTCATGATCAAGATCATCTATTTGTAATCCTATATGTTGTGTTTGCGGGGATCCGATGGATATTGAGATACTATGTCAGATTGATTATTGATTTTATCATGTCTATGTTATTTGTGATCTTCCATGCTCTCCGTTGTTAGTAGCTATCTTGGCCAAGTAGATGCTTGCAACTCCAAGAGGGAGTATTTATGCTCGATAGTAGGTTTATGCCTCTAGTAATCTGGGGAAGTGATAGAAATCTCTAAGGTTGTAGATGTGATGTTGCTACTAGGGAGAAAACAACAATCTTTGTCCATGGGGAAATTGTATTGTTTACTTTACACACTTTGCTTAATGCAATTATCTGTTGCTTGCAACTTAATACTGGAAGGGGTTCAGATGATAACCTGAAGGTGGATTATTAGTCATAGATGCAGTTGGATTACGGTCTATGTATTATGTTGTAATGCCCAATCAAATCTCATAGGAATCAAGATCTCTAGTATATGCATTGTTATGCTTTATCAATCTTTCAATTGCCCCGCTGTAATTTGTTCACCGAACTGTGGACCCTAGTCCATTGCTTTTCCATTGATATACCATCTAATGTTTACCGTTTACTATTTACTTTCTGCAAGCAATTACTATCTTCCACACTATACGTTTAATCCTTTGTTTTCAGCAAAACCAGTGAGATTGACAACCTCACTGTAAGTTGGGAAAAAAGTTCTATGGTTATGTTGTGAAGGATTCCAAGTTGTTAGCAACACCTTGGAGTTGTTTCCTTACTCCTACTGGTTTGATAACCTTGGTTTCATAACTGAGGGAAACTTGCTACTGTGCTCATCATACCTTCCTCTTGGGGTTCCCAACAAGCTCTACATATGTTGAGCCATCAGCGGCAAACTCGCTAGCCATGGCAATCATTGAGTTGAGGTCAAGTTTGTTGTTGTCTTGATTGCACTTCAGCGTATGTCAGAGCAATGTTCCCTTTTCCAGGCCATCGATGAAGGCGGCCATAGCAATTTGATCGTGTACTCTCGTGCATGAGTTTTTCATGTCAAGCCAACACAATAGGTATGCACGAGAAGGTTCGTACTTTTATTGCACACATCGCTATAGGCCATTGCTGGTGCAGGGACGTTTGTACATACCCTCGAAGTTCTTGGTGAACCCTTCATGCATGTCCAACCAATTGCAGATTGATTTCTTCGGCAAGTCATTGATCCACTGTCGGGCTCACCTATGAGCATAAGTGGGAGGTACTTGACGGTGACATTGGGGTTTCCCCTAGCGGTTTGTATCACTTCGCGGTAGTCCTGTAACCACGTGGCTGGCCTAGCAGTGTCGTCATAGGGCTTGATAGTCTTGTCAATCTGTAGGCCCTTGGGGTAGGTTGTAGCCCGGATAACCGGTCCATAACAACGTGGCCCCAAGTATGGCTCTTCCTAGGCTTCTTGGATCTTATCAAGGCACGCTCATGCATTTTATGGCTCCGTTTGTTGCTTGTTAGTGTGAGCCATGGGACCCTAGAGGTCCTCCGCCATGGTGGCTGCTGGGTGATGACGGTAGCAGTGGAGGCGGTGGGTTAGCCTTCTTGCTACTTCCTCCATGCGAATCCTCACGCCTATCGCGGTTGCTTGTTAGACACGAGGCTTCCTTGTGAGATCTGCTCCTGTGTCCATCGTTGTCGTTGTGCTCTCTGTCATGCCGAGGCTGCTCTCCCTGGTCGCGTATAACGATGCCACCCTGGGGACACCTAGGAGGTGGCATGCTCATACGGTGGCACGACTATGGTTCTTCATGATGCTGGGACCACGGGGGTGGCGGCGAGCAACATGGGTGAACCTTTTCTCCATTGCTAGAGGATACTAGGATAGCATCAGTCATGTTGCGCGCATCCCTCCACGTATGTTCTGTGGATCCCATGTGGGATGCTTCATCATGAGGAGATCTTGGTCTTCGGTGGTTGTTCATGCTTGACTAGAAAAGCTTAGTATTGGACTCGATCCTTTGTGAGGTGGCCTTCTCCTACTGCTTGCAAGCCTTGGCTACAAGGTCATAGACCTGATCCACTGCTGCAGGTGACCTATCCTATTCGAGTAAGTTCTTCACGACGACCATATTGAGGGCGGGGGTTAGCATGACTTTTGCTTCCTAGCTGAATCGATATAGGAGGTAGCTTTTGCCTGTTTAGATGGAGCCCGCCCCAAATTGCGTCGGACGCCTGGATCACCAACGACACGAGCCGGGGATTTCTTTTCCTTGTGCTTGAACATCAACTGCTTGTACTCAGCCTCCATTGCTCTTGCCATCTTGATCGATTGTTGTGCCTTGGCCATATCCCTGTACAGCTAGGCACCCTATTCTGCGATGCATTTGGCCTCCGCTGGGATCTCCGCATGCTTCTCATCAAGCTCCATAACATTCTTAATATGGGTGACGGTTATTGGCCCGAAGAGGAGTGGGTCGTACATCACCTTGTCAGAGGGAGTAACTAAGGGGTTCCCAGCTACTAACGTGGATGGCGGAGGCGGTAGGTTCGTTGGTTTGCAGCACTGGGTCCGGTAGTGAGTTTCTATGGCTGATGCGGGGGAATAGCCAGAGGGGGCATGGCTTTGGCCGGACCCGAAGGATCAACATCTTTCTTAGCGTTTGCCGCCATAGCTCCGGCGCCGCCCACTACTGGCGGAGATTTTCTGGCTACCTGGTGCTGCTGATCTTCTTCTATCACGTTCCGGATGGCCACCAGTACCTGGCGGGAACTGACAGCTTTCTCGACGCACTCCTCCCTCTCGATCTCCCTCATAGCAGCATCGTATTCTTCCGAGTTAGCCGTGGAACCACCGCCATCCATGTTGATGTCGGCGTAGAGTGTGTCAACCACTAAGTCGGAGTTGGCCTCGATGTTCTCGATGGTGGAGCTAGAAGGGGATGGTGCGGGGCTATTGTTGTTGTTTCCTCCTGTTGCGGCAGCGATCTCGGCCTCAGCTTCCTTGTTGGCATCAATGAAACAGTTAACAGTTGTGATCATGTCATTGAGGGTAATAAAGCCGGCAGCATGTTGCCTCCTGAGCGTATGCCGGAGAAGTGTTCCAGGCATAAACCCCTCCACGAAGTGGTATACGAGTTTGTCAGTGCGGTCACCATCCAGGGTTTCCCTCACCCTTATCCATCTAGCGAGGTAATCTCAGGGGATTCCCCATCCTCTAGACACATCTAGCCAGATCGAAGATGGTGACGACACTGACAAAGTATGACCTCCACTTCTCATACACTCGGGGAAGCCAAGTGGATATGTGGGGTCCTTCCACCATTATATCCTGCACAGGGGCAGTTTGGGTGGGCCTTGATTTTTCCTGATCTGAGTCAGCAAAATCTGAGGAGAGATCCAAGCCCGATCCTTCCGCGAATGTGTCCTGCCCAGAGGTCCGTGTGGGGCTTGACGTGTTTCTGACTTCCTGGGAGCTAGGACCCATGTTGGTTTCACCGATGAAGAGGTGGATGTTCCCGATTGGAACAATGGAGCAGCGGGTGGGGTTCGTCTTCACCAGGATCCAGAACTCGTCTGGAGGTACGATCGGAACATTGCCAGAGAAGAGAACACGCCCAATGGCTACGGTGTCGCCGATTCCTGCAAAGAGATTGGAACTCGCCTATTGTAGGGCTTGCAGCGCCTCTTGCCCCACAGTGGGTGCCAACTGTCATGGTATTGCCGACGAGTACGCCATGGAGGGGTCCTCATAGAGCGTGTTTAGAGAGGTGGGGGAAGGCGGTGAGTTTACGGGTAAGAGGTAACACAACTTACCTAGGTTCAAGTCCCATGACGGTGGCGGAACTCTACTCCTTCTATAAATCACTATAATGGTAATACACCGAGTTACAGGGATCGGTTCGCTGTGCGAGGTGTTTCTCTAAGCACTATGATTTTTTGCCCTAAAGGCTCCCACAAGTTCGGCTTATAAAGACACCAGAACCTAGGGTTACAGGGAAAGGACCTTGCCAGACAGGTTACAGAGTCCTACACTAATACTAACTAGTCTTCGTGTCTTGTACTCCAAGGCTCCGAGTAGGTCGGTGACAACATCGTAGCCTTGCTTCATCCGGCATGGGCCTCCCTTCTAGATCCGTCTAGCTGGGTTGCCCAACAGGCCATGGGCCATGCTACCAACTGTGGGCCACCCGGGTTATCCGGATTAGAGACATGCAATGGTGATACCCATTTAGCATATCCCCAACAGCGAGACTTTACACATCTGTTGTGTCGAGCAACGTTGCCCCGTTCGAAACAGGGAGGCACGAGCGAGAAAAAAGTCCAACATGCACACGTTTATTCTAATGAGAGGATGGCATGTGGGACCTAGCAGTGTGATCAAACGGTAGATTCATTGAGTAATTAAAGCTATCTAGTTCGGAACATGGTAGCGCTAGAGAAGAAAAAATTCCATCATATACAGAAGATTCTTCTAATGAGAGGCTGACATAGGGGACCCACCAGCCTGATTAAACAGCTGATGCAGTGAGCAACACTATCAAGTTCGGAACACGGAGGCACGACTGACGGCAAAAATTCTATCATACACACGTTTCTTCTAATGAGAGGATGACATGTGGGGCCAGCAGCGTGATTAAATGGTAGATGCATCAAGCATCACTATCAAGTTCGGAACAGGGTAGCACGAGTGAAGGAAAAAATTCCATCATATACATGATTCTTCTAATGAGAGGCTGACATGGGTGACCTAGCAGCGTGACTAAACAGCAGATAGATCGAGCAACGTTATCGAGTTAAAATTAGGGAGGCACGAGCCAAGGAAAAAAATTCCATCATGCACACGTTTCTTCTAATGAAAGGATGACATGTGGGACCCAGTAACATGATTAAATGGTAGATGCGTCAAGCAGCGCTATCAAGTTCGGAATAGGGTAGCACGAGCGAAGGGAAAAAATCCATAATACACTCGATTCTTCTAATTAGAGGGTGACATGTGGGACCTAGTAGCCTGACTAAACAACAGACGCATCGAGCAACGCTATCAAGTTCAAATCAGGGAGGCGCAACCGAAAAGTATGGTCCACTAGAGACACTGACATCTAGGACCCACACGCCTCAAAATACTTTGGCGAGTCAACATCGCGCGAGGAACCGGAAATTTTGCTTCTGCCACGCGTCGGATGAGCTTCCTCCATGTTTTCAGTGGTTTCGTCATAGAAGATAGCCGCGAAATCGAAAAAAAAGTTATCCATCGGCAACGGTCAAGTCTAGAATTTCGTCGCGGAAGACGCGCCTTCTATGACGACCGCCGGGCCAAGTCGATGCGGATGGACACTTTTCTTGTAGTGGTGATCCCCTATCAATCCAGTGTTGCCTCACTACAAAAAACTAGTCGTTGTGATTGCTATTGGCCAAATGTTTCTCTCTTACTATTTATTCCTTGCTAATTCAAACGATATGCTTGACATCGGCACCTATATCTTCACAAACACATCCAGAATCTCTAGACCCATGCCATGGACATAATCAACCTAAGGCTATGCAAGATATGCTTTGAAGGCCTTCCTATAGAAACCATTAAGATGGAGGCACTGAACCAGATCATCCGCAACTTTGGCGAGGAGGTGCTGGAGGTGTTGCCCGAGGAGAGCCAGTTCTTCCAGCTAAAGTCCTATCTTGAGGACCCGGACACCCTCCCAAAGCAGTATGAGCTCGACATCGCTCGTAACTTAGCTAGATCGTCGATCGCCTTGATGCATAGGGTCACTATGCTTGTCGCTGACAACCTCAGTAGGCCACTGATGGCGTCCATTGCATAGAAAAAAAGTTCCTACAATTGCAACTACCAAGATCGAATCTAGGTGATACTTGTAACAGTATTAGAATGACTCACCCTTGAAATGTTCCCACAAACAAATGGCAGTGCCTCCTTAATCAGTCACATGTTCTGCGTGACGACAACCTTCGTCCCTTGCTCTAGTTGGGCAGTGGAAGCAGTGGATCCATGGGAACTCCAGCAGCACTACGACATGATGGTGGTGATGGTAGAGAGGGTCTTGAGAAGGTATTCTCCTAAGCACCGTACTCGCGAATAGTGGAACAACTAGCAAGGGGAGAAGATGACAACCAAAGGGCATATGAGAGGGATTGAAATGAGTGAGATGAGAGGAGGAGGAAGAGGCCTTTTATAGGTGAGGGGTGAAGGAGATATACCCTAGAGGCAAATAATAAATAGATTTTTATTGTCATATCTCAATTAGTTCATAATAGTTTCATACTGTTCTATAATTGTATTAATACGAAACGTTAATACACGTGTGGTTTGTAAACAAACCAAGTTTCTAGTTACCTCTAGCGAACTAGTTCATTGGTCATGAGGATGATCTAGGGTTTCGAGATCATAGGCATTTATGCCAATTGACAATAAGGTCACATCATTAGTTCAATGATGTGATAGACAAACAACTCAACCAGTTGTATCTTAATGAGATCTAGTTACAAAGTTCACCATTAATGATAAAACTAAGGAAACCTCGCAACATGTCCTTAGACTGTGAGATAATGCAAATCACCGTTCTGGAGGGAGGTTGGATGGTTATCAAGTATCACACCGTGACTGGGTGATCGAAAAGGTGCTACTCAGGTTTCCCAAAGGAGCGCGTAGAGGAGTACATATCAAGACCAGGATTTGCCAATCCATGTAACGGATAGATACATATGTGGCCATCTCGGTGACGTTGCATTAACGAAGCTTGCAAGCGTGTGACTGGGTCACGGAATGCAACGACACAGAAACGAGAAAACAAATTCATCGGTAACAAGATCGAATGAAGGTATGGAGATACCGTAGATCAAATCTCGGGTGAACTAGGTATCAAGTGGCAAAGGGAATGGGAAATGACTGTTTATGGTTCAAACGACATTATCATCATGGAATGCATAGGGTTCATTATGAGCATCCTGGTCCTGCTATTAATCATTGATGGAGATCATGTCTGTGCCATTCCCGAGCCGTGGGGAAATACACTTAAGGGTCCGATCAGCTAGAGATCCTCTATAAGTTGGAATCACCATATGAAAGAGAAAAGGAAACCAGAAAAGTTCCGTGAGAGAAGCGGAATCGTTTCGGGAAAGTTCCGAAGTCGTTCGGAGGAAATCGAAAGGGAACCGAAAGGTGTTTCGGGTCAATTCGGATTTTGTAATATATATTTACATGTTAATTAATGTAATTAATATTAAATATAATATTAAAATCTAATTTGAAGGGGTATTCCACTAATGGGCCAAACTTCCTAGGGAAAAAGGACCCATGAGGGAAAACCGAAGGAGGGAAGGGCCAAGGCCTAGCCGCCTCAAGGGGGCCCCCGGCCAGCCTAGGGATGTGCGCAGGGTGGGGCCCACCCCTGGCCGGCTGGCCCATGAGGCCCATGGCGCCTCCCCCTCTCTCCCTTATTTAGTCCCACATGGGAAACCCAAAGGGGAGGGCACACCCCCTCCCCCTATATAAAGGGGTGCCCATGGGTGGGAATAGACACACCAATATTTGGAGAATTCCTTTGGTTGACTTTCTCCTTCCATCTCTCTCTCGTCTCCATGCGTTGGCACGGTCACAAGTAAGGAGTGTTCGAGCAAGAGACACCGCACCTGCAGCACGCGATTGCGCTGCAGGGATTCCAAGACTGAGAACTACTTCCGCACTCCCAGCAGGGATCAAGGAGTTGGAGGTCGTCATCGTACACCGTATGTGTACGAAACCACGAGGGGCTTCACTTGAGGCACCTTGGATGTCGTGAGCATGAGTTGCTGTACGATGAAGAAGGAGCAAGGGGTGACATGCGAGGAGCTTCGCGACCTTGAGGTCGGCTACGGGTTCGACTACTTCAACCACGTTCCCCTCGGAACGTTAACCGCGTATGGTCTACAAGGGTATGTATACGCTCGGCCGTTACCGCATTACTACATAGATAGATCTTGGGCGTATTAGAGTCCAACGTAGAATTTTTTTTGTTTTCTACCATGGAGCCCTTCAAGGGGGGCATCCCCAAGGGCCATGGCATGGTTGCCATGGTGGTGCCCCCACCTCTCCCCCATTTATATGGGTGGACACTCCACTCACATGCATTCATCTCCACTCACCCGTCATTAAATTTCCACTCAGGAAATAAAAGGTATTTCCATTAAAGCACTTTAATTCACTTAGTTTAATGCTACTCAATTTAATAAACACTTCATTTAATGAGTACATCATTTAATGGACACTTTATTTAATGAACATATTAACATTTTATCCCTTGCATTATTTTCATACACCGAAACTATTCCGGCAGTTCTATCAAAACAATTTCTATGTTGTCCAGTATTTTCTCCTACATTCTGTATCCACTCAAATGCGTCGATAAACCTTAAGTTTGTCTCCCTACGGGTTTGTAAACTAAGTGGACATGATCAAGACTCTCTCCGATCAATAATCGTTAGCGGGATCTAGAGATCCATAGCGACTCCCACTTACTCAACTATAAATTAGTGGTCGTGTGAACCTTTTTTGCAGTAAGCAATTCCTTTTGTCTCGCGATATTTTACTTATCCGAGATCCGATCATTTGGTATCATCCATACCTAGTTTGATCTCGCTACCAACAAGTACTATTTTCTTGTTCCCGTGATATAACATTCTTAGTGATCTCATCACTTGCTTGCAAGCTATGTCAATGTGATATCACCGAGACTGCCATGAGTATATCTCTCCGTCATCAGGATGGACAAATCCCACTCTTGATCCACGAGCCTCAACTAACACTTTCCAAGTATCCAACAACATCGTTATAATCACCCTGTTATAGTGTGACATTTGATGGAATCAAAGTACTCTTCTAGTGTTAGTGATTGACGTGAGCTCATGGTCTAAGGATTAGTGTTACTTTGAATGAGATAGCAATGTAAACTTTGAGGACGTGATCGTATTGCTAATTCTACTGTGGGTGAATGTTCATCACATCATTCTCCAATGGCATGACCTTGTTATTAACAACATCAATGTTCAAGACCAGAAAACCTTGATTATATGTTAATCAACAAGCTAGTGTAATGAGAGGCATTACTAGAAACCTTTGCTTTGTTTATTAAACACATATGTATTAACGTTTCCGATTAACACAATTATCGCATGAGAAATAAATATTTATCATAAACATGGAATAATATAATAACTATTTTATTATTGCCTCTCGGGCATATTCCCTTCAGCCACCATGCGTGGCTAGAGGACATGGTCACGGGCCGTCAGCGGGTAACAAATAAAAGCATACAAAGTACAAACATCATCTTGAGGGTAGAATCTAAACAAGGACAAGCACGAACCATCAAAGATGATGTAGCACCCCAATTGTCTAACAATTGTAATGCTACTTGGTCTAGTAAGATATTGGCTGCTTCTTATATATAATTGTTGCACCATAATTATATCATGCTCACGTCATCATGCCATCTTGCATTTGAGCATCATATAAAACCCTTTTTCTTTTTCTTCTTCTCTCATATGCATTATTAATTGTATTTGCCTCTTGATCTTGTTTTTGGTTATTGATATATTGTTTAAATGCCTAAGTTGAGTTGGGGGCATATCTTTTATTCACCTCCATTATCTTTTCTTTTCACCACCTTATAATTCCACCATCCTATTATCCATGAGCTTGTAATTCTTTTTCTTTTGATTTTATTCTAGCTCATGTGGTGGGATGGACCTAATCCAATTCTTTTGCTTCGCCTTTAGTTCCACTTCTTGGGAATGCATAAGTATAATGCCATATTATTTTTGTTTTCACAAAAACAATCATGGCATTTAATATTTTTGCATGGGCCATGCAACCATCACCACCATGTGTTCTCCTTTGGTTTTATTTGATTTTTGAGTGGATCATCTTCTCATCTCTCTCTTTGTCTCAAGCCTTTCTACCTTTCTTTGCTTTCTTGCCTTGTGCCATCAAACCTCATCCACCTCACATGTGTAGTGCCATGCATGATCTTGTAAGATCATCCCCCTGACCATCTCCCTACCCTTCATGCTTGCTCATGCTCATGTGGATTACACCCATCTCCCTCTCTCTCCTCCCCTTGCCGCCCATGCTTGTGCTAATGGGTATTAAACCCTAATCCTAACCTAAAACTCAACCCTCACCCTACCATCTCTCTCTCTCCACTTTCCTCATCAAAACCGTAAGCCACCCTCCCTTCCTCTTTTGGGCAGAAAGGGGCAACCACCTCCCCTCTCCACTCCATACACCAGCCCTAACCTATCCCAGGCCGAAGCCCTACCCCTAACCAAAACCCTAACCCGAGCCTACCCCATCCTACCCTAGCTCTCTCTCTCTCTAGCTCTCTCTCCCTGCCACAGCAGCCCCACCCGATGACCCTAGCTCCGAACCGGCCCCTCCTCTCACCCTAGGCCCACTGGCAGCCCCTCTGCCGACCCCCACGACGAGCACGTGAGAGCGAGGTGGAAAGGTGGCCGAGCCACCTTTTTCCACCGCCGCGTCCCCCACGGCATCGCCTCCCTCTGGGCTCGCCCTTATCCCCTTCCCCTCCTTCCTCTGCCTTACCAAACCACCCCTGACCTCGCGCCGTAACCATCTCTCCTCCCCCGCTACCTTTCTCTCCACCGGCCGGCGACCGTCGGTCTCCACCGTTCCCCCTCGTACAGCCGGTGGCGAGGAGCTGAGGTTGTCGAGGAAGGACGAGGACCATCCTCTGCGTCGCCCCGTACGTGCCAGTAAGGAGGAGAAGGCCCAGCTTGCCGGAGAGAAACCTCGCCGTCCGAAACCCTAACGCCGGGGAGCGCCTGCGTCCTCGCCGCTCCGGTGCCTCCCACCCAAATCCAACTCCACCGTCCCCTCCGCGGTGAGCAGTACTCCCTCCCGGACAACCTCCGCCTCGCTGTAATCGCCAGTGCTCGCCGGACAAATCGTCGAACGGCCTCGGTGCGCGGTGGCCGACGGCGTTCTCTCGTCGCTGCGCCGCGCAGCGACCTAACTAGCCCGCGTCCACCCTCCTGTCACTACCCCGTAAACCACCGCACTGGCTAGCCCCCCTCAGCGCGGGCGCCCGCGACCCGGTTTCGAACCCCGCGCGACACACCCCGTGCGGTCGAGCACCGACCTGTTCGCGTTCAGAGGAAACAGATGTACAGTACGGGCCTGTGGTAGTTTTACAAAAGCCCCCCTTTTTATTTCGCTCTCAACCCGCGGTACCTCGTGGCCCACTAGTCAGCCGTCCTGGCAATCTTGCCGAAAACCCCCCAGGTTCCTCGGGCCGTAACCCGTGCTCCCCTGCCCCGCCACTTGGTCAGCCCACCGCTGCCACTGTCATGTGGGCTCCGCATTCCCGTTGGGCCCGCACGTCAGCACCTCGGCTAGCCTCTGCCCCGGTGCAAAACGTCTTTCATCGCGCCGTTTCACCCAGTCAGGCCGGACCCACTCGTCAGCGACTGGGGCTAGCTCGGACTGAGTAATAAAAGTTCCCCTGTTGTCTGTTTTTAATTAAACCTTTTCAAAAATTGATTTAAATTCAAATTCAATTCAGATTTAAATAACTTTTCAAATATAAATCCAAATAATACAAATAATATATGTTTTGGAATCAGAAAAATGTGAGGAATTCAAATATGCCATTCAAGATAATGTTTGAGAACTTTAAAATTTCGAGATGATTAAAATTACAATAAAATGCCCTTTTCCTTAATTAATTCATAACTTTATTTCTACAACTCCGAATTTGACAAATAATATGTCTAAATCGATCAGCGTGACGAGCCCGTTCTATTTATGCAGTCCTTGTTCTGAATTGAAGCATGCCTCATGTCATTATTAAAAATCTGAACTGTTTATGACAATAAAACTTGGTTAAATAAATAACAAAATGTTTTACTTCTTGTATCCACACCTCACGTTTGCCATGCTACTTTAATGCCATGTAAATTGTGCACCATTCATCATGGCATGCTTGTTTGCTTGTCGCATTTTAATTCATATGCTTGCGCACTTTATTTATGTTGGCCCTTGTTTGTTTGGTTCTTCTTCGAATAGACGCCCAACAGGAGAATTACCAGGAATCACAGGAGTACTACCCAGATCCATCTCTCGCTTCAACTGAGCTGCCAGGAAAGCACTACCACATGCTTGCATACATACAGTACCTATTGCCTCTATCTTATTCTTGCATCATTGAGTCGCAATTGCATTAAATTGAATCCCAAGTACTGCATAGCCTTTATTTTTAAACCCAACCGAAGCTTGTTCCTCCATCCCATGAGCCATTACTACAGGAGTTGTTTGAGCCATGCGAGTCGTAGAAAAGCATGAGTAGGGTATGTGAGTGTCTGTTGAATAACGAGGTACCTAAACAACTTGACCTGAGTAGTAATGGGATAAATAATGAAAGAGGCACCGGTGAGCAATATCTGTTGTTTGGTTTTTCATGCTCACTTGTGTCCCGTAGGACCCTGAGTACTTGATTCCTGTTTCTTGTTTATTCGCACTACCCACATCCGGGAGGCCTTATGGACCCCCCTGAGCCAGAGCTTGATTCATTCTTATTTCTTGGGGCCACAAAGTAGTTTGGGGCTTTATTACTATCCTGTACTTATGCCATGTGATTGTTTTATTAAGATTGTGCGAGGAGCACCTGTACTGTTTAAGAATTGCGGAGTGTTTTCGTGGTATCGACAAGCCCAGTCACATTTTCGGGTTCCCAGTCGTTTACAGCCATTGGCGCAAACCTTGGGTCTGTCTCGGAGCCGGCCAACTTCGTTGCGGGTAGCTTAATGGGGTGGCCCCCTGAAATATTTCTGAATCCTGTGATTGCTTTGTCGTGAATGCCTCGTTGGGTTTTGATTTGGTTTTTCCGAGGTTGATCGAGTGTGTGTTGCTATTCGTGCACCCCTGCAGGGTAAATCTTTCTGAAAGCCGTGTCCGCGGTTATGGACGACTTGGAGCACAGTTTCTCGATCATAGACAAGTATAACTAAAGTACCGCTCTTAATTTGACTAAGTACTTGACTAGTAAATAGTGCAATATTCATGGAATGGTTAACAAAACTGCCAACGGATGATGGGGAATGTTCGTCCGCTTCCTCGTTGGTAAGGGAGGAGGAGGATGGATCTGTTAATTATACTGTTATAACTGTTGTTCTTAATTCACGGACTTCCGTCTATCATTGGTTAGGCGGAAGGTTAGCGAGTATCTGTAGAATTGTTAGGTATTATCTTTTGGTGCAATTGCGTCACCCTAGGTTGTGTCCCCTTTAGCGGCATAAAGACTTGCTGAGTACCCCTAGGGTCTCACACGATAAATTGTTTGATTCAGATGAACAGGTGTACCCGCAAGATGGATACTGGGTGGAAGAGACAGATGATGTTGGCAACGATCATTCGGTGTAGAGATTCCGGGAACGGGATCCGTGAGATCTGTGGGCGGGATGTGTTTATTTATTTATGGGGCATCTTATGCCGATTTGCTTCTTATCCGTACTCGGATCTTGTTTTCCGCTTCCGCCTGATACTCTGATGTGTGATGTATGAGGAGCTATCCTAAATTATTATATCTATCTAGTACATTTGGATCTTGCCGTATGGCGTTGCAATATTTTTAGATGGAATGGCTCTGAGGACTGTTGTATGTGGCTTGCATACATACTCATTTGTGTATGTAGTTGATCCCTTCGCCTGCCGATTACGCCGCTCGTTCTTGTCCCAATGTCTGAAAGTGGTTAGGACGGCCGAAAGGTCTACCGTGAGTGGCCCTGGGCCCCACCGTACTATTTTAACCACTTTCGTTCATCCAGGCATGTAACTAAGAGCGTAATTCACCGAGGTAGTTACAGATGATGCGTATTGTGATCTAATCGTTGTATTTTATCTATAATGATTTAATAAATAGATTAAGATCCATTCAATTAGTTCCCATCTAGTTCGTCATCAAACAACTAATGTGTAGTACTCACATTGGATTAAAACTAGGCTCCAAGTCCTTTCTTTCCTTGGTTCTAACGTTCCTGTACCAATAGACGCGTGCTTCCGAGTGATCATGATCAACAACCATGGTACAAAGATCAGCAAAACGTGCCCGACATTGCTGTGTAGCCATTCAGTATACCTAGAGCGGTCGCTTCGAGGCTTGGGAGGGCTCGAAGATAGAATTTCTTGAGCATTCTTTCAACGCTGCTGACGCAGCTACATGCTAGATCCCTCTGGTCCCACGGTCCCGTCTAGTTCAATCGACCAATAGATAAAATACACTACTCACGTTTGCTCTAAACTAAGCTCAAACTCGTGTATTTTCATAAATGTAACGTTCATGTACCAATAGATGCGTGTTTCTGAGTAGGAACGATCAACCGTATCATGGTACCAAGATTAGCTATCGTCGGGGCTTGCGAGGCCTCAGGGATAGACTTTGTTGGCCGTTTATTTTCCCGCTGCTTATGGGACTAAGTGTTGAATCCCGCACGTCAGAAGAAAATACAAATCTAATTATTTTGGGCTTTGCTGGTGGGTTGTGTGCTTGGTCCCACATGTCGGAAGGCAACATATCTATTTTTTCCATCGCCACTGATGTGGCAAATTGGAGGTCCCACGTTTAAAAAACGAGTCAAATAGACAGCAAGCAAGCCCAATGTAACGGCAGCCGGTGTCCCGTCTATCAAGGGGCATAGAGTAACGAAACCGCGTCGGCTGATGGCATATCTCCAATTGTCAGATTCGCAATAGCATTGTACCAATTTCGAGTGAACTAGGGCCATGGCCGTAATAAACCCCTTAATCTTGTATGTGCCTAAGTTTTTCATTTTTTATTCTTTTATTATTTCTTTATTTTCTTTAATTTTTTGTCAAAACGGGGGTCGTACTTGTCGGCATGAGGCTGTACCTAAACTTGAATCTCTTTGTACCTCTCATGATTCTAAGTTTTTTCAGCTCATCGTTTTGTAATCTGGTATAGACGGAAAAAGATACGGATCAACAATGTGATACCATATTGATAGTCTGTTATGAGTTCCACTGGCAGTAAATTTTCAATGTCATTTTCATGTTTGGACGCTTAAACGAATTTTTTCGGATTTATCTCACATTCTAGACCGTTTCAAATTTCCTTTGACCACTAGATTTATCTTTGATTTTCAGGCTCGTAAAGAAAATGGTCACGAGTTATTTGCAAGTGTGGTGAGAGAAGAGGTGAGACACACATAACCAAACACATACACGTTGCATCACTAGAGCCAATACAATGCATGCAACCAACCATTGGGGCTCTCGGTTTGTGCACTCATACAAGAAAATAGAAAGTCAAACATTGGCAGAAGAATTTCTCCCTCTCCGGGGGGCGTGGGTCGCCTCACCCTGTCTCCTAATTATACCATTTGAATTGCCATCCTCCTATGTATATAGGACTTGTCCAATCCACGCGAGTGATAGGGTTGTCCCCTCTCTATCTCAAGTTACCCAGACAAATCAATCGTCGATCATATATACCAGAACATAGAGAGAGTGAGAGATCCACTCATCATTCATAGGTAGCCATCCATGGAGCGGAGCCTCCAATGGAGCAGGCCGGCGTCACTGCTCCTCTTGGCCGTGGCGTTCCTGTCGGCGTCGGCCGTAGCGAGCGCAGGACGGGGGGAGTACAACCCCGACCCCTTCAGCGTCGTCAACCACTTCAACCGCGCCGTCCACAGGTCGACTAGCCCGCGTCGAGCGCTGTCGGAGAAGAAGAAGAAGTACACGGGCCCGTGCTTGGCGACGAACCCGATCGACCGGTGCTGGCGCTGCCGCAAGGACTGGGCGACGGACCGGCAGCGTCTGGCCCGCTGCGCCAAGGGGTTCGGCCGCTACGCCACCGGCGGGCTTGGGGGCAAGATCTACATCGTGACCGACCCGAGCGACGACCCCGTGATCCCGCGGCCCGGCACTCTCCGGTGGGGCATCGTCCAGTTCGAGCCGCTGTGGATCATCTTCGCTAGGGACATGATCATCACCACCACCCAGGAGCTGTTGATCCAGAGCAACAAGACCATCGACGGGCGCGGGGCGCAGGTGCACATCATGGACGGCGGCGGCCTCACCGTCCAGAACCAGCACAACGTCATCATCCACAACCTCCACGTCCGCAACATCAAGCTTACGCCGGGCGGAGACGTGGCGGTGTTCCCCAACCATTTCACCAAGCGCAGCCAAGCCGACGGCGACGGCGTCTCCATCTTCAACGCCACCAACGTGTGGGTCGACCACCTCTCCATGGCCAACTGCCAAGACGGGATCGTGGACGTCGTGGTGCAGGCCACGGCCATCACGGTCTCCAACTGCCACGTGACAAACCACAATGACGTCATGCTCTTCGGCGCCAACGACACCACGCCGGAGGACAAGGTCATACAGGTCACCGTCGCCTTCAACCACTTCGGGAGAGGGCTCGTCCAGAGGATGCCCCGCTGCCGCTATGGCTTCTTCCACGTCGTCAACAACGACTACACGCAGTGGCTCATGTACGCAGTTGGAGGCAGCAGCCAACCTACCATCATCAGCCAGGGGAACCGATACATCGCGCCGCCCAACATGGCTGCAAAAGAGGCACGCTAGCTGTTATTTATTTCTCTTTCGATCCATCCATCTTGTTACTCCTTCGTCCTGAGATAGATAGATATATATATATGCCATCAACGTGATGAATGCATGGATGGATGGGCAGGTTACCAAGCGCGAGTACGCCGAAGAACCAGTGTGGAAGAACTGGGTTTGGCATTCAGAAGGCGACCTCATGATGAACAACGCCTTCTTCGTTCCGTCAGGCGGCAATATTCAGCGGCAGCTCAACAAAAAGGACCTCATCAAGCCCAAGCCAGGGGAATATGTCACGAGGCTCACCCGCATGGCGGGCACGCTGACGTGCAAGCCAGGCTCTCCCTGCTGATCATCGCCGGCGTGGCATACGACACCTGCGAGGCAGAGGAGCCGCGGTCGCCGCCGCCCAGGCCCCACCTGAAGAAGAACCCATCTTGATGGTAGGCAGCATGGATATGCATAGAGGAATATGGAAGATTAATTAACCTGCTACTCTCTGTTTGCGTAATCAATGTACGTACGTATTGCTACTCGATTTTTTTCTTCTTCAGAGAAAATAGGACTTGTGTACCTATATATATATATATATATATATATATATATATATATATGCATGTCATGTACAGCATGAATGTATTGTAACCGCTCTTGTTTATGAATTGTATAAGAGATCACGCATTCGTTTCAATCTTCAGAAAGAGAGTACACCACCTCCTTGTTTTGTGCTTCTCTCGGATTTTTCTTTCTGTTCTTTATTAATTAAAAGAAAGAAGCGCAGTAGCTTACTGCCTTGCGACCAAATAATTACTAGCTTCTTTCTTCAGAATCCATGTTCTAATCTTATGGAGACAGGATGAACACTACTGAAACAATCGTTTCACACAAGTTCAGATCAATCTAGTAGTGATAAGGACATGTCAACAACATTGTTATTGGAGTGTAAAAAATAAAAGAAACGCTGATTGTTCAGAGGGAACAGAAGAAGGGACGCTGACATCCTCAGCCCATTTCTAGATGCCCTCTTTCAACGCATAAACTCTGCTTCGAAAAGATGGTGGCAATCTACTTATTGCTGCATCAATTTCCTGAAAAAAAACAGTTGTACCATTAGGGTTCCAGTGCAGTTTTTTAACAAAATTTGAAGGATAAGTCTGGGCGTTCAATGACAGGGTCAAAGAGGTAGACCTGACTTACTTACAAAGCATGTAAATTGAATAGAGAGTTCTTTTGAAGAGGACTGACAAATGCAGCAAGAAAGTTGACATGTTGTGCTTTATTACGAGGAGTTCAAAATATAAAGGGATTGCAAATAACTAGTGAAGTCGATTAACATATTAGATAGGACCAAGGTCCGGCCAAAACATCCTAAACATGAGTGGGGGTAAGACTGGACATTAATGAACAGGTAAAATGAGACCGAGTCATAGAATTTCAATAGAGAGAACTGAAGCAATAGGTTTTACCCTACCTCTTTTGTGTAACGAGCCGAAAAGTGAATTAGTAGAATGGCCTTGTTTTCAAGCTTGTCAGAGTGACTCGCAATCTGCAAATATTGCCAAACATAAATGGAAGTGTCAGGACTACGAAAACTGTGTGATAGTTTTTCCTTTGATGTATAGAAAAAAAGGTAGCCGTGGGATAACCTCAAACAAGTGTGTGTGCCCATACTGTCTTGCATGCTCAATGGAAACAGAGTCATCAAGGAAAGTGCTCTGAAAAATATAAAACAGTAAGCTGATTAATGATAGGAAATAACAGAAAAAGTTTTCAGCACAAAAAGTGAAACATATGTTCAACCATCAGGATTAAATTAATTGCTGCTAACTGGTGTCACAATATATTTTCCCAAAATCTAAGGAGAAAACGTGCCCTCCCTAGTCTCTCGGAGCACGCACAAACATAAGTTGCCAAGGTATTTTTTATTTTTTTCATGGCTTTTTTTATTTTTTGTGGGGTTCTTTGTGTTTTTTGTTGTGCCATCGGATCTTCATCGCGTGGCCACGGGGAGCGTCGCGCACCTGCACCCGCGCGGGCACGTTCGCACGCTAGCCCGCCTCTAAATTTTTCTAGCCGTGATGAGCTCTGTTTTCAATATAATGGTTATCAGCTCCTATGCAGTGAAATTTATCACTACCTGAAGTCGAAAACAGTGTTGATACTTTTGTCAACAACTGGAAGTTGGTTATACACTGAGAAAACGGTAAGAAGCAATACCTCAACCACAAGAATTCTTGCCTTCAATACATCAACATTATCAGGATCAAGAATGAAATCTGACATTGTATCTCCAGTAAAAGCAACCTCAGGTGTTGTCACGGTATTAGTAATCTGTAAAAACACAAACTGGGAAATCACAAGCACATACCACATCCACAACACTAACTAGACTGTGATTTACTGATTCCTAGGTAATACTGACATCCACCAAGACATACAAACCTCCACACCTGATAACTTCAACCTTTTGAGCTCGCTCCCCGGGAGGCCGAGATAATCCTGCTTGAGCTTTTGCTTCACCAAGTATATCACATACCCCTAGAACCATATCAGATATCAATTCCAGTCAGGCCACTGCACAAATTCTCGCAAATTCAACCAGTAACACGCGCAATTACCAGAGGTAAATCATGTTCAGCCACTGCTCACCTGGCTGGGTATAGCATGGTAGGTCTTGAAGGCCTTGACCTTGAGGTCTCTCCTGAGCTCATACTCCTCGCC
The DNA here is from genome assembly GCA_910589775.1 of Avena eriantha. Lineage (NCBI taxonomy): Eukaryota > Viridiplantae > Streptophyta > Magnoliopsida > Poales > Poaceae > Avena > Avena eriantha. The sequence goes on along the minus strand of OU342745.1, from coordinate 74,080,878 downwards.
GACGTCCAGCGGGATGAGGGTGTGCTTGAGCTCGGACTGGTCCATGGCGCGGTGCACTTCGAAAAGCCGCTCCACGAGCTCCCTAAGGTACCTGGGAACGAAGATGGTTGGCGGGCGCATCCTATAGAGGCCCCGCGTGGCCACGTACATGGGGAGGCCCCCGATGTGGTCCAGGTGGGCGTGGGAGATGAAGAGGAAGTCCTGCGACACGGCGCGCTGCGGGCACCGGCCGATGTCGAAGGCGAGGCTCAGCGTCGGGAAGATGACGCAGGTCTCCTGCCCGCCGATGGAGATGCCCTCCACGGGGTACCCCTCGATCTCCAGACGCGACTTCTTCGAGTTTGGTTTTACGGCGGGACAGGGGGTTGGAGGAAGAGGGTCCTTGGTGGTCGCCACCTCGGTTGACTTGCCGCTCTTTGCCATGGCACCGCCGCCGCCGCCGCCGCCGCCGCCGGGTGGAGCTACGATGGGTGGAGGGATGGCAGAGTTACAGAAAGGTCCCTAACGAAGCGTGCACTGTCTGTCCATCGCCCTATTCCGGACCACTTGGTACTACTGTGGAGATAATTTTAATTATTTTGGTTAGCACAACCATGACCGTTATAGACTTTTTAAAGCCCAATTTTGTAAACCGTCGGATCCCAGAGTTCCATCATTTCTCCATATATCCTATTCACTCCGTCCGCATAGATAAATTAGTTTTCTCTCTCTTCTTTTATGAGTCTCCACCAATATGAATGAAAGAGGAGAATAAGGATTGGTGGATGGTGTGAAGGAGAAGAATGGAGATTGGAGGATAAAGTGAGGAACTGCCTTAATAATATAGATGTAGACTCTTTTTAGGACTTAAGTGCTAGATGTACACTTATTTGAAGGCGGAAGGAGTAATCTATACCCATCATATGTTACATACATCATTGTCCTACCTCGATGACCGCTAGATCCTCTATGTCTTATCGATGCCCTTGTCATCCTCGCGTAATCTTATTCTCCCTCATCGAATCCTGGGTATCAACTCTTTTCAACCGATTGTCACTACACCTACGGTAATTCTTTGTCGAATTGACCTATCCATCTGTCACCACCAGTTCTATCCCTTGACATTAGGGGCAAAATTATGATTTGGACATGAGAGGGACAGACAAATTGCACTTCCCCCTCTCCCTCTGCCTCTCCCGAGTTGTTATAGTACCTAAGGGTTCCCTTTGCTTCCCCGGGGCCTCTCCTCTTCACCTCTTGCACCATCGCTGGCCGGAGTGGGGAGGGAGAGGTTGTCGGCATGTACATCATAGTGTTAGGTCTAGTGGTAGAGGTCGTGTGCCTATATGGGCTTTTTACCATCGATTGTGCATCTCTCTAGATCTCTGCAGCTAGATCTGGCGATTAGGGTTCGTCCTCGATATTCGAGAGCTCCTCTAGTCAGAGCTGGGGACGATGAAGAATACAACCGCAACCTCCAATAAAGTTTCACTATATCTTGGTTGCCTCGAGGTGGAGAGGGTGGTGCTGTGATGTCGCTTCTGGCTGGTCGTGGCGGTGATGAGAAGTGGAACCACGTGTTGGGCCACGCAGAGATAAACAAAACTTTTTCCCGTACGCGGTACTCCCAAGATCCAGCTCAGGTTATAGGCCACGAGATTACCGCTTAGAAGCGCAGATGCGGAACTTGATGTAGCGCGTCGAAGTAGTGCCGAACGATCCCATGGACAGCCTCCGGATCCCGCGGACAGCTGCTCCGCTAGATCCCCACGAGCTTCCCTGTCTCTAGCGCCGCACGTGCAACGTCTCTATCGGTATCCACACATACAGGAAGGAGCTTCGGACAGAGGATTTCTAGATCCTGTCTAGCCCGAAATGGAAGTGGAGAAAGTGACGGCTAGGTAAGGGACAATCCCTTGTCACTCTGCTTATATACACTCCTAGCTGGGCTCAACGCTTGAGGCCAATCTAGGCTATACTCCAATCTCCACATGGATATAATCCACATGGGCTCCTTACCCTTAAGTGTGTGACCCTGTAGGTTCACGTACACCTGGACACGACATGAGCTACTCCTCCAAGTATCCGGTCATGGCTTTGAGTCCAACTCACTCCCATGAACACTCGGTCTCAAGTCGATAGATGATAGCGGCTTCTAGCAAGACGTGCTAACTCCCAAGTGTCGTAAAGTCAAAATACAAACCTTCAATGTGACTTTTGTCCAACTCCCTTTGCCTCATGATATACTTGTTAAGCTATAGGCGAGTAGTTGTCATCCCTTTAATAGCTTAACTCTCTTCTCGTACCATGATATGTGATTCACTGGACTAACTCTTAGTCCGACTCCTCAGTTAACACTTAACTAAGTAGCACATGGCCATGCTTCCGAATCATATCACACGAGAGGGCCCAGAGAATATCTCTCCATTACAGAGGGGCAAATCCCATCTTGGTAATCCACGTCACGCAGCTTGCTTCACAACCAACCCGAACTCTACCTTTATAACTACCCTTTTATGGAACAACGTTTGATAGAACTTAAGTTGGCGATTTACAACTCGGATCATGCAAATCACCTCAGGTCAAAGGATTCCATTTCTTGACTGTAAATGACAACATGCTTGTTGCATCTCAACTGTGGGTCAGTCTGACTCGCTAAACTCTTTAGCTGAATCAGTGTAAGTCAGAATAGCATCACCATGCCCATGACAAGTGGAACCATGTCATCAGCCGACTTGCACATTGGTCTAAGTTGTGTGTCCAGCACAACCTCAACGACCAAGGACAATCTAGTATGAACAATCGTGAATATATAGTTCCGCAACTGAATCACGTATTTAGTGATACATATCTGATGTTCATATAAGGACAACTTTACTTTATGAATACTTTGGTAAATATCATCAACCATGTTTGCCTCTAGAGCATATTCTCAATAGTCTCCCACTTGCACTAGAGTCAATCATCATGAAATCACATGTCTAGGCATCTAATGCCCATGGCTCTTACGTGTGCCTCATTGTCGGGTGGTGGCACGACATATGCCATGGATAGGCTAAAGATGGGGCCAATGTGCACTAGAGGAATCTAGGGAGGGATAGTGTGGTGATTCCACACACAAATGTTTGTATTTCACTCTATCAATGGTGGATTACAAGGGCTCCTCGAGCTGTTCGTGAGAAGGAGACTAGTTCTCTTACCCTCCCCACTACAATGCTCTAGAGTTCTTCCAAGACAGAATGATCGATCCCCTGCTGTGGAGGTCCTGGTGCTCCTTATATAGGGGGAGCCCAGGTTACAAAGTTAGGGCATACGTGGAGGCATATTCCCCGAATATGCCTCTTGGTTAAAGCTAGATGCTTCTTTATCCACTTTAACGGTTCATACGGACTATGGACGTAACCCTCTGCATGCCCCTTGCCTTTAGGCGTCACCAAACACGGACTACGTCAGCCGACATTGCCCATGTCATCTTTGTCGGCCATGCCTCGCTGGTTCTTCCCTCTGCTCGCTTCGCTCATGCTTCAGTGGGAAGAGGCCACCTTTTGATCAGCGGGAGATTCCTTCCTTCTCCTCGAAGCCAAGTGGTAGCCCGGCTAGCGCTTGGTTAACCCGGCTACGAGGGTACCTGCATACATGGCAAGTCAAGTTTGGCCGACTTATATTTTATGTCGGGCGGATTAATGTTAGGCAAACGCCCACTAGGCCAGGTTACTCCGTAAGTCAGCTTGTCTTGAGGTGACCCGGCCAGCACTTGCTTTGACTGTGCCGTACCTCGGCTAACTTGGCCTTTATACCTCGGCGTGACCCTACCCGGGGGTATCCCCCCAACATTAGTCCCTGAAGCTGGTGCGGTCTTAGCAACTTCAGCTGTTAAGGCCACAACAGGTTCCCCTTATCCGAATTTGCACTTCTTCAGCTGAGTTATTCCGTAACCCGGACTCTTTGCTTCGATATTCCCTTGGCTCAATACGAGTTACTTCTCGCTGGCCGGGTTTTTTCCCATGTATCCGGGTTACTTTTCCTTCTCTCATATGCCTCCCCACGTCCTACATGGAGGGTAATCATCACTTGGCCTCATTTTAAGGGCCTCACCAGTTTACTGCGCCAGTTACTGTAGTAAATGTCAGGAATAACTGCTCTACATGTCCTATCGTGGCAGCCCCTCGGTAACTCTATCATAACATCACGTCATGGGATCCCCTGCTCCTTGTAACCTTTGCTGTGGCACAAGCCTGATTGGCTGGTTTGGAGGATACACGCCCACATCATGTAGTTGGGCCGCAGCAACCGATCCCACTACGCGCATGTGACGCGCGGTTAAATAGGGGGCAGGGGAGGCTCTTGGGGAAGTTCCCCCACTTCACGCGCCCCCCTGCCCCTTGCCCCCTTCTTCTCCACAGCGACGCCACCGCCGCCATCGCTTCTGCGTTAGCGCTGCGCCACCGCTGCCGTAGCCAGCCGCTCCTTGCGACCGCACCACCGCTTCCGCTCGAGCCTTTCGCCACGGGGCCCTGCACCTCAAAATTCCCCACGGCTGGCTACTATTTCTCTGATTACCTTCTTGAGGATCTTAACTTACCCATGACAGAAGAGGAGGCTGCCATTGTTGCTGAGGAGGAGGAAGAGGACGAAGCCCACGAGCGTGGCGCTTGGGCGGGTGCTTTCGTCTGTCGGGATGATCTGGACTGGCTCTATGCGACCCGCCGCATCCCCACGGGCGTCGCCTGCCGCCTCGCCACCGAGGAAATTCCCCCTTCGCCAAATCTAGGCGAGTACGTCGTCTTCCTCTCCCATTTTCAGCACGGATTCGGCTTGACTGTTTACGATTTTTTCCATGATTTCATCTCCATCTACCAGCTATAGCCTCACCTCCTTCCTGCCAACGCAATCATGTCTCTTTCCTCTTTTTCCTCCGGCATAGAGGGGTACCTCGGCCTCTGACCCTCCAAAGAAATGTGGATCAAGTTTTTTGGTCTCCGCAAGAATGTTATCCCGGATCCTGAGCTCTTACCTATTGACGAACACCTTACCCAGTGCGGTGGAGCCTCCATTTCTCCCTGCAAGAAATCCGCTTTCCCCGGGTTACCGGCCTCGAATCCTGCAAGGGCTGGGCCCGGACCTTCTTCTATGTCTAGAATACTTCCGACATAGACTTGATCCGGCTCCTCCCCTTCAAGATGGATGTATCATACACCTCTCTGTGGGAGAAGATCCCGAAGCGCCCACCGCCTTGGCGAATCAGGTTGATCGCCGGACCAAGGAGCTGGTCAAGTTGGGGTTGCGGGCGAGGACGTTATGATCACTTTCGTCTGCAGTCGAGTCTACCCCTATAGAAATGCTCCCATAAGATTTGCTATCTGAGCGGCCCCCTTGACCCCCACCGAACCTCCTCCTTCGAGCTTAACAATTCTGAGGTGTTTTCCGCCGGGTCATGGCCATCTTCAAGGTGGAGGAGTTCTCCGAGGCTTGCAAATGGGTGCTCACACCCTTTACCTGGGCCAACCCGCCTCCTAAGGTAAACTCTTCTCTTGGTATTTTTTCCAGGTATTTCGGTATGTCGGATAGCTTCCTAACTTAACCATTTAGTATTTTTTCTCCCAGCTGTTTCTCCAGTAGACAATTGAGGATGGCAAGGACCTGGCCCTCAAATGGGTTGCAGACCGCGCAGAGCCGGACAAGGTGGAGCCTAACTCAGAGAGGTTCTTGCCTACTCAAGACGGCACCAAACGACCCTCTGGTAAGGCCTCTTCTCTAAGGGATTGGCTGGATGACGATGACTCAGATGTTGAGGTTATGGATGTCGTGGAAATGGCCACGGCAGTCGCTGCCATAGGCAGCGATTGAGAGTTTCGTGAGGAAGAGGTGGCGGCCATCTGCGGTGCGAGATGGGGCCAGGTGCACAGGGGTTTACCCAGGTTCGGCCCCTAGAGGGTAAAGACCTACTCCTGCTAGATTGGATTATGAGAGAGCGAGTTACAAGGGTGGCGATCTCGGCGGCTAGGCAGCGAGTCGCTTGAGGGGGTGTATGATGGGACGTAAGTCTCTACGATACCCTAGGGAGGTTTATATATGAAGCACCTCCCAGGGTTTACAAGTTGTCCCCGAACAAGATAAGGATCCGGGGGCTTTTGACCTAATCCGACTGGGCTTCTGCTACGCTCCTCAGCTTCCAGTCACCAGTCGATGGGCGTCTTCTTTCCTCAGAGTCTAGTTGCTATCCTCCAGGCGTACTCGCGGGCCTTCCGGCCCACTCGAAACCTACTACTGAGCATACCCCCTTTGGCATATCCCCATAAGTAGTCCCCGAGGCCATCGTTGATGTAGGCGCATGCGTCCTTTGGTGCTTGAAGTAGGCGAGCCCAATTTGGGCGCCCAGTCGAATCGGCGATGGACCCTATTAATGCCTAGGAGAATTTCTCCACAGCTCCACTCGTCACTTTAATGAACATCATTGCTGCCCAGTCGTCATTTCGGCGAGAAGAGAGATTGGCGGGTGGCGAGTGGACCACGGGAGTTGGACCATCAACCTTCGTCAAACTATCCGTTGGAATTTCCAATGGTAACTACGGCGCAATTACCGTGGGTAACGGCTATCCCGATTTTGGCGGGTGACTTTTCCCATATAAGGGGAGTGATGGATCGGTTTTGCGATCCTGCTTTGCATTCTTCATCCTTCCTCATTTGCTCTTCCTCTCTGCTCACCCCCGACCTATTCTCCTCGCATCGCGCGATTCCACTTTTCACTCAATGGCGCCTCCCAAAGGCTCGTGGGGAAAATCCAAGTGCACCACAGCCCAGCTGAAATCCTTCGAGGACGCCAGGGTGCTCCGCAAGGGGAATTGGCGAGTTCCCCCCTCTTCCGAGACCAAGCCGAAACCGCGGCCCGGCGAGTTCATCTGCTTCACCAGCCATCTCGAGAGGGGCTTAGGGTTCCCCACTTCGCTCTTCTTCCGGCGCTTCTGCGCGTACTACGCGATCAAGCCCTCAGATCTTGGTTCGCATAGCATCGAGCAGCTGGCGATCTTCGTCGCCTTCTGTGAGTGCTACCTCGGCTACAGGCCATACTTCCCGCTGTGGCTGGAGCTCTTCCACGGCCGCATCGGGCGCGAGGCGTCCAACGGCTTGATGCTGGCCGTAGGCGGGGTCACCTTCCAGTTGAAGCCGAAGGACAACTTCGTCAAGCTCCTCCTGCCGAACAAGGCCGCCAGCGAGTGGAAGAAAGGCTGGTTCTACGTCAAGGAAGCTACTCCCTCCAGCGAGGTCTCCCTTCCTGAATTCGTCGCCGAGAGGAGCGAGCCCCGTCGACTGGTGCCAAAGAAGCTCCCTGAAGATCAGCGGATGGCTGTCGTGGAAATGATGGATCAGATCCAGAAGCTGAAGGACCAGGGGTTGATTCCGATCAACCTCTACAATTGCTGGCTCGGGCGGCGCCTGGTTCCGCTGGCGGCTCGTCCACACTGGATGTACGAGTACATCGGGAAGCTTGATCCATCTCGCACCAGCAAGGAGTCGTGGGAGGCCGAAGATTACAAGGCCGCCCTGAAGAAGATCACCGACGCAGAGTTCACGGGTGCGACGGTCGGAGTCGCCCCGTATACTCCCGTGAAGAACGAAGCCCCTACAGTAAGTCTTCTTTCCAATCGCTCCGTTCGTATTCCAATTTCATTCTTTTCGCTTGTCGTGTTTTTGACTCGCAGTGGTTCTCAGCTTTTTCAGGTATTGGAGGGTTGGCTCCCTCCGCTCGATGAAGAAGTCCCCCAGGAGCTAGAGGAAGATTCCGAGGGGGATCCTTCCGATAGCGACGGGGAAGACGAAGAGGTCGCTCCCCTATCACATGTGGCTCGCAAGACCCGAATGCAGAAACATCGAGAGGTCGAAGCGAGCCGCAGCCTAGACGAGTTCGAAGGAGGCGACGAGGTCGCCCAGGAGTAGACGTCTCAGCACACCGCTATGCCTTCGAAGCCCCCACGCCGGCCTAAGTCGCCAGCAAAAAGGCCTGCATCACCGTTCAGGTCGTCAGTGGTGTTCGGGTCGGACAACGACTCCGATGGCGAAGGGTCTCCTAAAGTCTCGCACAAGGTCCCGAGGGCTGCAATCCCGACGAAGGGGTTGGAGGGCGAGGACACATAGGTGGTGGTAGAGGCGCCCCTGCCTTCGATCGTACCGTCGACCTCGGGGGTCCCAAGCCGAGAAGCGACCGACGTAGTGCCGCCCAAGTCGCCGCTGCCGTTGAAGGCAGCGGCATCGGAGCCGGAGATCCTGACGACTGCGGCTTCGTCATCAAGGAAGCCCTCGGTTTCATGGGCTTCGGACGTATTCGAGCGGGGGCTCAGTCGCAAGCTGGGTCCCGAGTTGGATAAGCCTGCCCATATCAGTACCGGGCTTCGCGTTCTTCCAGTCGCCAAGTAAGTTATACTTCCTTGTCCCAATTTGCTTTGCTTCTTTCGTGTTGTGGTTGTGCTGATTAGAAGGGCTCGTGCAGGTCGGGGGCTAAGAAGATTGGTCGCCCTTCGGTTGCCAAGATTCCCCCGGCCACTATCGCGGGAGAGGGTGATCTGCCCAAGAAGAGGAAGGCCTCCGAGGATGTCGCGTCTGCTGAAGTCGCGAAGAAACAGAAGGGGGCGCTGACGACGCCGCGACCGGGGGAAGCGCCGTGGAGCCAGTTGCTGCGCCGCTCGTCGAAGAGGGGGCGACGACGCGATCAGAGCCAGCACCAGCTGCGTCCGCGCCGGAGGTGCCGGTCCCGGCGGCCAGCGCCCCTGCCAGGGCGTCGGCGATGTTCCCTCGCTTTATGGCAAGGGGGTTTCTAGGCGGTGCGGATGCGCAATCTCCGCAATTCCTGGAGATCGTGGACGCGGAGATTGAGGCCCGACGCGGGTGCACCTCCTTCACGGTCCCGTCGACTGACGCTGCTGAACTTCACAAGATGCTCGGCGCTGCTATTCAGGTATGTTCAGTCCCCGAATTCCTAGTCGCTGAATTTCAGCGGCTGGGAATTGTCTTTATTTTCCTGTATTCTCCAGTCCTCGAGTTCCTAGTCGCTGAATGTCAGCGGCTGGGAGCTGGTCTAAATTTTCCTGTATTCTCCAGTCCCCGAGTTCCTAGTCGCTGAATTTCAGCGGCTGGGAACTGGTCTTAATTTTCCTGTATTCTCTAGTCCCCAAGTTCCTAGTCGCTGAATTTCAGCGGCTAGGAACTGGTCTTTCTTTTCCTCCCAATGCTTAGCTGGTCTCGTTGTTTTGCAGGGGTTACAGCGGGAGTCGACTGATCGGCAGGCTGCGCGAGAGTGCCTGGAGCGTGATTTGCGCGAGGCGCAAGAGGTGAACCGGCGGCTTCAGGAGAGGATCGGTGAGTGTTTGACGTTGTTCTTCTTTGCTTGTTATGAGCTGGTTTTGTGCAATACTCTGACATCTCTGCTTGTAGATGGTTTCCCGAACGAGGTCTCCAAGGCCCGTGAGGGGTATGTCCCACTTGCCGAACTGGACGCGGCGAATGAGCGAGTGGCCTCCCTAGTCAAGGAGTTGGAGGATGCTAAGGCGGCCTCAATTTCTTCGGAAGAACGTGCGAAGGCTGCCGTCGCCGCCGCTGAAGAGGAACGCAAGGCCACGGACTCCATTATCGTGGGACTGCATAATGACTAAGCCGCTTTGGAGAGGCACGTCAAGGAGAATTGCCGCAAGCTTCTTGGTGAGTTTCTGTCATTTGCCTTATCCTTTTGTCGGTTCTCCACTTTTGGGGGTTTCATTGTTTCACTGACATCTGACTTTCCAGCTGTGGTTGGCCAAAGCGACCCGGTGGTGCAGACGTATACCGCTTCGCAGTGCGTGACTGCCGTGGTGAATGCTGCCACAGCCTCGGCGTTGTGTGTCCAGGCGGCTCTCCAGGGCATGTCTCCCACCGATGTCATCCCTGGGGGGCTCACGGAGGTGTGGCGCTATCTGGAGGAGGTGCCCGCGGTTGTGGAGTGGATGACGTGCTCCGCGTTCAGGCGCGGGGCCACCACAACGTTGAGCTTGGGCCTTGCGCACTTCCGGACGACTTCGATCTAGACGACGTCACGAGTGGCTATCCTTCGGCGACCGGCACGGTGGAGATGTCGGAGGTGCTGAAGCTGACTGCGAAGGCCACTCATTATGCCGACCGTGTCTTGGCGATGGGGGATCTTCTGCCGTACCAGGAGACGATGCTGGCACCTGGCGACCCCGAGCCAGAGCACTGCGACATGAAGTCGGAGCAGCCCTTCCGGTCGTCGTTGGCGAAGTCGCTGACCTCGTACCCGGCGAACCCGTGGCGGCCCTTTGTGCGCGTCAAGGGTGGTGGCGCTTCTTCTTCATCAGGGCCTGTGGAGTAAGCAAATGTAATAGTTGTAATAGATGCCAAGTGGCGAACATTGTATGATGTTTTTGTAATCCATGTCGCAGGGACTTTGTCGACTTGTGTTATGATTAAGGGAGTGTTTTGTTCAACAATTTGAGCGAGTCCCCGAGCGCGTCCGCCCTTTAGTGGGGTATAACTCGATTTTGTACTTTGATGTGTTTGATTTGTTTTCACGTTTGTTTTTATCCCTCGCGTCTCCTGAGCGGCGAGTCCCCGAGCGCGAGTGGGGTTCGTTTGTGAACGAGTCCCCGAGTATTGTGCTAGACCGTATTGGTCGTGATCCTGTTGTAGGTTGTGAATGCGTTGTTTGTAACGCGTCTCCTCCCCTGGCCCGGAGAGCCATTCGCTTGGCGAGCCCTAAGCATCTCTCTTACTAGGTGTGTTCCCGAGCCGCGTGGGGTCCCCGTTTTGCGGAGTCCCCGTGCGTGGTACTTAACCGTTCGAGTCGCTTTGCGCTAGGGTGGGAGGGATAGATCGTTGTGAGAAGCGTGTATCGGATGTCTTGGCCCGGCGGGCCAGTCGGGCTAGGCGACTCCAATGGCGGCTCCGGGTTGGCGTTTTTCGTGGACGACCCAAGGCCCGAATATTTCCGATACCATTGTGCCGCACTACTTGGCCGTGCCGGTCGCTCGACCAGAGGTTGACTTCCGTAAGTAGCATATTGCTATTATGTACGAGTGCGAGTGGCACAAGAATATGGTGAGTGGACACAATTTGTGCGATCCGAATGAATTTCATTATATATTCCGATGGAGTACAGTGTGAGGTTCTAAGTATAGAACTTTCTGAGGAGGTTTACATTCCATGGCCTCCCGACCCCCAATTGGCCGTCACCCCGTATGTCGATGAGGTAGCAGGCATCGTTGCCAAGGACTCGGCCTATGGCGAATGGCCCCTCCCATGGGGGGATAGCTTGTGCATGCCCTTCTTGTCTTGGACCAGTCGTAGGACCAGGTCGCCTTCCTGGAAGGTGCGAGTTCGCACTCGGCGGCTGTGATAACAGCGAAGTCCTTGCTGGTATATGGTGGTGCGGGAGCGAGCCAGGTCGCGTGCTTCGTCGAGTTGATCGACGCTATCTTGGCGGGCGGTTTCGTTGGCCGCCTCGACGTAGTTGGCGACTCGAGGGGAGTCATGCTCCAGGTCTGTTGGCATTACGGCCTCGGCGCCATACACCATGAAGAAAGGCGTGAACCCGGTTGATCGGCTGACGGAGGTGCGGATCCCCCATATCACAGAGGGGAGCTCGTCGACCCAACATCCTGGGGTGCGTTCGAGGGGCACCTGTAGTCGCGGCTTGAGACCGTGGAGGACGCTGTGGTTGGCGCGCTCTGCTTGGCCGTTTGACTCCGGGTGGGCGACTGATGCGAGGTCGAGTCGTATGCCGTGCTCCTCACAGAATTCCGCCATGGACCCCTTGGCGAAGTTGGTGTCGTTGTCTGTGATGATGCTGTGTGGGTAGCCGTACCAGTAGATGAGTTCGCGGAGGAACTTGGTAGCCGTCTTGCCGTCGCACTTCTTGATCGGCTTGGCCTCCACCCATTTGGTGAACTTGTCGACTGCGACCAAGAGGTGAGTGAAGCCCGATGGGGCCTTCTTGAACGGGCCGACCATGTCCATGCCCCATACGGCGAATGGCCACGTGATGGGGATTGTCTTGAGCGCCGAACCAGGAAGGTGCGTCTGGTTGACGTACTTCTGGCATCCGACGCATCTTTGGACAACGTCGGTGGCGTTGGCGTGTGCGGTGAGCTAGTAGAAACCGTGCCGCATGGCCTTGGAGACTATCGACTTGGCGCCGACGTGATGGCCGTAGTCGTCGGCGTGGATGTCCTGGAGGATCTTGCGGCCTTCCTCTGGCTATACGCAGCGTTGGAACACGCCGGTCACACGGCGCTTGTGGAGCTCGCCGTTGATGATGACGAAGGATTTGCAGCGGCGTACGATCATTCGTGCCTCTGTCTTGTTGCTCGGTAGGAGTTTGTGTTCCAGGAAGGCGACGTATGGCGCTGTCCAGTCGCTAGGTTCCACAACCATGGCGACTAAGGCCGGTTCTGGTTGTAGTGGGATCCCGACGCCGATCTCCTTCGGTGGGCTGACGGAGGGCTTGTGGATGATGTCGAGGAAGATGCCTACTGGTGGCGCCTTGTGAGCCAACCCGATGCGGGAAAGGGCGTCCGCTTCCTCGTTTTTACGCCTGTCGATCCACTCGACAGAGTAGCCGTGAAGTGTCCTCCCAGTTGGTCAACGGCCTGGCGGTACGCTATCATTGTTGGGGAAACAGCGTCGCATGTCCTGGCCACTTGGCCGGCGACTAGGTCGGAGTCGCCGTAGCATCATAGGCGATTGATGTTCATCTCCTAGGCGGCTCTCATGCCGTGGAGGAGGGCCTCGTATTCCGCCGCGTTGTTGGTGCAGGGTTTGAAGTTGAGGTGGAGCACGTAGCGGAGCTTGTCTCCTTTGGGGGAGGTCAGTATGACCCCATCCCCCGCGCCGTCGGCGTTCATGGAGCCGTCGAAGTGGAGCGACCAGTAGTGGAGGTATGGGAGCTTCTCTGGCTGCTGTGCCTCTTCCCAGTCGGCGAGGAAATCGGCCAGGGCTTGCGACTCTATCGCTTTTCGGGGCTCGTATTTGATGTTGTGGACGCCGATCTCGACGGCCCACTTGGCGAATCGTCCAGTCACATCGTGGTTGCGTATGATGTCTTGTAGGGGCACGGAGGATACCATCGTGATTGGGTGCTCCTGGAAGTAGTGCGGGAGTCGCCGTTGTGCTCGGAATACCGCATACACCAGTTTTGGTATTGCGGGTAGCGCTGTCGTGAGTCTGTTAAGACTTCGCTGATGTAGTATACTGGGCGTTGTATGGGGCGCTCCTTGCCCTCTTCTGGTCGTTCGACGACCATCACGGCGCTGACGACCCGATTGGAGGCCGCGACATAGACGAGCATTGGCTCTCTGTCGAGTGGCGCGGTGAGTAGTGGTGCCGTGAGTAGCACTTCTTTGAGTGCTTTCAGTGCGTTGTCGGCCTCTGCATCCCATTGGAACGTTGGGTTCTTGCGCATCAGGCGGTATAGGGGCATTGCCTTCTCGCCTAGCCGGAGGATGAAGTGACTGAGAGCCGCGACTCGCCCTGCCAACTTTTGGACGTCGCGCAGGCACTCGGGTTTCCCGACTCGCGCGATGGTGTCGATCTTGGTGGGGTTGGCCTCAATGCCTCGCTTGGAGACTACGTACCCCAGAAGTTGTCCGGTGGGTACGCCGAAGGTGCATTTTCCGGGGTTCAGCTTGATGTTGTACCTCCACAGATTTGCGAAGGTTTCTGCTAGGTCGGCGAGCAGATCGTCCTGGTGGGTGGATTTTACCACCACGTCGTCGATGTAGACGTGGATGTTGCGGCTGATTTGGCTCGCTAGACACTCCTGCATGCACCTCTGATATGTGGCGCCTGCGTTCTTGAGGCCAAATGTCATGGCCGTGTAGCAGAACGCGCCGAATGGCGTGATGAACGCCGTCTTCTCCTTGTCTTCGACCGCCATCTTGATCTGGTTGTAACCAGAGTAAGCGTCGAGAAAACACAGTGACTCCGATCCCGTGGTCGAGTCGATGATCTGATCGATGCGCGGTAGGACGAACTCCTCCTTCGGGCAGGCGCTGTTGAGGTTGGTGTAGTCTATACACATTCTCCAGGTGTTGTTCTTTTTGAGGACCAGGACTGGGTTTGCCAGCCACTTGGAGTACTTAATTGGCCGGATGAAGCCTACGGCTAGCAGGCACTGGACTTCCTCGGCGATTGCTTGACGGCGCTCTTCATTGAAGGGCCGTAGCGACTGTTTTACTGGTCGCACTTTGGGGTCGGCATTGAGTTTGTGCTCAGCGAGTTCCCTTGAGACACCTGGCATGTCACATGGCTTCCATGCGAAGATTTTGTGGTTCTCATGAAGGAACCCGATGAGCGCGCTTTCCTATGCGGGGCTCATATGCGCCCCGATGGTGACCGTCTGGCTGGAGTCGCCTGGGACGAGCTCGATGGTGCGGGTGTGCGTGGTCGCCTCGAACGTGGAATTCGGGGCGATCGGTTTCTTCAGGATGGTGGGATCGTCCTTGTTGATGTTGCCCGCGTATTTCGCGAGCTCCTCCGCATGGTTAGTCTCCATGGCGATGACGGCGTCGGCGAGCTCGGCGCCTTTTTCCTCGCATTCCACGGCCATATCAGGGTCGCCGTGGATGGTGATGATGTTGCTCGGCCCGGGGAGCTTCATCATGTTGTAGGCGTAGTGCGGGGTCGTCATGAACTTTGCGAATGCCTGGCGGCCCAGGACGCAGTGGTAGGGACTGCGGAAGTTTACCAGCTCGAAGACGATCCTCTTCGTGCGGTAGTTTGCCGGGGTGCCGAAGGTGACTAGCAGTGTCACCTTCCCGATCGGGTACGCCTTCCGACCGGGGACGATGCCGTGGAAGGTCGTCAGTGTTGGCTCGACGGCTATTTCTGGGAGCTGGAGCCTTTTGAAGGTGTCGAGGTATAGGATGTTGATGGAGCTCCCACTGTCCATCATCGTCTTGGGCAGCCAGTAGTCGGCCACCTTTGGCCTGACCACCAGGGCGACTCGCCCTGGATACTCGATTCTTGGCGCGTGGTCCTAGCAACTCCAGGTGATGCTCTGTTCGGACCAGTTTAGGAAGCGGGGGATGTCGACTTGCGTCACCGCATTGACGGCGACTGCGCGTGCGAGTACCTTCTTCTCTCGCTTGGTGCCGAGCCCGGTGAAGGTATGTAGCGACCCGACAGCGGTTCCGAAGCCGCCGCCGTTCCCGTTGTCCTGCGGTTGGTTTTTGTTGGGGTCCTCCCTTGCACGTCTCGCCTTCTCGATATCTTTGAGAGAGTGGCTGTCGGCGGTGGTGTGGATGGCTGGCTTTCCCTCCCTGCTGTGGTAGATGCAGGGCTGATTGAGCAGGGCAGCGGGGTCGAATTTCGGCCTCGTCGCGTTGTTGGCGCGGTAGTTCCCGCTGTCGCGGTAGTTTCCTCCGTTGCGGTGGTAGTTCTTGGAGTCGCGTTGTCCATAGCCGGCGTTGGCGATGAAGTCAACTCGCCCGTCGGTCCGGTGCTTGCCGGTGATGCGGGTGTTGCTGTAGCGCATATCGCGTAGGCGCCCGCTGTCGTGGATGCTAGTGCGTTGTCTTCCTCCCGACTCGTCGTCGGAGTCTTGGTTGGGGTCTTCCTCCGCGTAGCGGTTGGAAATCTCGAGGAGGTCGGGGATGTTATCGAGCGTCCCGGTAGACCCTCTTGATCTTGGCAACCAGAGGTTCGTACCGGCACGCGTTCTTGAAGCAGTGTATCGCCGTGTCTGGGTGGATACCGGAGGCGTTTATCCACAGCTCTTGCCACCTTTGGATCCACCGGCGGGTCGACTCGCGTTGTCCCTGGATGCATCGCTCCAGGATCTCGATGGTGGTGGCGCAGGTGTAGGAGCCCTCGAAGTGCCTGATGAAGGCGTCCCGCATTTCTTCCCAGGAGTCCATGCTGTCGGCGGGTAGCGTGTTGATCCATTGCCGGGTCGCACCCTCCATCAACAGGGGGAGGTAGCAAGCGGCGAGCAGGTCGGTGTGGCCTGCGATCCCCATTGCCATGAGATATGTGTCCAGCCAAACGGCGGGGTCGTACGTCGGGTCGTATTTGTCGATCTCCTTGGGGGCCTTGAAGTTGGCGGGGTATTTTTCCCCGCAGATCATGGGTCCAAAGCATTGTGGCCTGACTCGGCTGAGCGAGCCTCTTGGCTCCGGGTCGCTGCGGTTGGCGAGGGTGTGTCGCAGGTCGTAGGGCTGGCGCGACCGCCACGCCTGATTGTTGATGATGTGCATTCGGGCGTCGAGTGGTTGCCCATTTGCGGCGACGGTGTTGTTCGCAGGTCGCGACTTGTTGGTCGACAACGCGGGGTTGGCGGCCCGCGGTTGGTTTGCCAGGGGTTGGGGTGGTGGGCAAACTATCGCGTTGGCCACGGTGGGGTGGCCGCTTGATGCAGCCCTTCTTGCAGACGAGCGGGAGTACATCCGCCCTTGCGGATCGACTCCCGTGGCTTGTTGCTCGATGGCCCTGACAAGTAGGGCCTTGGCGTACTGGATCTGTAGCGCACCGTCGCCTTGGACATCGAGGTTGGCGATCGCGCTGTCAGCCGCGACGACGTTGTCCATCGAGGTGGAGTACAGTGGTAGCCCGTTGGCGTCCCGAGCTTGAGGCGAGATGATGATCCGTGGTTGGTCTGGTGGGGGCGCACGGCCCATGGGTGGTGGAGGGGCCCTATTCGCCGGTGCTCCAGGTGGTGGTCTTGCGGGGTTGCCTCCTCCTGGCGGCGCGTTCTCGCCGTGTTCGCACTCGGCGGCATGTGTGGGGTTGCCCTCGTCATTGAAGTTCAGGACGCGGCCCTGAACATCGGGATTCAGGCGGATCCTGATGCGGCGCTGGTGATAGAGTGACAGCTCCTTCGCCGTCTCTCGTTCGAGGCGGTATTTCTCATGCTCGGCGAGTTCGTTGCGCTGCGCCTCCTGGAGCCGCAAGCGGGCTTGTTCCACCTCCGTGGCTGTCGCGGTCGGCGGAATCGGCGTGGAGAACGGATCTGGCGGGGCGGCCGTGCTACCCGCCATGTAGATCGTGTTGAAGCGATTGGATCTAGCACGAAGATCCTCGGGGGATTCTGAGCCGGAGTCGGAGTCGAAGATCCCCAGGATGGAGGGATCCTCGAAGTCTTCGGGATTGGAGACTCGCGTGATGGAGTCCTCCCGTGACGCGGCGGTGATGGATCCGTTGGTCGATGCAGGGGTCGCGGAGTCGGCGTTGTCGTTTAAGGCGTCGTTGTTGGTGGCGACGTTGGTCTCGACCGCGTCGCTAGCAGCCGAGTCGTACTCAGTGACGAGGCCCCTGATGGAGCGGACCTGCTCCTCCGAAAGCAGATCGCGGTGTGGAAGCGATCCGCCGACGATCATGGTCGCGGCTGGGTCGACCGTGCCGGTAAAGCCGACGAAGAGGTTGATGGAGCCGACCGGCATCACCGCGGCGTATGTGACTGGGCGCGACACTGGGATGTAGCTGTTGGGCAGGATTTGCAAGATCCCACCGAAGGCGATCATGCGGCCGGTGGCGAACGGCCACTCGATCGGCGAGTAGGGTCTCGCCGCAGAACTCAGGCCAGTCCCGCTATGCCCCACGGTGGGCGCCACTGTCGTGGAAATGGCCACGGTAGTCGCTGCCATAGGCAGCGATTGAGAGTTTCGTGAGGAAGAGTTTGTGGCCATCTGCGGTGCGAGATGGGGGCAGGTGCACAGGGGTTTACCCAGGTTCGGCCCCCCAGAGGGTAAAGAGCTACTCCTGCTAGATTGGATTATGAGAGAGCGAGTTACAAGGGTGGCGAGCTCGGCGGCTAGGCAGCGAGTCGCTTGAGGGGGTGTATGATGGGACGTAAGTCTCTACGATACCCTAGGGAGGTTTATATATGAAGCACCTCTCAGGGTTTACAAGTTGTCCCCGAACAAGATAAGGATCCGGGGGCTTTTGACCTAATCCGACTAGGCTTCTGCTACGCTCCTGGGCTTCCAGTCGCCATTCGATGGGCGTCTTCTTTCCTCAGAGTCCAGTCGCTGTCCTCCAGGCGTACTAGCGGGCCTTCCGGCCCACTCGAAACCTACTGCTGAGCATACCCCCTTTGGCATATCCCCATCAATGGAGGTACTTGATCCGGTGCCTATCTCTTACGCGTTCCTGGTTATGTCCAAATCTTCAGCTAACTTGGCCGGTCAGGTCCTTGAGGTTCCCCCTCTCGCCACGGATGATCCGGCTCGTGTCCCTTCCCAGAAGCGCGTGGCTACCTCGGCCGCAGCTTCGAAGGCACCACCGCCGAAGAAGAGGCAGAAGAAGTCCAGGGTGAAAGCTCCAGCCAAGCCAGTTGTCAAGAGCACCACCCGGAGGACGCCGAAACCTCGGGAGCCTCCTACCTCGGACGAGTAACTCGTTTTTCCTTTCCTGCTCATCTCCGAGTATTTCTCCTTTTGCCTTTGTCCTTTATTTACCTTTCTTTCTCCTTTTGACTTGTTGCTTTTCGTTTCTTCAACGCTCCTAGGGTTATTCCCCAGAGTGGCCCCAACATTTCCTCTCCGATCTGGAGCGGCTCTTCCCCCCCCCCCGGTGACGACGATGTACGTCTGCTGAGTCCTATCCAAGAGGACTCCTCGGCAGCGCCAGATCAGATCCCACCTCGTCATGAGGAGGGCAACGTCGACACAGGGGGCAGTGGGGCGATCGAGGATACGGTGATGCCGAATCTCCCCAGTTCCTCTGCACTGCCGCAACCATCCAGTTTTGAGGTGCCAGATTCATCGGCACCGCCCCAAAACGTTTTTTCCTCAATTCTAGTCTCTCCAGCATTACCAGTGTCAGCACTAGCAGCATCAGCAGTACCAGCACCAACAGCGCCAACAACACCAGTAGCACTAGCAGCATCAGCAGCACCACCACCAGCAGCAACAGCAGTAGCACCAGTACCTATAGCACCAGTACCAGCACCACCAGCGCCAGTAGCAGCAACAGCAACAACCACGACCACAGCCAAGCCATCTTCCAAGAAGAAGTCTCATTCTGCT
Source organism: Avena eriantha (assembly GCA_910589775.1). Classification (NCBI taxonomy): domain Eukaryota; kingdom Viridiplantae; phylum Streptophyta; class Magnoliopsida; order Poales; family Poaceae; genus Avena; species Avena eriantha. The sequence continues at coordinate 74,061,895 of OU342745.1, read as the reverse complement.
ACCTCCGAATCCACTGTGTCTATTAAAGACATTTTTCAGCCAGCTTCCCAAGCTCAGTCCGGCTCTGCAGCCTCGGCTCTCCTTGAGCGGTCAGCATCATCCGGCATGAGCAAGAAAGCCGTCGAGCCAGCTAAGGATTCTACCTCTAGGTCTCCTACCGCCAGATCTGAGAGTAGTAAGCAACTGGCTCTGCATACCAGTCCTGCTGTTGCTCAGTCCACGAGGCGGGAGGCCCATGCCAAGGGCTTGGTGACGAGCCATTCTCTCAGCGGTGAAAGCTATAGTCCGGCAGTCATAGAATATGTCGATAACTAGAATGACGCCGAGTTTATAAACCCGCAAGATGATTTGCCAGAGAAGTTTGGTCCGGCAGAGCTCAACGCTCAGATGAATTCCGCTACCAAGGCCATCTCCCTTACTGGCCGGATGATGGAGGTAATCCCTTTTTCTGCTATACTCTTTTATGTATGCAAACACTTATAGCTATACCCATTAGTCCCCAAGGCTCCGAGGGAGTAAGTTATTACTCTGTCGGATGCTCTTAGAGAATTAGCGCAAGTCCTTAGCATTTTCAAATAACCACACACCTAGAGCTGGGTTAAGTTCCACTTCGCCCGGATCTTGTAGACTTCGAGTATCCACACACCTAGAGTCGGGTTAAGTTCCACTTGGCCTGGATCTTGTAGACTTCGAATATCCACACACCTAGAGCCGGGTTAAGTTCCACTTGGCCCGGATCTTGTAGACTTCAAATATCCACACACCTAGAGCCGGGTTAAGTTCCACTTGGCCCGGATCTTGTAGACTTCGAATATCCACACACCTAGAGACGGGTTAAGTTCCACTTGGCCCAGATCTTGTAGACTTCGAATATCCACACACCTAGAGCCGGGTTAAGTTCCACTTGGCCCGGATCTTGTAGACTTCGAACAAATTTCTTTTTATCTATGAACTAACATTAGCTCGTTTTTTAGATCACCACCAACCGCCGAACTGCTGATTTCCAGTGCTTGCTGGACTCATACAAAGATCTTCGTGCCAGATACAACAAGTTGTTGGTTGATCACCAGAAGAAGGGTAACTTTATTTGCTTAAGACCTTTTCCTTCTCGTTCCTTCGAGTTACTCGCTATCTGTATTAACTTGTTATCTGAATCATGTAGCCGAGGTTGAGGCTGAAAATGTCATTATGCGCAAAAATCTGGCTGAAATCCAAGGTAATTTGTCTTGTTCACTTAGCCATTGTGTGATCTCTCCTTGACTCGGTAGATATTTATACCTCGGCTCTATCGGTTCAACTCACTATTGCAGTTACACTTGAACATAGCGTGCCCATTCCTGACATGATGACACATTTTCTCGAGCAAGCAGGGATGCACCAGGCTGAGTTAAAGAAAAAGGATGAAGAGATTGCTCAACTGCGCCTCAAGCATATAGAGATTACTCGGCTGAACGCCGAAATCCAAAGGCTCAAGGACTTCCATAAATCTGAGCTGGATAAGGCTGATCAGGAGTTCGCCGAGGAAAACGAGCACTTGACAACTCAAATCTCCAAGGACAAGGACTTGCTACAGGAAGCCAATGTAAAACTTAAGTCGGTGACCGCCGAATACGAGAAACTCCAGGCCAGCAATGCAAATGCGTATGCCGAGCTTACTCGTATCCTTTTCCAGATTCCATGTGAGTTCTCTTCCTCTTTTTAATTCTTATCTCTCCGGATTAAGTGTTCTTGCTCCCTGACATCCTTCGTTCTGTTCGCAGGCAAGTTCCTAGAGGGTGACTCTATTGCTTCTGGTGCTGTGACTAGGTCTCGCGAACAGTGGGGTATTCCAACAGGTCATGTCGCCAGGTCAATTCCTTATGAAATGGAGGATTTTCTTTTTAGCGTCGCTACCCGCATGGAACTGGTGAAGAACTATGGGGCAGACATTATGCCAGCAGTGATGCGGATGTTCAATTCTCTCCGGCCCACCGAGCCCACTCCCAAGGGAAGTGCTGCTTTTATAGCAAAATTGACGGAGCGCGGAACTCAGGTGAACCTATGGCGAGAATCTGCTGCACGAACCAGAGCCGATACTGCGCTGCACTTTGTTCTATCTTGGTATGAAGAGCTGGATTTGGGGTTGCTTGACCATATGCGCACCGGATCTAAATGGTCCAATGACCTGGAGTGCATCGCTCAACGCAAATCCTGCGCCAACAAGCTCATCCAATATGCCTTCTACCACAGTTGGAACGAGGGTCCGAGCTACCTTGAAGCATTTGATGACGCCTACATTTCTGATGGTGCTGAGGCCGAAGAAGGTGAGGAAGAAGCCTCCGAGCTTGGCGACGATGCCGAAGACCCGGAGGACAAGGAGGCCAATCCCAAAGATGAGGCCGAGGCTAGTGTCCCGCCTTCAGATGCCAAAGTACCTCCTCCCTCGACCAATGATTCGGCTCCTGCTGCTGCTTCATGAGCTTTAAAAACACTTAACAATATTCGTCAGATCCCCGGTATGCCGGGTTAAGTTTTATATATGCACAATGATTTGGTTTGCTACGATCAGTTTCATTTGCTACTAAGTTCTTAATGATGGATTAATGTGGGTGAAGTCCTCGAGTTTCCTTTTCTTGTTCCTCCAATTTTATGACTCAGCTCGTGTCTACCTTGATTCAGTTTTTTGACTTACGAGTCCGAGGTTCAAAAAATTGACTTAACAATACTTGAAACTGTGAGATTAGCTCAAGATAATCCGATGAACAATAAATGAATTAAATATAGGGTTAGTCCAAATAACAAACATCGACTCGATTACTTTCCTTTCCTTAGTCATTTTCATGTGCTTTACGATTCCAAACTTGTCCTCTTGCTTGCCATGAAGCCAATTCTTGTTGGACAACAGCAAAGTCAAAGAGTTGGGTTTTTGGTGCTTACACACTACTAATCCGGCTAAGGTATAAGCAACTTAAGCCAGCCGACATATATAAAACATAAAAGCATGAAAGACAGTTATTACGGCAGTCCCCGAGTTTTTGCTAGGGGTGCCAAAGTTTCATTGATAAGCTTATTGCTGACATACATACCGACATATGAGTAACTCGGATACATTCACCTCTTTGTCAGGTGTAAAAAGGACGAAGTAGTGCTACATTCCATGGGCGCTTAGATTCCTCTCCGGACCTGTCCGCCTTGTTCTTCTCCTATGGTTGTGCATCAATAAGATAGTAGGAATCATTGTGCAAAGCTTTGCTTACAATGAAAGGTCCTTCCCATGGAGGGGATAACTTATGCATGCCAGCAGTGCGCTGCACCAGCCGAAGTACGAGATCACCTTCCCAAAAGACTCGGGGGTATACTTCCTGGCTATGGTAGCATCGGAGGTTTTACTGATATATGGTGGATCTAGACAAGGCCAGTTCTCTTGCTTCTTCCAGCAGATAAACATCATTTTGCCGGGCTTCACACACTTCGGCTTCTATGTATTGGGTGACCCTTGGCGAATCATGCTCTATGTCGGCTGGGAATACAACTTGTGCCCCATATACCAGAAAAAATGGCGTATAGCATGTTGATCGATTCAGAGTTGTTCTTAAACTCCATAGTACCGCCGGTAGTTCTTCTATCTAGCACCCTGCTGATCTTTGCAGCGGCTCGATGAGCCAGGGTTTTATCCCGGACAAGACTATTCTGTTGGATCTTTCCACTTGCCCGTTCGACGCGGGGTGGGCTATAGAGGCAACATCTAGTCGGATCTTCTTCTCTCGGTAGAACCTCACAAATTCTCCTTCAGGAAAATTTGTGCCATTATCAGTTATGATACTGTGGGGATAGCCATATCTCAAGATTATGTCCTTGAGGAATGTCACTGCTATTGCCCCATCACATTTCCTGATTGGCTTAACTTCAATCCATTTTGTGAACTTATCCACCATAGCCAAGATATGGGTCATTCCTCCCTTAGCCGGCTTAAATGTTCCTACCATATCTAGGCACCGCACAACAAATGGCCAAATAATAGGGATAGTCTTGAGTCTCGACATTGGCATGTGGGTTTTTGTGGCGTATCTTTGACAACCATTGCATTTCCTCACCAGATCCTCTGCTTGTTCCAGGGCACTTGGCAAATAGAATCCATGCTGAAAATCCTTCGCCACTAATGCTCTAGAGGATGCGTGATAACCACATTCCCCTTGATGAATATCTTGGAGTATGTCAAGCCCTTCTTCCGGGTCAACGCATCGCTGCAACACAGTGGTTATGCTTCTTTTGTATAGTTCGGCGTTGATGATGGTGTGTGCTTTTGCCCTTCCTTGGATTTGCCTTGAGAGTACCTCATCATCCGGATAAGTTCCCTCCTTTAGGAATCCAAATATCGGTTTGGCCCATGCAGGTATAGCTCGGATGGGAAAAAGCTCCTCATCAACTTCCATTGCATCCACCGACATTACTCTAGTCGAACTGAGCTGAACAATCCCTGGGTTCTGCATGATAGTCCCCGGGTCTACTGAGGCAGTCCTCGGGTTAGCTGAGGTGCTTCCCTAGTCTATTTCCATTGGAGTAGCTTCTGATCCGGAGAGTGCCGATATATATATTGACTCGGATTCTGGTGATGGTGTGATAGATGGTTTTCTCAAGTGCTCCATGGCAATGCCTAGCGGAATTGGTTGCTGAGATGACCCCAGTTTGGATAATACATCAGTGCCTCATTTTCAATCCAAGGTACGTGATGGAATTCACACCCCTCGAAGAAACCACTTATCTTTTGGACATAAAATCTGTAGAGTGCCATGTTTGCATCCAGAGCATCCCAATTGCGAGACACTTGCTGCACCACCAAATCCGAATCGCCAAAACATAGTATCCGACGTATACCTACTTCCTTTGCTACTTTGAGTCCATGCACCAGTGCTTCATATTCAGCCACGTTATTTGATGTGCTTAAATGGATCTAGAGTACGTATTTCAACTGGTCCTTCTTGGGAGAGGTCAGCACTACCCCGGCTCCTAGTCCTTCCTTTAGCTTTGATCCGTCAAAGTGCATTCGCCAGTAATTTGAGTCCGGCAGAGGTGGTTCATACTGCATCTCAGCCCAATCCACAAAGAATTCCTCCACTGCTTGTGACTTGATCGCATCTCTTCTATCAAACTATGGTGCATACGAGGCTAACTCAATTGCCCATTTTGCAATTTGGCCACTAGGATCTATACTACCCATAATCTCGGATATGGGTGCTTCACACACCACCTTGATGGGGTGCTCCTCGAAGTAGTGTTTGAGTTTCTTAGCCGACATATACATGCCATACGCCATCTTTTGATAGTGAGGGTAGTTCTGTTTTAAAGCCGACAATACCTCGCTCAAGTAATACACAGGCCTTTGCACTGACTTTCCTTCTTCGTCGCATTCCACTATGATTGCTACACTTACGACTCGGTTGGTCGTGGCTATATAGAGCAACATTGGCTCCTTGGGTAGTTGGATGGCTAATATTGGTGCAGAGGACAACATCTTTTTCAACTCATGGAACGCACTATCAGCTTGCGGTGTCCATGTAAATTTATCTACCTTTTCATTAACTAGTAGAGGGGCAAGGCCTTCTCTCCCGAGAATATCATTTGCGGCCCGAAAGTTGGGGCGCCCAGGCAACGCGGTAGCCGAGTTGATTTTAATCACCGCGATTCGAAAAGTTGGGGCGCCAATTGCTGAGAGGGGTGTTTCGAGTGAATGATGAACAAACCCAATATTTTCAAATCGCGCCCGTTAAGTCAGGATATTCCGTTACACTAGTTCCTGATGTGCCCCTTCTTCGCCGATCACTCTTCTTAGCCACCCTGCACGTGTCGTAACTCTCCTAACTCTCAACAAATCCATTACTGTACTTTCCTAACTCTTGACACTGAATCTGGCTGCGGCGGCGGCAGTCCCTTTTCTTCCCTTCCCCGACCCTGAATCTGTCGGCGGCGGAGGACCTTTTTTCTCCCTCCCCTGACACTGAATCCTACGGCGGCGGCCCATCATGTCTTACAAGGCAAAGGTTGTAGCTACCTCGCCGACTGATTCGGGTCCGTCGGGGCCAAAGTCTGGGGCTCAACACGTAGTAGCGGCGAGGTCTTCAGCCCTGGTTAGCGAGGAGGCCAGCAAGGATTCTGCTCCCAAGGCACCTACAAGAAGCGGGTTGAAGAGAAAAGCAAGGCCGGCGACGGATTGTTCGGCTTCGGTGGGCGGATGTGGCACCCAGATCTCGAAGAAAAAACCCGAGATTAGAGCGAGAGGTGAATTTTTATTATCTGTTCCTTATCTTGCAAGTAGATTAGTTACAGCGTAATAGAATCGAATGAACTGAAAAGTTCCCCTTTTTAATCAAATTAGGCACAACTTTGATACAAGGGACCTATATGAGTTCACTTTTCATGTTCGCTAGTACACTGCAAAACTTGATTTTGGTTGCGAGAGGGTTGTGTTCGGGCAACATGTGCATCTGCTTGTGAATAGCAAAGAGGTTGTGTCTGCTTCATAGCTGGTAGATATGCTTACCGCTAGAATTCCCTGGGGTTCTAGATAGAGGACAAAATTAGTGTGGTGCAACATGAATAATACCTATCAGCAAATTGAGCACTCCCATGAGCTTCAGATGGTTTGGGAGTGTTGTGCAGCTGATCGTAAGGTGAAAGTTGAAGCGATGATTGATGATATGTATGCAGATGCTGGATATCTTGGTGCTAGAGCTTCTGCTCCTAGAAAATACAGACCAATAGATGTTGATCTAGATAAGTTCAGTATATGCATAGAGGTGGATTCATACATGGCAAAACTTGATGAGGAAGTTAATAAGCCAGTTTCTTCATGTACTATGGAGATCACAGTCAATTCCAAAACATAGATCTTGATGAAATGAGAGAGATGATCGGTAAGGAAATCAGTATTAGCCCTAAGCAGATGGCAAAAATCCGGTGGTGGCATCATAAGAAGCAGCAATTCATAGATGTTTTGGATACTGAAGATCTTATGCAGATTATGCGATGAAAGAAGCAAACCAGGGAGGTGTTCTTCCTTGTTACCATTTATGATGTTGTTGAACATGTTATAGTGGATGTAGAGGCCCCTGTAGTGGCTGAACATAATGAGGTGGTCGATGTTGATGAGATTCGTTGAGAGCTGCTACCCTAGGCTTGTCATATGGACCGTGGGGTTCCCCTGCCTATATTTGTAATATTGACTGTTGTTGCATTTAGAGCATGTTTCTGTGATTATGTTTGTTGAGAGATTGCGATATAATGCTGTGCGAGCTGTTGAGATTTTCGGACATGTCACTCACTGAAACCATCGTTGTTGTAATAAGACATAAGTACATTGTAGTTGACATGATTATGTTTCTTAAGATGACGTACCGTACTTGTTTCTGTTATTATGTTTGTTGGGACATTGTAATGTAATGTTTTGTGAAACCATGACTGGACAAGTGATGCATAAATACATTGTAGTTGACATGATTATGTTTCTTGGGATGATGTACTGTACTTGTTTCTGTTATTTTGTTTGTTGAGAGATTGTAATGTAATGTTTTGTGAAACCATGACAAGACAAGTGATGCGTAAGTACCTTGTAGTCGACATGATTTTGTTTCTTGAGTGGATGTAATATACTTGTTTCTATGATTATGTTTGTTGAGAGATTGTAATGTGATGTTTTGTGAAACCATGATGTGATTATGTTTGTTGAGAGATTGTAATGTAATGTTTTGTGAAACCATGACTGAAGAAGTGATGCATAAGTACCTTGTAGTTGACATGATTCTGTTAGTTTAGATGATGTAATATACTGGTATGTTTTTGTTAGGCAATGAAATTGGGATGGAGGGAGTACAGGTTTAATATTTGAAATAAGAATGTATGAAGAGAATCCATATTAGGCAGGAGACAGTAATCCAGGGAAAGGGCATGGTGTCCATTAAACTATTGTAACATGCCAATTTAGTCATTGTTGAAGTGGTAGAAGGGCTGCTCTCTCTCTCTCTCTCTCTCTCTCTCTCTCTCTCTCTCACCAACACCGACGCCGTCGCGTGCGACGACGCATTCGCCATGCTATCCTTGAATGGCGAGGACGGTAGTCGAGCAACAACAACCTTCTCTCTGACATCGAGTATTCCTTCCATGATGTGAGTTCCTCTGTTTTCTCGGGCTATGGTTAGGCAATGGTAAATCTCTCAATCCGAGCTCCATATGTGCATGCAATCGTGTTCAATTTCAGCTTTGTGTTTACCTATAGGTACCACGGACGATCTACGACTCCGAATGGGAGGGCCTAGATCTCGATGGAGAAGTGCCACGTGACCATGGGCTAAAACTGAGGAGATATGTTGCATTTGAAGGCAGTAACATTGGGAGAAGGTTTTTGGGCTGTACAAATCAGGTTTGTTTACATTATGTGCAACTGTGACATGAAGTACAATGTATTGTGCATGTTCATAACACTATAGTGTGTGTGTTTTTAGGTTGGACCGGTGTGTAAAGCAGTAGAGTGGGTGGATCTTGAGTGGCCAGATGCACTTAAGAAATGTTTGGCACGGTTATGGGAGATGTATGAGTTGGAAAGGTCGGGGAGATTTACTGATGTTAGTGATGCAGCTGAAAAAAATTACAAGTTGTCGGTACGAAATAAGGAGCTGGAACAAGAAATCGAGAATTTGCAGTCAGAGCTAACTGACAGAATCAATGGGAGCTTGGTTGTTGGAACTGCAAAGAAGCTTCAGGATAGTCACCGGTTGCTGATTCATAATGCAGAAAAGGAGAGGGATCAGCTCAGGGAAGACAAGAAGAAGCTAGAGTACTGCATTGCGGATCTATTGAAGGAACTGAATGTGAGATCCAGGCACATGGCTTAATAGGATTGATAGGATACCCATATCAACAAGTTGCAACTTCTTTTTCGGGAGCTCATTCGAAAAGAACTCTAAGGTTAAGCGTGCTTGGCCTAGAGCAATTCTAGGATGGGTGACCGACCGGGAAGTGGGTAACCGGTGCACACGAGTGAGGACAAAGTGTGAAGAAAAGACTAGTGTTGGTCTGTGGGGCCAGTCTAGATATCCTATTAAGCTACCAGGAGTGACACCCCCCGGGCCCAGGAGTGGACGGGGTGTTACAAGTGGTATCAGAGCCGACCCTTGTGATTACACGGGTCTATGCGGGTCAGTGGCGGGACATGTGGAGCATGGCGCGTGTGGCCCGGAGTGGACACAGCATGGCACATGTGCCGGCACTAGACGCATAGACGCGTGCCAAGAGGGAACATTCCTGGGGTGTGCTTGATCGATGAGGGCATCGATCTTCTAAAGGGTGGGTGTATGTGAGATCCAGGCACATGGCTTAATAGGATTGATAGGATACCCATATCAACAAGTTGCAACTTCTTTTTCGGAAGCTCATTCGAAAAGAACTCTAAGGTTAAGCGTGCTTGGCCTAGAGAAATTCTAGGATGGGTGACCAACCGGGAAGTGGGTAACCGGTGCGCACGAGTGAGGACAAAGTGTGCAGAAAAGACTAGTGTTAGTCTATGGGGCCAGTCTAGATATCCTATTAAGCTACCAGGAGTGACACCCCCCGGGCCCAGGAGTGGACGGGGTGTTACACTGAAGAAGGCGCGCGAGGGTGAACAAGGACAGACTATAGAGGATAAAGGAAATTCGAGATGAATAATTTATGTTGTGCCAATGCCTGAAACTAGTTAACTGTAAGACTTGCAGTTGCGCTTTCTTAACTAAGCCAAACTCAATCCTCGAGCAAATTAATTTCAGACGAACACACATATCGTGCATAGAGTTAAGTTCACGCTTACAAAATCACCACTACAGAGGATAAACCAGGCAGTTCAGTACTAAATAGACACATGTTGTGTTCAAGAGAGCCTGGCCTAGAGCTGCTTGTTTTCCTTCCTAAGATCGGCCAACTCCTTCAGTACTTTGTCGTGCTTCAGCCATAGGTTCCAGCGCTCCGTAATGGATTGGAGAAGTTGGTCCGTAGCCATATGATTTTCCTTTAAGATCCCTTTCATGATCTCCGTCTGCTTCCTAGCCAAGGTGCGACCTTCACTGTGTAGCTTCGCCTAGCCGGCGTTTAACTCCTTCAGTTTCTGGCACTTTTTAGAAAGGACCGCCAGTTCAGCGCACAGGTGGTCAAAGGCCAGTTTCTGGGAATTCTGCTTATCTTGTCATTTAGCCAGGTCGCCAGGTCCTGGTCGAGCTTTCGCCTCTTTCCCTGCAACAAAAATACATAGTATGGTTTGTTCAGTTCACCAGGACAAGTTGGTTAGTTTCCATAATTAACTGAATCGACTAGTGGCACTATCATAATTTCAAGGAAGAAGCAATCTAGGACTAATCAACATTTTATGAATTGACTAGTGGCACTGTCATAATTTCAATTTCAAAGACAAATAAGGTTTATCTGTAGTTTAGTGTGCTGTGGGTTTTCCCCAATATCACCAAATAGTAGTGGGCTAGTGGAAAACTCATAATGCAGAAACCAATGTCCAGATACATAATGGAAAGAGCACATGGTGTCCATTCATGAACATGAACACCAACACATGTCCAGATAGATAAGGAGTTGCCCTATGATTCTTATTGCACCCTATAATGGGAAGCAGACTTGGGAAATTGCTCCCTGTACCCTAAACATTACAAAAGGAGTGGAGGACGAACTGATATTCGTGTCCCCGCTAACGGGAATCAGACTTGGGCATTGCTCCGATACGCCTCTAGACAAGCCCTTAGTTCCTCGTTCTCTTTCCGAACACCCTCGAGTACGGTGATCCCTCTGCTCATGTCCTCCTTCATCTCCTTCACTGCATCCAGGCAACGGTTCCTGTCATGGTAAGCTCGGATGGTAGCCTTGTTTTCCTCAACGCGTCCTCTAAGTGCCTCGGTGACTTCGTCCTGCAGGAGAGTGGACATTCCACGAAATTCTTCTTTTCCTCCATTAGCTCGTTGATTATCTTGATGGCCTGTTCTTGCCTGTTCAAGTTACGGTCGAGCACTTTCTGCAGCCTCACGATGTCACGTGCAAAATCTAGCGAGATCTCCATCTGCACAGATAATTGCTTGCGTAGGCTCTCATTATCTTGGGTGAGGGAGCGTGCAAGCTCATGTTGGTTGTCAATCTTGGCACTGATCGCGGCCACCTTGTCACGATACTCGGCCTTCGATCGCTGCATCGTTCACGTTAATTGAAATAGGAATTCTATAATTACACTCTAGGTTCCAGGTGAATACTAATACAGATCAAAAATCCCCGTTGAATCTATTGACCACAGTGTTAAAAATGGACCTAGAGATCTATTCATGACCACGATAAACTAATCCTAATCACAAAAAATCCATAGTGAATCTATGAACAGCTGTATTAAGGAAAGACCAAGAGATCCAGTCATATTCATGAAAACTAATACAACTCGCAAAAGAAGTAGAAAAACAATGCTGGGCGGACACGATCTAAGAAATCCACATCACAACTCAGAGAAATAATAGTGTGGAGATTTCCTACCTCATTGAGACGTGGAACGGGACCGAACGGGTCCTGCAACGCCTCCGTCGTGGTGGATTCGGGATCCACGGCCGGCCTATAATACGTAGAAGAGGAAGAGCAAGAAGAAGACGAAAAACAAGAAGAAGCTGAATAAGATCATGATGGAGAGGGGGATGGAGAAGAAGTAGAACAAGAAGACCGCACCGGGAGGAGCCCTCGCCTGCTAGAACATTCGGCTCCATTGTCGGTGGATATTGGGCCTCGATGAGAGGGGGGCTTGAGCGGCTGGTAGAGCAAGAAGTGCCTCGCGGCGATTTCTCTCCCTTTTCTCTGCGAGGATCATCGATCAGCCTCTCCCCCTCCTCAGGGGAGCCATGGCTTGTAGGGTGAGGGTGGCGGCGACAAGAGGAAGAAGATAGTGATTAGTGTGGGAGAAGAGTTAAAGAGTACATGCCATGGTCCAGTAGTACTAGTACTATTATACAAGACCACCGTGTACGGTCTACCTTCTCAAAGAAGCCAGGAAGGCAGTGGTAGGGAATCGATGGGACTTGTCTTTATTGCGATGGACAGTTCAATGGTCTTCGGCGCCACCCAAAATCCAGTATATAATAAGGGGAGTGCGAGTCGGGTGGTCATCACGGGCATCGACGCGCACATCCCGCGTGCGTGTGTCACGTGTTGATGGGACAATGACGCGTGCAACTGCTGCACGATCACGTCGGCACGTCGAACTCCGTCGAACTCCACGTCGACATGCACACACGGGATATTTACGAGTCTCGAATATGCTGTGCCACTTTTGTTGTGACCAAATTATGTTCAGTATGCGAGATATTACTTTTTTTTGATAATCGACAAATGCATGCGTGGACACGACGCACGAAACCGCTGCTCATCCTTGATCAGATCGGCACCCCACTATGTGTACCCGCCATCGACCATTCGGAGCAACTACCTCGAGCACGATGCCCCCTCGTCGTGGCAATGGCAGGTCCAAGCCGTCCACTGACTGTCCTGCGTCCTCGGCTCCCCGCTGCATCGTTCGTGCTCGCGAGTCACCTGCTGAGGCAGCACGTCGTGTCCGACCGTGCCAGGATCCATCGACATCGGCACTCGAGGACACCGCGACATCGAAGCTCGTACCGGCCGCTCAGGAGGAGCATGGGGTACCTGCAGCGTTGGACGAGCGCAAAGCAGCAGCCAAGATGGGGGTGCATGTTACACTAGTGAGTACGGCCAAGAAGAGGAACGAGAAGAAGACCAGGAAGAAGATAGGAGATAGCTATTTGGATGAGTCTGACTCGGCCAACGAGGAGGCGTTCATCAATCAGTTGGAAGCAGAAGCGGAGGAGAGTGACATGGACCCATGGGACTATGAAGAGGAGGAGGAGGAGGACTCTGACAAGGAGATAGCGCGCTTATGCGAGGAAGGGGCGGTGTCGAGTCGTTAGAGGAGGACACCGACTGTGGCGATGGCAGGGACCATGGCGTTGACGAAGACGAGGATGAACCGGAAGAAGAAGATGATAGGTTCTTCGAAATATGATCATTTATTTTATTTAGATAGATGGATTTTCACTTGTTTATGGAGGTAAAGTATCGGTGGCATGGATAGATAGGTGGCAAGGATTGACCATGCATAAAATAAGTGGAGAAGGGAGGGGTTATCCTGCCCGTTAGATCACATAGGATCAATGGTTGGTGGAGATGATCCGCGTGACATCTGTGTCAGCCAATCAAGGTGTAGCACCTAGAGTGAGCACACGTTTGGGATCTCCACACGTTTGGGCATTTGTGAGATTTGTGACCGAGAGAGAGGGCAAATCTCTTTTCACAATCCACCTATGGATCCACCAGTGTCATTGCATGTGTGTTCTTCTCATTAACCACAGCTAGAGTCATTGCATGTGTGTTCTTTTCACATACCACATATGGAACCACCATTGTCATTGAAATGTGTATTCTTTCATTAACCACATCTGGAGTCATTTCATGACTGTTCTCTTCAAAGACCACATATGGATCTACTAGTGTCATTGAAATGTGTGTTCTCTTTAGAGACCACACATGGATCTACCAGAGTCATTGCATGTGTGTTCTTTCCACAAACCACATATGGATCCACTAGAGTCATTGCATGTGTGTTCTTTTCACAAACCATATATGGATCAACCAATAGCATTGCATGTGTGTTCTTTTCACAACCCACATATGGATCAACCAATGTCATTGCATGTGTGTTCTTTCCACAAACCACATATGTACCCACTAGAGTGATTGCATGTGTGTTCTTTTTCACAAACCACATATGGATCCACCAATGTCATTGCATGTGTGTTCTTTCCACAAGGCTACATATGGATCCACCAGAGTCATTGCATGTGTTTTCTTTTTACTAACAACAACTGGAGTCATTTCATGACTATTCTTTTCACATACCACATATGGATCCACCAGTGTCATTGAAATGTGTGTTCTCTTCAGAGACCACACATGGATCCACCAGTGTCATTACATGTGTGTTCTTTTTACTAACAACAACTAGAGTCATTGCATGTGTGTTATTTTTACAATCCACATATGGATCCACCGGTGTCATTGTATGTGTGTTCTTGTCATTAACCACAACCTTAGTCATTGCATGTGTGTTCTTTTCACAAACCACATATGGATCCACGATTGTCATTGAAATGTGTATTCTTTCATTAACCACACCTAGAGTCATTTCATGACTATTCTTTTCACAGACCATATATGGATCCACCAGAGTTCATTGCATGCGTGTTCTCTTCACAAACCACACATGGATCCACTAGTGTCATTGCATGTTGTTCCACCAGTGTCATTGAAATGTGTGTTCTCTTCAGAGACCACACATGGATCCACCAGTGTCATTGCATGTGTGTTCTTTTTACTAACAACAACTAGAGTCATTGAATGTGTGTTCTTTTCACAAACCACACATGGATCCACCAGTGTCATTTCATGTGTGTTCTTCTCATTAACCACAGCTAGAGTCATTGCATGTGTGTTCTCTTCAGAGACCACACATGGATCCACCAGTGTCATTGCATGTGTGCTCTTTTTACTAACATCAACTGGAGTCATTCATGACTAATCTTTTCACATACCACATATGGATCCACCAGTGTCATTAAAATGTGTGTTCTCTTCAGAGACCACACATGGATCCACCAGTATCACTGCATGTGTGTTCTTTTTACTAACAACAACTAGAGTCATTGCATGTGTGTTATTTTCACAATCCACCTATGGATCCACCAGTGTCATTGCATGTGTGCTCTTCTCATTAACCACATCTAGAGTCATTGCATGTGTTTTCTTTTCACAGACCACATATGGATCCACCATTGTCATTAAAATGTGTATTCTTTCATTAACCACACCTGGAGTCATTTCATGACTGTTCTTTTCACAGACCATATATGGATCCACCAGAGTTCATTGCATGTGTGTTCTCTTCAGAGACCACACATGGATACACCAGTGTCATTGCATGTGTGTTCTTTCCACAAACCACATATGGATCCACCAGAGTCATTGCATGTGTGTTATTTTCACAAACCATATATGGATCAACCAATGGCATTGCATGTGTGTTCTTTTCACAACCCACATATGGATCAACCAATGTCATTGCATGTGTGTTCTTTCCACAAACCACATATGAACCCACTAGAGTAATTGCATGTGTTTTCTTTTCCACGTATGGATCCACCAATGTCATTGCATGTGTGTTCTATCCACAAGGTTACATATGGATGCTCTAGTGTCATTGCATGTGTGTTAATCTTACTAACAACAACTAGAGACATTTCATGACTATTATTTTCACATACCACATATGGATCCACCAGTGTCATTGAAATGTGTGTTTTCTTCAGAGACCACACATGGATCCACCAGTGTCATTGAAATGTGTGTTCTCTACAAAGACCACACATGGATCCACCAGAGTCATTGCATGTGTGTTCTTTTTACTAATAACAACTAGAGTCATTGCATGTGTGTTCTTTTCACAATCCACCTATTGATCCACTAGTGTCATTGCGTGTGTGTTCTTCTCATTAACCACATCTAGAGTCATTGCAAGTGTGTTCTCCTCAAAGACCACATATGGATCCACCAGTGTCATTGCATGTGTGCTCTTTTTGCTATCAACAACTGGAGTCAGTTCATGACTATTCTTTTCACATACCACATATGGATCCACCAGAGTCTTTGCATGTGTGTTCTTTTTACTAACAACAACTGGAGTCATTTGATGACTATTCTTTTCACATACCACATATGGATCCACTAGTGTCATTAAAATGTGTGTTCTCTTCAGAGACCACACATGGATCCACTAGTGTCATTGCATGTGTGTTCTTTTTAGTAACAATAACCAGAGTCAGTGCATGTGTGTTCTTTTCACAATCCACCTATGGATCCACAAGTGTCATTACATGTGTGTGCTTCTCATTAACCACAACTAGAGTCATTGCATGTGTGTTCTCTTCAGAGACCACACATGGATCCACCAGTGTCATTGCATGTGTGCTCTTTTACTAACAACAATTGGATTCATTTCATGACTATTCTTTTCACATACCACATATGGATCCACTAGTGTCATTGAAATGTGTGTTCTCTTCAGAGACTACACATGGATCCACCGGTGTCATTGCATGTGTGTTCTTTTTACTAACAACAACTAGAGTCATTGCATGTGTGTTCTTTTCACAATCCACCTATGGATCCACCAGTATCATTGCATGTGTGTTCTTCTCATTAACCACAGCTAGAGTCATTGCATGTGTGTTCTTTTCATAAACCATATATGGATCAACCAATGGCATTGCATGTGTGTTCCTTTCAGAACCCACATATGGATCAGCCAATGTCATTCCATGTGTGTTCTTTCCACAAACCACATATGTACCAACTAGACTAATTGCATGTGTGTTCTTTTCCACAAACCACATATGGATCCACCAACGTCATTGCATGTGTGTTCTTTCCATAAGGTTACATATGGATCCACCAGAGTCATTGCATGTGTCTTCTTTTTACTAACAACAACAGGAGTCATTTCATGACTATTCTTTTCACATACCACATATGGATCCACCGGTTTCATTGCATGTGTGTTCTTGTAATTAACCACATCTAGAGTTATTGCATGTGTGTTCTCTTTAGAGACCACATATGGATCCACCAGTGTCATTGCATGTGTGCTCTTTTCAATAACAACAATTGGAGTCATTTCATGACTATTCTTCTCACATACCACATATGGATCCACGAGAGTCATTGCATGTGTGTTCTTTTTACTAACAACAACTGGAGTCATTTCATGACTATTCTTTTCACATACCACATATGGATCCACCAGTGTCATTGAAATGTGTGTTATCTTCAGAGACAACACATGGATACATCAGTGTCATTGCATGTGTGGTCTTTTTACTAACAATAACCAGAGTCACTGCATGTGTGTTCTTTTCAAATCCACCTATGGATCCACCAGTGTCATTGCATGTGTGTTCTTCTCATTAACCACAGCTAGAGTCATTGCATGTGTGTTCTTTTCAGAGACCACACATGGATCCACTAGTGTCATTGCATGTGTTTTCTTTTTACTAACAAGAACTTGAGTCATTTCATGACTATTCTTTTCAAGAACACATATGGATCCACCAGTGTCATTGAAATGTGTGTTCTCTTCAGAGACCACACATGGATCCACCAGTGTCATTGCATGTGTGTTCTTTTTACTAACAACAGCTAGAGTCATTGCATGTGTGTTCTTTTCACAATCCACCTATGGATCCACCAGTGTCATTTCATGTGTGTTCTTCTCATTACCACAGCTAGAGTCATTGCATGTGTGTTCTCTTCAGAGACCACACATGGATCCACCAGTGTCATTG